>CM052707.1:72943408-73109056 GCA_028551405.1 Uromys caudimaculatus | reverse complement strand
AGGAAGCAGGCAGCAATCACAATTGCCAAGAGAAGTCTCAGCAGTGCATCACCCGCAAATGACCCCATCAGAAATTCAGAATCCAGCATATCTGAGAGAGCTCACCTACCACTGCAGATTTGCGAAGCCTCCCCGTCCGTTGGGCGGGGGGTTCTCGGCGTCCCGGGTTTTCGGCACCAGTTGTCCCGCGCACCTCTCGCCAGCAAGAAGACACGCGACACGCAGGCTTTGTCTGCAGTTCAGCTTTATTCAGCCATTGATAGAGGAGGAAGAACCCCGGGGCCCCAGAATGGCGCTGTTATATAGCCCCGAGGCAGCGTGTCCTCCATTGGTTGGCGCGCCCCGGGAGTGGGCGGTGATTAGTCACGTACACCCTTAATGCGCAGGCGCTTCGGGCGAGCCACCCCACGCTATCCACAAGTTTCCTCAGAGTAACAGCGCCATCTGGTAATGGCGAATACTCTAACCGCTCCTTACATGGGTGGGGCTCATCTCTCCCTTGTAAGCCCTAAGAGGTCCTGCTTATCCCGACAATGTGCACTGAGGACCTGGTTAGCCACATGGGAATCTTTATGGCCAGTCAAATATTCTTCTGCCCTCAACTGGTCAGGTTGGCTCTTCCAGCTCTAGCTTAGGCTAAGTCAGATTGGTCAGACAATCAATCCCTCTCTGTTTGGAACACTCATCTTCTCAGTAGCCAAAACATTCCAGTGCCTTCCGAAGGTCCTTTCTGAGGTTACCAAATTTAGATCAGTATCCTCCAGGTCTCGTGATAGACCTGCATGGGGAACCAGCCTAGACGGTGAAAGTGATTCTGATTCATCTTAAAGATTTTAAACCTGGGTTCCAGAAGCTTAAAGTACTCTGTTTTGCCATAGGGACTGAGTATGGTTTCCAACACCCAAGTTGGGCAGATTATTATGGCCTGTAACTGCAGTTCCAGATGATCTAAAACCCTTTCTGGCTTTTGGGCACCTAAACACACAAACAATTAAAAAAATAAAATTAGTCTTTTAAAGAAAGAGTTTGAATTCTTGCTGTAGACCTTTTGATGTATGGTTTTGTTTTGTTTTTCTTTTCTTTCTTTTAACCCCAAGATGGTTTTTCTGTGTATCTCTAGCTATCTTGGAACTCAATCAGTAGGCTAAACTGGCATCAAACTCACAGATCCCTCCGGCCTCTGCTTCCCAAGTGCTGGGGTTCAAGGTCTGCACCACCATGCCTGGCTTTGATGTATTTTTTGTTTGTTTTTTGTTTTTCGAGACAGTGTTTCTCTGTGTAGCCCTGGCTGTCCTGGAACTCAATCTGTAGACCAGGCTGGCCTTGAACTCAGAAATCCGCCTGTCTCTGCCTCCCAAGTACTGGGATTAAAGGTGTGTGCCACCACTGCCCGGCTTTTGATGTATTTTTTAAATTATTTATTGTATGTATATGAGTGCTCTATCTGCATGTACACCTGCATGCCAGAAGAGGGCATCAGAACTCATTATAAATGGTTGTGAGGCACTGTGTGGTTGCTGGGAATTGAACTCAGGACTTCTGGAAGAGATCCTGAAGTGCTCTTAACCACTGAGCCATCTCTCCAGCCCCTGATGTGTGATTTTTTTTATTTTTCAAATACAAGTTTTAGGCTGGTGACTAGGACAGAAAATACCTGCATGAAAACAGTAGTTTAGAAGAGAAGAGAGTAAAGATAGTGAGCCCAGAAAGTGGTCATACTCCTGTAATCCCAGCACTTGAAGGCTGAGGCCAGTCTGCTGACAGTTCCAGGCCAGCGTCTGGGCTACATGGTGAACTCCAGTTTAGAAGGTCAGGGAAGTCTCTAAAGAGTGGAGAGGCAAAGTGAGCTTTAGAGATTTGGTAATGAATGATCTTTGTGTGAGTAGTGAAAGAAATTAGGAGGATGGGTACCACTTTTCCGTGCATTAGAAGGGAGTTGGAAGAAAACAGCTTTCTCCCTGTCTCGAAAAAACAAAAAACAAACAAACAAACAAAAAAAAAAACAGCGTTCTTACTTAAGATACCTTTACTCTTTAAACTATGACAACGAAGAGTAAATAACCCCGAAGACTTCACATTGTAAGAGTCTGTTGTCAACTCTTGTGCAATGAGTATAGTCTGTTGCTTCCAAAATGCTTGTTGAAATGTGGTCATGTGTGTAAGAGAGATGATGGGACATTTAAGAGACTGTTAGAAGTGATTAATGTCTTTCTTAGGAAACAGATTTATTCTCCTCAGTGGCTGGTTACAAAGCCGCCCTCCTAACATCTCTCTGCGCATGCCCACCTGTCCTATACTGCCACTGGTGATGAGGCTTTCCGCTTTCATCACACTTGGTTACCTGACCTTGGACTTCCCAGAGTAACTTTTCCTTAATCACTCAGTTGCATGCAACAAAATTGTTCTATACCAACATGCACTAAAGGTAAACCCCAGTAGCTATGGAGACTGGTTCTTTGGCCACCAGGTCTTTTGGATCATCTGATGAGCTTGTTTGTCATTGTCTCCACCAGCCTTCCAGATATGGTATAACAATATTTAAAGGTACAGAGGAGATTCAGGTAGGGATAAGTGGCCTCCAAAAATGCTCCTTTAACCATGAGTGAATCCAGTTTAACAAACAAGCCATAGTGATACAGGCCTGTAATCCCCAGCACTAGGATGATGGGAGCAGGAAGGTCAGGAATTAAAGCTCACCATCAGCTACAGGAGACTCTGTTTCAAAACAAATATATATATATATATATATATATATACATATATATATATATATATATATTTACAAAACATATTTAAATATATCTTATAATTCAAACCCTTCTTTACTTATTCTAATGTGTTAGAATAATTCTAATAAAGGTTATGCTATCTTTTAAAACTATCACCAAAGGGGAAAACAAAACAAAACAAAACAAAACAGGGCCTCTTGTATCCCAGGCTGAGCTCCCGGTCCTCCGTTCAGACTCCTGCACGTGGATGTGGAGTGCAGGGATGGGTCACATTCTCCTGAGGGTGTGATAGTCGTAAGAGAAAGCCACTTTTAAAGATTACTTACTTTGTTTTTGAGATGGTCTCACTCAGATTCTCAGGCTAGCCTTGAACTAAAGCAATTCTCAGGCCTTAGCCTGCCTAATGTTAGCACATTTAACATGAAGAATATGAACTTTAGCTATTTTCTGATTTTAACCCAAATATTTTAGTTTTACATGTGTGCACATGCATACATACACGTATTTAAATTTTATTTTTTGAAACAGGGTACCAGGCTACAGGATCTGCCTACCTATGCCTCCTGAGTGCTGGGATTAGTGGTGTGCAGTAACATGACCACCACGTTTTACTAACTTTTTTCAAGGAACAAAATTGTTCTATACCAACATGCACTAAGGGTAGAATCCAGTAGCTATGGAGACTGGTTCTTTGGCCACCAGACTGTCTGAAATGGTGTTAAGAGCTCCAGTTGGTCTTCCTCTTTCTGTTTTCTTCATTCTCTCTTTCTGTGAACACAGAAAATGCATGCACATGTTTGTATGTGAGTATTTTAGAAGCAGAACTAGAGCTGTGTTATAATGTTAGTTTTTCAGTTCTCCCACTAATCAGTTTTGTTAGTAAGTCCTCATCTTGAGTTTTGTTTTAAAGCATTAGCTCGGTACTAAATAGCCTTAGGACCTGGCCTCCTGCCCAATAGTTTGGGCGCTCTGTGCTTAGCTCCTTCATCTGTAAAATATATGCTCTTGAAGGGCTGATTTGAAGTTTCCTAACAGCTCTAAAATGCTATTGAGGAATGCTAGGGTTTTAAAGGCCGTTGCTTGCATTATATATAGAAAGTGATTATCTCAATCCAGCTGTGAACACTTAATGGGATGAACTCTTGGCAAATTAAAAATTATGTCAGAGAGTGAATGTCAGAAACCAGATTCAAAACCACCATTTTTTATTTCCTAGTGTAACTAGTAGGTAGGTCTGCTACTTTTAAGATACTGATGACCTAAAACTGGAAAAAATAACTTCCCTGAAGCTTATGGTAGTTGTATTTGTGCGTGTGTCACTTGGGGCAGGGAACATTATTTTGGATAGTGTTTCATTTAGCCCAGGCTGGCTCTGAATCTTCTGTATTGTCCAGGCTGGTCCTGAATTCTTAATCCTCCTGTCTCTCTCTCCTAGAAGTTGGGATTATAGCCACGTACTCTATGCCAGGCTTAAATATATTTTTGATTGAAAACTTAAATCACATTTTTGGGGGTGTTGGGAATGTTTTGCTTTGTTTTGAGAATTAGGTCATCATCTTACAGTGAGTGCCTTGGGAAAGCCGGGGAGGGGCTGAGGGGGCAGAGCCATCGACAGCCAAGGTGTGCGTTTCCACGCTGGCTTCGGCCTTAGCATTATTTGGCAAGCTTGCTTGGGAAAGGCAGTCTTAGCTTTAAGAATTGTTGGATGAAGGTGTTGTTTTTGAATTACCGTTACTAGTTTATTATTACTAATTATATGCTTAGTAAAACAGCTTTGGGGCTGAGGGTGGGGTCTTAGCATTTGGGAGCATTGTGTCGGCCGGAGGATCAGGAGTTCACTCTTGGCTGTAGAAGGAGGTTGAAGTCAGCCTTGACTATATGAGACTGTCTCAGAAACTAAAGCAAGCAAAAGGTAGGTTTGGGAGTTTTGCCTTTCCTGTTCTAAATTGTTGACTTTTATTTCCTTGTAGTTTTTTCATTTTTGTCTGCTCTTAAGTTTTTATCTCTGTTTTCAGTTTCCCTGTACATTTATGTGTGTGTGTGTGTGTGTGTGTGTGCGTGTGGGCGCGCGTGTGCCCATGCGCACACATAAGTGCACATGTGGAGGTCAGAGGATACCTTGCAGGAATTGGCTTTCTTCTGCCGTGTGGGTCCTGGGCTAGGGTTGGCAGCCAGCGCCTCTACCCACTGAGCCACCTCACAGGCCCAGTTAGTTTTCCTTTTTCTTCCTTGTCCGTATGCCCTTCGCCCTCTCCCATGCTGTATATCATTCATTGTTCTCTCTGCGCTTTGTTTGTTGTTTTGGTGCTGGAGATGGAACACAAGGCCTTGTGGAGGCTAGGCCAGCCCTCCACCTGCTGAGATTTCAGTTTCAGCCTCTGTATACTTTACTCCTAATTTGAATTCCGCTCCCCTCCCCCATACAGTTTTCTGTATGGATAATGGTAACTGAGGAACCGATGCCTATAGGAGAGGCTTATGCAAGGAGAGCTTTCATTTAAACTTCTTCTTCCACAAGCCAGTCACCGTTCTAGCATGGAAGGGATAGGGGCTCGAGAGCTCGCATCTTTAACCGAGGAGCTGTGGATGGACACTTGATAGGTTCTAGGAGAGGGAGAGTCGGTTTTCTTTAATGTACTGCTAAGTACGTTGTTCTTCAGCTGATAGTCCCACACATATTAGTCTACAGGGAACACAAGCTGGACAGGGTGGGTCACTCAGGCTTGGGAGGTGGGAAGCAATCTAGGAGTAGCTGGAGGAAGGTGAAAGGTGAAGATGAGCAAAATACATTGTACAGGGTTCTCAAAGAATTAGTAGATTAAAAAGATTTTCTTTTAAACATTTATATCTGCATATATTCCTTCTTTGAATACTCCTGGCTGTTGAGTAGCATCTTTCTTTCTTTCTTTTTTTTTTCTTTTTAAAGATTTCTTTTTAGTAGAGTGTTCTGCATTCGTGTATGCCTGCACACCAGAAGAGGGCACCAGATTTCATCATAGATGGTTGTGAGACACCACGTGGCTGTTGGGAATTGAACTCAGGACCTCTGGACAAGCAGCAAGTTCTCTTAACCTCTGAGCCATCCCTCCAGCCCTGAGTAGCATGTTTCTAAGATGAATACAAAATATATTTCCTACTCTAAACAAGAAATTCAGAGAATTTTCTCTTCTACTCATTTATAGCTGCTTTTGGCATTTCTTGTAAGAGTTTTTCTTAATTCCTTTTTAAGTTGTAAAACTCATCCTCAAAGTCTGAGATATGTAAATAGATCTTAATGCACATTTGCCGACTCTAATCCCCTGTAATAAAGCCTTGAGGAGGACCGCAGTGTAGGGCCTCCCATCCTTTACTAATCGTTCTTGAAAGCATTGGTTTAAACATTTCCTAAGCCTCATTTAAAAACTACTGTCTATAGCACTATTAACCTCTGTTTTTAAATTTTAAAATTTATATTATTATTTATTTTGTGTGTATGGGTGTGGGGCATGCAAAGGACAGTTGCCTGAGAGGACAATTTGAGTTGATTCTTTGATTCTACTACCATGTGGGTACCAGGGGTTGAGGTTAGGTCATCAAACCAAGCAGCAGGTAGGTACCTTTACTTGCTGAGCTGTCTCACTGGCAACATCAGCCCCTTGAAATCTCAGCAACAAATACCTCCAAAGACTGGGATTATGCTTACATAGTATAACTTGCTAAACTTAAAGAAGTAATTTATGTTTCTTAAGAGTGATAAATTCTTTTAAAAAAAATGTTTTCTACCTTAGAATTCTATCATGAAAAACATAAAGGAGAAATCATGTATGATTCTGTCCAATACCACATACAATGTGTGTGTGTGTGTGTAAATATGTAGTTCAGGAGGGAGAAAGCCACATGCTCTAAGGCTTCTCCCTCTTCTCAACACTTGCCAAGGCCCTGAAGTGGGTGTGACTGCTAGAGATGGGTCTGATAAAACTTTTGTTTTCTACACCCTTTCACCAAAAGGGTTACTATTGCCGTGATGAAACACCGTGACCAAAAGCAAATTGGAATAAAGGCATTATTTCCCTCACAGTTCTGTATTAACAGTTTATCCTCAAAAGCAGTGAGGGCAAGAACTCCAGCAGAGCAGGGACCTTGAGTGAGGCAGGAGTTGATGCAGAGACAGTAGAGGAGCACTGCTTACTGGCTTGTTCCTCATGGCTTGCTCAGCCTGCTTTCTAATAGGGAATAACCAGCCCAGGGATGGCACCACCCACAGTGGTCTGAGCACTGCCCCATCAATCACTAATTAAGAAAATGCCCTACCGGTGTGTGAACATCCTCACCTTCTGAAGGCATCTTCTCAATTGAGGTTCCTCCCCTCAGATGACTTTAGCTTGTGTCAAGTTGACATTAAACCAGCCAGGCAGAGACTTAATCTAGTAGCTTAGGTTCCTGCTTTGAAGGTCAACATTATTGATCTTTCAAGTTTCGTTTCTCACTCACTGTGTGTCTCATTTTTTCATCACACATTATTCTTAGGCTGAGAATGAAATGGCTCAAAATTTTAACTAGGTATTTCAGCTGTCCTTTATAAGAAATAAGGCTACTTTTCTAATAAAATGTAGAAAAGAATTACTATTGTACATACAGAATCCCAATGAAAATCTGTTAGTTTGAGTATTATAAGAAGAACAATTCTGTATTCTTTCATAAGTTTTAGATTTGAACATGACCGTGACTGAGAAGTGAGTATAAAAGTGAAATAATATAAAAAATTCTTCAAAATGAAAGCTTTTATTTTTTCTTTATTTTACTCAACACCTGTAATCCCAGCCCTTAGGTTGCCAAGGCAGGTGGATCTTGAGAAATCCAGGCCAGCTTGAGCTACATGAGGAGTTTAAAGCCAGTGTGGGATGCATATCAATACTGTCTCAGAAATTTTCATACATACATACACACACACACACACACACACACACACACACACACACACACACACACACAAAGAATTATGACATTGTTCATATTAGGTTTCTTGAAATATAATGTCATGAGGTCATTGCTTTACTTAGTTTTTAATTTTTACTTATTTATAAATGGGTCTCCTGTAGCCTAGATTGTCCTTGAGTTCTGTGGGCCGGGCAGTGGTGTCGCACGCCTTTAATCCCAGCACTTGGGAGGCAGAGGCAGGTGGATTTCTGAGTTCGAGGGCAGCCTGGTCTACAGAATAAGTTCCAGGACAGCCAGGGCTACACAGAGAAGCCCTGTCTCGAAAAAACCAAAAAAAAAAAAAAAAAAAAAAAACCCAAAAAAAAAGAAAAAAGAAAAGAAAGAAATCTGTGGCCTTAATTTCCTGATCCTTTGCCTCAATGCTGGGATTACAGGCATGTGATACCATGCCTGAATAGTTTTTCTGAGGAGCGTTTTTACATTTTGATTTCCAAATGAACTGAATTGAGATTCTGAAAAACTGTGAAGGCTTTCAAAGTTTCTGTAGCCCACGGTGACAGATGCACAGCAGGCCCGTGTGCTGTGGGTCTATTATTATAGTTAAATCATTATTTTTGCTTTAGAGAGAAGGGCTATGGCTAAGTTCCAAGAGAGTGAAACTGGTGAATATGGATATTCACATTGTTTTTCAACAGGAAGAGCTCTCCCAGCTGACTCTGTGTGTCATACATAACATCACATCTCCTAGATGAAGAAGCTACAATTCTGGATGTCACTGTGAGATTTGAATGGATATTTGCATCAGATGGAAAGATACTCTGATTTTTTTTCTTCCATATATGGACTTGATGTCATAGGCACACTAATTCTGCCATCTCACAGCTGCTCCATTCCGCCTCCGTGCTTCTGCACAGCGCCAGTCCCTCCACCTGCCCGACCTTCCACCTGCCCGGCCCTCCCCCTGCCCGGCCCTTCCCCTGCCCGGCCCTCCACCCGCTGTACACAGACTTTTTTTTTTCTCCTTTCAAAACTTTCGTCCAAAATTATTTCCTCTAGAAAGCCTTCATCATCTCCTCCATGTAACTCTCACTGTCTTTGCTTTCCCTTAATACAGACACGAGATTTATTTAAATCTGTGAGTTGTGTTGCTGTAAGTTTTCATCACCCATGCAGTGCTAAGATTAACTGCCCCATCTAATCACAGCTGCTCTGTGACTTCCATTTCACACACAGGGCAACAGAACAAATGGACTTTCTCATTTACCACATGCATTTCTTAAGGCATATTCTTAGGTTTAGCTGTGCTAAAATTTGAACATTCCCCTATCATTTTAAAAGTGAGTGTGTGTACTGAGACAGTATGTTGCCCAGGGTGGCCTTAGTTCACTGTGTAACACAGGCTGTAGGCTGGCCTCAAAGTCATGGTGATCCTCCTGTCTCAGCCTTCCAAGTGCTGGACTTAGAAATATGTCCAGGATGCTCAGCAGCGTTGCTTGGGATAGTATAGTCTCGCCTTTCTTCCTCTCCCTCTCTCTCTCAGTAATTGTTCTCATATGTTAAATACAACTTAACTACTTTATTCAGGTATGATGTGCATAAAATTTAAAAAAAGTACCCATTTAAAATAACAGTCTTCAGATTTGTAGTTGTAGGCACCCATGAAACTAGCACAGTGTAGACCATTTGCCCAGGGCCCTTTAAGATTCACACATGCCTTCCCTTCACTGTCTTGCCCCCAGATAACAGCTGATCTGGGCTCTGTCTCAACCCTTTGGACTGTTCGCAGTTAGAATTAGTATATCCTCTAGTCTGGCTTCTTTGCTCAGTCTACATTTTAGATTGTTCCTTTTTATGGCTGGATACTGTTTCATTGTATGTGACTATGCTACAGTTCAATTATTTGCTCACTCGTTAACAGGCATTTGGCTTGTTTCTGTTTCTGCCTATCATAAATGAAGCTGTTATAAAAATGAAATCTATGTTATAGGTCTTTGGCTGGCTACATTTCCATCTCTCTTGGGCCTACGATGGAGGAATGTTTTATTTGGTTCTTGCTCATCTTCATCAATACTTATACTGTCATTTAAAAGTACTTTAGCTATCCTTGTGATTCTTCAGTAGTGTGTTCCTGTGGCTTTTCTGCGCGTCTCTCTGACCGCTAGTGGAAGTGAACAGCTTGCCTGAACTAGCCATATAGATCTTTTTTTCCCTTCCTTTCTTTCTTTTTAAAGACAGTGTGTTATATTGTAGCCTTTGACGGCTTTGCACTCACAGCAGTCATGCCTTAATCTTCTGAGTGCTGGAATTATAGATGTAATCTGTAATTCTGGCTCTAGAATCTTTAATGTTTTCAAATTAGTGCTTCTTCTCATCTTGTTTTGTTTGTTTGTTTTAAAAATCTCAATTCTTCTATTGACTTAACAATTATGTCTTGAATTTCTTGAGATTTTATTTATCTTTATTTTATGTATATGGATATTTTGTCTGCATGTATGTTATATGTACAAGTGTTTTGCCTACAATGTTTGTGTTTTACTATAGTGTCCATAGAGGTCAGTAGAGGGCATCAGATTCCCTGGAACTGGAGTTACAGATAATTGAGAGCCAACACGTGTGTGCTGGAAATCAAATCCAGAAGGACAGCCAGTGTTGTAGGTTTTTGCTTTTTGTTTTCCTTATTTTGAGATGGTCACACTATGTGGCCCTGACTAGCCTGGAACTTGCTGTGTAGTCGGCTGGCTCTGTACTAGAAGGCGGAGCCACTTGTCTCTGCCTCTCATGTGCTGGATTAGAGGCATATGTCATTATATCTGACTAGCCTGATAATTTTAAAGAAGATTGATGGTTTGGGGCTGAAGTAACTCAAGGTGTATATCAGAAATACAGGATTTAAAGGTGGGACTTGGGGTATAGCTCCGTGGTGGAAACCTTTCTATCATAGACCTTTCTCCCAGAAGAGGAGATGCTTGGGCCAAGTTTGAACACCAGGCAGGTATTAGGAACATGAAGAGTGGGGCAGGCTCTTACAGCATCTGCTGAGATACAGGAGCTGAGCCCTGGAAGTGGCTCATCGCAGCAGGACCTGGAGAGCAAGTACAGGGCTAGATCCTTAAGAGATGTAATAGGAAGACCAGCGAGGGAGGCCTTTAGGGACGAGATAGGCTTTGGACAAGATAGGATTTATACTTTAGAAAAGTCATCGGTGGTACAAACTGAAGGCAGCAGAGACCCTTGCCTCTTTAAAGAGAACTAGTAGACGTGCGAGGACTGCAGGGTAGGAGAGTGCAGATGAGAAGACAAGAGCTCTGTTGTGGGAAAGCCACATGGTGGGTTAAGGTGAGCCCTTGAGGAGAGAGTTGCTGAGAAGGCAGTTGAGTAGGCTGGGGACAGGACTGGGAATAATCAGCTGTGATGACAGCTGAAGCCATGGATGTCTAGAGTGACAGGAGAAGATGAGACACAGAGAAGCTTCATTAGAGCTGTGTAGTGCACACTAGAGAAATAAAAACCTATAAGACCATTTTCTTACAACTGGGGAACAGGAAGAATGTTAAGGGTTTATTTAGCACTGTGAACTCAGAATTCCACTAGGCTTTGAGGTGGTAATGAAAGTCTGTCTCTGTTAATTTCATGGTTTAAAAAAAAATCTCATCTTTTAAAACAGTGAGTGGAGGAGCTAGAGAGATGGCTGAGCAGTTTAGAGCCCTTGTTGATCTTGCAAAGGACTCGCTTTCAGTTCGATGCGCCTGCATGGTGGCTAACAGCTGCCTGTCTGAGGGGATCCAGTGTTCCCTCCTGACTTCCATGGGCACCAGGCCCACACATGGTATATAGATACACATTTGGGTAAACATTCACACACATGAATAAAAACAAATTAAAAAGGCATTTAGTACAATTGGTATTCAGGAGTCTCACCTACTCTTGTTTCCTGTGTGATGATTCTACTTTTACTTATTTTACTATTTTCAGTTGTCAGTTTTTGGGGACTAGAAAAATGGCTCAGCAGTTAAGAGGTGCATATTCTTCTTGCAGAGGGAATGGATTCCATTGCCAGCACCTATGTCAGTGAGAGTAAAGTCAAAGAAGTCTGCGAAGACCATGAGATCTTCTGTTTAACAACTTAGTTGTAGTTTAAGTGATTGATCACACTTGGGGCAGGGGAGATAGTTAAGAGCACTTGCTGTTCTTCTAGAGGAGCAGAGTTTTGTTCCCAGCAGTCATGTTGGGTGACTTGTGTAATTCCAGCTCTAGAGGATCAAATGTCCCTTTCTGGTCCTTCCAGGTACCTGCATTCAAAGTGTACACACACACACACACACACTGGCTGCAGCTCTTGGAGAGTGGGCTCTGCACCTCACCTGGGCAGCATAGTGGAGCTGGCCCCGGTGATGAAGGCACAGAGGAGCCTGCCCTGAGGACATGAAAACAGGGGAGCTTCCCCTCCTCCTTACCAGGTTTGGAATTGGGTGAAGCTAGCAGACAGTTTGCCCTAGTAATACCAGTGCAGGAGCTGGCCAGCTGACTAACTCACGTACCTCCCAGACCCAGATCCGGGGCTTTGAGTGGCCCACCCCAACATCTACTGGATTTATAATCTGCTGGAGCATGTGAAGGGGCCGGTCCTAAAGATCCAAAGCTGCAGGATCTCCATGACACAGGGCAACAACAATATATCAGAGAGGAGTCCCGGTGAGGGTCCAGTATTGATAGTGCAGTAGAAGCCAGAGGCCATGGTCCACACCAGTGACCCATTGCAGTGAACATTTGCAAGTAAAGATGTATGGGCAAAAGGGTATATGGTGTGACACACTGTGACACTACAGCTTCCACAGCAAGTTTTGGGTTTAATTGTAATTTTATTTTCTTCTGGTGGGAGGGTTACAAGGGTGGAAGAGGATGGACACAAAGGGACGGGGACAAGAGTGGGATTGGCATTCATGTTGAGAAACTCAGAACGAATCAATACAAAGGCTTTTTTTTTTTTTTTTTTTTTTTGAATGCTGCTAAGCTCCCGTATGTCATTGTCCTAGTGAAGGTTTCTGTTGCTGTGATGAGATACCATGGCCAAAGCAAATAGGGGAGAAAACAGTTTATTTTGCTCACAGACACAGAAAACAGTTGATAATCAAAAGTAATGAGGGCAGAAACTCAGAGCAGGAACCTGGAGGCAGGAGCTGAGGCAGAGGCCATGGAGGCCTGCTCCCCATGGCTTGCTCAGTCTGCTTTCTTACAGAACCCAGGACCACCAGCCCAGGAATGGCAGCACCCACAGTGGTCTGGGTCCTGCCGCGTCAATCACTAATTAAGAAAACGCTTTACAGTTGGATCTTAGAGAAGAAAATGCTTTTCTCAACTGAGGCTTCCTCCTCTCTGATGACTCTAGTATGTGTCAAATTGACATAAACTAGTCAGGACTCTCATGGTATAGTGTATTAGGGTTGGTGAGCCACTTTTTTGTAAAAGTGATTTTATTAGAAATTTAGAATTTGAATCTTATAAAAGGACTTTAAAATTCTGTTCACTTACTTATTTTTTTAACTATTAAGGATTAAATCCAGATTCTCACAAATATCAGGCAAGTACCCTGCCACTGAGATACAGATGACTGAATGATTCTGTTTTTTGCTTGTTTTTGAGACAGGGTCTCCCTGTGTAGTTCTAGCTTGCTTGGAACGCAAAGAGAACTGCCAACCTCTCGCTCCTCAGTGCTGAGATTAAAAGGTGTGTGCTGCCATGGCCTGCATTCCTCCTGTTTGTTACTCACTTTCTTTAAAAAAAGAAAAACAAAACAAAATAAAATAAAACAAAAAACCAACTGTTCAGAGTGAACTCTGGTCCTCTGTTCCCATTTGAATTTACATACTATTTATAAAATTAGTATGTCTAGTTTAAAAAAAAAAAAGAGTCTGCCGGCTGGTTGGTTGCAGTTTTGAGTATATAAATTAATTTGAGGAGAAGTAACAACTTTTAATACATTTAATTTGATTTTTTAATTATGTGTATGTCTCTGTGTATGTCAGTATATGGATATATGCTGATGAATGTAGGTGCCCAAGGAAACCAGTAGAGTCAGATTCCCCTAGAGCTGGAGAAACAGGTTGTTGTGAACCCCTACCTTACATGGGCACTTTGAACTGATTTGGAGCATCTGTAACAGCAGTGTGTGCTTTTTACTGCCAAGCCATCTTTCCAGCCTGAGAATTAACACTTTAAAAGTATCAAGGCATTCTAGGCCAGGAACATGGTATATTCTTATTTGTTTAGATTTTCTTTATTTCTTTTGTGACATTTTGCAACTTTGTATGCATTGTAGAAGTCTTTACTATTTATATTGTGTTTATTTTCTAAGTATGTGATATATATTCAATTACAAATTGAATCATTTTTTCCAAGTTGCTGATATGTAGGAACGAAGTCATTTTTTTTTTATAAATATTTTGCTAATTATACTATGCTAACCTTGATCTCAGTTACAGACACCTCAAATGACAACTTAAAAGGGAAGTCTTATTTGGTTCATAGTTTCAGTCCACTGTCAGCTCACAGGATTGGTTTTGGGCCTCAGATGTATGATGCAGAGAGCACATGAGGAAACTGGAGTGTCAGCTCACAGCAGCCGTCAAGCAACAGAAAGTGGCCTCGGCCAAATGAAACCCTTCCAAGATGTCTTGACCTGCTTCCTCTCTGGGTCCCATTCTTCACAGTTCCAATATTTATGAGTAGTCTAACTTAAGATCTTTGATCCACCAAACGACTACACCATTGATTTTTGTCAGAGCCATTATGGGTGTGTTCATCTCTGGAAGTGTTCTCATAGATAAGCTAGCCTTGTGCTTAAATAAGCTCCTAGATATTTATCTTTCACTCCAATCAAGTTGATGATGAAGATTAGTCATTATACACAATTATTAATTCTACCAATTTGTATATTCTTTTGTATGCAATCACATTATCTTGAAATATGATTTCTGTTCTTTCAGTTCTTAGAATGTAAATTCTAAGATGGAAGCTGCTGCTCAGCTTACATTGCTTTGATCCTATCCAGGGTCCAGCTTCATGCATGATGGATGATGACACCCATAACCAGGGTGGCTCAACCACCTTCACCCTTCAGGACTTTTGCTATTAGCAGTGTTTCTTAACTTTGTTTTCAGTCCGTGGTCAGCTCACAGGATTGGTTTGGGCCTCAGACATGTGATGGAGAGATGAATTTAAGATACACAGTCTTAATTTTAGGCTTTTCTTTTCCTGCTCCCTTTATTCATTATACATGTTAAGATTTTTATTTTGTGTGTATGTGTCCTTTTTCTGTAGAGTTTATCTTTGTAAAGAGTAATGATAGAAAATTCTTCAAATTGAATGCTAAAAAGGAGATTTTTAAAAAGATAAATGTTGATCTTTTAAAACATAAGTAACACATGGCCCTGAACTGAGCTTGCAACTCATTTCCCAAGATCTCATCTACTTTAAATTTCATCTGTAACATGTGTAACTGTCACTTTAGATTTCTAGACTGACTTGCCTCAGAGTCATGTCTTCATGTTCAACTGCTTCTTTCGCTTTTTTTTTTTTAATTTGAAGATTTTATTTGTATGAATGTTTTCCTTAATGTATGTATATGAATCACATACATGTCTGGAGCTTGAGATCAGAGGAAGGTGTTGAATTCTCTAGAACTGAAGTTTCAGATGGTTGTGATCCACTATGTGGGTAGTGGAAATTGAATCTATGTCCTTTACAAGAGCAGCACCTGCTCTTAACAGCTGAGCCATCTCTCTAGTGTTCAGCTGCTTCCTTGATATCTCCTCCATTCAGAGGTTTAAGTGCTGTCTCATGAGTGCCCACCTGGAGTCAAGCTCATTCTCACTTATGTTCTTCTCAAGTCTTCCTACAATATACTGAGTACCTGATGCATCCATACAATACACAAGATATCCTCTCTACAGTTCCCCTTTTTAGTCCAATAAAAGGCTGTTTTTCTTTTAAATATACATTTAATACAATTATAACAATTATGAAAACTATAATGTAGTATGTACAATTACAATGCCCAGTCCATAGTATTTTACAATTAAGAAAAAATTTCTATTATCTATCCTATCTAGGTGTATTCAAAGTTTTGTATCTGACTCAAATTTTATCCTAACTTGTATTACCAACCTAAAAACATCTTAAATCCTAAATAACTCAAACTTAATTGTAAGACTATAACTATCTAGATCTCAAATCCATCAGAGACCTGAGAAGGAATAATTATTACCTGAGTAAGTGGGAAGTGTAGGCAAGCGGCTTACAAGATTATATAAAAGACAGATAAGATTGACTGCTTAAACGGTTTTTCCTAGAATTGTCTCAATATTGAGGCATCCATCTTCAGCCTTCTGTCTCTGTATATCTGACAGATCTTTTGTGAAGCAGGAATTATGAAGGACTTGTTTACCCTGTCTTGGCAGACTTTGGCAGTTGACTTCCCTGTGTCTTTCCTTTCTGGACAGCATTTTGTCTGTAGTTGAAGCATGGACATTTTCTTTGCCCAGTGGCTAGCTTGCCATAATTGAAGCAACTCCATATGGAAGTTATCTTCCTTGAAGTAGAATGAAGGTACTGTCAGGAGCCGACCTGTATCATAGAGTCAAAAGATCTTTTAATAATGAGGCAATTTTAAGTGCCATTTTCTGTGGATCTCTAAAAGTTTTTGGAGACCAACTATCTGTAGTATATCTGAGTTGTCAAACATTGTTTATTCTTAGCTACTTACTATCTGAATAACCTTGAAAATGTCTTATTGTAATTAACTAAACTAGTATGACCATGAGTTTGACTATAAACTTTCTCAATCACCCTAATAGTTTATAACTTGCATTTTTATCATTCCTAACAGTTTGAAATAGCAGCCAGCCTATACCAATGTATCAAAATAACCTTATTTTTGTATCAGTATGCAAAATTTCATACCAGTGTAACAAAATATAACCTCAATTTTGCATTAAAATACAAAGAGCTCTACCAGTGTAAGATTATGACTATAAAATATTTTTTTTTGGTTTAAGAGTAGATTCAATAATCTACCACTATTTGTCTAATATTCTTACAATATTTCTATGTTCCCCCTTTTCTTTGCCAACTCCCTTTTCCTTACCTAAGAAAGAAAGTATAGAGAAAAGGAAAGAAAAATGAGAAGTCCTTAAGTCTAAGCTTCCTATAGCGTTTCTTCCCCATCCAAGACTTTGTCTTGATTACAAGTACTTGGAACCATCCCCCTTTTAAAGGACAACAAACATCTAACATGTATTGAATGACCAAAATTCCTTTACCCCACCTCTTGAGAATGGGATGAAATTCTCTTATAATGGCTTCCTGCTGATTTTGGACATAGTCTTCTTTTTGGGGGGGCTCATGAAAATGGGGAAAATGATTAGTCTTCAGAAAGCTAGCTGTAACAGTTACTGTCCAGTCTCTTATGTGCTGAGAAAGTTGAGGGCTTAATTGAAGTCCTGACTGGAGCAGTCTGTAATGCTAGACCAGTTGGGGTCAGCAGCTTTCTCTGAAGTTGTCCTGGATGTAGAATTTCAAGGAATCAGCATTGAGTCAGTTTGAAGTAGAATCATGCAGGGAGCTCGAACAGTAAGCCTCAGCATCTCAGCATCCCCAAGGTGAATCTTGTCAGGTGAATTCTTGGTGTTTTTTTTTCTGTGAATATAAAGCTTTCAGAGGTGATATATATTTTAGTGTTAACATAATGCATGGAATGTGAATGTGCACAGATCAGTTAAAGATAATTTTCTGCTCCTTGTCTGAGCAGATGAAAGAAAATTGTCTTTCTTTAACCAAACTGCAATATAAATCTCCATTTATGCCATATGAAAGGATGGCATGATAAATCTTGAGGACTCTGTAGCCAGCGAGATACATTGGCTGTTTATAGCTGAAGTCCGGCTAGAGACACTTTTATATCTCAGCCAGTTTCAGGGCTATTCCCATGGAGAGGGATCACTGAATCATGTTACCTGTCCTGTTTGGTCTTGGTTCTTTTCTTCCTGTTCTGTAGCCAAGATCTTCAGGGGGTCTCCCTCTATCAAATCTGATTCTTATTTGGCTGGGATCCAAAGGTTTTTCTTCTTTCCTGTTGACACAAACACAAAGCCTCTCTCCCAACATAACATACTTTTTGTCCAGCAGTTTGAAGTTATCTTAAGTATAGACTGATCCAATCTAGCAGGTCCTTTTCTATCCACGTCTACTCCATTTTGACCTCTCTCAAAGAGGATGTACAATACCACCATTCCTGTTGAGCACACAACCATATTGATGTTGATAAATCAAAACAAGACTGTATGGGGTCCAGATATCCTCTTCTACAATGGTATGTGTTTTTTACTATTTATCGAGACAGGGTTTCTGGGTGTAGCCCAGGCTGTTCTTGATTTGCTCTGTAGATCAGGCTGGCTTCGAGCTCACAGGGAACCTATCTGTCTCTCTCTTTGTCTCTTTTTCTCTTCTTTGGAGATTTATTCTTTTTTTGTGCATTTATTTATCCTTCTTTCCTCTCTCTTACTTCAACATCCTTCTCTGGATTCAACTTTATTTAAATTCCTTTTCACCTTAGTGCCTCGGGCATATTTAAAACAATATCACATTGTCCCCATGACATGTGTGTTTGATCTCCTCTGACAAAATGCATTTGTATTCTGTATTGTCAAGCTGAGAATTAACATGCAATATAGTTAATATGCTTACAGTATTGTTTTTATATGTCACTAGTTTATTCCTTTTCTTGGAATATCTTCTCTTAATGAGCTATTATTTTTCTTTAGATGTTTCTCTTGTCCAGTGGTCTCTGGATTCCTTAGTTGGATGCTTTTCTTCTGGAAAGATAAAAACAAACAACCCTGCCCCAACCCTAACTCTGGGTTTTTACATTGGCTAGCAGAATATATCTTTCCTAGAGTAAAATGCTTTTTGGCAACAGAAAAAGTATTATCTTTCAAATTGAAATTATAAACATAGCTTATGTGGATAAATGCACCTATATTCCCCTTTCTCTTCATATAAATTTAAGATTGATATGTATTTATTTTTAAATTGCTTAAGGACATTCCTACGTACTATTAAGTAGTATCGTTAAGGAAAAATGTAACATTTTAAATTTTAGACTGTTGTCATAAGTGGCCGTATCAATCAGCAGGGAGTCCCAGCCCTGACTTCATTGTTTTGTGGGGGCCCCAGGCCATTCTGCTGTCCCAGCCCTGAACAGAGGGCGCTTGCCCTCCAACAATCTGTCAGGCTTGGCTAGGTCCCAGCCTCTGGCCTTTGGGCAGTCCATAAAGGTCGTGGGCCGATAGCAGGCCGGATGGGGCTGGGGCCTTTATGTTCCTTCCCAACCCTCTGCCTGGAGCTCCCCGGCTGACACGCCCTCTCTCAGCAGGGGTGCTCAGTGCCTTTGCTGTCTGGCTGCTCCTTGTGCACAGCTTTAGGCCTTAGTTGTGTGGGCTGTTGGGCCTCGACAGGTTGGCACGTATTCCCACTTGTTACCTGCTATTTACAGGTCTCCGTTCTGGTTAAGTTTTCCTTAACCAGGGACCTTCTTTTTTAAAGCACCAAGCACCACTCTTTTCCTTTTTTTTAGTTTTAAAGAGACCAGCCCTTTTGTCCAGCTAGTTTGACTCCCCCCACCCCCGCCCAGCCCCGCCTTTCACCTGGGCCTTTTCAGGATGTAACCTTTTCTGGCTGTAAGTTTGGGTCCTAATTGCTGTAAGTTGGTACCATTTGTTGAAGTTATTTTTGGTTCTACCTCCCAGTCCCATGCTCCTAAAACTAAGACTCAGACTCAAAATGTATTTACAAATACCTTGGCTGTATAGCTAGGCTCTTCTCTAACTAGATCATAACTTAAAGTAAAATAACCCATTTTTTCTAATCTATATTCTGCCACGTGGCTGGTTACCTATGCTCAGGTATCATGTGTCTGTCTCGTTACGTCTTCCCAGGCCTGTGCCTGGCTCTATCCCAGAATTCTTTCTGTCCCTTCTTCTGTCCCACCTTCTACCCTTTCCTATAGGCAGTAGGTTTTTAAATTAACAAGTGATGCATCCATAATACACAAGATATTCTCTCTACAGTAAACTAATAAGATGCTTGATCCCAAAGGCAGTAACAGGTCATACGCCCTCTGACCATGTAAACAACATACTAATCTTTCCTTTTTCCAGGATACGATGCATACGCATGCACGAATGATGTCTATGCTTGTAACACTGACGTAGAGTTAACAGTGACTTTAAATATAATGTGAGGTCAGTATATCTTGCATGACAAGCCAATGAGAGGAAAGAAATCAAACTTACTTGATTTATACATGAATGTATTCAAAATAAGAAATTATAGTTCCCTGTAACTTATGTAGTCACAGCACACATATACTTATGTCTTCTAGAATACCCATTTTATATTGTTTACCCTCTGTAAGCATTTTGTCTGGTTATGGTATTTGGATTGTGTTACTATAGTTTTTCACTGACATTAATCATAAGAAATAGTAATGTGAAGAGATTACTAAGTATTTTCCTAGCCAGGCAGTGGTGGCACACGCCTTTAATCCCAGCACTTGGGAGGCAGAGGCAGGTAGATTTCTGAGTTCAAGGCCAGTCTGGTCTACAGAGTGAGTTCTGGGACAGCCAGGGCTACACCGAGAGACCCTGTCTCGAAAAACCAAAAAAAAAAAAAAAAAAAAAAAAAAAAAAAAGATGTTTTCCTATAGCTTAGACATAGCCTTTCTTGTGTCTATTGTGGAGTACCATTTGGAGCCAGTTGTTTCAAAGGTATTGATATCCTAACATGGCTAGGTTGTAGTTTCAACCTCTAGTCAAGTGAGATCATTATTGTGTCCTCAAAATGTATCATTTCTCCCTTTGGAACTGGTACATCTAGTACCAGTTAGGTATGTCCTAACTAGTGGAGAAGCCATATAGGAGGTGTCTTTTTTAGAATATGTATGTATAAATTCTTGGCGAGCCGTGCTCCAGGACGCGATTGCCGCCTGGATAATTTGGTGAGTAGAAAGCCATATTCCTGATCCCTAATGCTATCCTTGCCAACATGGCCTCTTTGTTCATGAACCGATTTCTCCAGGAATGCCTGGGGAAAGACTTCGTGATACCACAGAGTGGACAGTTATTCATTTGATCATTAAAGTCCCCACTCTTGAGGTCACACTTTGTTAAAACATTCATGTGACACCCAGTTATCATCAGTGTCAAAGCTAGTTAGTACGTTAGGCTTTGTGATCTACATAGTGTTTTGTGTTATTTTTGTCCTTCTAATTTTACTTTATAGCCCTTTAAAACTATAAAGAGCATTCCTAGATTTTTGTGCTGTGGTTTAATGATATGCCCTCCCCACCCCCAGAAATAAAAGTTTAAACGTATAAGGCTCAGTCACATGAAGCTTTCTGTGCACTTGTATGTGCTATCTTCTTATGTATGTATGCACATGTGTGCATTTGCATTTGTGTGTAGGCCAGAGATTGACATTGGGTAGCTTCCTCAATTTTGCTCTACCTTTCTTTTTGAGTCAGGGTCTCTCAGAACCTGGAGCTCATTGACTTGGCTCAATTGGCAGTCAGTGGACCTCAGGGAAGCCCTGTCTCTGTCTTCCTAGTTGTAGGATTTCATGCATGTGCCACCATGGTCGTTTTTCAATATGGCTTCTGAGTATGAAATTCAGGTCCTCATGCTATGTGCCAAGTACTCTTTTTTTCTATTGCTCTAAGTGAACATTATATTGGAAATAAATAACACACTTTTAGCCAGAGTAAGGAAGAAGGGATCTTGGAACTTCTAAGGCTTATGTAACTCACTTCAACATAGCCTTCATCTTTCTACCTCACTTTGTAGGATGATAAAACATTTATAGTGAAGGTATTACTTTCATTTGGAGCCAGTGATTAAGAACAAAAAGGTCAGTGTCAGCATTATTTATTATATGCTATTCTCTAGATGTTTGAAAAGTCATTTAGAAAAGGGAAAGGATAATTACACCTACTCTACTAAGCTAAGTGAGAAAAAGTCACCTAATGATTTTTTTTTAATTGCTCATCTGTCTGCATGGTACCATTTGGAATGTGCAGGGATTTAGTATGAAATTGCACAGATTTGCTTAGACATTGATAATTCTGTTGGCCTTCAAAGGGCTCTTCTCATTTTGAAGACCTTTACACTTTGACTGCTGGAAGTTTCTTCTGTTGCCTTTTAAATCAGTTAATTAATTAACATCCCAAATGCTGCTCCACGTCCTGGTCTCTCCCTGTCTCTCCCTCACAGAGTCCCTTCCCTCATCTCAACTTTTCCTCAGAGGATGTCCCCCCCCCATCCCCAGTATCCCTCAACCCTGGCACATCAAGTCTCTGCCAGATTGAGGGCATCCTCTCCCACTGAGGCCAGTCAGGACCGAACCAGACTGAACCCCACGTCTGCTACATTTGTGCAAGGGGCCTTGTTCCAGCTCATGTATGTTCTTTGGTTGGTGGCTTAGATTCTGAGAGCTACCAGGGATCCAGGTTTGTTGACTCTGTTGGTCTTCCTGTAGGGTTCCCATCTACTTTGGGGCCTTCAATCCTTCCCCCAGCTCTTCCATACATGTCTCTGTGGGAATCTGTGTCTATTTCAGTCTGTTGCTGGGTAGAACCTCTCAGGGGACAATTATGCTAGGCTCCTGTCTGCAAGCATAACAGAGTATAATTAATAATACCAGGGATTGGTGCTTGCCCATGCGGTTCCAAATTGGGCCAGTTATTGGTTGGCTTTCTCCTTCGGTCTCTGCTCCATCCCTGCATTTCTTTTAGACAGGACAGATTTTGGGTCAAGCGTTTTGTGGGCGTGTTGGTGTCCCTATCACTCCACTGGGGGCCCTGCTTGCCTTCAGGCCTCTTCAGGTTATATGTTCCCACTGTTAGGCGTCTCAGCTAAGGTCTCCCATAGTGATTCCTGGGGGCCTCCTCTATCCCAAGTCTCTGGGACTTCCTAGAGATCCCCCCAATCCCCCCCCCCCCAGCTGCAGATTTCCATTCATTCTCCTGACCTCCTGGGCCTCTCTCCTGTCTCTCCCTGCACCTGATTCTGCCTCCCCATTCCCCTCTTCTCCCCCCCCTTCCCCCAAGTCCCTCCCTCCCTCGGCCTCCTATGACTATTTTGTTTCCCCTTCTAAGTGGGATTCAAGCATCCTTGCTTGGGCCTTCCTTCTTGTTTAAGTTCTTTGTGCCTATGGGATGTGTCATGGGTATTCGGTACTTTATGGCTAATATCCACTTACTAATGAGTACATACCATATATGTCCTTTTAGATCTGGGTTACCTCATTCAGGATGATATTTTCTAGTTCCATTCATATATTGAAAAATTCATGATGTCCTAGTTTTTAATTGCTGAGTAGTATTCCATTGTGTAAATGAACCATAGTTTCTGTACCCATGCTTTGGTTGAGGGGCATCTGGGTTGTTTCCGGTTTCTGGCTATCATGACTAAAGCTGTTTTGAACATAGTAGAGCTCATGTCCTTGGGGTACAGTGGGGCATCTTTTGGGTATCTGCCCAGGAGCTTCTTTGTTAATTGTATTTTCCTTATACTGATTTTTTAATTGTCAGAATTGGGTTTTCTGATTTTTTTTTTCTTTTTGTGACAGCATCTTGTGAATGTAGCCCAGGGTGGCCTTTAAACTCCTAGTCATCCTCCTGTTTCAGTCTCTCGAGTACTGAGGTCACAGGTAACCACACCTGGATCATGATCGATTCATCATTAGGCGAATGTTGGACTCCGTACTTCTTGGTTTGCATCTGCTACTTTGAAATCTTACTTATTTACATGTTTGTGTACACATCACATCATATCTTACCAACTATTTCCTAGATCTGACTCCAGCCTATCCCTTCCCTTTCTTTGTTTTAAATTTTTAATAACACATTGTTATTGTCTGGTTTGATATTATTCTACTCATTTTATATTTGTATATAATATTTTTTTATATTTGTTCATATATGGTATTCTTTTGAAGGGATGCCTAAGTCTTTCAGTTCTAATCTGTATGTGATTCGTGGGTGAAATAAACTAGTTTTTCTTTACTCCATTGGCATAGACAGAACTATATTACGATTCAGCATGGGAGATGCTTTTGGCTCTGTTTTCTTGAGGCAGAGTCTCATGCAGCCTCACCAGTCCTTTTGTGATGCTTCCCTATGCTGGGTGGCTGCATTAGCTTAAACCTGCTTCTGGGTATTTCTTTTTCCTTGGGATACTTTTCTTTTTCTTTAAAAATAATTTATGGTCATTATTTTGTCATGTGTATGGTGTTGGATCTCCTGTAACTGGAGTCATAGATGTTGGCTGCCGTGTGGGTACTGGAAATTGAACTTAGGTCTTCTGAAAGAACAGCAAGTGCTTTTAACTACTGAGCCATCTCTACAGGTTAATTCGTCAAACAAACAAAAACCAAAAAGAAACTTTTGTCAAAAATCCATTTTTGTTGTTGAATTTTCCAGTAACCTTAGCATAAAATGATTTCCCCCTTCTACTGTAATTAGTGGCTTATTTTCTACTTACCTAATACATAATTTTCTTTTTCTAGGGTTTCCAGACTTATAGGCTGGCTAAACATTAATGGAAGGAAAAGCCTAAGTCTGTCATCCATTATGGAGGCAGGTTTAGCAGACGGAGAACCTGACCGATCTTCGGTGAGTAGTTTAACAACAGTAAATGAGGACATGTTTTCTACAGCTGCAGAGGGCTTGAGGCAAGCCAAAGCTTTATTCTAAAACATTCACTGAAAGCAAAGGTTTGTTTATTTGGTTGCTTGGTTTTGTTTTGTTTTTTTTTCGGAGGCAGGGTCTCACTGTGTAACCCCAGCAGGCTGTGAACTCACTGTGGTAGACCAGGCTGGGCTGGAGTTCCTCGTGCTCTGACTCCACTTCCCAAGTGCTGGAATTGAAGGCAAGAGCCACACGCCTCGCAAAAGCAATTTACTTAAAGTGTCTTAAAGATAATGCTTAAGCTCCCATTTGTTATGAGAAATGCAGGCTGTTTGAAGATTGTTGGAGCAGAGCCCTGTCATATTTCTGGTATTTCTACTTCATATCATCTCTATCTCTTCCCAGCCATATTGTCTTAGACATTCTGATGTAATAGTTTGTATTTGCACTTTCAAACCTCTTTTGCCTCTTAGTAAAACCAAGAGGATATGAAATACCTCTAAATCTCAAAGTCATGTGCATCTCTGAGCAAGGACAGTGAACGAAACATTGAAGCTAATCAAGAATTAAAAGCAAGTGCACTATATAGTACATGGAAATTTGAAGGTTTAATAAGCAATCCTTCCTGAATTAGATTCTAAGATTAAAGTATATACTGTCCCATAATTTAAAAATAAAAATGGTCACTAGCACAGATTAGGTGGATGATATGTCATTATAAAAAATGGCTTTGCTCCAGAGTAATCATTTTAACTCTTATGTTGGAATGATTCTATTAAATCCTGATTGATACAAGCTTCGCTCAGTGAGATGTAGTCCGAGTGTAGCTGGATCGTTTGCTAGTGTGTGTTTCTGAGTATGGTTTTGGTGGTGGTGATGATGCAGCTGATGTCCTACTACTAAGGTAATCACCATCCCTAGATTTTATTTGTTTGTTTATTTATTTAGAAAATTCCTTGTTGGAACAAGGCTGGGGCCAACTTTTTGTCTTTAATTTACTATGGAAATGAGTTACTATTTTTCAAGGCATTTGTAAACTTTAATTGGGTGGATATTCTTTGTTCAGGCTCCAGGGTAGTGACAGTGTAATTTAATAACAACATGCAGTTTTGATGATTCGGATTAACTTGATTTAAACCTTTTTGAATTTCTGGTTCAGATTTGTTTTGTTTCCTTAAATATTAAAAAAAAAAGAAAAAAGTTAAACTTTAAGTGATCACTTGTTAACAGAGAATGCAATGAGATTGGCTTACCCAGTACATGGTAGCTGTCTAGAAATAGACAACTGATGATAGGTTATTTTAATTTGATGATCTCAGAAAAAGTTGACAATAAACCTTGTATTTAGCATATTATATTTACTTGACCATAACATCATCTTTAGGAAAGCTACTTCAGTGTTCTTATGGTTGAAATATGTTTGATGCCCTAGTGATGATAAAAAAAAAAAAAAAGTAGTACTAATGGGGAAGGGCCCAAGCCCACTGTGGGCAGTACCATTCCCTGAGCAGGAGGTTCTGAGCTATCAAAAGGAAGCTACTAATGCATCAGTGTGAGGGAGCCAGCAAGCAGCACCCCCAGGGTTTCTACTGAGCCCCCTGGCTGTGAATGAGTTCTTCCCTTGACTTCTTTTAGGCATGGACAGTGAAAGTGTAAGCCAGACAAATCCTTCCCTCCTTAAATTGTCCTTGTTCAGAGTCTTTTATCACAGCAACAGAAAAGAAATTTAGAAAAGCAAATAAAACTTTACTCAATAGTATTTAATTGTGTGCCAGAGTGATTTTTTTTTAATTCTAAATTCTGTTCCTTGAGAAGTTGGAACAAAGATATTGCAAAAAGTAGGGGAAACTGTTTTGTTTCTGTTAATTATTTCTTCTGTGATATATATTATAGTTTATTGTAGAGAGACTAATACTGATAATTTCAATATAAACTACAGAAATATGAAATTAAAACTGGTATTATGGTTCACTTTTGAGTTAACTATTTATAAAATATAAAATAGCACCTTTGGACTTGATGCCCTGAGCCAATTGGCATACAAAAGAGATGGATGAGAACTTGGGATCTGAAGTTTTTAGCTGGAAATCTGAGCTAAGCTGGCTGTGTTGGTGTAATCCTGTAATCTCAGTGCTCAGGAGGCTAATGCAGGAGAGTCATGGATTCCAAGGCAGGTTTAACTAGTGAGACCCTGTCATAAGAGAATGGAAAAAGCTCTGCCTTGGTGTGCTGTGGGTAGTGAGTAAAACTGCCCAGGGTTACAGTTTCCTTAGCAACTACGTAATGACAATTTTAACATCTGTCTTCCAAAGTGATTTTGAGTAGTAATAGAAATAAGGTCTTTATATTGCTTACTACAATGTTGCACACATTTTAAATATTCATTAAATAAAAGCTACTATTGTTTTTTGTTTTGTTTTGTTTTGTTTTTAGTATGGCTTTGACTTAAAAGAACTCTCTCTAAAGATCAATAACAGGAGAAGGCTAGGAAATCTACTTCTATATATTGGATTGTTCTAAAGGCTTTATGTTTTTTATTTATGTGTATGGGTGCTTTGCCTACGTGCATGCCTGGTGCTGTGGAGGCCAGAGGAAGGCAGCATATCCCTGTGACTGCAGATAAAGACAGTCGATAGCCACCAGGTGGGGGTTGGAAATTTGGCCCAGGTCTTCTGAAAGAGCAGCTAGTTCTTGTAGCCGCTGAGCCATCTTTCTAGCCTGGAAAAGCTTTAAGAGAATATGAATTGTGGACAGCAGAAGGAGGAGTAGGGAGAGCCCACTTGATTGAAAATGAGCAGGAGAACATTTGAGGATGGACTAGAGGCCAGGATCACCAGGGAATTGGGTGTTAAAGTAGAAAGTAAAAGTTGAATGTACTAGGTTGGAAATGAAATGGTAGCGTTTATGTGGAAAATGGTTGCTACAGCAGATAAAGACTAGATTTACAGATTGGTGCCAAGACAAGGATTTTTGGACTTGGTATGCAGATAATGATAATCCTTTACTATTTTTATTCGGTGGCTAGAATGAGTTTGGAAATAGGGTATGAAATGATTTGGAGAGGAGGACTCTGAAGCAAATGGATCCCTGAGCTGATGTCAGGTATCTTTCTGCCTCCCCCCCCCCCCCTTATTTTTGAGACAGGGTCTTCCACTGAACCTGGAGCTTACCATTTTGGCTAGACTGGCAGCTAGCAAGTCTACAGGATCCCTGTCTCCACAGCCAGGCACTGGAGTTATGGGGTGTGTGCTGCTGTGCTTAGCTTTTACGTGGGTGCTGGGGAATTGAACTCTGGCCCTTATGCCAATATAGCAAGCACTTAACCCATTGAACCACTGAAAAAGAAAGAAAAACATGGCTATTTTAAAATTTGCTTCCCAGTCCCGGTTTCTTGAATTACACTTGGTTGAGGATTGCTTAGGTGCAGATTTCAGTTTTCTTTCTACAGACGCTTTGTAAATGGTCTTATGTATCACCACTAGGAGGCCGCAGTGTTGTTGTTCTTGTGGAAATGGGAGTCACTGATGGTCATTGCTCACATCTATAGGCTCAGATAGCTTAGGAAAGTGAGGGCTTGAGAGGGTGACTGTAATGAGCTTTAATCTGGGCAGTTAACCAGTCACATTTGTCATGTATTTGTCTTCTAGACTGTTAGTTTTCGGCTATTTAATAACTTTACTAAGTATCTTAGGGTTTCTATTGCTGTGACAAAACACCATGACTAAAAATCATGACTAAAGGGCGTATTTGGCTTACCCTTCTAAATCCCTGCTCATCATCAAAGGACGTCCGAACAGGAGCTCAAGCGGCAGGACCTAGAGGCAGGAGCTGCAGAGGACATGGAGGAGTGCTGCTTACTGCCTGCTCCTGTTTTATAGGACTAGGACTATCAGCTGCACTGCCCACAGTGTGCTGGGCCCTCTCCCATTAATCACTAATTAAGAACATCTCTTACAGCTGGATCTTATGGAGGCATTTTTCTCAATTGAGATTCCTAGATAACTCCAGTTTGTGTGTCAAGTTGACACAAGGCCAGCCAGCACACTGAGATTGCTAAAGAGAAACATTTTTTAAGATGTAGATAATTTGAAAGACAGGCTTTATATTCTCTGTATATCTTTTTAAAATTATGAAAGTTATGTTAATAACAATTATTTGTCATTGAGTTCCCAAGTGGGAAAATACTATTTCCTATTTCCTATTGGACAGGTACTAAACATTTCATCTTTTTAAACACCTTTTTTTTTTTTTTTTTGGTTAGAGGTTGATATTCTTCAAGGTTTGAATAGTATGGTAATAAAATTTACCAGGTCTGTGGCTGATGAGATGGCTCGCTGTGTGAGGGCACTCGCTACCATGCCTAGCAGCCTGAATTTGATCTCCAAAATGTACATGTGGAAGGAAAAACCTGACTCTGGCAAGTTCTCCTCTGTGTTCCACCTATTTGCTGTGGTGTGTGCTCCCACACACATTGTATGTTCTTCAATGCACAGAAGAAAATAAATCTTAAAAAAGTAAAATAAAGTTAAAAGTCAATGTCCCCACAGAATTACATAACTTCATGTTGATATTCAAAGTAGATCTACCTACATAAAAGATAAAATAAAACATTCCAAGTACACAGTGAGACTGTTCAATAAATTTGGGGTGGCCAGTAAAAAGAATAGTTACAAGAAAAATAGCCAGTTCTCCCCAAAGTATGTCAGCAGCTTTCCTAGCTAAAGTTGTGTGTATTTGATTTGCATTTTTGGTTGGAGATATTTTTTTCCCCACTGGTGGTGATAGAACCAGGGCTTTGAACACTTCAGGCAAATGCTTTACCCCTGAACCTACATCCCCGGTCCTGCTTGGTGGCCTTAAAGTACAGTCCTAGAGTTCTTGGATTCCCAAAAGGCTTTCATAAAATGTGAGATCAAATTATCTTTGTAATAATACCATGATATTTGATACTCTTTGCTTTTTCTTACTTTCTTGTACCTGTATACTGGTTTAGTAGTTACTCCAGTGTATGTTTATGAAATCTTGTGATTTTGTTTTTTTAGTTTTATGTTTTTCCACAGACTATTTTGGCCTTCAAATAAAAGGATTTATTTGTTTCATTTTATGGGAGTGGCTGTTCTGCTCAGATGTCTGTCTGTCTACTGGTGCCATAGAGATCAGAAGAGAGTATTGGATCCCTTGGAACTGGAATTATGAATGGTGTGAGCCATCATGGGAAGGGAGCCTGCGGCCTCTGAAGGAGCAGGTGCTCTTAACTCAATAGCCATTTCCCATCGGCAGTGTTTTACTGTTAAAGTGACTTTTCTTTTAGCATTGCAGAAAAGCTACAAAGATAGTTTCTATATCTTCTGTATCCACTTTCCCCTATTATGTTATATTTAGTATGGTACATTTGACATAATGAGCCTATACTGATTTTTATATACACACATACACATGGACATGTATGTATGCATATGTGTATATAAAAGGTTGTACATGTATGTGTGGTATATGCATGTGTACCTGTTGGTATATGTGTGTGGCTGTGCACACATTAGTATCTGTATGTGTGTGTATGGGCCAGAGTAATGACTTTTTAATTGTTCTTCATATTGTTTGCGATGGAATCTCTCACCAGAATCTCACTGGAGCTCACTGATTTCGTTAGGCTGAGTGACCAAGTCAGCTTCCCTCACGGCTTGTCTCTGCCTGGAAGAGTTTTGCATTAGACCTGCTTTTATGTGGGTGTCGAGGATCTTAATGCTTGCTGAGCGAGTGAGCACTCCATTCTCCAAGCCAGCCTCTCAATTCTGAGGGTTTTTAATACAGGACTGACATTGAACTTGCTATATAGCTGAGGATGATCTTGAACTTCTGTCTCCCGCCCCATCTCTTAAGCAATGGCACATACCACCATGTCTAGTCTGTGAAGGTTTTGGGATTAAACACAGGACTTTGGGCTTGCTTGGCAAGTTCTCTACCAAATACACTGCATCCCCAGCCCTCAATGAAAAATTATCATTAATAAATCTTCAGTTAATTATGTATGCACATATGCTGTGGTGCACTTATGGAGGTCAGAGGGCAACTTGTAAGAGTTGATTCTCTCCTTCCACCACGTGGGTCCTGGAGATTGAATTCAGGTTGCCAGGGTGAATTCAAGCACATTTATGTGCTGAGCCACCTTTCTGACCCAATAAGTTATTATTAGCTGAAGTTTATTATTGCTTCGGATTTGCTTAGTTTTGCTTTTGTTCATCTTGTGTTCCAGGATCTCATTCAGGATGCCGCATTGCACTGTTACCATGTCTCTTAGGCTTAGCTGGGCTGTGGCAGGTCGCCATACTTAGCCTGTATTTAATAAACTTCTACTTTGTTGCTGCTGCTCTTGAGAGAAGAATCTCATACACGGCTGGCTTGGAACTCACAGTGTACGACAGACCAATATAGCACTTAGCAATCCTGCATCAGCTTCCCCTGGGCTAAGACTGTAGATGTGAACCACAACTGGGTCACCTATACAGTTTTGAAGACTTCAAGTAGGTAGTTTGCAAGATGTTTCTTATTTGCAGTTGGTCTCTTTTTCTTATAACTGGACTGGCCTAAGGAGTTTTAGGGAGGAGGATCTCAGAAGTAAAGTCTGGTAACTCTCAGGCTGTTCTTGAGTTCACTATGTAGCCATTGGTGACCTTAACTTACCACACAGCTCAGGAAGACCTTGAACTGTCTTCAGTTCCTACATGTTCCCTAGGTGATGGCAGTTGCAACTTGGATTGACGATGGAAATTGGCTGTTGCTCACATTAGAGAACACATTATCTAAACAACAGTTTCAACTGTCGAGTAGCAATGTCCATACAGAAAATATGTGAATGGAATTAGAGATACATAGTAAGAAGACCTGAAGAGTCTGTGCCACAGCATGCAGCATCTCTTTTTCTTAAACAGATACAGAAACTAATATTAGGGGAAGTATTGCCTTTTTTTTTTTTTTTTTTTTTTTGTGCAGGTAGAAAGTGGACTCAAGGCTTCAATATCTGATAGTATTTTCTATCTGTGAGTTTTAGGGCATTAATACATGTACCATAGGAGTTGAGTTAATGTTTGGGCAGATTATATAGTGTATGATGCAGAGAGGACCAGAAGAGTCAGTTATTTTGGGGAAGAGAGGAAATGTTGTTAGGGCATGCTTTTGGAGATGATGCTTGACTTGAGTGTCGAAAGGAGCATAGGTCCTTTGCCTTGGTGAAGGTGAGAATGCCACTGTAGGCAGAGGAGGGTAGTCAGGGGTCTAAAGCGCATTTAAAGGTGCAGGTAGACCGGTGGGTGTGGGAGCAGTGCATAGTGATGAGCTTTGGAGACAGGTGTTTCTCTCTTCACTTTGGTTTTTGTTTGGTTATTTTGAGATGGGGTCTCATGGAGCTCAGGCTGGCTTTGAACTCATTATGTATAAGGAGATTTTGAACTCCTGGTCCTTCTGCCTCACCACCCAAGTGCTGGCATTAAAGAAGCGCCGTCACACATGGCTCTTTATTTCATGGTGGGTCTTTCATGATTGTCTTCCATCACTTGTTTCTCTGTTGCTCTGTTTACTGTTAGTTCTTAACCCTTTCTTACATCAGGGCTTTTTCAGTTGCTCTGTTCAGTAGTAATGTCTCTCCAGAGAGAATATTGTGGAGTTAGGGCAGTACATAGGAAAGGTTCCATTTAGTATGTCATGTGTATCTGGTATTTACTGAGAGCACTATTTTTGGAAAGAACCATTAAGATCCCTTGGAGTTTTAGGATGTCGTAGTGCAGTAGTTAAATAACTTGGCTACTCTTTCTGTGTGTAGGCGAGTTGAACTGAGCGGAACCTTAACATTGCTCATTTCACTGCAAGGCTTTTCTGTTTTGTTTTACTGTTCTCTGTGGTCAAAAGCCATCCTAGTTGCAAAAATCAAGAGACTAAGAGAGTAAATGAAGAATTAATGAAGTACCTCATCATGTGTTCTCTAGGAGCTGTTATATCGTTTAATAGTTTTCTGTACTCTTATTTTTCTGAATTTTGCTTACCCTCCCCCCATTAGATTTTTAGACTATTGTTGTATTACTATGCTTGTGTGGTAAGAAAAGAAAATTATTTCTTGCATTCTTAACTATGTGCTCCATCCTGAGCTATGCATCTCACACACTTTCATGGGGCTCTCTCTAATACCATGAAGTAGGTATTCTATGTAGAAATGAAGAAACTCAGGCTCTCAAAGGGCCATTTGGGTAAGGTCCCTTATCCAAGCCAAGGGTAACGCTGAGATTAAAAGTACTGATACTCTACTTCTGTTTTTCTTGTCGTGTGCAGAGACATAGTTTTATGTCACAAGCTCATCTATATTATACCTACTCTTTAACCATCCTTTTCAAGTATTGTGTATTCAGTACGTAATATAATGTACATTTTGAAAATTATGTGTTACGTGACCACTTTCTAGAGTCTGATTCTCTGGTAGCTAATTGTGTCTTTGTGTCTGAGGTTCATTTTGATACTGGGCACTGCATGGTTTCTGAGACCTGAAGAACAAGTAACTACTTTCTTGTCTGTGGTAGATTTATGAGTCACAGAAATCAATATTTCCATAGCATTAGCAGTCTTGTCTGGCTTTATGATATTCAATAAGGTATACTTTGCCATGATTTTTATGCTGTGATTTTTAGAAAGAGAGTAGACTTCTTGAAGCTGAGAAGAAATTTGTTATTACACCTTCATTCACATCTTGGTCTTGACTCATTCCCTCAAACATGAAATTCTTGTATCTGTGTAAACAGTGCATATAATTTGCCAGATGAAATTCCAAGTAAGCTAACTTCTTTCACACTGAAAATTAAAATGGTTCAAAGCCATCCTGAGGTTAAGCTTACACTGTAAGATCAACTGAAATATTTACTAACCTGCATTTCTAATCTAACCAGTTCTCATATCCCACCTGGTGTGACTGTGATAGGCTAAGTGGTTTTGGTTGTATTGTTTTCATAACCTTTCCAGGTAACTGGTTGACTGAGTCAGATTTAGAGGAAAAGATTTCATGAAGTCAAAGGCTAGGTTTGTAGGTTTAAGTCTTTCATGGGCATTTAAGACATTTCTTTTGCTTTCAGACCACAGTTTTCTTTTTGTTGCCCCACCATTTGAATGACATTAGTTACAAGTAAAAGAATCGTATTGATCAGCTTTTGAGCTTCTCTCTGTGTAAGTACTTTGATGAAGGAGGTGGGGTTAGTTAGCAAGACACTGCAATACCAGAAGAATTACCACTTATGCTCCATCACTGAGAATGAGTATAGATTAATAAACGTGTGTGATAGCAGAAGACTGCTAGTGGAAGAAAAGCCGACTGTGTTGGCAGCTCAGGGTGCTTGTAGGCCTGAGGCAGTGTCTGAGTTGTAGCTAGCCTGGCATACATGTCTTAAGACAGTAAAAAGAGAGAGTTCGTATGTATACTCTATATTAATTCTTTGTGTGTCATATGAGATGTGCTGGCTAGCTTTCTACCAGCTTGACACAATCTATAGTCATGTGAGAGGAGGAAACCTCAATTGAGAAAACGCCTTCCTAAGATCTGGCTGCAGGGCAGCACGTGAGGCATTTTCTTGAACAGTGTTTGATGGGGGAGGGCCCAGCCCCTTGTGGGTGGGGCCATCCCTGTGCTGGTGGTCCTGAGTTCTGTAAGAAAGCAGGCTGACCAAGCCATAGAGAGCAAGCCAGTAAGCAACAGTCTGTCGTGACCTCTTTCTGCATCAGCTCCTGGCTCCCAGGTTCCCCTCTTGTTTTAGTTCCTGTCCTGACTCCTTCAGTGATGAACTATGAGCAGGGTTTATTTGGCTTATGCTTCCTTTTAAGACATTAGGTATGCAATATATTAACATTTTGGAAATAAAAAAAGATAGGCAAGATTTACTTTTGTCTTAGAAAAATTGAACTAATACATTTAGCAAACAGAAATGCAGACAACTACACATAAGCTTTTTACATGGGCCTGGTAAGGAGGCTCACTGGAGAAAGGGCTTGCTACATGAGCATGATGACCTCAGGAGTCTTAGAATCCAGGTAAAGGTGAGAGTCCACAGAGTTGTCCTCTAGAGCCCACCTGCACTCTGTGGCATGAGCACCTCCCATAGCCTCCAACAAAAATAACATTAAGAACCTCACTCTTCATTGATTATAATAATTATTAAGCCATTTTTCATTCATGTGCTTATTCATTTATTGAATATCTATAATATGTCAGATTTTCTTGTTGCTTTAAGGCAGTAAAGACAGACAGTTCTTATACCCTGTTAATTCTTTGTGTGTCAGATGTGCTGGCTAGTTTTATATCAGCTTGACACAGGCTAGAGTCATCTGAGAGGGGGAAATGTCCATTGGGAAAATGCCTCCCAAAGATCTGGCTGCAGGTCAGCATGTGAACAGAACAGTGACTACAGCCGTGAACAGACCCAGTTCTCAGTGCAGTGGGGTAGTGTCCGAATGGTGAGAGACACAAGTCTGTGCCAGTGGTGAGGGGTAAAGCATGGCAGGAAGGGAGAGTCTGGCAGGCTGGAGACGGAGGGACGTATAAAGAGTCTTCTCAAGAAGCAGCTTCTGAGCAGAATCCTGGGGCTTATCTGGCTTCCTTTATCCCATATCCCCTTGCTCGGGTGGAGATTGAGCATGGGGCCTTACACGTGCTAGGAAAGTGCTCTGCCCATTTCTGTACACTCTGTACATTTTGAGGTAAGATCTGGGTCTGCTTAAGTTCTGTAGGCTGGCCTCGTACTCATTCTATAGCCTAGGCAGGCCATGAATTTGTAATCCTCCTGCCTCAGGCTCCTAAGTAGCTGTGATTACAGACTTGCGGAACCAAGCCTGGTTATAAGGGTTGTTTTCTGACCAGTGAGTGACAGTGTTCTTAGAATGTGTGGGTCTGTTGAGTTGGCCTATACATGCTAGGTGCAGGGCTGGTGTTTGAAGGAAGAGGTGAGTCTCTGGGCTTTGCCACAGTCCTGTCGGATGCTAACAGAAGTTATGCAGTGGCAATACACCTGGGATAGCATGCTCATGCACTAAGCAGTAAGGAAAAATACTCTGAGGGTCAGATGGGAAGGATAACTCCAGATTGAACTTCGGTAAGAGAATTGTAAGTCTGTTATAAATGAATTATATATGGTTATATTGCCACTAAGGTCAGAGGATTTTCAAAATGTTGGGTAGCTAGACCAAAAGAAAGCTTGGGGTGGGGGGTGGGGGTGGGGGGGGGATGGCGCAGATGACAAATCACTATGCATGATCAGTTCTGGCAGTTAAGTGGAGTTTTAAGGCTTTCTTATGGGAGATCAAAACATTTCTGTGGGATGAACAGCTGACCTGAACTGTAGGCTTTAAGTACCAGAATCTGAGGCATACCTTGTAAAGAATAGTGTATCAAATGTTTTTGAGTGGAGAAGTAACACAGTCAACATGATTGTTCAGGAAATTATCTTAGGTTGAACACTCTCCAGCTTGGTTCTTTGTGTTGTCCTGTTTTGAAAGAATATACATTGTCTACTTGAACCAAATGTTATTAAATTTCACAGTAGCTCCAGAAAACGATAAAGTTTAGTAACTAATACATTCACAGAGGAGAAAAAGAAACAGGAGTTGATGGGCTGTTTTGAAGAATGATTAAAATTGAGTAGTCCAGATATAGCTCATTTTAGTGACAAGGGAATGCAGTGCATACTTGTGTTGGTCTTTGCAGTAGGAGGCATATTTTATCACTTTTTGAATTTCAGTCTTTAGCATGGTAAATGGGTGGTATGAAAGTCATCGTGAATGCAGCCTTTGAAGGGTGAGCCAGTGTTGAGACATGGCGTGCTGTTAGTGGCAAGGTACAGCAAAGCCTGGATTGAGAGGGCACTGTTGTAGAGGAGAAGAATAATTAGAACTTAAAGACGATTAGAAATGGAGGTGGGGTGGACTGTCTTAGCAGGTGAGAAAAAAGATGGGGACAAATGGGGAAAAAACTGGTTTCTGAGAGAGAGCTGATAAGTGTTTTGTTTTTCAGGAAAAAAAAAATGCTTTCTAAATAAACCTAAAAGCCTTCCTTTCCTAACAGAATTTTAGAACAAGAAGTTAATTGCCAAAATTTTCCAAATGCATGGGTAGAAGTGTTGAGAGACAAGTTGTATCTACAGAAGAGACTTGGAAGTTATCTGAATAACAGGGCTGGAGGCTGCTCTGATCACTCACCCACTGAGAGGACACACAAGGCAGTAAGACAGGGCTACATTAGTACACTCTGGAAATACCTGTAAAGCCCTTTATAGAAAAAAGTTGATAGGATGTAAATCATACCAGATGGATATTCCTTCCAGAATATTCCAGAGAGAACTTCATAGCATGACAGGTTGTAATTTCATGAAGTCACAGGATTTAGTTCTTAGTGTGAAAGTACTCGTGAGCACCCCTGCCTTCCTCTAAATGTTACTTTATAGAATATTGTTTCACCACTTAACTCTTTTGTAAACTCTGGGCATTCTTTAATTTCAGACCTCAGGAATTTGAGATAAAATTGCTCCTGAAAAAAAAAATTATTTTTTAAGATCATACCATATTCAGCAGTTTCTAAAGTTCAAGAGACAGTGAGTGATGAATATGATCTTGCATTTAAGATGCTAACTAACATTGCTGTTTCTATGATTTTAATTTGACATTTTCCACTGCACTTTATACGTTGTCATTATACAAAACATGTGTAGGTAGAAAGATCAATTTAAAATTGTGTTTCCACTTCTTATTTCTCTATAAAAGTAATGCATAGTAGTGTGCCATAATTAAGTACTGTGCAAAAATCAATAAGTAAAACTCTTGCCTTCTAAATATAACCACATTCTGGTGCATCTCTCCTAAGTGCGCGTGTATTTGTCTTATATTAAATGTTGTATGTAATGAGTCCCTAGAGGGCCAAAGCAGATTATGTAGTCAGTAGTGATAAGCTCTAGTTCCCAGGAAGAGAGGTTCCTTTAAAATCTTTCATGTGGAACTCAAGTATAAATGTGCACATTTTTGCAGAAGATTACGAGAATATGAGAAATTGAAGCTAAGTATAGAGTGATGCCTGTTCTAAGAACATGTCATTCCCGGCTGCATTATATATCCATCACTGAAGTTTCTTATTCTTAGAGCCAAAGAGAGTGCGCAGAACACCCTGAGATGCTTTGTGTAATCCTTCCAAATGTGGGTTCCAGGAGACGCCTGCCACAGGAGGGCTTCTGAGAATTTTGGAGCTGCTAGCTGTATTGAGGAAGAGGTGCCACCAGCCGTGTCCTTGCTGGATAATCTTTGTGCTTTGCCTTCCACTCACCAAATGGCCTAAGTCAAGCACTGCGTATACAGGGAAGGAAGTGTCTGTAAAGCTCTTGGATACGCACCAGTGTCATGGAAGCACTTCTGTACCGGGGGTGATTGTTGCCTTGGTTTGCTGAGATAAAGGAGTTCCTATGTTGAAGGGCTTGTGATAAACTTCTGCTTTGTCCTGTGTGTGTAATACTCATAGATAGGTGGCATATGTGTAGATATAAAATAAAATTAGATCACAGTTCCATATAGCACTTTTATGAGACTCAGACCAATGATTTAAATAATCGTGTAAATATTTAGTGCTTCCAATAAAAATGTTTTTTTGTAGCATGCAAATTCCTAAATAAAAAATTTCTAACCATATTAGTTTTTTTAAACTGCATTCAGTCAAATTAGATTTATTTCTGTAATAAATTACTGAGATGAATTTGAATATTTATTGAGTTAAAAAAGAAAATGTTTTATCCTATCTTAATGGTCTTTCTCTAAATGCACTGAGAAATTTCTAGATTCTTTGAGGTGTGAGTAGTATTTTAGTACTTTAGCTAAAGCCAAAGAGTGCCTAGCTTATATTAAAAAAATGTATAAGATATTTGTGTAGAGTTATTCCACATTAGATATTTCACAGTCTTTATATCTTACACAACATGGTACTGTGTCCTAAAAATGTAAGCATAACAAACTAGTCTGTGGTCCACTTAGTGATGTAAGTTACTTGACAAGAAGATGCTCACTTGTAACCTACTTCCTGTTAACATCATGCCATGGGCCACCTCCCGTCCATATCTTCTGGGAAATGTCTCTGAAGCCATGCTGTGTTCCCATGGTGCTTCAGCTGTGGTTTTGAGTTCTTCTGCCTGAGTCTTAGATTTGTTGTCTGTTATAGTTTGGTTTTCTTGCCATTGTTCCTTTATACTATGGAACATCCGTGTCATGGCATGTGTCAGTCGTCAGTGACCAAGGCCTTGAGGTCATACACCTAACTCACACATATCATCACTTGTGCTCCCTCTACCAGCCTCAGCCTTTTCTCTGTACAGACTTTATACATCCAACTGCCTTCTTGGCATGCTTGGATGTCTTCCTGCGCTCCTTAGAGTTCTCCTTGTAACACAACTGCAACTGTTCAGCTAATGGCATTTCCCTCACGCAGCGCTCAACTCTGACCACTTGAAATCATCTTGATAGCCCGTCTCTTGCCTCCCACTTGGTCTGCTTGGGAATTCAGCTGCTGAACTTTCAACATATATTGAGAATTGAGCAACCGTTCACCACCGGCACTGCTGCTGCTGTGTTACCCCAGGTTGTCTCAGTGAGCCCATCTTTTCTCTTGTTCTCAGAGTACTTTTGGAATAGTAAGTTGGGACAGTTCTGTTAAAATACAGTCGGACCACACCAGTTCTTTTTTCAAAACCATTATTGCCTCCCTAATCCCTTTCAGAATATAGCCAAAGCTGCAACAAGGCTCGACAAGGCTTCCGGAATCTCCTATCTGTTACCGCACTGACGTGAGGGTTATCACCCGTCACTTCCCTGAAGTGTTTGGCTTCTGCACTCACTGTTCCCCAGGCCCTTGGCCCTGCCGTGCATAGCAGTCCTCTGGATAGAGCTTTTCTTCCCTGTGGAATCATCTCTGGCAGTTCTTCCTCTCGTTTGTGGAGCACTGTGATAGGAGCCTTGAGCTCCCTTTCCTTGAGGCTCTGTATGCCCCTGGTCTCTGCTTATTTCTTTTAAGCTATGTAATATACTATGAGGTATTACTATTTATTATGTTCATCTATACTTTCTCCACTAAAATTTAAGTACCACTTTGACAGAATTCAAATTTCGGTGATGTGTGAATCAAACCCAGGGCTAGAGTTAGGCACACAGTTACCACTAAAGGACAAACCCCAACCCAAGACAGGATTTCTGTCTGTTTCATTTACTGCTAGTATCCTTTGGTGTTTAAAATATGTGTCTATAGTTGTTACTCAGTAAGTATTTATTGGCTGTACGGATGTATGTATCTCAGGTCATTACTCACGGGGTCACTCTGGACCAGTTCGGATTAATCCAATGGCATAAGCTGCAAATGGCACAAATGTGCTGAACGGTGTAATGTTGATATTATAATGCAGTTATTGGAACAATACCTCAGTTACTGGCTATGTTAGAAACCAGTGTTGGAGAGTGAATGGGTAAGGAATGGAAACTGCACAGAGGTCAGCACAGTACTGTTAATCAGGAGAATTGGAGAGTACAAGACAAGACTGTACAGTGGAAATGAGCTTATGACCATTCACCCCAAATAAAAAATGAATCTAAAGCCTTTAAATATGTTTGTAATGTGAAGTTTTGTGTGTGTTTGTGTGTGTGGGGTGTGTGTGTGTGGGGGGGTGTGTATGAACACCCATGCTTGCTCTTGTGTGTTTGTGATTAAAACTACAGTTTTCCCTTGTGAAGTTACTGGTAAATCTAGGGGAAAAAACTCATGAAAAAAAATCTTAAAAATTTAAAAAGAATTTGTGAAGACAATCCAAAATGGTATCCAGTAGTCCTTCCCTGGTGAAGTAGGAAGTGAGGAGAGAAGAGTCCCTTCCCTCCAGAGTGTGCAGAACCACCGAATTTCCTTTGTTTGTTTTGGCATGGTTTGGGCAGGGGCTGTTTTAAGACAAAAGCAAATCTAGATTTTCTCTAAATTTATCATCACAAGAAGATTTTTTAAAAAAAAAATACATGTCTTTGAAGTATTTAAAAATTTGGCTATAGTTGTCTCTGTCAGCTTCCTGCCTTCATACACTTTTCAATGTTACTTATTTATGTATTATTATATATAATATTTTATATTATGATCCCAGAATTAAGTCATATTGAACAGTGAGCATTTGTTTCGAATTTTGTGAGTCAGGAATCCAAGAGCAGTTAATCATGTGGCTGCAGCTCGTCGGGAGGTCGTAGCTAAGAATAGGGAGGGGTTCTGTCGACGTCTGCATTGATGATCGGTTGGACGGGAGAGACCCTCTTCAAGCTTACTCCATGCCTCACCTCAGTGTGTAGCTGGCAGGCCTCTCTGCAAGGCTGCCTTATGGAGGACCACCATGGACATTTACCTGGGAGAGAGCACTGAGAACAAGACCCAATCTCAGAAGAGCTTGCCATTTTCTCTTCATGAGTAGTGAGCTAGGCATGGTGGTGCATGCTTGCGGTATAGGAGCTGAGGCAGGAGGATCAAGGGTTTCACGACATCATGTTAAAACCAAGCCTATACCTCCTGTACCCAAAGCAAAACTAACAAAAGGAAATTCAGAGATTGTGTGTACTCTGGAGGAGAAAGGATTGTTTACCAGGAAATAAGGACCACTGGATGTTATTTTAAGATTGTCTTCACAAGTACTTTTGTGTTTTTAATTTTTAAGGTTTATTTTTTTATTTTAAATTGTGTGTTTGTGTGCCTTTTGTTGGTATGTGCGTGTGTGAGTGCAAAAGTGGGTTCTCTGGAGCTGGAGTTAGAGGTGGTTGTGAATACCCCCCTGCCCCAATGTGGGTGCTAGTCACCAAATTCAGGCCCGCCGGAAGAGCACATGTGCTCTTCCAGCTGAGCGTCTCTCCACTCCGACTCACAGACACTTTCATCTCGCACCCCCTTTTCTCGTCCCTCACCCCCCTTTCTCCTCCCTCACGCTTACCGTTTGTAATAAGGACCTGAGCATAGTGGGTTCATTGTCAGCAGAGCTGTATTCTGTGAAACTGAAATCTGTTCACAGAAGAATAAGCACGGCTTGGCATCTGAAGAAAAATCAATAGACACCAGAACATGATATCCATAACTGCTCAATAGCTATCACGCTAGGGAAGTGTCAGGTGCGAGAATTCTCCAAGGAGACGACAGAGCCGGTGGCAAAGGGCTCACCTTGTTTTGTCACATTGTAATTACTTCAGTGTGCTGGAAGCAGTCTAATCAGTGGGAAGGTTTTAGGTTTGGTTTGTGAAGTACAGGCCATCTGAGAGCTGTGTACCTACTAAGGGAGCCCAAGTTATGCTGTCGGTTAAAAGAGTTTCTAGATAGAAGTCTGCAGGGTTTTTTTGTTTTTGTTTTTTTCTGTTGTCAGTTTTAAGTTCTTCATTAAAGAACTAAGTCTTCTGCTTGCTATGGTAGAGCCTAGAAGGCTGGAGGAGGAGGACTGTGGTTTGAGGTCAGCCTAGGATACTTAGTGAGGTGTGTTAGGGTGGGCGGCATGGAACCTGTCTTCTGACTTCCTAAGGGATTAGTAGCTGTAAATCATGCTTGTCTTTAGTCCTAAGAAAATTGTCTGACTACAGCTTATCCTGGGGTTATTTGTCTGACAACACTGTTTCTCTTTTTATTTTTGCTATTTGGTTAAAAAATGATCTATTTTATTGATGTCTTTGTAGAACCTACATCTTGCTTGTCTTATAATATTCTAAGACTCAATCTCTGCAGAGTGCTCTGATGGTGTGCATACCTACTGCTTAGTAGTGATTGAGTGGTAGGTACTTACTTGTAAAGCCGAGGGTAAGTAACCTTCAGTGAGCTTAGACTTCTAAATGCTCTTTACTGCTGCCCAATCTTAAACTGTAATCAGAAGGAACTTTTGGTTTGAGTCATTGTAAAGCAACACACTTTGGTGATTCTATTTTCTATTCCTAGCTTCACTTCCCCAAGTTTAAACAAATATTTGACATCGCCTAAGCCAAGGTTTTAGGTTTTTTTGATTTGTTTTGGTTTGGTTTGGTTTTGGTATATAGAAGGATATGTCTTATAAATTATGACGATTGAAACTAATGTACATGCGCTTCCTACTCACAGACTAACGCTGTTCCTCTTGTCCTTTTGTCTCACTGCTGCTTCCGTCCGGTGTTTGCTTCTCCCTGGTTTGGATTGTATTTGTTTGCTGCTCAATTCCTCTGCATTAAAAGCTTCTTGGTGATAGCAAAGATGTCCTTGGGCCATCAAGTAAGTAGCTAAAGTTGGAATGTCATGTTTTGAGACCATGATAATATTTGGTGTTACTTACAAATGAAAAATCGTACTTCAGTGTTGATTGTAGAATGCTCAATGACCATTGTTCCTCTGCTGCTCTTGTCTATGTGAGAGCCACAAACAGTCTGTACGCAAACCACAGTCATTCAGAGCAGTGGCTTTCAACCTGTGGGGTCAAACGACCCCTTCACGCATTGGAAAACGAGAGGTTTACATTACGACTCATGACAGTAGCAAGATTACAGTTACAAAGTAGCAATGAAAATAATTTTATGACCGGTGTCACTACAACATGAGAAACTGTATTTTGGAAGCATTAGGAAGGCTGAGAAACCACTCAGTCAGAGGGTAATTCTTACGAGACCCTTGTATAATCACAGGCATAAAGAGACTGTACAAGGGACGTTACTGCTGCATGAAACTGAGAAAGTGTTTCCATTTATAGAACTTTAATAGAATAATTGGATTGTCATTTTTGTTTGTATTTTAGAGATCTTTATGAAAGTATGTTTTATTTTAGAGGTCTAGAAACACTTTTAAGAGACAATTATATTCAATTTACCGTAACAGATTTTGCTGGTTTTGTTGTTTTCTGGATAGGGACGGACAATTTGGTGGCTTTTGAATTAAGCACAACAATAAAGCATGTCACTTCAGATTGTTTCAGTCCACATAGGCAGTGACAGGAGCGGTTGGGACATTAGAAATCACAGCAACACCGACCCGAAAAGAACTTCCGAGATCAGTTCCTAAGACACTGGCTCTACAGAGTAAGCCTGAGGCTCAACTCCTCGGGCAGTACAGCCCACTGATGACTGCTGTCACTAACACTGAACAATGACAACGAAGCAGTGTTGGTTGAATTCGGGTCTGACAAAGTCATTAAAATTCCATCATAAATTGAACAGAGGTTTTGATTTTTATTGAATAACATAGGAAACTGATTTAGAAGTTTGTATTTATATATAGTAGTCACCTCACTGTTGCACACCATCTCTGTGCTCTGGACCTCATGGGTGTGTGTGTGTGTGTGTGTGTGTGTGTGTGTGTGTGTGTGTGTGTGTGTGTGTGTGTCAAAGAAAGGGAATGAGCAAGATAATGGCAAAAGTTCTTCCTAACAAGATTTTTTGTTATTGTTCTAAAGAGAGGGCAACTGATGGCATGAATGTGCTTACATAATCACATAACAAAACCCATAAATTTTCATAATTAATGTTTTGGCAAAAGGTAGAATATATATAATCAATCTTTGGTCTGTGTTAGTTTTTTTCTCTCAAATACTTACTAGAAAACATACTTAATTTTTTATAAGAAGCTAATTTAGCCGGGCAGTGGTGACGCACGCCTTTAATCCCAGCACTTGGGAGGCAGAGGCAGGCGGATATCTGAGTTTGAGGCCAGCCTGGTCTACAGAGTGAGTTCCAGGACAGCCAGGGCTACACAGAGAAACCCTGTCTCGAAAAACCAAAAAAAAAAGAAAAGAAAAGAAACTAATTTAAAGTAATACACTAATTTTTAAAATCACAGCAGTTCTTACTTAAAATATGTTGCATATTACATGCAATATTATCAGATAGCAGAAAACAAAAGTAGAAGAACATAAATCTCTTCTTACACATTTTTATTTCAAGAATATTTTTAAATCTTAAAACTCTCTACAGATACTACTAAATCTTACCACTACCTTAATTTTATAAAAGAAAGACTCAAATCTTCAGGGCAGTCAGATTGACATGCAGATTACTTAGGTGTCTTATTTTAGCTTCCATGCAGCAGAAAGGCAAATGCCAGAATTTTCAAAATTCTTCAAAGTTTGATGAGTTGCTGAGGAGGTAGGGAGGGTGACAGATTACCTGGCACAGTAACTGCAGTATTAGTCATGCCAGTGCGCTTGCTGTTAAGTAGAGGTGCCAAGTAGCCCCATGCACTATAAGTGGAGCCAGCAGGGGGCACTGTAATGTCACCATCGTCAGGTAAGTCACTTTTTAAGAAGCTATGCTGTGACAATGATTCCTTTGCCAAAAAGCTTTTCAGTGATTTAGCAGATATTTACCCGTTGTGCCAGTGGATCCACACAGAAACAAAGTCACTGCCTTCTTAAGCTTCTGTTCAGATACCCACTGTTACGCACTTCTGTAGGGCACTGCTTCTGCTCAGATACCCACTGTTACGCACTTCTGTAGGGCACTGCTTCTGTTCAGATATCCCACGGTTACGCACTTCTGTAGGGCACCAAATGATTGGTGTTATAAAGAGAAATGTCTGTGAACCAGTTGAGATAAAACACACAGGAAGATGCGTTCTCCGTCTTACTGTAAAGCACTCTGAAAAGAGAGATTCCTGGAGAGCTGGGCATGAAGACCCAGACCTGTAATTCCAGCATCAGGGAGGCAGACCGGAGGTCTCTCCACTTTGGGTTCTTTCTTGGAGACCCAGAAGCACATGGGTTGGAAAGAGGTGAACAAAACTGTTTCCCTGTGTATGTAGTGGAGTTATTTAAAACACATGCCTGTGTATTACTAACTAAATGCAGAAACATGCTGTAATCTACTCTCTGTGGCACTCCCCAGACATGATGACTGTTGTATCTTTTATACATAGATTTTTTGTTGCTTAAAAAGGATAAGGATTTTTTTCCAAATTTTAAATTTTTAAAATTACCTATGTATCTCTCTCTCTCTCTCTCTCTCTCTCTCTCTCTCTCTCTCTGTGTGTGTGTGTGTGTGTGTGTGTGTGTGTGTGTGTGTGTGTGTTAGCACCCATGTGGTCACAGTATGCTTTTGGAGGTCAGAGGACAATTTGAGTGTATCAGTTCGCGTGTTCTACCATGTGGGTTCTGAACTTGGTTCATCACATTGGGTGGCAAGTGCCTTTACTACTGAGTTTTGCTTGCTTTTTAATTTTTTTTTCCACATTTTTTTCTGACACTGAAGATTAAACCCAGGGCACCCTTCTCATGCTTGGCAAATGCCCTATTTTATAAAGGACTATCCCAGAGTGTATGTAATATGCTGGGAACTTGTTTTTTGAAGTTGATGTTATATTTCTGTGATTCATCCATGCTGTTTGATCCAGAAGTAGATGTCATATACTATTGTAGCTTATGCTTGTGCCACAATTTATTAACCCATTTTATTATCTTATTTTTATGAGACAGTCTCACTGTGTAGAACCTGCTATGGGGAGTAGGCTGCTCTTGAACTAACAGAGATCTTCTTGCCAATGCCCTCCAAGTACTGGGATTAGTGATGTACACCACACTTAGATAACACATTTAATTTCGTTTAATTTTAGAATTATTATTGTTGCTGTTTTTATGAGTATGTGTGCTTTGTACCTAGTGCCAGCAGAGGTCAGATGAGGGTGTTAGATCCCCTGGAACTGGAGTTATAGGTGGTTGTAGTTGTCATGTGGTCATGGGGAATCTAAAGTTGGGGTCTCTGAGGAGAGCTAGTACTCATGACTACTGAGCCATCTCTCCAGTGCTTCTCACCCCCCTCTATTTTATTTTTTAATTGGTGATATTTAAGCTGTTTGGGTATTGTTTTTTTTTTGTTTTTGTTTTGTTGTGTTTGTTTTCTGAAAAGCATTATATGAAAGTTTGTTTTCTTGTCACTCAGTATGCACATATAAGAGTTTTTCTAGGAATAAGAGCAAGATTGTGTTACATTCATTGAGTATGTGCTAGCTCCAAATTGTTTTCCAGAGTGCTAGTATCAGTTTATACTCCAGCAGTGCCCGAGAGATCTTGATGACCCCATCTTCCTTATCTGATATTCTCAAGCTTATTAATTATTTTCAATTTTGATGACTGTAAAACATCCCACTGTGAACCTGGTTTCTACATCTGACTATTAACAGAAAGACTGTTCCCATGCACTTGCTGGGTTTTTGTGTTTTCTGTTGGAGTGCAGCTCAGTTCTTCCTCTTTGTTCTCTGTCACTGTTGGTCTTTTTCATTGGTGTATAGGAGCTATAGGTTTAAAACACTTTAGATACAGACTTTTTAAACTATATGGCTGTGAGTATATTCTCCTGTTGAGTATGAAACTCCCGTTGAGTGCTTTCAGGTTCACTGTGCAGTATCTGATGCCCAAACTCATAAAGTTAGCGTGGTGGCGGTGTGTGCAGCGGTTCCCCGTCGGTTCCCCGTCAGTCAGTGCTGTTACATCTCTGTGTAGGGATTGTTGCCTGCTCCAAGTCTACAGAGAGATTTGTGTATATTTTAAAAGTTTTTAAGTTTTGTATTTTCATTTGTTTCCTTAACTTCGTGGGAACATTCCTCTTGTGTTTTATGAGAAGGCGATGGACTGTGTCTGTCTGTCTGTCTGCCTGATCAGTTGACCTGGTGTCTTTCCTCTTCTCCATTGTGTATCTGCACTACACCTGTCAAGGCTCTGTTGTGTTTTTCTGGAATGTTTGTTATTTAAATGAGTTAGTTTTCTGTGCATTCCTGCTATTAATTATAAATCTCAGAAATAGTTTTTTTTTTTAAATCTATCAAACAAGTCACATTTATTAGCTGCAAGAGCCAAAATGTACTCTTCATGATAGAGAACCTTCATAAAAATATAAACCTAGGTTGACTGTAAGTAAAATTTTATCACATACCTTAGTGTCACGAAAGCAATGCCTTCAATACATCAGTAAAAACCAATCAAGATTAAATATTTATGGGAAAATGAGTCAGACAAAAGCCTTGCACTCATGATATTGCATGTAGTGGAGAAGAGGAATTGTTACATATTTCAGATAGTGATACGAGCTACTGTGGAAGCCATGGTGACAGACAATAGCTTGAGATGGGGGCACTAACACATAGAGACTGATGAACTGTGCTGAGTTAAAACCAAGAACCTGTTTATGAGAAAGCACCATGAAGAAACCAAAGAACGTTTCCAAAACAGGTAGCATTTGAATACAGACAGCAAGCAAGAGGAAACAGTAAGTAAAAATCTGGGCCCAGAGTATTCCAGATAGGAGGGGCAAGAACCAGGCCCCAGGGGCTGGAGAGATGGCTCAGCAGTTAGTTAGAGGACCCGAGCTCTGTTCCCAGCACCCATGCTGGCTAGCTCACAATGATGCGTAACTCTAGTTCTAGAGGTCTTACACCCTCTTCTGGCCTCCACACATGTGCCACACACACGCAGATATGACACATACTAAAAGAGAGACTAAAAAAGAAATAAATCCGGTTCGGGGAATTATAAGATGGCAATTTGGGGGAATACTAAGGTGACCCTTAATATAGAAGCCAAGAGATGAAGAAACAAAAGACACAAAGGTGCCAGACCCTTTGGCTCCTGTGGCAGTGGATTTGAGGAGAAAAGAGCTTGCTCTTGTGCGCTCTCGCTCTCTCTCTCTCTCTCTCTCTCTCTCTCTCTCTCTCTCTCCCTCCTTCCCTCCCTCCCTCTCTCCCTCTCCTTTACCTCTCTTCCCCTCTTCCTTTTCCTAGGGATTAAACCCAGGGCACTGCACTAGGCTAGCACTGTCACTACATCCAAGCTGTAGTGACTGACTGACTGAAGCAGTCTCACTAGGTTGCTAAGGTAGGCCTTGAACTTCAACACTTTGTAGCCTGGCCGGCATAGAACTTGCAGGTCTTCCTTCTTCAGCCTCCCGATAGCTGAGATTCCATGCTGCGGGCACTGTATAAAATGGAAAGCATTTGCTGTGCGTCCGATTTTCCAAGTAAAATGCTAATGCCCTTAGGCCTTTGAAATGAACTCCACAGAGCGAAGGGCACGTGGGTGTCTGACGGGCCTCGGACCCAGTGGGCTGGTAGAAAGGGAATGAGGGAGGGCCCAGGGTAGGAGCTGTGCAGGTGGGGAGAAGCCAGAGCATCCATATGAAACACTGGTAGAGTCTAAAGATCCAGTGGTATCTGGATGTAAGTGTGAGAGAAAAGACAGTCACAGGCCACCTCTGTTTGCTTGGAGTGGCGCTGGCGGCTGAGATGGGAGAGCTGAGGCTGTGCTCTAGGGACACCTGCGCTGCCTGGGGACTGGAGTGGTGAGCCTCAGGCTGGCAGCTGGATGTGGAAGCTTTAGTCAGGGAGATACTGTCGCTGGAGAGGCAAATGTAGGAGCTACCTGTCCATAGGGCTTCTGGTTTTTGCTTTGGATGATTTTACTTTGGGGGACATATTTTATTATAGCTTTTCTTGGATGAGAAATGAGAGTGTTTTATCTTTTGGTTTTGAAGTATAAGGGGCTAAAATATAATTTTGAAAACTTGAGGGCAATAGGAAATATATAAAACTATTTGATTTTTTAAAGATAAAATGATGGGGCTGGAGAGATGGCTCGTGGTTAAGAGCAGTCAGTGACTGCTCTTCGAGAGGTCCTGAGTTCAATTCCCAGCAACCAATGGAGGCTCACAACCATCTGTAATGGGATCTGATGCCCTCCTCTGGTGTGTCTGAAAGCAGCGACAGTGTACTCATATTTTTAAAAAAATGATAAAAATATCAATGAGACATTCTAGTTAAATTGACAAGTAAAGACCAAGTCATGTGACTTTAAGATGAAACTAACCTGTCCGCAAGCACAGAAACATGAAAGCGTGTGGGGGCTCTGGGGCATGGGCTCGCCTCTTCCCATTCCCTCACCGTTTGCATCTCCATGTCTCCTCCATCTTCTGGGGTCACTCCTGCAGTGGTAGCTTGGCCAGGGGTGAAAACTGCAAAGTCCACTGCAAGCTGGAAGTTGGGGTGGCAAGTTTGTTTTTGCTTTTCTTTTTCTTTCTTTTTAACATGGTACTTATTAAAAAGACTTTTCTGCATCAGTGGTTTGTCTGCGGGTATGCCTGTGCAGCGCATGCCTGCCTTAGTGCCTTCAGAGGTCTAAAGAAAGCACTGTATCTCCTAGAGGTGGAGTTAGCAGTGGTTATGAGCCACCACATGGGAACTGGGAGGCAGGAACTAAACCAGAGTCCCCAACAAGAGCAATAAGTGCTCCTACTGCTGAGCTGTCTCTCTAGCTCCTGCCCAGGAAGCCTTTTGAAGACAGGCTTAGAAACCTACTATGAGTGTGACTCCTGCCTGAGTTACTTCTTGTTCAGTGGTGGAGAAGGTCGTCTCTGAACCTCAAGCTGCACTGTCTTTGAAACCAAAATCTTACCTTCTTGCCATCCAAAAATTTGAAACCAGAGTAGAAATTCGGTTGAATATAAGGTATTTTTTTTTCTCTTGCTACTAATTTGTATTTTCCAATCATTCATGAAGCTGTACAGCTTTGCTTACACTTTTTGATCACTTTATTCTCTGAAATGACTTGTTGTGTTGGCAGATATTGAAGAGTTAATATAAACCCTGTGAAAGATACAGTTACCCATAGGGGTCCTTAGCAGTTGGATAGTTATAGTGTCGGTAATATGTATATTTAACTGATCTTACCTGCATTCCCCTTGGATTTATAGTAAATAAACATAAAAACAAAACAATCATGCAGGTTATTAAAGTAATAAGATTAATATAATCAAAAAGGCATTTTAGGTTCATTCTCAATTATTAATTATGCCATAAAACCTATTACTTCAATAGTAATTTCTTTTCTTTTCTTTCTTTGAGCTGTTGTAGCGAACAGTGACGAACCTCAGCATTTGACTCCAGGAAAGATGAGTCAGCGCCAAGGCAAAGAAGCTTACCCAACCCCAACCCCGCAGCCTTCTCTCAGCCCCGCCAGCCTTCACAGCCAGGGTAAGAGGTCTCAGGAAGCACCGGCATTTGTGATGCCGCAGTGCATTCTACCTGGTTTTATGCAATTTTTGGAGCTGTTTATTTTGTTTGGATGGAATGCAGTGGGCTTAGAGTAAATACATTTTCCTTCCTGGTTACTTGCTTTTTCTTAGCCTCAGCAGTGTTTGATTCTTCTAAGCCAGGGATTTGTTCACATTGGGTCTTCTAGCATCCTTACACATACAATAAAAACTATTGAAACTTTCAAAGAGGTTCTGTTTTTCTACATTTCATTTGCAATGTAAATTAACTGTAATATAAAGTAACTATGGAATTAGAACATTTTCACTATTAATTGAATTAAAGTAATAAATACATGTTAACAATAATGAAATTTTGCTTAACATCATTTCCTGTGCTTTTGTATTTGAAAATTTCAAAATTCTCACTACTAGCTGTTTTGAGATTCATGATTAATTATGGTCATTCATGGATTTTCTACTGTGTCATAGAACATTTAAAATTAATTTCTGTAGCTGGGCACAGGGATCCATTCTTCTAATTCCAGCAGTCAAGGTGCAGAGGAAAGAGGCCAAGCTGGGCTGCATGGCTGCATGGCGATCTCCTGTCTTCAAAACTAGGGGAGTCATTTTATACTCTTGCACCTGGCGCCACCGTCCTTCCTCTCACCTCCCACCCCCGCAGCCCATTCATTGTCCATCCCCAGGAATTTATAATCACTATCTCACACCCACTTCTGTAAGACCAGTTTATTTCCTTTCTATGCTATTGATTCTTTAGCTCCCATACCCCCTCCCCCGTGGTTGGTTTCTGTGCCTGCCTACTTTATCTAATATAGTATCTTCCAGATCTCCTCATGTTGCTACAAGTGATAGGATTTAGTTTTCAAGCATTGCTTGTTTACTGACTTCCATATTTGAGTATTTGTAGTTGCTGGATCATGAATAACATTTTTATTACAAAAGATGTCCTTTCCCTTACTGCGGTTTTGGTATTTTTGCAAGGCTTAAATGATTATCTTAACAAAAAGACTATTCTTATTTCTGCTCCTATATAGTCAGTGGGCTGTGAAGGCTTGAAGTATATAAATAAAATCTGGACACACAAGTATACACACATCTAAGTCAGACATTCTGTGTAGTCAAAGCTTGATGGATAGTACTCTTCAACATTGGCTGCAAAACGCAATTGGAAAATCCATTTGTTACTCCTGCTTTAAAACTCATTGGTCTGCCTTGAATTTTGTTTTAAAAAATGTACTACACAGTAGTGGTTTATACATTTCTCATTTTGTTGCACAGAATATTTAACTCTGTATGTAAAGGTTCAAGATTAAGGTTTTTTCACTGCTTTTTTGATGACGTTTATAAATGAAACTCATTCTTTTTCCACGAGCACATGGCAGCAAAGAATTTGGTGACTAATATCTGTAGTCTTATGAAACGGGCTTGGCCTTTCAGATCCCATAAAAGGGTGTTAGCGACTCCCCAAGCCTGTGGATGGCATCTGGTGCTCGGCTAGAGATGTACTGCCTAGTCTCAGTTCCCTGGCCGCACTCCATTGCTGCAGTGAAAGAGCTTTTGCTCCTGAGACTTAAGAACTCACATTTGTTGTTGTTGTTTTTATTTTGGGTGGTTTCGGTAATTCTTCTAAATGATGGTTTGAAATTGTTAAATGGGAAATCCCAGAAGGGGCAACTCGTCAGTTTTAAGCTGTCCTCGGTTCTGAGTGTTGGGGTGATGCCCTGTCCTGACCCTGCTGTTCTCCGGGGACTGTGAGGCACCCCTCCGTCGAGGGTGCTCTGCTGGATGCAGCACCACCCTGTGGTACCGAGGGCTTATATCACAGTGCATTGTTGTAATTACTGTTTTAGTTGTCGTTACTCTTTTATGTACCCACTTATAAACTAAACATTATATAGTATAGTCTGCATAAGGCTTACACTGTTAGTGGCTGTAGGAATCCACTTAAGTCTTGAAATGTAATACCCATGGGTAAGGGAAAGGGGACTGTTAGTTATCTTGTACTTTTTAAAAATACATTGAGACCCCTAGCTCTCCTAGTTAGGCTGTGTCAGGTTTTAGTGTTTTAACTTTATGACTTATCTCTTGGGGTGAGGCTCATTCAGCCCCACTTCTCCCCAGCCTTCTTGTTTTGGAGGCAGCATTCCTTATAAGATAGCAGGCTGCCTTTAAACTATGCAGTCAGGATGATGACCTTGAACTTATGATTCTGCTTTCACCCCCTGAGTGCCAGGATTACATGTGACTACCACCATGCCCAGTGTGTGTGGTATTGGGGATTGAACCCAGAACCTTCAGCATGCTAGGAGGACCTCTACCACCAGGCTACACCCCACCCCTAGTCTTTATTTGGTAGGATTGTTGGAATTAAAACAAATTCACTGTTAGGCTACTATATTGTCAGTCCTGAAACCCTTGTTTCTTTTTGACAAATGTGCCTTTGACTTTTCAGTAAACAGGCCCCATTTCCTAAATAATGTTGGCGCTTTGATTCCTGCAACTATTATTTGATTTGTTCCCTTACCTTCTGTATTTCCTATAAATGGGAGAACATCAAGATTTGATTATATTAATTTTGATCATTTTTGAACAATAGGTTTTTGCAGGGGAGGTATTTTACAACATTTTCCATCACATGTGAGGATTCACTTAATTTCTGGATGTTTTACTAGTGGGGCCATGCAGATGAGTTATAGATTCAAATTGTACTAGTCTGATCTTTATTGAAAGTTGCAGTTGTTCTTCTTTAATCAACTAAGTAAACAGGAAATGCTGTTGGCAAACATCCTGTTCTCCACCTGCCTTTTACCTAACGATCTCTGCAAACGTCTTTTAACATTTTTTTTATGAATGATCTTATTTATTTGTGTGTGTGGCTGTATGTGGGTATGTGTATGTGAGTGTGGGCACCTGCAGAGGCCAGAAGTGGGTGCCTGGGTCCTCTGGAGTGGGAGCTGTAGGCAATTATGAGCTGCCTTGTATGGGTGCTGGTAACTAAACTCGGGTCCTGTGAAATTGTGCAAGTGCTTTTAACCATTTCTCCAGCCCCCCCGTAAATCTTTTTTTGCCAAAAGATGGCTTTTCTTAGTTAGGATTACTATTGCTGAGATGAAACACCTGACCAAAAGCAGCTTGGGGAGTAAAGAGTTTATTTCAGTCACAGTTCCATATAAGAGTTAATCATCAAAAGCAGTGAGGGCAAGAACCTAGGCAGGGCAGAAACCTGGAGGCAGGGGCTGATGCAGAGACCACTGGAGTGGTGCTGCTTCCTGGCTTGCTTCCCATGGTGTGTGTGCTCAGCCTGCTTTCTAGTAGAGCCCCTGAGTGATACCACTCACAATGGCCTGGGCCCTCCCCCCTTGATCACTAATTAAGAAAATGCCTTACTGCTGGATCTCTTGGAAGCAGTTTCTCACCTGAGGCTCCCTCCTCCTTGCTGAATCTAGCTTATATCAAATTGACATAAGACTAGCCAGCACAACTGACCCATTGTCAGCTTGGCACACAGACACATCGCTTTTCAATTAGAACCTTTCCTTTTTAAACATTTATCCCCAAGATGGGATGGGTTAATAGTAATATCACAATATATGACATAAGTAATTCAGGTCAGCACCTTTAACTATTCAGTGTCTCTTAAAATCCAGAATATCTTTAAAAAGATCAAAGTCTTTCAACTGCTTGCTGTATAAATCAAAATTACATAAGATATTTTCTTCAAGAGGGAAGAACCAGAGCACAGTCACAGTCTGAACAGAGAAAAATCAAACTCAAGCAGCATAAATAACAAAATGTCCAGTTGTCTGGTTTCTGCACTCCTCCACGGTGCTCAGGTCACTTCTCCAGTTCTGCCCTCTGCTGAGGCACACACAGCTTGACTTCTAGTTATGGCTGGCTCTACTCCACTGCTGCTGCTCTTCTCTGTGCTCATCCTGTAGTACTGGCATCTCCAAAACAGCTGGAGTTCCTTGCTGCAACTGGGCCGCTCTCACCAGTAGCTTCTTCAGGGACTCCAGCCCTGCCACAGTGCCACGCCTCAGCTGCTCTCCACAACCCCTTCCCACCTTCAAACCCAGCACCACCTGGGTGACTCTTACAACTGCCAAGTTCAGCTGCCAGCGTAAGGTACAACTTTGACCATGTCTGGAACACAGCTTGTGTGCTGAGCCTCAGGAAATGCTTTCCAGAAGATTTCACCTCAGCGATGCTGGTCTCTTGTTAAGCGTCACTAATTTCTCAGCTTCAGCTGACTAGCACTGAGTGTCCCGGCAAAGCAAAGGTCTCACTTCAGTGGCTCTGCTCTCTTGTTAATCACAGCTGATTCTTCAGCCCCAGCTGACCAGACACCACAGATTCCTCATACAGATGGCCCAGTAGAGTTTTTGCTTCCCTCTGAAACTTCACAAGCCAGACCTCCTTCGTCTTCACGGCTCTCAACATTGTTACCTCCAGGCTCCTATAGAACAGCTGACTGAGCTCTCAATACTCAATGGCTTTTCTAGCCCAAAATTCCAAAGTCTTTACACAATCCTCTCCAAAACAACATGGTTAGGTCTGTCACAGCAGTACCCCACTCCTGCTACCAACTTGTCTTAGTGAGGATTACTATTGCTGTGATGACCAAAGCAACCTGGGGAGAAAGTTTATTATTGTGCTCACAGTTCCTTATAACAGTTCATCCTTAAAAGCAGTGAGGGCAAGGACTCAGGAAGGGCAGGAGCCCGGAGGCAGGAGCTGATGCAGAGGCCATGGAGAAGGCCTGCTCCTCATGGCTTGCTCAGACTGCTTTCTTACAGAACCCAGGACCACCAGCCCAGAAGTGGTATCACCCACAGCAGGCTGGGCCCTCCCCCATTGTTCACTAAATAAGAAAATGCCTTACAGGCAGATCTTAAGGAGACAGTTCCTTAGCTGAGGCTCCCTTCCCTCTGATGGCTGTAGCTTGTAGCAAGTTGACATAATGCTGAGCCAAGTTGAACAGGGTTGCCTTTCTACTTTTGATATTGTTTTAACATTTATCAGTGAGGTTTTTTCTAAGAAGAAATCTTTATCTTTTTGGCTGTTTTCAATGTAAAAATTTTAATATGGATAAATTAGGTGTTCTTAGGTAGGTATTCATTATGGCTCTAGTTAGGAGTGGGGTTGGCTCTTGTGTAAGACCTGAGTTCAAATCTTAGCACCCACGTCCAGCTGTCTCCTGGCTTCCTGAGTACTGCACCCACGCGCACGTATCCCTTCCCACACAAGATTCTAGTTTTGTAGCACATCATATTTTTCTGAGTTTTAAAATCAGATCATATTCATAAAACCTTACCGCAGAATGTGGTAGATAACTTCCCATAGTTGATATTATTACACGAGTTGTCATAACTATTTTGACAAAAATGATCACTTGGGTTGAAGGTAATAGGCTCATTTAGAATTTCTTTTAGTATGAGGCTGGCTGGCCCAGCACCTCAGTGGGTAATGTACTTGCTGAGCAAATTTGGCAGCCTGACTTTGAGCCTCAAGATTCATAAAATGGTAGAAGAGAACCGAGTCCATCAATGTATCCTCTTACCCCTGCATGCATCCCCTACCCCCAAGATATCATGCACATATACAACACGAATGAACAAATAAAAAAGAATTTCTTTTAGTGTGGATAAGCCCATGCCTAATACTATTTAAAAAACAAAACAAAACAACTAAGTTACGCCATGATGGTGCACGCCTGTCGTCCTAGCACTTGGGAGCTAGCTGGGGGGGGGGGGAGGTCTGGGGCTGTGTGAGACCCTGTCTGAAACAAACACAGCAGAAAATAAACAACCCCCTCATGAAAACAAACAAATAAGGTCTGTTAAGTCTCTGATGAGAGGGTCTGCTATGATAGCTGATAAACACATCTAGGAAACCTTAATAGTCCACAATATGTCAAATACTCACGACCAGCATTTCAGCTTCTGAGTAGGAAGAGTGAGTTAGTATAGTGACTAAAGCGTAAGCAGACGTCTTCTAGTGCTTTTACACGCGTGAGCTCATAGAAGTCCTACAGGGGCATGTATGGTGTATAAGCCATTTCCCTTTTTACAAACGAGCTTGGTCACTGGGAAGAGTGATTTTTCCTGACCAACTTTTCACAGTATGCAAAGCAACTCTCATCTGGAAAAGAATTTTAATCTAGATTTTAGATTTTAATTATCTTTTTACATGCACACAATGATTTGTAGAGAGATAGTTGTTACATTTCTTTTGCTGGGTAATGATGTGTAGTCTACTTACAGTGGTGGTAATATGGTATAGATTTTAAGCTCCTTTTAAATTATTATAATGAAGAAATTACACTATTATATATCCATGTTGTTTAAATAGTTAAAACAAAAATACAGTCCTAACCCCTCATATTTTTACAAGGTCTAAGACTGCCAAACTTGTTTTCAGGGTGGTGGGAAGGTTGGGAGCAGGGTCTCCCTCCCCCATGTAGTCAGGGACTGAACTCCTGCGTACTGAGGCTGGGCTTCCAGCTGCACACTGTCCTGAGGGTGGGGCCTCACCTCTGCTTCCTGCTAGCAGCCTGTGAGCTGGGCTGTCACTCTGTGCACTTAGGCCTTCTCATTGTGGTTATTCTGCTGGTCGTGTAGTGATCATATTGTGGGGTCCATTTGTTTGTTTGGCTTTGCATTTCCTCCTGACTCATGTTGAGCATTCTTGTGCCTACTGTACAGCTTTTAGGAAATAGCAGTTCTTATTTGGTCCATGTACAAATTTGGCTTTCCAGGCTGGGCGGTGGTGGGGCAAGCTTTTAATCCCAGTACTTGGGAGGCAGAGGCAGGTGGATCTCTGAGTTCAAGGCCAGCCTGGTCTATAGAGTGTGTTCTACAATAGCTAGGGCTACACAGAGAAACCTTGCCTAGAAAAAAACAAAACAAAACAAAACAAAAATTGGCTTTTTACGTTAGCATTGACTTTTAACAGTTATTAAATATATTTGTGCCATCTTTTAATGGCTTTGTATTTTATTTTCTTACAGTCTTGGCATGCCTTATCAGTGTCTTCATGATTTCCTTGACAGAGCAGATGTTTTTAATTTTAATGTAGATAGCTTTCTAATTTTCCCCAAGCTTTTTTTCATATTAAAAATCTGTTTCTTCACTTTACTTCCTGATCACAGCCCCCTTCTCCTCTCTTCCTACCCCCATACACCCTCCCCTTCTCTGAAGAGGAGGAGAGAGGCTCTTTCTCCCTCTCTGCCACCAACCCATTCCAGCACATCAAGTCACAGCAGGACTGGGTACATCCTCTCCCACTGAGGCCAAACAAGGCAGCCCAGCTAGGGTAAAGGGATCCAGAGGTAGGCAACAGAATCAGAGACAGCCACCACTTCGGTTGTTGGGGGACCCACATGGAGACCAAGCTGCACATCTGCTACACATGTGTAGGGGGTCTAGGTCCAGCCCATGCGTGCTCTTTGGTTGGTGGTTCAGTCTCTGTGAGCACCCATCGGCCCAGGGTAGTTGACTTTGTAGGGCTTATGGTGTCCTTGACTCCTCTGGTACCAGAAATTCTCCCTGATTCTTCCACATGATTCTCTGAGCTTTGCCTAGTGTTTGGCTGTGGGTGTCTGTATCTGCCATCAGCTGTTGGGTGAATCCTCTTAAATGAGAGATGTGCTAGGCTCCTGTCTGCAAGCATATCAGAGTATCATTACTCAGGGGCTGTTTCTCTCCCATTGGTAGATCTCAAGTTGGGCCGGTCATTGGTTGGCCATTTTCCCAGGCTCTGCTCCATCTCTATCCCTGCACATCTTGTAAGCAGGACAGATTTGGGCTGAAGGTTTTGTGGGTGGGTTGGTTGTCTTTCTCCATTGGAAGTCCTGGCTGGCTGCAGGATGTGGCCACTTCTGGCTCCATATCTCCTGCTGCTAGGAGTCTCAGCTACAGTCACCCCGTATTCTCCCAGGAGCTTCCCCTGTCCCAGGTGCTCTGGCTTGTCCCAGAAATGCCCGCCCACCAATTTCCCTTCTCTTTCTCTCAGCCCTCTTATCCCCCCCCCACCCGATCCGCCTCCCTGTTCCCCTTCCCACTTACTCTCCCACCCAGTTCCCTTTCTATATCCACTTCCGATGTCTGTTTTATTTCCCCTTCTGAATGAGATTCAAACATCCTCCCCTGGTCCCCCTTGTTACTTAGTTCTGTGGATTGTAGCAAGGTTATCGTGTACTTTATGACTAATATCCACTTATAAGTGAGTACATACCATACATGTCTTCGATAACTTTTCTTTTATATGTGTGTGTGTGTGTGTGTGTGTGTGTGTGTGTGTGTATGTATACACATATATATTTTTTTTTTGGATACCTTCTTTTATTCCCTCGCTCTTGCTCTTCCCCTCCCCTTCCTCCATCTCCCTCCCTCCCTTCTCATTCCCTTCATGATTTTTTGAGAAAGAATCTCATGGCTACCCTCAAACCTCAAACTCACTACGTAGATAAGGACAACCTTGAACTCTTGATCCTCCTGCCTTCCAGGTGCTAGGAGGTGTGCCACCATAACTGGCTTCATGTCTCCTTTGATCCTTTCATTTTTCATATCACCATCTTGGGTCAGATCTTTGTTGTTTTATAACTGTGTGGCCTACTGCTGTAGCCTATTCTTCTGTTAAGCCCCCGCCTCCTAATGCAACATGTCCATTTTTCCTTACAAAGCAACTAAACAAAGAATTATTAATATTAAGTGAGGTTATGGTGAAATAGAGGCTCCTTGTGAGCATATGGCCAACAAATATATGAAACCTATACAGTAGATCTCCCAGGAAATAGCATGCATGAAAATAGAAAATTATAAATCAAAATATCACTTTTAAATTATTCAACCCTGTCATTGAAATGCTGGTTAGATGACTTGCCTGCATTTGTGTCACTCCCATTAGTGAAAAGACAGTGACTACGATTACTTGGGGTTGTGGGACGGACTGGGCTGTGTCCAAGAACCAGCTGGGAGCTGTGCTTAGCTTAGCCACAGAGTTACTGGGCAGCGAACGTCTCCAGGTGTATCTCATGCAGCATTGTTTGACCAGCATATGGAAAGCAGTAACTGTATGACGTAAGTGTGTAGTAAGTTCTGTGTCTGGTAGTCAAGGCTCCTAAGTCTGTCGGATATTAGTCTCCCAATCTCATCTGGTATTTCTCTTCATAAACCTGGGCTGGTGGCTTTCTTCACTGTCCTTCAGTTGGACTGTGTTTTTCTTGGTCTTCCATTGTACAGTGTTCTTCCAGCTCATGTATGTTCTTTGGCTTGTGGTTCAGTCTCTGAGAGCCCCAAGGGTCCAGGTTAGTTGACTCTGTTGGGCTTCCTGTGGAGCTCCTATTCCCTTCAGGGCTCACAATCCTTCCTCCTATTCTTCCATAAGAGTCCCCAAGCTCCATCTGCTGTTTGGCTGTGAATGTCTGTGTCTGACTGAGTCAGCTGCTGGGTGGAGCCTCTGAGAGGACAGCCATGCTAGACTCCTGTGTGCAGGCAAAACAGAGCATCATTAATAGTGTCAGGGATTAAGTCTCAAGTTGGGATGGTTATTGGTGGGCCATTTTCTTAGTCTCTGCTCCATTCCCCATCCCTGAATTTCTGTGTAGACAGAATAAATTATAGGTCGGAGTTTTGTGGGTGGGTTGGTGTCTCTATCACTCCACTGGGGTTCTTGCCTGGCTATAGGGGATGGCTCTTCAGCTTCCATATCCCCTGTGAGTCACTGTTAAGGTCACCCCCATTGATTCTTGGGTGCCTCCCTTATCCCAGGTCTCTGTCTTATCCTGGAGATGCCCTTCACCTCCCCACGCCATCAGTTGCAGATTTCATTTCATGGCCATCTAGCTGTCTCTCCTGTCCCTCCCCATTCCCCACCCCATCCCCCCTCCCACCCAGTTCCCTTCCTCCATCTGCCTTTTGTGACAATTATTGCCCCTTATAAGTGAGATTGAAGGATATTTTCTTGTGTCTTCATTGTTGTTTAGCTTATTTGGGTCTAGGCCTCCCTGCACATATGCAGCAGATGTGCAGTGGTCTTCAGGTGGGTCCTGCACACCTAGAGCTGTTGTTCACCTATGTCCTGAACAATGAAGGCTGTTGTCTACACGTTCTTTAGCTGGGCTGTCTTGTCTGGCCTCAGTAGGAGAGAGTGCGCCTAGGCTCACAGCCTTGATATGTCAGGGTGGGTGATACTCAGGGGGCCTACCTGCTGGGGGAGGGGAGGATTGTGGGAGGGGGTGAGTGCGATGTAAAGTGAATAACTAAAAAATAAAATAAGATAAAGTGTTCTCCCTTGCACTTGTGGACCATTTCTAAAACGCAGCCTGCTTCTTTATTCATTCACTGAGCCAGCATCCTGAGTAGGCCAGGATGGCCTCAAACTTAGCAACATCTCGACCTCCTTCTTACCTAGGAACCTCTCAAGTGCTCAAATTACTAATGGCGCACTTCCCTTCCTAGCTTGAAAATGCAGCTTAAATATTTCCTCCTGTATAGGACCTTATTAAACGATACTGCTATCTTCATTTGCAAATTTCCATATCAGTACTTTTGAAATTTCATAACTTGCTCCTTTATGGTTATTATAGTAGAATTTAGATTCAAATTCAACATGCAGGTTTGTAAAGGGAGTTAAATACTTAAGTTACATGCTTAGTAAGCCATTATTTACTATTTGATAAATTCATTTAGTTTCATTGTTTCGTTTTCTAGCTGTGTCTTTTTCCTGTAAATTGACTCATATCAACTTAAGAGAGGACATAATAACTTAAAAACATAATTGTTTTCTGAGGTAGAATTCCTCCCCATTTTCTAGGGGTTTTCCTGGTTTTCATTGGAATATCTGCAGAGACTGACTTACTCAACCCACAGCTGTCAAGATAACCTTTACTTCTTAAACGTTCTATTAGAGCAGTGACTCAGCTTCTCCCAAAAACTGTTCATTTTCCACATTTTCTCATCAGCTTATCTTACCCTTAAAATGTTTGTAAAATTTATATATATGGGTATTTTTCCAGCATGTGTGTCTATGCACCATGTACATGCCTGGTATTGTGGAGGCTAGAAGGGGCCATCAGAGCTAGAGGTGCAAACGTAGAGAGCCACTAGATAGACGCTAGGGATGGAACTTCGGTCCTCTGGAAGAAAGGCCAGTGCTTTCTTTAAAATCGGCTTACTTCCTAGTAGTTTCAGTTAAGTACTATTACAGCTTCAGAAAGGGTAAGATGTGTTTCATTCCTACTGTTTGGGCCTAGTGTGTCTTTCAGTTGTGGCTCAGGAAAGGCAGACATTCTGACTAATTAAACCTGTTTTCTTCTTCTCCCGGGCTGTTTTTGAAGAACAGAAGAGCCAGAGGAGCATGGGACGAAATCATAGCTCATCTCATGAGAGATACTCATTCCCTCAAGATTCAGATTCGGGCTTCATGGTGTGCTGTGATTGGTAGCTAACCTTTTGATGTAAAAGAGCTATTTTCTACATTTTTATTCTTAAGCTGGTTTGTAAATACTTTGCTTTTTGAGAGAACAGCCCATGTTTCTAGCTAAAACTTTCGCCCATTTCATACTTTTGTTTGTTTTGTTTTATTTTGTTTGTTTGAGATACAGGTACCCTTTACATCTCAGGCTAGCTTGAACTTATAATCCTCCTGCCTTATCTTTCTGAGTGCTGGGATTATAGGAATGTACAATTATACATGCATGGCTCAAACTAATTCTTAAATGTTACAGTTTTGAATTATATAACAAAAGCCTCTATGTGACTATGGCTTTATCCAAGTTAACTTAGACCATCTGAGTAGAGCATTTCTGTTATCCCTTTGTAAAGACTCTTAAACCTAAAGTCAGTTCCCTTTTTGTTCTGGCAGAATTAAAAATAATAGGAGTCTATATGTAGAGCTAATAGAAAGCGTGAGCGGCAAGGAGAGGCTCAGTGCAGCAGCTTTCCACTGCAGAGGCTTGGATCCTATTCCCTAGGTGGCTGAGGTAGGCGTCGCTGGTATAATCTCACATGACAGACACAAGAGAACCTTTAGTAAAGGGCTTCACTGGTACAAAGACACCTAGAAGTCTCTTCCATGAACCGAAGCAGTTCCTCCTTCCTCGGTAAGATGTTTGAATGTACTCTGAACCTACATGGACCATGAGCACACAGATGTGTTCTTGAATGTTTATGTACTATATCTCATGAGAACTGTATTGTGGAAAGTACTTTGATTTTTCCTTTCCCTCATCTTTAGCTCCACCCTCTGATTCCTGCTGCTGGCTTCCAGTCATAAGGAGTTTTGTTAGAAATAGTCTAAATTACAAGCTGTGCTGCCTTCTGAGGTTTGGAGGTCTTAATGCATTCGATTCTGAAGTTACCAATGCTTCTTTCCATGTGGTGACTCTCTGGTTCATAACATAATGAAAGTCAACATCATATTTTACAAATTAAGGAAATAAGAATAGAATATTTTTAAATTCCCCTTGAAAAATGTTATATTATCTATGTTTAACATTGGGTCTACAAAGAAAACTAAAATAACTTGAAAGCATTTATTGAAAGTTCAGAATGACTAATCAGCTTTGTTTTAGCATCTTTGCAGAGATTAGAGGGAGGTCTGGCTTAGCACTGCCAGGCCTTTGAGTTGCTTTTTTTTTTTTTTTTTTTTTTTTAATCAAAGTAGAAAAAGGAATATAAGAGTAAAAAGGGACATTTTTTTCTTGAAAAAAATATTTTAAGTATATTTTTTAACTTAAGCTACTTTAAGGGTGTTCAGATATTACCTCTTCTAGTTAGTTCTTGCTGTTGGGATTTAATCTCCTTTGGAAAATCTGGGAGAATGTGCTCTCCTCTTTACAAAATAATAACAGGGCTTCAGTTCAGATGGCTGCTGTCATTTCCACTTCTTTGAGGAATGTAGAGCCAGATTTTCAATGTATTTTTAATAAATGTATAGCAAAATTATTGTCATAATATGCAAATGAAGTGGCTCAGTGAGTAGAAATACTTTCAACCAAACCTGCCAGAGTTCTACCTGATCCCCGAGACCCAAATGGCATGGAAGGAAAGAACCAGTTCCTGCAAATTGTCCTCTGACCTCTACAAGTATGCCATGGGGAGACTGTCCTCCCCCACCCCCGCTTGTGTGCATGCCCACACAAACAAACATAAATGAGTATAAAATTATAATTTCAGTTCTGTTCATCATAGTGGCTTCTATGTGTTTTCTGTGCATTAGGCAACAATTGAACAGCGTTTGTTAAGAGGGAATTAGTATCTGTAAGTACAATGATCTAGTCCGTGTGAAAGCACAACGAGAAGGAATCCCTGCTAGTGCTCAGAAGTCCTCCGGGGCAGCTCCCAATCCGCTTTCACTGTCGCACCCGCTGGTCCTACGTCACCTATGGCTTCTTCTCGCCGTCTATTTATATTGTATGTATAGTAATGGTACTAGCATGTGTGCATATCTAAAACATTTATTTGGAAGGATTAAGTAAGTGTTCAAAGAAAAACTTTAGATGATTTTGACAGTTTGTTTGAACAAGAATAATTCCCGTATTGGGCAGCATTCCGTACTGGACAGAGGTTCAAAGAGTTCTGTGCAGTGTGGGGCAGTGACATGAACATTGGCAGACAGAGCTCACAAGTGGAGTGCTAGTTAGCTTTTGCCTCATTTGAGCATAGCCTGGTCAGTTGGTTGCCTGTACTTGTCTGAAGTTCAGTGGCTTTATGATCTTGGCTGACATCTGACTTTCTGTTGCAAAATTAGACCAAGTTAAGTTCACACTCACTTATAAGCAAGTTGTTATGTAGTTCATTCTGTAGGAACTCAAATTACAGAGACAGCCTCAGTCCAAATATCTTCTGCCTATTCAACAAGCCCTTGTGTAAAAAGAAGGGGCAATATTACCAGAGAAGGATAAGCCCAAGAAAACTCTCTGGGTTGCAGTGTGGCCTTGGTTTCTTTGAGAATTTACTAAGAGTCCTATTATGGTTTGGATATAAATGAACCCAAAGGTTCATGTTGTGTTTTGGGCTTGCTCCCCTGGTCTTGGGGCTATCCGGTAACTAGATCTCAGATCTCGGGGGCTCTAACTTCGTCAGTGGAATAAGCCCCTGATAAAGTCTAGCTTCTGAATAGACTAGTAGAAGGTAAACCGTGTCCTTAAAGACACATTCTATACACTATACACTATACACTAGGACAAGCTTCAGGTCAGAGAAGAAGCTGGGCTCCCCTTGTAAAGGTGGTGCCCTGGCAGGGGACTTGTTGGTGAAGGTTGCTATGTGACTTGGTGATCTTTTATATCCTGTACAGTGCTGATTTTCTGTTACCTTTTTTTTTTTTTTTTTGGTACGGTAAATATGCTGGGACAGTCTTTTCTACTTAGTGTACTGGACAGAAGCAAGCCCTAGAGAAGATTGTTTACATGAGTATTTTCTCAATTCTACCAGAGAGAGAAGAGGGGGTGGGGTGGGGGGGGAGAGTCACATAGTATCTGCATAGACATGATATAGAGACTTAGGGATAGTGAACTCAGCCGAACACTGGATACTTTGTGCATCAAATATAACTCTATTTTAGAACCTGAACTGACAAGAGGTGTACTTGAGGATACTTTAAAAAACACACAAAAGTAAATAAAGATATGAATGAAAAGTAGAATTTTGAAACCTACAGTATCTTAAATATTGTTAGTATATTCTAATATGCACCATTGAGAGTTTGACAGGGTTAGGATTTCTAAATGGGGTACCATTCTCTTTGAGATTCTAGTATTATTAATGAATATTTTAAAATATTAATTCGCCCATTTGACATGTAATTCAGTGTAATTTGCTGCTGAGAATTGTATACAAAAGGACTTTTTGATATAAGGACTTATATGTGACATCTGACACGGCTTTTGTGCCTCTTTAAGCCTGTATTTGTGCATCTCAGGTTCACTGTCAAACTTATGTTGCAGATGTATTCCCATCCTTGTTTATGGTCTTTAAAAAGCAGAAACAACTTCTTTCCTCTGATGTTTCTTGAATTTTAGGAGAGAACACATTATTCTTTATGTTTTTACCTGGAACCTCTGTAGACTTTACACCATAATCCTATAATACAGATGCTACTCTTAGTATTTTATAGATAAGGAAATGGAGACACCATTAAATTTAAACCTTACTTAACTGTAAGAGGACAATGCCTTTTGTGATAATATCTTCTTTATTCCTTTAAAGGCAAGCACCAACTATATGAATTAATTAAAATTTTCTGATTGTCTACGAGTAATAGTAATTTACGTTTTATGGTATGGGGAAGAGTGGAACAAGGCAAAAACAGAGGGCCTCAGACAACACCACCGCAGCTTTGATGGGATTAACCATAAACTTAATTTTACAATGATTTTGAAATGCCTTTGCCCAAGGCAGGATAGCATTATACAGGAAATTTGATTGTTTTATATGTAGCCCTGGCTTGCCTGGAACTCACTATGTAGACCACCTGCCTCTGCCCCTTAAAGGCATGTACCACCCTCACTATTGGAAACTGAGTTTTTAAATGCTTTTTTTTTTTTCTTAAGAAGAAATTCTTGGGAATTTTCAAAGTTAGGCATAAGGAGATGGCATAGGTTATTACTTTTGAAATAGCAAATTACTTGTTTTTATATAGGCAGAAGTCATTGGTAGATTATGTCTTGTGAACATTTTAAACACAAGGAAGAGAACTGTAGCAGCTGATGCTTCAAGGGAGTTTGCGTTAGAGTGCACAGCATCTTTATGGTGTCATTTAATCCTCTGTGTTGATTGGCTCACATTAACGGTGTCTTAAGACTCCTCTATTCGTCTTAGAAGTAAACCTTAAACATGTTAATTCTCTGCTTCAACAGTCGTGATCCATCAAAATTGTACTTGAAAGAATATCTTTCCTTATGAATTCTTAATCATGGCCAAGACAAGCAGCAGATTAGATATAAATCTAGAAGCTTCAGGAAAGAGAAAAAGTATAATGTTGAGATCTATTTTTGAAGTAACCAAAAGCTGAAAAGAAAAGAGCGGGGAGAGGAGGGAGATGTGGCCAGATACTACAAAAATGTAATTGATGTGGTGAAAGCCCCGTCGTTTTGAGAAAAGAAGGGACCCTGTTACTTCATCGAGAATGGCTAAGTATTGGTCTTGCTTTGTTTTTCTAAAGCAGCGAGCGGTTCGGTGCAGGGCATCGTTCCTTTGATATAAACGTAAAGCATTAGTGGAATAGCCCTTTAATCAACTCGTTTTGTAAAAAGGAACCAGTTGTCTGGCTCAGTGCCTTTGCCGTCAGTCTATCTGTTTATTGCTGATCTGACAGTCTCTGGTCCTCCTTTGCTGTTAAATGTGTGTGTCCTTTGTTTGTGCTGGTTTGCTACATTTGAATGTGAGAGAAAAGCCTGCCTTTGCCATATTGGGCTAATTAGCCTTCTGAGTGAGCATATATATTAAATAGACCTTCTAAACCATGAAAGAAGAGAGTTCACAACATCGTAGATTTTCTTCATGTGCTGGGGTTTCGTCTGTTTTATTTCCTCCACGAATTGATGGCCGAAAGCTTGTCCGGAATGCTTCCTTTGGAGGATACAATGAACTTTCTCCTTCCCTACAAGGTTTGTTTAATCTTGCGTTCTTGCCTTAATTTCTTACATTTTCTTAATGAAAATAAAACTGGGATTTTAAAATCTTCACATTATGTTTCATTTAGACATTGTGTTGTGAAAACTTACCTTCCGTAGCTGCCTGTCTGTGACTGGGCTTTCCCTCATTTTCTTGTAATAGTCTCTTCAGCTAAAACTTGAGAGCTAATGAGTCAGTAAAATAGGAAGCTTGATTTTTTTTTTTATCATGTGCATTTTGATTTAAATGTAGAAGTAAATACATGACCCTTGATGACAATTAAAGCATTTCTGAATTTGATATATAATATATATATTCCTGTAAAGAAATGGTATTGACAGAGGTTTTAGCAGATGAAACCCAGACATTTAACATGAATAATTAGCCATTTCTGTTAAGTAGTTATTATAATTAATGTTTAACAGATATGCTAGTCTTATAATCTTTTCATTCTTGACTATAGTAAAGTTTTCTAAATATATATTTTTTTGCTGGGCTTATTCATGTGGAGTTAATTTTTGCTAAGAAAATTATGTTATATATAGTGTAATATTTATTAAATGAATTAGATACTTTAAAGCTATCATTTAGGCATTAAATGACTGGTCAATAACAAGTAGACAACTTAAGCTTTTACTTGAAAACAATATATTGTGACAAATATTTGGTTATTCATTTTAATATTAACTAAAATCTCTCTATATATTTTGACATTTACATTTTTTTGAATTTGAAATAGAGCTTCTGTTTTATCCCTAACCTTTTTGGGTCTTTGTGAATAACCATGATGACAGTAAGTATTGTTTTGAGATACCTAAACATTAAATAAATTATTATAAATTCGCTAATTTCAGATTATCTTCTAACAATGCTTTCAAAAAAATAAAACCCATGGTTCTAAACTATACCTGAGCAGTATACATTTTGAATAGTATTTAATCTGTATTGTCTTAACATAGTGCGGCTATGACCCATGCTTCATTTATGTCCTTAAGCAGTATACATTTTAGTGTGTCTTTATTCAGAAGTGACTTTAAAATACACTACACTGAAGCTTTTAAATACTGTTATGTGCAGCCTTTGCTTTTCCATAATGAGACTTGGCTCCTGTTTTGTGTTTGTCATCTTGACTGTTTTTAAGCCGTTGCTAGGTATAAGAGCACATGCTATTGCTGACCTTCACACCGCAGATCTGCTTAGTGTTAAGGACTAATCAGTGACCTTGGTAAACAATAGAAACTTTACTGTTTGAAAGTTTGATGTATACTTACTTAGAAAATTGAAGGCATCGTTGTGAGTTTGTCAAAGGACTATTAAATGATTTGCTGTGTCTCCCAGTTCTTCCAGTAGAGAAATCCTGTGGGATTCTTCTATGTTCTGTGATAAAAGCTCCTGAGAGCATGAGCTTTATCAGTAAGCAGTAGAATCAGGAACCCCAGAGAAAGGGCTTTTTGTTCTGTATTTCAGTTAAAGGTCAAAAGAAACAGACATCTGATGTCTTTTGAGAGATTTTATTGTCCTGAAAAATTATCTTAGATGCATTTGCTTTAATCTAGTAGCATTAGAGGAGAATTAATTCTACACCTGTGATATTTAAAGATAACTTTTATCTTACACATTAGTTATTTTTTTCATTTCTAATTTTTTATAGGAAATTGTATCTCTTTCTGCTTCCGTCTCTATCTTTTCTCTCCCACACCCTTGTACCAAACCATGCATTGTTTTGCTGATAATGAGCTGTACCCTAGAGCTCCGCCCTTGCCCGTGTGCTCATAACACGTGATGCAGTGTGTTTCGCTTAGTTTGGATCTAATTATATCTCTAAATCTCAGCTCTTATTTACAGCTGTGGCCATTGGACTTGTTTCCAGAATCCTACCTAAGAATTGTGGGAGAAAGCCTTAGCAAAGAAATCGCCTATAAAAGACATAAGCTTTACTCCAGGCTTTGAAAAGTAGTGTTTTACTTCTTAAATTTTTAAAAAATTAACAATTATTCAGGCTCAGAGAGCTAGCTTAGTGGGTAAGAGCACTGACTGCCCCTTTAGAGGACACAGGCTCCATTCCCGGCACCCACATGGTGGCTCACAGTGCCTGTAACTACAGGTGCAGAGGTTCAGACACCCTCTTCTGGATTCCACAAGTACCAGGTTTGCATGTGGTACACATACATAAATTCAAGCAAAATATGCACAGATAAATAGGAAAAAAATTAAAATTATAATTATTTAGTGTGCGTGTGTGTGCGTGTGTGTGTGTGTGTGTGTGTGTGTGTGTGTGCGTGTGTGTGCGTGTGTGTGTGTGTGTGTACACGCACATGCTGTGGGCTCTTGTCGAGGTCAGAGAATAATTTGCAGGATTTGATTCTTTCCACTGTGTAGGTCCTGGAGATTGTACACAGGTTGTCATGATTAGTGGCTGGCAAGCACTGTTACCTGCTCATTCACCTTTCGGACCCTCATAGCATTTTTTTTCTGTACAATTTTATAGTTCTTGGATATTCAGCATAGTAAGTGTTTGTGTACATTTACTTAGTGGATGGATGTTAGTTAAACATGCATTTGTAGAAATATAAGCAATTTTTAAAAGACCAAAGCAATATAAAATGCTTCGTGTTATATCTAAACAGTAATGATTAACAAGCCAAGTTTGCTACTGGAATGCAGCTTGTCAGTCAATTATGCTAGCATTCGTAATCTTTAGAAAGCTGATTTACTCAGAACCAGTATCCTCTATGCTAAGAAATTATCTGATATAAAATGCATTTAGATGCCGGGCAGTGGTGGCGCACGCCTTTAAATCCAGCACTTGGGAGGCAGAGGCAGGTGGATTTCTGAGTTCGAGGCCAGCCTGGTCTACAGCCAGGACAGCCAGGGCTACACAGAGAAACCCTGTCTTGAAAAACCAAAAAAAAAAAAAAAAAAAAAATGCATTTAGACAAGAAACTAAAGTCACTATAAGCTAAGCAAAACGTGACATGGATTTATAATTACCCGACAGAAGAGGTCTCTTCAGTAGAATTATTGTGAGCCTATGACTATTCCAGATATGAAAACATTAAAACAAAAGGATATCATAAGTGTCCAAGTTCCTGTGACTGACTCGTGTTTTGGTTGAACTATCATTAGGGAATTCTTTTGTATTAGCTTTGATGAGAACATCTTGGAAAGGCATCAGTTATTTTGATTTTAGAGAGTACTATGGTACTCTCCTCAGACTCTCCAGCGTTCTCCCCTGTATGTAGCAAAATGGCAGCCCTGGGTCAAATTGCTCGTCCAAGCTCTACACTAATGACTGATGGCACTGTGCTTGGATCCCACTCCGTGTTCTTAGCTGCTCTCCTGCCTTCAGTATGAGCAGATGTCGGACCCTCACACGTCTCTATTGGAGCCCTTGCCCCTCTCCAGACTGTAGCCTTTCTGACAAATATTGGAAGCAGTGACCTGGACAGGCTCTCAGTAGGTAGTCTTGGCTGTCCTGGAACTTGCTCTGTAGACCAGGCTGTCCTCAAACTCAGAGAGATCCACCAGTTTGTGTTCCTCAAGTGCTGAGATTAAGGGTGGGCTCCACCATACTTGATGACTACTAAATATTTTTGACAAAGCCCCAAAGGTTTAAAGAAAAGGTCCTGATTATTAAACGTTTATGGCAGATATCTTTTAAAAGATAGATTATTTTGTACCTTTTTAGGAATTCAGATCTAGCCAGTCTCATGAGAAGATGTAGCATAAACACTAGCAACAATTCTTTGCATTACTGCCTTGGAATTTCTCTTGGAAACCCAGTGTGCAATTTGGAAAACGATTTATTCCAGAGCTTTTGGAGGAGTGTTTTTATATGTTCTGTATGTTTTATGTTGGTCATCCACTTTTTAAAAATTTTAGTTGACATTTAATGAGTTTGACCAGATTTGAATATTTTAAAAAGCATTTAACTTCCATTTATAAATAAAATTAAAAATAATTTGAAGTTAATCATATACTATGATATGAAGCTAATTATATGATTTGCAAGTTCAAAATATGACACTCTGTTAAAATGGAATTAATTCATTTATTTGGTTTGACAAGTCGTATATAACCTAGGTTCATGAATACCGTTTTCTACCGTTTAGGACATTATAGATTGTTTGCATTTTTTAATGTTTGCTGTAGTGCTGGGGCACGGCTCAGCTGGCAAGGTACCCTGTGAACACGGGGACCTGAGTTCAGGTCCTCAGCTTCCATGGACAATCTAGGTACAACAAAGCATACTTGTAATCCAGTGTGGCGAAGGTAGAGACAGGAAGTTTGTTGGGGGGTTTCTGGCTAACTAGCCAGATAGGCAAGATTCAGAGAGAGACCTCATCTCAAAAAATAAAGTGTAAAGTGATTGATGTCAACCACGGGACACACAGACAGGAAATGTATTCACACACACACAGGAGCACAAATACACATACACACAAAGTTTAATTTACAGCTCTCTTTGCATTACTGTTGAACTGAGACTAAAACAACACTGAGGAAACTGAAGTCTTAAAAATGTATTCTTCCATGTGTATATTTAGAGGTTCTTTGAAGTTGTGTTCATCATTGGTATTGAGAATTCTTTATGGGTATATTTGTTGCATTGAGTATATTTTTTTAAATTTCAAGTTTAAGTTCACTTTATATTTGTTTCAAATTCCTGTAAGTTTTCATCTCAAAATCCGTATTGTATTTATGAAAATCCCCACCCCCGTATTAAACTGAGTGATCTTTATACTCTTTCTAGAGAGAGAAATATTTTCATACTACAGATTTAATTTAGTAAAAATATTAGAATTAATAAGAGAATAGAATTAAAAATTATAAACCCAAAACAATAAATTATAAATCATTTTAATGCTTTAGGCGTTGGTTCTGTTGTTGGCTCATCTTTGTGATATATGGTAAGAGCTAGCACTATCTGCCCTACAAGTAAAAGGAACTTTTTTTTTTTTTTTTTTTTTTTTTGAGATAGGCCCTAGTGTAGCCAAGGCTAGCCCTGGACTCGATATAGAAGCCAAGAAAGATCTTGAACTTGTGATTTGCCTCCACTTTCTGAGTGCCGGGCTTACACAGGCTTGCACCACTTCACCCAGTATATACTATATACTATATATGTGTATATGATGTGTATACATATATATGTATATATATATTATTTTTAGATTTACTTATTTTTATGTCTGCCTTTTGCTGTTGTGTATATATGTGTTCTTTGTGTGTGTCTGGTACCCCAGAGATCAGGAGAGGGAGTTGAATCCCCTGGAATTCAAATTACAGATGATTAGGAACCACTATATGGGTGCCAGGAACTGAACCCAAGCTTCTACAAGAACAGTGCTCATCACCATAATCTTTCCAGCCCTGTCATGAATTCTAGATGTCACAGTTTTAGACTATTTAGAAGTAAGGGCCAACATTTGCTCAGTATGCACTATATGTAAAATTCACTATATGTAAGCATGTTTATATACATGTTCATCTAATTCTTATAATAAATACATGATTAGATATTTATTTCCTCTTTTAAGATGACATCTCGCCATGTTCCCTAACCTGGTCTCAAGCTGCTAGATTCACCTAGTCTTCCTGCCCCAGCCTCCCGCAGAGCTGGTACTGCAGGCACACGGCCCACACCCACACTGATGGGTGGGTGGGTGGGTGGAGCCCTTGCCTCTTCCTTTCCTTCTCTTCCTTTTCTTCTCTTTCTTGCCCCTTCCTTCTCCCTTTCTCTCCTCCCCTGCCCCACGTCCTCTCCTGTACCTTCTCCCCTCTCTTGGATGTATTCTTACTGAAGATGTATTTTCCCACCCTTCTTTATCACCTTACGAAATCTCTATCTAGGTGACAGTAAAAGAGAAAAGCCAGCTTGGATGGTTCTTTCCGTTCAGAAGTCAGCTCACTGGCGTTCTGGGGATTTATCGTGATTAGCAGAGAACATTTCTAACATGTGCATGGCGATGATTATGTTTGCCATAACTGTATATACTGGGTGAAGTGGTGCGAGCCTGTGAAAGCCTGGCACTCAGAAAGTGGAGGCAAAGGGAATCACAAGTTCAAGGTCTTTCTTGGCTCTATATTGAGTCCAGGGCTAGCCTTGGCTACACCAGGGCCTATCTCAAAAAAAAAAAAAAAGCGTTCTTGGTTAAAAGCTCTAAGAGGATGATATCATGTGAATTGTTCCAGTAGCACAGAAAATAATATTTAAGTTGACATTGTTGGGCTCAGGGGAACTCTTTATCGCCTCCCTCTTCACTATTTGAGAATTTCACAATGCATTCCACATAGTTCTGTCATGGGCATCCTCGCCCTCCAGTCCTCCCCTAGCTCTTCCCAGATCCACCCCCTTCCTCCACCTACCCCCTAACGAACTTTGTTCTTTTAAATTTTCTTTTTATTAATGTATATATGTGATCAATTGTGTTGATGAATACCATGTGTATGTAAGTGCAATGCCAAGAGGGAGTTGACAGATCCCTCAATTGCCTGATGAGAGTTCTTAGGCCTTTTGGAAGAATAGCAAGTGTTCTTAACCCTTGAGCCATCTCTCCAAGTTAAAACAAAAAACCTACAGAATCTGGTTTGGCTCCATCTTAGTTCTTTTCATTAATTTGTATATTTTATATCCTTATTGCAACCCCTCTCTCCCCATAACCTCTTCCGATTCGCCTCAGAGAAGGGGAAACCACTCATGGATACCAACCCTCCTTGGCACATCAAGTCACAGCAGGATTAAGCTCATCCTCACCCACTGAGGCCAGACAAGGCAGTCCAGCTAGGGGAAAGGGATCCAGAGGCAGGCAACATTGTTAGAGTCAGCCCCTGCTCCTCTTGTTAGGGGACCCACATGGAGACCAAACTGCACATCTGCTACCTGTGTGTAGGGGTCCTAGGCCCAGCCCCTGAATGCTCTTTGGTTAGTGGTTTAGTCTCTGAGAGCCCCCATGGGCCCAGGTTAGTTGACTCTGTAGGTCTTCTTGTGGTGTCCTTGACCCCTCCAGCTCTCAATCCATCCCCCCACTCGTCCACAAGACTCTGAGCTCTGCCTAGTGTTTGACTGTGGGTGTCTGCATCTGTTTCCATCAGCTGTTGGGTGAAGCCTCTCAAGAGACAGTTATGCTAGGGTTGAGTGTTCTAAGGCTCCACCTTAATTTGAATGAAATGCAGTGAGATGACTAAGCTGTAGTAGTTTGAACTCTGTGAGCACAAATAAATAGCAAGCATATCTGTATTGAGTGGCTCATGTTTGCTCTTTAACATTAATGACTGTGGATTCAAAGGTTGTAATAATCGAATATTTTTATTTCCCCCAAAGGTTTTGAAAGAGGAAAAGAAGACATTTCTCAAAATAAAGATGACTCTTCACTTTCAATGTCAAAGAGCAAGGTAGGCGTATTGTTGTTCTCAATATGTGATAGGACATTTTTCTGACATTTAAAATGAAGGCACTGAGCTGAAATCCTGTGAGTATTTGTAGGGATTTTTATATTGGTATTTTTAAACCATGCAGTATATATGAAAAGTATAAAGGTCTATACTTGGACTGACTGAGGTGCTGTGGAGTACTTGGGGTGTGCTGATTGGTAACCATTGCTCTCTTCAGAGTAATACTGGTGGTATGTGGGCTGAAGCACAGCTTCTCAAACTGAAATCTGAGAGCTCCACTCAGAGATGTTTCAGGCTTCATGTTTTTAACAAGACATTTTAAAGTATTTTAAATTTGTTTATATGATAGTCAAAATATATACATGTAGACTTAGATTTTTTTAAAAGCTACTTTTAATAACAGTTCTCAAACACTTTAATCCCTAGCCCACCATCCAAAGGTAAGAGAGAAAAGCTGGTAAATAGGACAGGGGATGTGGACCTGTTTAGAGGTAGTTCTTTGGGGGTGATTCTAACCTCTGTTGTTAGGAAACCAGCAGTCCAGTTCAGTAGTGTCAGGTTAGCAAACGTGAATTTGCAGTGGTGACACGATCCAGCAAAAGCAGCCAGCCTCTGCTGCATCTGCATAAGTCAGTGGGAGCAACCAGAACCAGACAGGATGCTAGGAGAAGCTCTCTGCCATGCCGCTTTCAACGAAGCGAAGATGAGAGACCAGTGAAGCGTTGCAAAGCTAGCTGTGCAGGAGCCCCATCACCGTCCATGAAGTCCTGGTCATACTCTCTCCAAACAGCACATGTCCTCCCACAGATTTTTGTCTCAGCAAAACACCACGGGAGTCTGTATCACATGACACTACCAAAAACTTCCACTTCATATACAGTTAACAGATATCACATGACACTACCAAAAACTTCCACTTCATATACATTTAACAGATAATGAACAAAGATCTTTGCAGTACTATCCTATAATTAAATTAGGACATGGTTATTCTGTTGGTATTTTTTAAGGTACCACTATAATGATGTAGTGGCACTCTATAGATTGAATATAAATGTTAAATGAGTTTTCAAAATTTGTCAAGGGATTTGACTCCAACATTTTTTTCTGATAAGATTTAGTAGCAGTAATAAGAGCTTCTTAAAAGTTTTTGGAATCAACTTAATGGTTGAAAGAAAACTTCTTTCTTTTTCTTTCTTTCTCTCTCTTTGTCCTTTTTAAGATTTATTTATTTATTTATTTATTTTATGTGTATGAGTGCACTATAGCTGTCTTTAGACACTCCAGAAGAAGGCATCGGATCCCATTACAGGTGGTTGTGAGCCACCATGTGGTTGCTGGGAATTGAACTCAGGAACTCAGTCAGTGCCGTTAACTGCTGAGCCATTTCTCCAGCCCTGGAAACCTATTTCTTAACCCAGTAAACTCTCTGCCATCTGTAGCACTAGGCTTTGTTCATCCTACCATATATTTTAGTTGAGAGGATTACATAGCATGTTTTGATGCCTCTTGTGCACACACTATACATAGTTAACTTTAAGAATATTTGTAACGTCAAGGTGTATACTTAGGATGAAAGTTTGATAGCACATTTATTTATTGGGCATATATGTGTGCAGGTATGTGTGTGCATGTAGACATGTGGAGGGCAGAGAACAACCTTGATTGCTTTTCCTTAGGCACTACCCATCTTCTCTCTAATATGCAGGGTCTCTCATTGGCCTGCAATTCACCAAGTCAGTGAGATGAGCTACAGTGAGCACAGAGAGTCTGCTCCCCCACTCTTCAGCATTAGAATTACAAGTACACATGACCACACCTCCCCTTTTTGTGTGAGTTCTAGGGATCTAACTCATGTCTCCCAAGCAAGTATTTTACCAACCAAACAAGTATCTTCCAACCCCAGTACATTGTATGTATGTAACATACATGAGGAAATGTTTAATCATAGAGGTGGGAAAATGTATTTCCTTTTTAATTCATTGTAAGGTTCATAGCTGAATCCCCCATAATAAAAAGCATAAAAGACATATCAACAAGACTAAAATATACACATTTATTTAATGTAATGTCTCATAATGTTGGAGCCTTCAGAAATGAATATAACTCCCCCTCCCTAAGAAACAAACAGAGAAATGTATATTTTATCTTTTGGTTTGATGAAGAGAACAAGTCTGATTGAGCAAAAAGGATGACAAGGGGCTGGAGATCTCATCCAGTGCTCTAGCTCTGTAAAAAACATTAAGAGGATGCTCTAGCTTGCTTTCTATTGCTGTGATAAAAGACTGATCAAACCAGTTCTGGGAGGAGAGCTTACACTTCATGTCACAGTCTATCACTGAGGGAAGTCAGGGCAGGAACTTAATTAGGAACCTGGAGGCAAGAACTGAAGAAGAGACCATGAAAAACACCTGCTGTTTACTAGCTTGCTTGCCTGCTTGCCCTATTACACCACCCAGGACCACCAGCCCAAGTGTAGCACTGCCCACAGCAGGCTGGGCTCTCCCACATCAATCATTAATCAAGAAAATGCCCACAAGCCAATCTGATGGGGGTAATTCTTCAGTTGAGAGTCTTTCGGATGACTTGAGTTTGTGACAAGTTGACAAAAACTAACCAGCACAGAGAGAGGATAAGGAAGGGCAGAAGTCAAGCTTATTTGTTGAGATTCTTCTTGGTATCTGTGTGTCAATGGACCCTTTCCACCTAAAATTACATATTTGTTTGTAGCCTTTTCCAGGAAGACAGATAAGGTGCAGAGAATGGTTTCTTCCTCTGCGCTTGTCTCTTGGCTTCCTTCGTCTTAAAATAAGTAGTATGCTGTGTGCTGAGCTCTGTTGGTCATCATATAGAACCTATAACTTAAAAAATCAAAAAAAATGTATCCTACTCATAGCTAGAATACAGTAGCATTATTTTTTAAGGCTCGTTTTTAAGCACTTAGTGCTGGAATTGTGGGAAATCTGGTTTAACAGTGTTTGTGTGCAGAAGCTTTAATAAGTATAAACACAAGGCCATAGCCATCTATATGGACCTTGAGAGATAAGGAAATGACAAGGAGACTGAACTCTGCAGACTTGATGGACACTAGTAACTGAAACAGAAACGGGCCTTGTTACAACTAAGGTTTCTGCATACAAGAGTATTTGGTGTGTAGACTTTAAAAATTAAATGAGTATTCATTCTACTAGGTACACCTCAGCTGCTAAGTAAATTGATATGGCTGGTGGCTCCTGTGTAAACAACTGAAATGTAGTGAATTAGAGGGCGGTCTGGACTTCATGTGACCGTGTCCTGAGCAAACAAACAAAACTAGAGCGAATAACTCTAGTTGATAACCTTTTGGTATTAGTAATATTACACTCATTCTGCCATTTTTCAAGAGAACTATAGTAACTAGTTTATTCCTAAATATTTTAATGTATAACCTACCCATTCTTATTTAAGTAATTTGGGGAGACAAATTTAAATTTTAAAATTTATTCTATTTCTATGTGTATAGGTGTTTTGCCTGCATGTATATCTGTACACCACCTCTGTGGTACCCAAAGAAGCCATAAGAGGCCTTTGGATCCCAGAAATTGGAGTTAGAGGGTGCTGGGAATTGAGCTCTGGTTCTGGAAGAGCAGTCAGTGCTCTCAAAGGCCAAGATATCTCTCCATCCCCAAAACAACATTTTTAAAATGAAGTTTTAATTCATGACAAGAATGGCCAGTGTGAATACTTTGTATAGTAAGTCAGATGGAATCCTATTGCTAGGGTAAGAGCTTTCTGTAATGCAGACCCCGCAAGTCGCCCCTCCAACATCTACCTGCGTACGTACCTCTGTACGTTTGTAAGTTTGTAAGTTATTACTACTTCTTTTTAAAAAACAATATGCTTACCTGAATAAGTTCCTTTCCAGCCCAAAGTATCTTTGTAATCACAGTAACTTCTTAATTTCTCTCTTTTATACATGTAGTGTTTTATAGTTTCCAAAGGAAATCAGAAGAAATTTGATACATACTGCCTTATCTGAAAGGCAGATTTTGACTACATTTGCAATCTAGAATTAGAAACCTGAATCAGAGCATATACCAAGCATGTAACACTCTAGTGTGTTACCTCATTTAACCTCCAAACAACCCTGTGAGTTAGCAGAAAATTAGGATATTTTACTAACAGGCACATTAAAACCTAAGAGAGAAATAACTTCTTAAAGTCTCATTGCCTGAAAGGCCATAATAATTAGGCCGGGGCAAGGGAAGGGGAGCTAAGCATTCTAAACGCACTTAAGAGATTCAAGAAATCCTTTATATTAAAAGTCTTGTAGTCAGTGTTAAGATGGTGACCAGTCATGTTTACGAAGGGGAAAAAAAAAATCCACTGTAACGAAATATCTTCAACAAAGAAACAAAGTTCATGTGTTTTGGTCTATAAAAATATGTTAATTCAGAGTCAGGCCTGCTGGGACATGCCTGGAATTTCAGCTACTTGGGAGACTGAGGCAGGAGGATTGTAAGTTCAAAGCTAGCATGAGCAGCTTAGTAAAACCCTTTCTGAAAATTTAAAAAAGGGAAAAACGAGGTTGTAGGGATTAGCTCAGTGACAGAGCACTGTTACAATGGTGGAGTTTTTTTAACATGAAGAGGCCATGTGTTCAGCCCGATTACCAAAGCTAAAAAACTAATGTGCTGGTTCAGAAAGCTGAGGGAGTGCTGTTTGGGTCATAAAACTCGCTTAGTGACTTACTGTTTTGTCACAGCTAGACTGCAGTATTGCCAGAGCTGCTAAAGGCACCTGTGTTCTGATTTACCAGTCTCACATACCATGCTTCTTGCCTGTTTATTCATATGACAATGGAATCCTATAATAGCCAAACCAGATATTGTCACTTGGAGCTGATGGGGAAACATTTCCTCTTACTTACAAAGAAAACTTTCCCATTTGATTCTGGTTGCTACACTGTATGAGCAATAAACCAATAAAGTGAGATTACCAACACTACGAAGCTCAGTATTAGGCAAAGGTACACAATTCTGTTTATCTATTTGCTATCTGTATTATTTTGAGAAGCTATTTAATTTGTAGGTATAGGTTTCTTACTAGTAAAGGGGGATGCTACTGCTATCTCAGGGTTGCTTTAAGCATTGAGTGAGGTGGTACACACAAAATGCTTAACACAGTCCTATGTAAGTCATATGCAGCCATTAATTTCATCAACATTCAAGCCAACGACATGAGTGTTCTTTTCGTTAGACAGTATTATCGAATGTGTTCTCTTCCTATTTGTAGGAAGCAGAGTTCTGTGACAGTTGTAATGCATTGCGTTCCTCTGACAGCAGCTGTGTCATCTTTTGGAGTTAAGTCCTCGGAGCTATCTGTTTTAGGGAAGCAGATAGCTGTGTAGCAGGAGTAATTATGAAAAATTGTTTTGGTGTCACAGTTTATGCTGTCATCATGAGAACAAGCAGTGTGGTATGTCAAGCCACTTAGGTCAGCAACTTAAAAGTTTAAGCAGGTCGATCTCTCTTTTCTGCATTGGAAATAATTTCATCTTGCTTCCTGTCAGCTAACGCCCATCATCATAACCTCATCTATGCCCCGTTTATGTAAAGGTGTTTCCTGCCGGCCACCAGAGGTATTTTTAGCATAAACAAGATGAACAAGCTTCAATGACATTTTCATTTCCTTAGTTGATCCAAAGTGTTTAGCTCGTTCCTTTTCCCTCGTCTATGCCCCGTTTATGCCCCGTTTATGTAAAGGTGTTTCCTGCTGGCCACCAGAGGTATTTTTAGTATAAACAAGATAAATAAACTTCAATGATATTTTCATTTCATTGACTGATCAAAAATGTTTAGCTCATTTCTTTGCTTCAGTTGGTACACTGGCTGTCTTATCACCAGTGAATAACTACGGTGCTGCCACCACGGGTCACAGAATTGAGTGAAGGCTCCTTGATGAAAGCGAGTGATATTATGCAGGTGTAGCTGTTCAACGTTTGGAAGCCACCATTTGGGTCACTCAAAAACAAAACCAGGTTTTGTCACTAATCACACTTTAAGTACACCGGAGAGGTGGGAAGAAACAGGTCCTGGGAGTGCTGTGTTGAGCTGCACAATTGAAGTGGCTTTGCTGAAGTTTTGAAGATGGAGGAATTGAGCTAGTGGGTCACTTTGATGAAACTTACATGGTCGCCTTTTCTAGCATATGTTAATGGTCATTTTAACACTGCTTTGGCAATTTTTATACTAATAATAACTGGACAATTGTATATTTTCTAAGAAATGTGCTGAGAAATGCAGTATAAAATTCACACTGCAGATTAATTTTTGAGTGTGCATACATGGATGTGAAAACACAAATAACCATGTGGGGGAATCTTTGTATTAAAATCCTCAAGTGCTTAGATCATAGCAGGAAATGGGAAGAGTATAAGAAAGATAATATTAAGTTTTATGTGGTATGTAAAATAAATGTAAGTTTTAACTATCTTCTTATTTTCATCTCAGTCTGAATCTAAACTTTATAATGGCTCAGAAAAGGACAGTTCAACTTCAAGTAAGCTCACTAAGAAAGAGTCTCTTAAGGTTAGTTTCTCTAGTTATTTTTAATTTTTTTTATATATTATAATTAATTTCTCCCTTCCCTTTCTCCCCTATAAGCCATCCCGTACGCCCCCCGTTCTCTGTAAACTTCAAGGCCTCTTCTTTGTTATTGCATGCACGTATGTATAGTCCTAAATAGAACCCACTCGGTCCATAGAATGTTATTTGTATGTATGTTTTCAAGGCTGACCAGTGGCACTGAATAGCCAGTTGGTGTGTTCTTCTCTGAGGAAGGCCACTTCTCCTCATCCCAGATTCCTCAGTTGCAGATAGTTCTTTGTGTGAGGTTGAGGCCTTGTGGGGTTTTCCTTGTCCACTTTGGCATGCCCATTAGTGGTGTCCTTGTTGGTGGGACTTTATGGTATAGCTTCTGGTGTTACTAGGAGCCAGTCTTACAGCAAAGTTGATGATCCTTTGACATTGTGCTTGGCATGTGCTTTTGAATATGGGCTAATAGGAAAACTTGATGTGTATCCTCCTAAAGGGAGAGGGGGAAACCCCAGGAGGACCGGAAGGCAAGCACACATGCAAAGGGTTCATGTTTTTATGCTGCCATGAGGTCAGCCGATAAGACTTTTTGATGACTGTTCCAGAGCAGGCTGTTTTAGGCCACAGCTCACTGTAGCACAGGCTCTGGAGTAGGTTTCTCTGCACAGCTTTAGCAGAGCAGAGAGAGCACCTCATTGACGTGGAACACCCAGTGGACATTTCTGGCATCCACTTAAGTTAGTTTGCTAATTTCCAGGCCCATAGAAATACTTTGTTTGACCTGTATCATGTTTTAAATTTTGAGACAAGGAAAGTCCAGATTTCTAACTTCTTTCTGAAGCTTTCTAACTTCTTTCTTAAGAAATGTATATGGCCATAGAACTTGGAGCTTAAAGAACACATGCTCTCTACTAGGTCTGTTACCTGCTCATCCACCACATCCATCTATGGTCCATGGCTGGTCCTGTGTGCGTTTGCATCAGCAGTGTCATAGTAAACCTATTGATAGCACTGGCTGCTCTTCCAGAGGACCCCAGTTCAGTACCCAGTACCCACATGGCAGCTAGCAACCCTCTGTAGCTACAGTTTCAGGAGAGCTGATGGCCTCTCTTACTTCTATAGACACTGCATGAAGAAAAAAATGTAGACACTAATAGGTTATTACTCTTTCCCATCCAAATAGCAAAACAATAGAACTATGAGTTCACTTTTGCTTTCTGGGTTATTTCAAAGAAGTAATTTACCTATGAAAGTAAAACATTAACTATTTTGAACAAGTTGATTTCATAGTTTCTTAGTTGTCTTGGATTTTAGTAAGAGAAAGGGCACAGCTTCCATTTGGGAGAAATTGCAGCATTGCTCGTAATAATCAAAAGCTAGTAACTAAAAAGATTTCTACCAGTAAGAGTATGCGTTGGGAAAACAGCCTGGTGGTTTCGAGCCCAGCTTTGAAAGCCAGTCTGCCTCTGCGTCCTGTCGCACACCTTGCTAGCTGTGGGATTCAGGACACATTACTGTCTCTGCCTCAGTGTTCCTGAGCTTAAAATAAAGCTGTTAATAATTCTACCCAAAAAGCTTATTGTGGTGATTAAATGAAGTGATGTTATTGATATGAGTTTAGAATAATAACAGTTCACCAATGCACTCAGTGCTTACACTCTCAATATTTTATTTATGCCAGGAATCTTGGGGCACAGTTAAAAGAACATGATAGACATAGAAACTCTCAAAAAACATCAAATGGGAGATTTGGTGTGTGCATTTCTATAGATTGTGTGCGTCTGAAAGCATAGGAGAGACTTGGAAGGACACAGAGGACTGTAGTAGTGATCCTGGAAACCAGACTCTAACCTGCTTCTCAAAAACTCCTGTCTAATTTTTTATCTGAAAATGCTAGAACTGTAAGAAATTGTTTCTTCTACTCAGTCTTTTGTTCCTACTTATGTTACGTTAGGTACAAAAGAAAAATTATCGTGAAGAGAAGAAGAGAGCCACGAAGGAGTTACTCAGCACCATCACAGACCCCTCTGTCATTGTCATGGCCGACTGGCTGAAGGTGGGGATGGGTTTGAACTCTCACTGAGCATTTATTCATGGGTATGAGAAAGTGTGAGACAAAACAATAGATGCTTAGAGCGGTTTTTGTGTTCTCTGTGCAGTCTTCACAGGAAGCAACTCTAGTAGCATCAGATTAGCAGGTCCGTTAACGCATTTTGGATAGTGTGAAACCATGGTGTTTAATATAACTCATTATAAAAATGTTTTATTATTCCACTTATCATTTAGTATTATGCAGATTGGAATTTGTATTATTAAAAAGGACAAGTTGATATAAAAGTTGTACCTGAGCCAGGCAGTGGTGACACATGCTTTTAATCTTAGCACTTGGGAGGCAAAAGCAGGCGTATCTCTGAATTCGAGGCCAGCCTGGTCTACAGAGTGAGAAACCCTGTCTTGAAAAACAAAAAACAAATTTAAAAAGATTTTACTTGAAAAGCGCTGTGCAGTGAATGCAAGTCCACCTTGATCTCTCCTTCTCTTACCCTAGTCTCTCAGTCTTCTTTCCCATTCTTACCTGACAGACAGCTGCAGACATCTATGAAAGTAAATACTTAGCAGAACTGCTACCAAATGATCCCTAGAGACATTAAAAACATTTACATTGAGAGTCTTCATCATGGTTGCACACAGTTCAAATACTGCAAGGGTCTTCTTCAGTTTTGTGCTGAAAATAAATTCCAGCTTACTTTATCTCTTCTTGAGAGCATATTAGCTCTGGATCTTACTTGTTTTATTTTCCAGAGTCAAACTTACCCTCTGCAAGTCCCCAGACATCCTCAGGATGGATGGACCGGACCTCCTTTCCTCAACCCACTGTTTTTTGAAAGGTTCTCCCCACTGTGCTCCGTAGGAGTTGTACATTCACTTACCCTATGCATGTACATTCACAGTTCACCTACGTTTACTGAGTAGATGTGAGAAAGGTTCCTAGTGTGATTTGAATACAATCGTGGCAATCTCTTCAGCATTGTTAAGCCAGTGAATTGTCTATCAACAGTTTTTGAGCGCAGGTCTAGGAAGTGATAGAAAAACTTGATAAAACTATTGGTGGCTTTAGAGCTTAAAGTGAGGAATATCTCATAAAAATAAGTAATGTGCCTACACTTAAAGATGTCCTTCTGGACATTTATATAGTACACCTTAGGTAATGACCGGGACAGCTGTCTAAGAAGGGCGCATTTAGGGACTAGGGAGAGGTTCTTCCTTCTTCCTATTGTTTACCAAATATGTAGGAGAAGTCTTGGATGTACTAAAAGCTTCAGAAAAGCAAAGTTAAAAAAGACAGAATAATCATTTATTTACAAAAATTACAGTTGTAACAACTGCTACAAAAAGAATAATTTCAGTACTAGGGAAGTTTATTTTAATGACACTTGAGTGATCAAGGAAGTTAGGGATTCTACTTAATGTATTTGAAACTTTGGCCTACTGTTCCACAAAAACCCAAGCTTCTTAGAAGCAGGAGTCATGTCGATTCAACATTTGTCTGCAGTGCATTGCCATGAAGTAGCCTTTTCACTAAAGACTAATTCAATGTAAATGTATATGCAATATAACTTTAGATTAAAACATCTTGGTAGCCATTCTTCTGTAGTCTGTACAGAGCCAATAATCTGTAGTCTAGAAAGAGAAACAGATATCAGTATTTAAAATAAACTTATCTTTCTGTAGATTCGTGGTACCCTAAAGAGCTGGACCAAGCTGTGGTGTGTGTTGAAACCTGGGGTGCTTCTGATCTATAAAACACAAAAAAATGGTCAATGGGTTGGAACAGTCCTTCTGAATGCCTGTGAGATCATTGAACGTCCATCAAAAAAGGATGGCTTTTGTTTCAAGCTTTTCCATCCTTTGGAGCAGTCTATTTGGGCAGTGAAGGTATGTGAGCACTTGTTGAGGGCAAAAGTAGAGGTGACGGTAAGGTACGGTAAGTCAGTCAAAGACCTTCTGACTTGGCCAGGACTCACAATATTGTTTCTGTCTTCCACAGTTTTATTTTAACTTCTGTCTCTATGATTGAATGTGTGCCAAAAAGCCTTTCTGACCTAAAACAGTTTTTCTGAAAATGTTCCTCAATCTTATTTTTCTCTTTTGTCATTGAAGATTAAATTTATATTTTTTATTAATTGTGGTTCCTCATTCTTCTTTGTAACATTGTGTAATGTTGATTGCATTGCTATGCAGTTTCATCAGAGTGGTTGTCTAAAACAGAGACTGGCACTCTTTTGTGACCTTCCCTGCTGTGATGGGGATGTGTGTTAGGGTGCATGGGGCAGAAGCTGTCCCATTTGCTCTTTCTGTAAAGACAGAGCACTGGTGGTTTATGACCGAAAGCATCAGTGTGGTCGCTGCATGCCGTAAAAGCAGAAATAAAAGCAGCAGCACAGAAATGCTTTCTCTGATTCGTGATCAAGGAATTCTCCAAACTGCAGACCATGTTGTTGACATTGACCAGGCCACCAAACCTTAAGCTTTTACAGTGGGACCAGTGCTTTATTCTAGATGGTCAATTGGTTCACCTTGAATCAAGGACTGACTGTGTGCCAGGCAATATTGATGTGCCTAGGAAAAGATGTGGGCTTTTAATCACAGTAGTCTAGATTCATTGAGGAACAAAGTTAGGATTACAGAGTTATTTTTGTTTTATAATTCAGTTTTTTTTCTAGTGAGTTATAACTAAATGTCCAGCTACCTAATTTATACTTCTGGAAGCATAGTATTTCTCACTTAGTAAGACCCACAGGATGAGAATTCTTGTTAACATTAAAATTGTATTAAAATGGTAAATTTTAGATTTTCTCCTGTATGAGCAACATGTGTGGATGGAGCAAAGAACCTAACCCATAGAAGTGTTTTGAATGGAGTCTGTCTCTTCATCCTCATACGTATGAGAAGAATACAGATTTCTCCTGACATACACAAACGATTGAATCCTGAAGCGCTTACTTCAATAGTAGTTTTTCTACTAAATGAAAAGATTAAAAACTAGGTAGTCTGATTCTAGGTCCTAGTGTACCTTAGTTCTAAGGACCGCCCCACACCCGAATTTAGCTTTGGTCTGGTACTAATTACTTACCAGTGTTACCTGTGGCGCACGCGCGTGTGTGTGTGTGTGTGTGTGTGTGTGTGTGTGTGTGTGTGTGTGTGTGTGTGTGTGTGTGTTTTCAAATAACCACAGTTATGAAGCAATTTTCTGTCTTGGCTTGTAAAAAGTCAAGGTCTTTGCAATCAGTATTTAAAACAAATAGTAATTGATTATAAAGTATATATAATTCCTTTTATCCTATATTTCCAGTAACTTTTAAAAAACTTTTAGGAATACAATATTTCTCTTGTAGTAAAACCTGTAAAATAGAGATTTTGTTAAAATTGTGTCGTATCAGTATATTAGATATTAGGTTTTCTTTTTTATATGAGCAATATATGCAAATAATATTTAAGTGGCAAATGCTAGTATTCAATTTTCTATTAAGGAGGAATATTTGTTAGGGAAGAAGACTTAATACTAAACATGAGCATGCGTAATTAAAGCTTGTTTGCTTAAATTATTTGTGCCTGATAAAGCCATAGCTGATAAGGCTAACCCTGACTGTTGCATTACTGGCCCACCCCAGTACTTACCTGCTTTCTTTGAAGGGTCCAAAGGGTGAAGCAGTCGGATCCATAACTCAGCCTTTACCCAGCAGTTACTTGATTATCCGAGCTACTTCAGAGTCAGATGGTAAGTACTTTTTGACGGATTGGCTCTCAGCTTTAAAGGATTATTTTGCGTATTCCTTTGGGTTAACCTTGGAGGAAATCATGTGTTCATAGGACAGTTGAAGCAAAACCCTGTGACCATAAACCATGCAGAACACCAGACGCATTACTAGCTTTGCAGGCAAGAACCGTGGTGGAAGGGCACAAGTAACTGGGCAGCATTAGCAGCTCAGGTTTTCTTTCACTCTCCACTGACACATTAATGCTTTGGGGACTTAATAGTATTTCTTTGTAGTAATTCATTATATATTATCATTTAAAGAGAGATATGTAACCTATAAGCTGTCATACATGTAAGTTAACATTTGTGGAACAAATAACACTGGTTTGGTTTTATTTTACATAAGAAAGCAAAATACAAACAACTTAAACACACACCTCTGTTGCTAGATGCATAATTCATTTGGCAAATAATACAGAGAGCAAACCATACCACAGACACGTGCAGCATAATCGCAAAGCTTTCTAATTGATAATGGATTTATTCCTTACTGTCAATCTGTATGGTCTAGATTAGCTTGTTGTAAGGGATCTTACAGCCTTCCAGTGCGGACTCTTATAATACTAGAAAATTACAGTATAAACATCAGATTTCAATATGAAAATGTTTTACTTGGTTTAATTTTTTGCCAGATCTTGAAACAAGTATATATGAATCTTAACAGTACTTAAATATATGAACGTATTTCATAATTCCACTGATAACAATTCTAAATTATAAAAGAAAGCTATTAATGTTGGCAGTTCTGGTAGTTAATGATAGCATTCTATCGTATTTTCTTGGCTTAAAATTTTTGTGTTAAGCAAACTAAGCAAGACTCAAGGACAAGTATCGAATGCTTCCTTTTATATACGAGATCTAAGCAACAATATGGGAGCAGAAGCAAGTGTTGGGAAGAGGGGTGGGGACTGGTGAGGAGGGCTGGGGTGACTAGAATCTCTGTGCACGAGAGCATGTGGGATGTCGCAAGAAGGCCTGTGACTAACAGTGGAAGCTGACAGAGTATTCTCCTACATGGAGGTAGAATGGATGCCCCACGTGGGGACAGACATGCAGTCAGCAGTGAGACAGTATTTCGGCCCGTAGAAGCATGTTCTCTTCACTGTGTTTTATGTACCTTGTTTGATACTTTAAAGCTTCGTGTTAATTAATGTTCTAAGATTTCAGAGATAAAGTTTGTTTTAGGTTGGATATGCTTACATAATATATGTTGTCTCCTATTTACTGTGATTTTTAAATGCTTGTACTGGCTGGTTTTGTGTCAACTTGACACAAGCTGGAGTTATCCCAGAGAAAGGAGCCTCCCTTGAGGAAATGCCTCCATGAGATCCAGCTGTAAGGCATTTTCTCAATTAGTGATCAAGGGGGGAGGGCCCCTTGTGGGTGGTGCCATCCCTGGGCTGGTAGTCTTGGGGTCTATAAGAAAGCAGGCTGAGCAAGCCAGGAGAAGCAAGCAAGTAAGAAACATCCCTCCATGGCCTCTGCATCAGCTCCTGCTTCCTGACCTGCTTGAGTTCCAGTCCTGACTTCCTTTGGTGATGAACAGCAGCATGGAAGTGTAAGCTGAATAAACCCTTTCCTCCCCAACTTGCTTCTTGGTCATGATGTTTGTGCAGGAATAGAAACCCTGACTAAGACACTTGTTATTCAAAAAGCTTTTATTAAAAAAAGAAAAAAACAAAACAAAACAAAACAGAGTGCATTAAAATCCTGGCAAACTTTTACATTTAAATTGTTTCCAGTGCTTGCTTGTCAAAGAAACAGTGTGTTTAAAGGTGAGAGGGTTAAATAAAATGAATGCTGGCTGTCTTCATTAATTTTCTTGCTTCTAAATCGTGTTTTAGGAAGGTGCTGGATGGATGCTTTGGAGTTGGCTTTGAAATGCTCTAGTCTTCTTAAACGTACAATGATCAGAGAAGGGAAGGAGCATGACCTGAGCATTTCATCAGATAACACACATGTGACTCTGTATGGTTTACTGCGTGCTAACAATCTCCACAGTGGGGACAACTTCCAGTAAGTAGATTTTGCTGCTAATTTGATGATAATTTGGAGACCATCTGCTCATTAAATTGGTTATCATTTCTACTACCTTAGCAATGTGTTTAGTATTGAAATTTGCTTGCCTTATCATTACATGGCTTAAGGCCTTTAAAGTTAGTTTATTTGCTATAAATCAGGCGTAGGGATTGATTTTCTTTATTCTAGCCTGTGCCATTGCTCTTTTTTCCAGGTACAAGTGAGCTGAGTTCCCCTTTGTTTTTGTACATGGTGTACCTTCCATTAAGAATGATTTCTACTTCTGTTAGAATCCCATTTCAAGATCAGTTTGAACATTGTATCCCATGTGAAGTTGTCTTGCATCGAAAGATCGCTCTTCCCTTCTACTGTTCTGGTCTTAGCATGTTTGTAATGGGACTGGATTTTGCCTGCCATTTGTGAAGCATTTTTATGCTGTTGTTTTTTTAAGTGTGTATGGGTGTGGTTTGCCTGTTTGTATGCATGTCTGTGCTCCATATTCCCACAGTGCTTTCAGAGGCTAGAAGAGGGTGTCAGGCCCCTGAGACAGGAGTTATATATATGATTTAGGTGCTGGGAATTGAACCTGGGTCATCTGGAAGGTCAGCCAGTTCTCTTGCGCACTGAGCCTCTCTAGATCCTATGGAAGCATGCTGAGTGGTAAATGTATCTGCCTTGTGCTTTGACTTCTTGAAGTATTTGCTGTAGCTAATACTAACAATATTTCTCTAGCAAAACTGTGGTGCAGTGCACAGGTCTTTTTCAGGTGCTGGCCTCTTTTTGCTGCTTTACAGGAAGAAAAAAAACAAAACCAAAAAACCCTCCCTCCTCTTATCATTTAAAGCTTCATTTGGGGCTGCAGATTTAGTCCCTTAAACTGAAATTGCTATTTCTGTTGTTCCCTGGAAACTTACCCCTGCCAATTAAGCCTATCAGATAAATATAGCTCAAAGCATGTTTTTCACCTTATTCTTAGCAGTTATTTTGGGTTACTTTGGAGCTCTTCACAATGGGAGTCAGACTTCAGTGACTGAGAACCTGATGATCCTGACTTAGTGATTCTCTTCAGACCAGATGTGGCAGTGGCCCTGCTTCCAGGACCGTGGTTGGGAGACAGGAGGGGGCAGATATAGCAGGCATAGTCTGCATTCCCTTGTGAATACTTTAGTCCCAAGAGTCGAGAGGCAAGAGCTTCGTTAGTGACCACTCACCACTGAGGCTTCTGTTAATTTCTCTGTGCCTTTGTCCACTGATCTGTAAGAGGAGTAGAAGAATGTTGTTTAACATGATAATTTCAAAGATTAAATAAACTAAATAAAACACTTTTGAGAACTGTGCATAGCGCATGGTAAATTCCCAGTAAATGCCACGTTACTCTCGGTTACAAATTTGTCTTCTTAGCCCCCCCTGTCTTCCTTGTAACCCCACTAAGGTTGAATGACAGTGAGATTGAAAGACAGCACTTTAAGGACCAGGACATGTATTCTGATAAATCTGACAAAGAGAACGACCAGGAGCATGACGAGTCTGACAACGAGGTGATGGGGAAGAGCGAGGAGAGTGACACAGATACGTCAGAAAGGCAAGACGACTCGTACATGGACCCTGAGCCTGTGGAGCCTTTAAAGGAGACCACCTACATGGAGCAGAGCCACGAAGAACTGGGAGAGGTAAATGCTCTATGGTCAGAGACTCACTCACTAACTCTAGAAAATTTCTACACAAAAGTAGAGATATTATTTGCTTGGCCTATTGTTTTCACCAAAGAATACTTATGTGTCACATGTCTTTTCAAAGGTGTATTTTGAAATTTATCAGCAACCAAAAAAACACCCGAATGCCAGTGTGGTCTTACAGTTTACATTTTCAAGTTTGTTTTGAAATAGGATATTGCTTGATGTCATTGCCAGGCATAAAGTAAATTGCAAATAAGCATAAATTTAAACTTGCTTGTTATTACCAGTGCATAGAAGTCGATGTATACAGAGCAGTGAACTACAAGCTGGGTACAGTGCCACAGTCCTATAACCTCAGCGCTTGAAAATGAAGCAGAAAGTCTCCAAGTTTCAAGGCAGCCTGGGCTACACAGCAAGGGCAGCCTGGGCTACACAGCAAGGGCAGCCTGGGCTACATGGCAAGGCCTTGTTTCAATAGAAAAGTAAATTTAACTGAACAAATAAAATAATACTTTTAGTTCTTTTATATATGCTGTTATTTTGCTATTTCTTGCAGCCCTTTGTTTACTTTTATAGACTATATTTATTAGCCAATGGCTTTTGCACATTTCCATAATGTTTGAAGTAGTCCTGGAGGAGAGCCATGTTTTTATTGTTCACTGTCTGTCTATGTATCTGTGTTTTAGAGAAAACCACTATTTCAGTGTGCTCTGTTGATTGTTAAAGGCAGGTGAGGCTTCTCAAACGGAAACTGTGTCTGAAGAAAACAAAAGCCTTATCTGGACCCTGCTCAAGCAGGTCCGCCCTGGCATGGACCTCTCCAGGGTGGTTCTCCCCACGTTTATTTTGGAGCCTCGTTCATTCCTGGATAAACTCTCAGATTACTACTACCATGCAGATTTCCTATCCGAGTAAGTAGAGTCTTCCGCAAACAGAAAATCCCTGTGTGATGGTAGAATATCTCAAGAAAGTAACAAACACCAGGCATGGGGGCACGCACTGTAATCTCCGCAGTAGGGAGGTAGGGAAACTCAGCAAGGCCAGTGAGAGAGCCTGTCTCACCAGCCCAGGGAGGGAGCACTGAGAAGCATGGCGCCCAAGCGCATCCTTGGGGAACGGCAGTTCTGTGCTCAGCCACCCGTATCTCACGGCTGCGCACCTGAGCCTCATGGCACTGTTGGACTGTGTGTGTTGTCAGTATCTATCTTCAGTTGTCCGTAGTGATTATTACATCAGTAAATATCGAAGGCATCATAAACTTTATCATAAGAGATTATTGGTTTGTTATGGGAAAACTTTGCATAGTATGTAGTAGATAAAAGTATTAATTCTCCTGGAATAAGAAGAGCTTTTAATGCCAGGCACGGTGGTACACGTTTGTGATCCTGGCTCTTAAGAGGCAATTGCTATGAGCCTGAAGCCGATCAGGGCTACATAGCATGACTGATTTATCTCCCATCCCCAATAAAAAGAACTCCTGGCTTACTTAAACCACTACAAAAGGCTCTGCAAGAGTCTATAGGTTTACTGTGAATAAATCAAACAGAATTGATGCAGTATGCACTTGGGTTGCCTATACTGCCAATAAATAGGCCTCTTTATTGCTTTGGCTCTTGAACTGTGCAAGGTTTTAAATAAAACGTCCTAATAAGAATTTTAAAACCAGGAAGAGAACTCTCAGTGTGTTGTACTAAAGAAAAACTCAATGATTTCATTTGTCAGCAAACCTAGATCTCGTCTCTTTCACCTTGCAGTGTATCTTCAAAACTCAGACTCCACTGTGGGATGCACTTGTGAAGGAGAGTACCTTTCATAAATAAGGGCCTAACAAATGGCCACATTAGCAGCAAAAATGAAAAGAACTTGTCAGGAACAGTCCCTTTGAGCAGTCACACTACTTTGTAGCAGTTTCGGCAGTCAGCTGGTCACTAGAGAGGGAAGCTGAGTCATGGTTCCTCCAGATTGCTTCTCTACAGAGTAGGTGTTACACTGGTAGAGGGTGCAGGAGGGTGATTGAGGGAACCGTTGAGTGAAATTATCTTAACTCTTCTTTCACACTTGTGACATGGAGCATCAGCTTGGTAGCAGGGTACAGTCACAATCCTTGACCTGAAAGGCTCCCTCAGCCTGTTCTCTCCTCTCTGTGCTATTATCTCTTAACAGCAACTGCTCAGATTGCAGGCAATCAGGGAGCAGTGATGGATGACCCTTCACTTTAATCCGTCCTTTGACTGGGTTTCCAGGCACCACACGATGCATAAATCTTAAAAACCTCTATTTGTTTTTGTGAGAGAGGGTTGTGTGGGGTGTTTTTGTTTTGGGTTTATGGTTCCTGAGAGAATCCTAATCTTGGGGAGGCACGGCAGAAGATTGTCTGAACTCGGAGCTGAGAGACCATATCTCCAGCCCATTTGAAAAGCAGAGAGTGTCTAGTCACAGCTAACCACAGAAGTCCTAGTTAGCCCTGGGTTCTACAGAACCCCATTTTGGAAACTTCGGTTTGTAATTTCCAAAAACATCTCAGTAGTGCCCTGGGTAGTGCATCAATGACTCGGGGAAAACTGGGATAAGGTAAACAGATTTAAAACAAGATTCTTGAAAGATTTAATTTTAAACATTCTGTGTGTTTGTTGTAGCAGGAAGGAGGGGTGCAGAAGGTGTGTGCACATGAGTGCAGGTACCTAGAGAGGCCCGAGGAGGGCTCGGAGGTTTGGGAGTTGAAGTTACAGGCAGCTGTGAGCCGCTGGACAAGGATGCTAGGGCTGGACCTTGGCCTACAGAGGAGTAAGCAGTTTAAGCACTGAGCATCTCTGCAGCACCAAGGAGAAGTATTCTAGAGGCAAATTTATATGATTGTTTTACCATTTATTTGAACACGAATTTAGATAGTCACAGAAAGTATGAAAGAATTTGGGATTGCATAAAATGATTGTGTTTATCACGTTTGTTTTTTAGAGCTGCTCTAGAAGAAAATCCATATTTCCGTTTGAGGAAAGTCGTGAAATGGTATTTGTCAGGATTTTATAAGAAGCCAAAGGTAATGTTGATTTTTTGCTTCTTTTTCCTCCCTTTAAGAGAATTTACATTTATATATTGTGTGGGCATGTGGATACCATGGTGTACATGTGGAGGTTAGTTCTCTCTTTACATCATGTGAGTCTTACAGATCAAACAAGTCAGCAGAGTTAGAGGCATCTCACTGACCCTCTGTGGTGCTGCTAAGCACACAGGAAGCCTAACTGAACTCTCAAAAGCATCTGAGTGCAGTTCATGTTTGTGATCATTCGTCGTCTTATTCATTATGATAGACTGATAGGTGTTACTGTGGTAGCCATAGCTAGAGCAGCCTTCCTGTTCTGGTTCCTCTGTCTGTCCTGTTCCGGTTCCTCTGTCTGTCCTGTTCCAAGGACTACAGTCAGAAAGCACGAGGAAGGAATATGTGTGAAGGTGCATGGTGGGAGAGATTATGGGGCTCTGATAAAATGCTTTAACTGGAAAGAAGAAGCAGCCACTCGAGAACAGGTGCCACCAGCAAAACCATCACCGTATCCTCAAAGAAGTGTGCTTTTAATAAAGTAGATTTCACACTCCTTTAGTTGTATACATTTGCATTGTGCTGATCAAGCAGTGAGAACTAATACACAATAGAATTTCATGGAAAGAACGTCAAAACAGAAATTGAAAATTTTAGTTTTTATTTCTAAGAATATTAGGAAGTGTATGTGTGAACCTGGACAAATCAAAGATTAGTCTGTCTGAAAAGGTCCAAAAGATGGAGATGTTGACATACAAAGACTGTATTATCCAGCATTTCCAATACTGGATAAATACCAAAAATGGAAGCTTTATATTCAAAAGATATTTGCCCCTCCATGTTCATTGCAGCTCTCATTGCAGTAACCAAAATCTAGACCAACTCAGCCTGCAGCAGATAGGTGGGCAGGTATTGGATCAGTCAGTCTGCAGCTGTTTTTAAGGCAACCATTGCTGTCTTGAGGCAACTTACAAGAATTTCCTGTGTCTCAGAGTTGCTTTCTTACTTTTAAATTTTATTATTATTCATTGAGATTTTCACACATGTGTAATCTTACAATTTGGCCATTTTCTACTCCCATTGCCCTCTTTCATCTCTATATATTCTTGAGTTTTCTCTCTCTCTTTTTTTAAGCTTTTATGTATAATCTTAAGATTGTTTACTAGCAGTTACCATGAAATTGCAAAGTTTGTATTTAGACTGAATCCTGATTGAAATTACATTTTTATTTCACGTACATTTTATTTACTGTGAAACTTTATGAGATGGTCTTTTACACAAGACAATTTAACTTTAAACCTGTATTTGTAAATTTTAAAAGTGATTTATTTTTTTAAAAACCAGGGACTGAAGAAACCATATAATCCTATACTTGGTGAGACTTTCCGTTGTTTATGGATTCATCCCAGAACAAACAGCAAAACTTTCTATATTGCTGAACAGGTATGAGAAGTGCATATTGCAAAAAGGATCTGGAAGGTGCTGGGACATTTTTATGAGAAATGCTAACTTGGTAAATCCCTGTTATTTAGCTTATTGTTAGGCAAGGTTTGCTAAACATCAAACATTCTAGAATGGGATACTTACTACTAAATAGTGCACTGCTGAACGCTGCTGCCGTTGTGTGGCTCTCGTCAAGCTGTCTGCCAGTTTCTAGTTCTCCTTTCATTGGACTGAGCTGGATGATTGGTTTCCATGATCGTCCCATGGCTTTTGAGAAGAGAACTTAGTTCCTCAGCATGTGGGGCTTCCCTGCATTTTAACAGCACAAAGACTGGCACTCAGAGCTGTGTGCACCTGTTGTTGGGGCTCAGGGTTGGAAGGGCTCCTAAAAACCCCTCCCTCTGGAGCTATATTATAACCTTAAGTTAGAAATGGTGCATTCTCATCTCCACCACAACTTGTTGAACTTTTTTTTTTGCCTTGCGGTGTGAATGCCAGGGAGTACATTTCCTTAGAGACAGAAATCTGGTTACTGTAAATGACTAACATTCATTCTGTCGCTAACCAACTGTACCTTCTGACTCATGCTTAGATTTGAACCTTTGATACTAGCACACTAGCAAGCTTGTTTTGTTAAATGTCGTGACTTTTCCTGTGTTCACTAGGTGTCCCATCACCCACCAATATCTGCCTTCTACATCAGTAACCGAAAAGATGGATTTTGCCTTAGTGGGAGCATTCTAGCTAAGTCCAAGTTTTATGGTGAGTGTTCCCTTGTCCTAAACTGTGCTTCTCCAAAAGGTAGTGTTTTCTGGTACATTTTCATTTGTAAATAAGTTAATTTTATTTGTCATTTTTGGCAAAGAATTCATGTCATTTAAGCACCATCTTTAATTGAGCCCTTTTTAGTTCTTATAAAGGCCCGTTTTATCTAACTTCAGCACATACTTGTAAAGCATCACTTTAAGGATGGACACAGGGAGTGCCTGTCACATCCTTCTCATGCATTGGGAGTTTATTTTGCCTTTATCTCATCAGTTTGTTTGGTTTTGTGTCAGTGTACCTGAGAGAATTGCTCTTTCATTTCTAGTCTTTGAGTATGGAGAGACTCCAGTTTGACGCCGGGTCATTCAGTAATGGTATTTAACCTTGGGCTAATAACATACCATTGAAAATGTTTGTGAGTACAGAAAGGGCTACAGAAAAATATGGTTGGAAACCTTAATTCAGTGCCTTTGACAATTCAAAGAAGATACTGACAAAGGGTATTGAAGAGTTATAAGTGGTAGAATATTATCTTTAAATGCTAGTATTTGACTTTCTAACTTTAACGATATTTAAAAACTCAGAGAATTAAATTTAAGGATTTTAAACCTGAGAGAAAACAAGATAAGTCTGAAATAGAAAAGCTAAAATATATAAACAGAAATCTAAATTTTAATTATGTGAGTGGTCAGGGTCAGAAATGAGTGTGTGACAGGAACCCTACAGTACAGCAGCTTCTGTCAGGAGCACCACAGCATGTATCTTTAGTATTTCAGCTCCCCCCTTCCCCACACACACCAGTTTTGCTTTTGAGTTGGGGTTTTTTTTTTCTTAAAAAGTCCCACATATTTTATATTGAGATCACTCCTCTCAAGCTTCAGTCCCCTTGCCCACCCCAGCTACGCTGTAAGTGGCTTTAATGAGTCCTTGTTCCACCCTGTAGACGTCCCTTACTGAGCACCAGGTGCATGTGTATAGTCTGGTATTGTTTCTGCATTTTCTTTGTTGTATGTTTTAATACAACTTACATGTACCAGGGCTGGCTCTTTATAATTTGAAAGAATCCAGACTTCACAAGGGTACTTTACAGGTTTTTTAAAAATCCTCATTTTTTTCCCTTTGAATACAGACATCTGAGGAGACTGTGTATATATAACTTATGAAGTAGCCTATTAAGCAAATAGCACATGGCGTCTCTCCTGGTGGACTCTAGAAAAGTTGATCTAGAGACAGTAGAAATGGTAGCTACCAGAGGCTTGGCTGCTTGGGAACCAGGGGAAGGTCCTGGCTATGCATACATCCAGCTCAGCTCCTAGAGACCTCTCATAGCTGGAGAATACTGATTTTCAATTTAAAAAAATGAATGCTTGATATGGTAGCATAGACAAATCTGAAAAATATGTGCTAGGTAAAATAAGCCAAATATAAATTATGTATTTTATAATGCTTGCTAGAATTGGTAATAATAGAACGATGGGAAACAGATCAGTGTCCCAGAGATAATAGGGACATCTTTGGGTAATGGGTTAGACTGGTAGGTAAGTACGTCTGTGCATACATACGCAGGCAGACAGATAGACCAGTGAACTGCGGATCAAACCCTAGCCTTGGGCAGGGTAGATAAGGGCAGAACTACATTCCCAGCCCCTGGTCATTTAAGACCTTTTTGTGTGGTTCAGGCTGATGCTAGAGCCCCAGTTCTCCTGTGGCTACCTCCCAAATGTTGATACAGGTATGTGCTACCAAGCCAGACCCCTCTATGCAGCACCACATACTGTCACGCTTAATGCTTAAAGTAGGCAGCTCACTGTACGTTAATTATACCCCACTGAAGATCCAGGTGTTAAGGAGAGAAAAACCATGAGACCCAAGCTGGAAAAATTCACTATGGCATTTATTCACTTGAATTTTGCATATTTTTAAAGCATTTAAATAATTACTGAATCAATTATAAATATTTAAAACTTTAGACTTAACCTATATTGTGTCTGAGTCTTGATGGGATTTTTTTCATTTGACTTGACTAAACAGATACTTAAGTATGATTTTGGAACTATTCATTTTAGCCAGGCGATGGCGGCACATGCATTTAATCCCAGCACTTGGGAAGCAGAGGTGGATCTCTAGGTTTGAGGCCAGCCTGAGCTTACAAAGTCAGTTCTAGGACAGCCGGTGCTACACAAAGAATCCCTATCTCAAAAAACAAAAAAAACCAAAATCTAACAAAAAAAAGACAAAGAAGAAAAAAAGAAAGATCAAATCTTATTTTATAAGATTGAGAATATGAATCAAGTAATGTTTTAGTTATAAGGTGCTGAATACATGTATTGAGATTAAGATATTTTAAATATTTCTACTGCGGGAATGTAGTAGATTTCCCAAATATACTTTGCTTTGAAGTGGTTGGATTCATTTTGTGAAATTTAATACTTTTTTTTTTTTTTTAGGAAACTCATTATCTGCGATATTGGAAGGAGAAGCCCGGCTAACTTTCTTGAATAGAGGTGAAGATTACGTCATGACAATGCCATATGCTCACTGTAAAGGTAACCATTTTCCATCCATATAGCAGGTGTTTCTTAGAACTTTTTTGTAAGTAAATGTATGTGGCTGGAATTTGTTACATTTGAGATAAACTGAGAAATATTTGTCTGAAAACTTTGGTGCATAGTTACATAAGCATATTGCTATTTGCTGACTACATCAGTGGAAGTTATTCACACAGACTTACTTTTTTTCTGATGCATACCTTAAGAAATTGATTTATAATGATGGGATTTCCTTGCATTTATCTCCTGTGAAAGTTTTGAAATTAAATGGAACTACCTATTTCAGAATCCTTAAAAGTTATTTTATGCACTGTTATATTTAATCTATTTTTCAATGTAGCAAGTCCTTTAAATTATTTTCTTCACTCTCATTTGACAGTTTCTGAGCCATAGCCTTGCCGTGTAGCTCAGGCTGCCATTAAAGTCAGGTTCCTCCTGCTTCAGACTTCCTAATGCTGAGATCACTAATTGTGCTGCAGTGCCGAGTTTACATTTGGCAGAAGGCCAGATAATGCTCAGAGCTCTGCATACAGTTCTTAAAATAGGAGTGAAATAGAATACCTACAGTGTTAAATGAAGGAGAATTAATATTTTAAATTTTACGTCATTTATTACATCGATGCCGAACAAGCAATGGGAATTTTTTCCTCCCACAGCACCGTATTGCTTAGAAAATAATAAGATTAAAGCATTGGGGTAAAGTGATTTATAAAAGAAGATTATATATGTGTTTTCTGCGATGCCAAGTTTCATTAATTATCTTATAAAAAGGGAGTTCCATGACCAAATAAGTATGAGAAACAACATTTCACTGTCTGTTTCCTCTCAGAAGTTAATATTGTCTGTCTGCCTATCAAAGGCCACCTTGGCTGCCTAATTCTATAAAACACATACTTGAACAAACCTGTTCAACTTTCTGTACTTTAGAACAGTTTGGAATATAGAACTTATTTTTGTGGTTGTGTTTGCTTAACTTATCTGAAATTGGTTCTTGTTATTTGTATCAATTATATTCTATAACAACAAGCATGGAATCAACATATATTGAACCATTGCTTCTAGAGAAAGTAATGAGCTGACATTGTTTGGAGTCTTATCACAGTATTTCCATCTACTAATGAGCACATAACCTGTATTATGTGTGCTTATATTTAAAGGCAGTTCATTCAATGTTCCTGACATTACTAGTCCATTGATACATGCACGCACACACACACACACACACGCACGTGTGCACGCACACACGGCTAACACTATAACTCAACTGAGTGAAGCATTAGCAAATACTCCTCTGCAAGGGTCATCATAACCTTGTCCTCCAGAACACTAAATCCCAGCACTTCAGCATTGCACTGAATCAGTTTGCAACAGCAGAGTCATCAACAGAAACAGCACAAAAGTGCAGAACACATGACAAAAATATTTTGCAGGAGGACGTTTTCTTTACAGTGTGGGCATTGAAGCAACACAGTGGGCCATTTCTGCCTCAGCGTCGGCTTACTCCCAAGCATGTCCATGAAGTCCCACAAAGCTCAGAGGGTACTGATTTGAGGATTACCCATGTTAGAAATGTCTGTTACGCTGGGCAGTGGTGGCACAGGCCTTTAATCCCAGCACTTGGGAGGCAGAGGCAGGCGGATTTCTGAGTGCGAGGCCAGCCTGGTCTACAGAGTGAGTTCCAGGACAGCCAGGGCTACACAGAGAAACCCTGTCTCCAAAAACCAAAAAAAAAAAAAAAAAAAAAAAAAGAAATGTCTGTTATACCTACTGTGTGTATGCAGAGGTTGGAGTGTAACTTTTAGGAATAGGGTCTTTCCTTCTGCCTTGTGGGTCCCAGTGGTACAACTCAGAGTCTAAGGCTTGGCAGTAAGTGCTTCTACATGCCATCCCATTGGCCCACCTCTGTACCTTAAATAGTCTGTAAAATTGCCAACTAAACATAACATGAATACACTTTTTAATGTTCTAAAACTGGCTTTATATCTATATTACATTATTTTATTGAGTGAGACAGAATGCCCTTAGATGGCAAGTCTCTCCTAGAAGGATAAAATTACAGAACGCTGCTGTGTCACATCAGTGTCCTCAAGCTTCTGTCATTTTTTTTTCTTTAGGAATTCTTTATGGCACAATGACACTGGAGCTTGGCGGAACTGTCAATATTACCTGTCAAAAGACTGGATACAGTGCGATACTTGAATTTAAACTAAAGGTTTGTCTAAGAAGGTTGGAGGGACACTAGCCCACTGGAGCATGTGGCCTGGCAGGCCTTGCCCTTCTCCCATTCCTAAAGCTAGCCACCAAGGTCGTAGCTACCTCCTCCTGAGGCTGACTACCAAGGTCCAGCTATCAAAAGCCCCCCTTTGGGTCATCTAATTAACATGCCCAATTAAAAGTGAACACCTCGTCCTAACACGGGTTTCATTTCCACTTTCATCTTCACAAACTGCCATTTTCCCGTGGGCCACAGCTATCTCCTCTCTGACCAGAGGCGTCCTCTGTCCCTCTGGGGACTACTGAGTACTTGGTCTTGGGGATCCTGAGCTGGTACGTTTCCTTTCAGGGGTATTACCTACTTAGGGGGAAGCTGGCAGTAAATTCTGAAGGAAAAAAAGTTTAGTTGTGAAATAAGAAGTAACTGAAAAGTGGGATGTATGTCAGGTCAAAGGGCAGTGCATCCAGGGGTGTTTGCTGTGAGTAACTTGGTACAACCTGAGATAAATTAACATTAAAGCCACCATTCCTTTTGTTAATTTTAATGATGAAACCTGGTGCTGTAGAGGAAATACGACTTAAGTGACTGAAGTATCTCTGTGAATTAAAACATTGCTTTACAAAACCCCAGACGGTAGATATGAATGAGACTCTGGTTGTATACAGGAAGACAATTTTATATTAGTTATTATTTCTTTATAAAAAATTACTTTGAACTTACATGCTTAGGGATAACCATGTGCTCGTCATATTTATATGCCAAAATTTTGTGTGGGACATATTAGTGATGGCTTGTCTCTTAGAAAATGTTGGGCCCCAAGAAGTCTTGAAAGATATGAGTAATTAGTTGAGACCAGAACCCTCTAAAGACTTGCCCCGTTATGAATTTGATGCCTGAAAGACCACACTTGTCACACTGAGCGCCCATTCATGTGGCCTTTGCGTGGGACTTAGCTTCTTGATAGCACAGCTGCTTTAAGGTAGCTGGAGGTCTGTCTTAGTTAGCAGCGTAAGGTCTCCAAATACAGGTGTCACAGTAGAAAGGTGAGAACTCAGTTGCCTTCCATCACTAGTTTTGGAAGCCAGACTTACAACATCTCTACTATCTTGTACCCACCCAAGCTCGGGGAAGAGGGATATTTACCTCACTGCTCAGGAGGAGGTGGCAACATCTCATTGAAGAAGAGTGTGGGGCGGGAGAGGAAATGAGTAGACACTGTTGAAGCCACCTTTGGAAAATTCTGTCAACAAAAGGGAATTTTGAATCCTTTTCACAATGCCATAATTTAGTACACTGTGTTCAAATACAAATAGGAGCTATGATATAATGATAGTTGTTGACAGCTTCCATGTTTCAGTGACTGGAATCTCTTTTCTAATGAATGACAAGGAACTCCTAAGTCTTATGAGATGCAGTGCCCCTTGCTTTGCCTGTGTTTACCTATGTGGTGATACTAGCTGGAACACCACGCATGCTTAGACAGTACTAATGTTACCTTCTGAGGTGCTTCTCTTAATGTGTTGCCATAGGGTGCAGTCCTAGACTCCAGACTGCATAGCTTGTGGATCTTTAGACCTTCGTGATCTTTCTAAATTATTTAGATTTCATAGTCTGTTTTTAACTGTATTTTACACAATCATAATTAAAATTTATCTTTCCTAAAAGTCTCTAACTTAAATTTGAATCAGGATTTCACTGTTTTTAATTTCAAGAATATAATTTTTTGAAATGTGGTTATCTACAATGTATGTAAATATAAACTAAAATGCTCAATACTTTCTTTTTAAAAGCCATTTCTAGGAAGTAGTGATTATGTTAATCAAATATCAGGGAAACTTAAATTGGGAAAAGAAGTCCTAGCTACTTTGGAAGGCCATTGGGTAAGTATTTTTATATGTTAGCATTATAAAAATAATTTTATCTAATAGAGAAAATGGGCGATCATATTGTACAAGTAACACTAGTTAAATAAACTTTATCTTAAAAGCAGGTATTTTGGTATTCTGGTATTGTTCTGTTGCCAGTAACACTTTGTTTTGTATAATGTTTTGTTTCTAAGACTTTTAAATGAATAGAAGTAGCTATCAGGTATATGGCACATATCAGTTATATGTGTACATTATTAAGAATGTAACTCTTATTTATCAATATTTATTAATACTTAGTTGGACTTCATGAAGTAGGCACATAGAGACCCATTCATATTTTTCATTTCATTTAGTGTGTGTGTGTGTGTTTGTGTGTGTGTGTGTGTATGTATGTATCTGTATATATACCATGACACACATGTGGAAGTCAGAGGACAACTTACACAAGTCAGCACTCTCATTCTACAATGAGGATTCCAGGGATCAGGCTCAGGTCATGAGAATTGGTGGCAGGCACCTTTACCAGCTGAGCCACCTTCCTGACACATATATAAGATGTCTCCATTTGTTAAGGGAGGTTGTAAAGCACAGAGCATCTGAATAGTTAGCATGAAGTAAGCAGTGAGCTGAGACGTGAGCCTGGGGCTCTGATGGACAGCACGTCCCCGTTAGAGTGGGGTTTCTTTGTAGGGATGGGAAGGTGTGTATAGCAACAATAGCTTTGATTTACTTCTCTGCCAACCTAGAGTCATATTTGTATAGTTTCTTACAAGGAGCTTAAGTGACAGAAATGGATTGTGGTATGTTTTTAGATGTATTTTAACTTAGTGTATGATATTCTGTATTATAATAAGCAAAAAAAAAAAAAAAAGATGAAAAATGAGACTGGATTTAAGGACTCAGCCAGTGGCTACATAGCTTCTGTAAAATGGCTTTTTAAATTCTGTCTATGTGCGAGCGTGCGTGTGTGCGTGCGTGCGTGCATGCGTGGTCGATTCTTTCCTTTCACTGTATGGTCTCAGGAACAGGTCATCAGGCTTGGTGGCAAATGCCTTTACCCATAGAGCCATCTCCCTGGTCCCTGTACAAAGGTTTTAATTGACTTCCTATCTGAATATTATTTGGAATATTGGTAAAGCCATCTTTGTCACTTTATATTATTTTGAGACAGGGTCTCACTCTGCAGCCCTGGCTGGTATGAAACTCAGAGATCTGCTTGCCTCTGCCTCCTGGGTGCTGGGATTAAAGGCATGTGCCACTACATCTTAACAACTAGTTGTTCTAAAAACATAAATTGTCTAAGACTGTGTTCAATTTTTAATGCTAAGAAAGACTGTCAGATGTTTTTCAATAATTGGATTTCCTACATTGTGCACAGCATCTCATGGACTGCAGATACTGTGCTCTTCTTTGACAGTTCAAATGTAGATCTTGAGGCTTTGCCTGTGATATTTGGAATTTGTTAAGTAAAACTTATAAAATCTCATGGACTTTCTGTGCAGCCAGTCTATTTCTTATACAAATGGGAAGAATGTGGTATTCTGAGGAGTGTCCTAGTGGCGTTTGTTTGGGGATATTTTAGTAGAACCATCAGCAGGCGGAGTGTGCCAGTGTGTTGCTGTACTGTGCGATCCTCTTCTTAGTAAAAGTAACTTCGTTAAGGTTTAATTCCTTTTAAATGTAGGATAGTGAAGTGTTTATTAATGACAAAAAGACTGATAACTCAGAGATTTTCTGGAATCCAACCCCTGACATTAAGCAGTGGAGACTGACCCGGCACACTGTAAAATTTGAAGAACAGGATGATTTCGAATCAGAGAAGTAAGTATACCATTTTTAGCTAACTTCATGAAAATTAAGGAGTATTTTGAGTTGCATAACCATGTCATCACGCTATTTTCTGCCTGCTGTACTGTGAACTCTGCAGGAGAGTTTGCCATTTGTGGGACTGGAAGCATTCTGGGTTGGTGTGTGTGACACGTGAAACTTCACAGCTCATCTTGATTCTCTGTAGCTCAGAGCGAAAATGCCCTCCTTTTCCTCTCTTCTACTACAGTGCTTTAATTTTTGTTTGCATAAAATTATTGAAGCAATCAGTGGTTCTCAGTTTCTGCCTGGCATCTGCTTTCTAATCTGGCTTAGGACAGAAAGTTGAAGTGAAGAGTACAAAATCTATGTTCTGTCCTCTGAAACAAGAATAATGCCGCTTGATGTCCTGGTTTCTTAAAGGATTTAAATTAGTTGGACACTACCGTAGATTATGTTATTAAGTCATGAAATTCTTTCTAGAACTCTCAGACTTGAATACAGTTGCTGTTTGTATCTCCTTACTGTGTTCTGTGTAAATGTTGCTTTAGTACACATGTGATACCTGTGAGTCCTTACTCTGCTTCCATGATTCAAGTCTACATATACTTTATTTTCTATGGAAAATCTAGGTTGTCAGCATTGGAAAATGAGTATGCATCCATTTTAAATTCTATTTCCGGTGTAACAGTCACATGATGCTCCCTGTCCCAAGGGACATGCAATCAACACATACATCCGTTTTTGATGTGTGTATATAAAACTCAATATTTTTTATTTTTTAATATGGAGTTTTATCCAGAGCAAAGTGGCCTTAAGTTTGCTATATAGCTGAGATTGACCATGAACTATTATTACTGATCTTCTTGTTTCTACTTCCTAATACTGGGGTTATAGGCATCCTCTACTGGGCCAGCTCAGCATATTTTAAGCATGAGATAATAAGACTTAAAAAAGTTTCTTTTTTTTTTTTTTTAACCAACTAAGTAGAATGTGTAACGAATTTCAACGCCTCTTTCAGTTTTGATATGGTACCTCTCAGACAGATGAGACAAAGGTGTTATACTCTCATTTAGCTGATGAAAGAAGCTAAATTTTAATAAGGGAAATCATTTTCTCATGCTGTTTTTTGCTAAATTAGTGGTTCTCAGCAGTATTGGTGCATGTAAATCTAGAAAGCATTTTAAAAGTCTATATTTTGGCCTGTTCCTAGAGACCAAATTTAAAAGTTCTCTGATAATTCCTGCATCCAAGATCTCTGGTGGATCATCCTGAGGTCTAAGACTCCTAAAGAATATGTGTCAGAACTGTCTAAGGAGCTACTTAAAATGGGGAGGACTTCTCTATATTCCTGTCAGCCTCAGACAGCAGTTCTTACTGTGTGCGTAGGGATGCATATGATTGATTTCTCTTGCAAAAGGAGCTTATTGTTTCCTATGTAAGGCATTGTTTCCTTGCTTGACTCCTTTAAGCATATGAGCATAACATTGTCAAAATCCACACGAGCAGTATTTGCTCTCAACAAAAAATAAAAATGTGTCTATATTTCATTTTCTGGTTGCTTTTTTACAATATTATTTTTACATGTATATTAGACTCTGGCAACGAGTGACAAAAGCTATAAATGCCAAAGACCAAACAGAAGCTACTCAAGAAAAGTATGTTTTAGAAGAAGCTCAAAGACAAGCTGCCAGAGATCGAAAAACAAAAAATGAAGAATGGGTTTGTAAGTTATTTGAACTTGACCCACTCACAGGAGAATGGCATTATAAGTTTTCAGAGTAAGTAATTTAAATGTGTATTTAAAAATATATAACTTATTGCCTTTATATTTCTAGTATATTTATTATCAACCTATGAATTAGTGTGAAATACTTAAATTTTTATGTGTATTGTATGAGCCTTGTGGTTGATGTGTGCCGTATGCATACAGGAGGCCATGAATGTCAGAAGAGGTGCTAGGTCCAGGACTGGAGTTGCGGATGGTCGTGAGTCAGTGGATGCTGGGAACTGAACTCAGGATCTCTGCAAGAGCAGTAACTGCTCTTAACCACTAAGTTACCTCTTCAGCCCATAAAGTGAAAGTTTGCTTCTATTTTTATTCTTTTGTTTGTTTGTTTTTGTTTTTGTTTTTTTGAGGCAGCTCTGGCTGTCTGGAACTCAATATATAGACCAGGCTGGACTTGAGCTCAGACATACACCTGCATCTGCCCAGTGCTGAGATTAAAGGGGTGTACCATTACACCTAGCTTCATAGTGTGAGATTTTAAGCTTGATGTTCTAGTATTATTTTACATTTAAGATAGTAGTCTTCCAAATAAGCTAAGAACCGGAAGAGTCAATACAGAAAATCTTAAAATTAGGACAGCATTTGCAATTACTTAATGGAATCTAATTAGAAACTAAATTCTATAGCTATTTAATTTCTTTTTTTATTTAGTACCCGACCATGGGACCCACTTAATGATATGATACAATTTGAAAAAGATGGAGTTATCCAGACCAAAGTGAAACATCGCACTCCAATGGTATGTAACATAAAAGTAACTAGATACTATAGGCTTATCAATTTGTTAAATCTTTAGTATCCTTTGCAATTTGGTTTAAATTTTAAAATTTTAGGTAAGTAAAATGACATAACGTGCAGCTCTTAATACTGCAAAGAAACATTTTTTTAAAAAAGCAAAAACTACCAGAACTCTCCAAATGTTGAAACATTTGAGCAACTAAGGGAATAAAGAACCAAGAAAAGCCTTCAGAGCAGTGTAGGGATGCCTGCCTCACATCTTCCTGAGCACAACCACAGTCTGGTGAGGTCTGTGTTCCAGCACAAGTCCTGAATCCAGAAAGGGCAAAGTAGACGGTGTGTGTGCATACACACCCATCAGACACTTGCTACCTAGAGGGCACATGTGGGCGCACTCATTCCTGAGACTGTCAGTACTATGTTATACAGAGGAATCAAACATAATACAATAGCTGAAAGTTACAGTAACGAGGCACTTGCTAGAGGAATCCACCAATAGATGTAAGTAGGTACAAGACAGACTCAGTTACACAAGAGAGAACTATTTACATGATCCAGCATGAGAAGAGAAGGAACAAGTGGATGAAAACATGAACAGAACCTCAGAGACCCACTAGGACACCCTCTGGTGGCTCATAGGAATTATGGAGTCCCCAAGGAGAGCAGGGATGGGAATGGGTGAAGTACACTTAAGAAAGGCTTCTATACGCCCAGGTTTAATGATAGGTAGGGATCTATGAGTTGAAGAAGCTCAACAGTCTTTCATAAGATAAACTCAGATTGTTGAAAGCCACAAACCAAAACAAAAAAAACAAACAAAAACAGAGCCTTGAGGCAACGAGAAAGAACTCGTCAAATAATGTCCGATAATCCCAAAGATTCTAAAAATATCCAGACAACCTTATGCTGTCCTCAGACACAGAGATCCACCTGTCTGTGCCTCTCTAGTGCTGAGATTAAGGCTGTAAATGTGTTTAAATCTCGTTCCACTGACAGTAGAGACACATGAGATGTGCTCTTCCTTCTATAGAGTATTGCTAACCCCCATTTGTCATTTGAGAACCTGAGTATCTAAAGTAGGGTAGATTGAGTCCACAAACTGCCTTTTTAGTGTACATTATAAGGTGTGTTCTTTTTAAGGTTCATATATAAGGTTTTTAAAGATTATTCCAAGGAATAACTAAGGATGCTTTTGTTAAGATGCTGGAGTGACGTACGAAGTTAAGATGACTTCCTATATTTCTAAGCATGCACAGTCCCTTACCTTTGACCCATTTCTTCTCGTGAGTTTGGTTTTAAGTTTGGGACTGGTGACCACAATTTCAAACCTAGTAATTGCTACTTTACAGTCTTATTATTCCTAGCTAATGTTTAATCCATATCTGAATCTTGTGCCTGCACATAGTAAGGTTAGGTGTACTGCAAAAAGTATAATTTCAGTTTTCCATAAACTGCTTTCTGCATTACTCAAGTAACCTAACATCCTCCAGTGGGTATGTTCAACCCTGAGACCAACAGAAGAATGTGCTTTTAAACACTGCTGTATAAAACACTGGCGATGCTCTGAGACAGGTACACAAGTTGGGTGGATGTATTTGTGTCTGTATAGACTTAAAGGTGAAGAGCATACAAACTGACAGCATGCACCTGCTCTGTGGAGGAGGAGCAATTGTGTGTAGACAGGTCAGGAATGAGAGGGAAGTTACTTCATAAATTCTTTCATTTCAAGTCTTAGTACCCACTTAAAATCAGCTAAGAGGGTTGATTGCTAAATGCAGCGTATCTTGTTAAATGTCATGAGGTTGTTTGTGCCTTCATTCCCAAGCACTACACCCATCGGTGGTTTTGCCAGTTGTACATGCAAGTGCACAGGCTATAATTCCAGATTATAGTGCAAATTTACATAATAAGTATGTTTTTTTTCAGGTTAGTGTTCCAAAAATGAAACATAAACCAACAAGGCAACAGAAGAAAGTAGCAAAAGGCTATTCTTCCCCAGAACCCGACATCCAGGATTCATCTGGAAGTGAAGGTAAAGATATGTACCAGAGACTGGTCACTGAGAGGAATTTTTAAGGAACTCTTTACTCTGCTGTTAGGTATATGTAAGTGGTTTTCACATTAACTCGAGGATGGATGAGTTTCTCTGGAAACAGGAACTGGGTCTGAATACTGATGGATTATGGATGATCAGTCAGCTTAGAGTCACTCAGGTAAAGGCACGGGAGGTGGAGGAAGGAAGAGCCTGCACATGAGCCGGACACTGGCAGTAACAGCTCCTCTGCCTTGCTGTGAAATGTTGGTGATTGAGTTCAAGCAGCATATTCAAAGTTTTGAGTCACTTCCTGTTTCAAAAGACTTTCTCGTTCCTAAATCAGCTAGTAGGATTTGGAAGTCACTGACAAATGAGAATATAAATATGGAAAACTCATGAACAAGTAGATTAAATAGTGTCTTGACCAAGTCAGATGTGGTATGAACTGTCTTCAGCTATATTGAGATACAATCAAGGATTAAGGTAGCACCTTTGACATTGTAGGAAACTGAAAAAGAATGTTCTCAATCTACTTTAAGCACAGTGTGTGTGAGGTTACAGTAAGCTGCGAGCCTGAGTTACTTGCAGGCCCTTAGCTGATCCGTGAAGAGGGCCTTACAAGAAAGGGTGCCGAGTCCAGGTGGGGAGGTTTCTTGATGAGTGTCTAGACTCCCCAGTGGCCTGCGACCCTAGGCTTGGGGCATGGGGTGGGTGATGGCAGAAAGACTGCTGCAGTGTCACTGTACACCCAGCTTGCACTTGGAAAGAGTTAGCCTGTGCAAGGTCAGGGAGCCCGGAGGATGGGGGTATAGGGTGTGGACACCTAGGATTACAGATAGTTCTGACTCTTTAATTGCCTCTCTTATCAGTATCACTGTATTACCTGTAATGTGTCTGCTAATAATTATTGACCACTTGATGCCTTACAACTGTGGAGCTGGGGCAATCCTATGATCCTTAGTTTAGAACAAGAAACCTTGTGAAAAAGCTCAGAGCACAGTTGGAAGGGACGGAGAGTAACCACAGTGCTACAAGGGGAAAGCAGCTCAGGACGCTGCCCTCTTCAGATCTGGGCCAGCGGGCCAGGACAGTGAGATCTCCCAACGCAATTCAGATTTGTAGACGTTGATACATTTTTGTTTCATATGCATTGGTGTTTTGCCTGCATGCATTTCTGTGTGAGGGTTTTTGATCCCCTGGGAATAAAGTAACAGACAGCTGTGAGCTGCTACGTGGGTGCTGGGAAACGAAGAGCAGCTGGTGCTCTTAACCACTGAGCTACCTCCGCAGCCCTGTTAATACAGATGTTAAATGGATTATTTTTTGCTTGTTTTAGTAAATTAAAAAAATAAAACTGATTACACAAATTAATTCCTAACTACTCTATTCAGTGTTCTAGTTTTGATTTGATATGCTTAATACTTAAAAATGCAGAATATTATATTTTATTAGTCCGTGAGCCATCCAAACTAATGCCTAGAAAAACTGTTGTTACACAAGTCATTAAATTTAACTATAGATTGTGACTACAGCTTCATTCTAAATGTCTTTTAGCTCAATCTGTAAAACCAAGTGCACGAAGAAAGAAGGGGATAGACCTGGGAGACATTCAGAGTTCCATTGAGTCCATCAAACAGTCACAGGAAGACATTAAAAGGTAATCTGTTCTGACCGCGGCCGTGTTGAGTCCTTGTTACAGGAAATCACGCACATTTCCATAACTACAGTCGTGAAAATTTACATCTTCATAACTCCACCCGTGTTGCCTGAATTCTCAAACTTAAAGATTCCTCCCACACTGAACTACTAGTGGAAAGATGGAGTCATGAGGGTTTTCTCTCTGTGAGGGTAGAATGTTCTACTGCTAATGGCATGCTAGGAATGTGGCTGGGGTGGATGTGGAGGAAGAGTTGTTTCTGACAACACTGACAGACTTACTCCTGCAGTCACCTCTGGGTATGTGGCTAATATGCGATTGTAAAGTTCCATTTCTTAAAATACCTGAAATCCATAGCAGCCTAGTCACTGCCCTGAGACCACAGCATTACATCGTCTAGCACCTAAAGTTCCTAACATCTAACCGTGGGCCTCACGCTCCTGTCCTTACAGAGTCTAGCTATGTGAGTGAGTATGTGTTTAAGATTAAGCCTTCACCCTTCCCTCACAGCACACAGGAGGCACAGGCAGGCAAATCTCTGCCTGGTCTATAGAGAGAGCATTCTAGGGGGTGTGTGGGGCTGGGGCACTGTCCCAAAAAGGAAAGGAAAACCTCGGCATATCCATTAGGTGACTTTGCAGTGTCACCTTTTGTAACGGTTCTGATGATTTGCCCTGCTCTGCACACGAGCTTCCCTAACTGTCCATGCATCGTCCTCTGAGCCCCTTCCGAGCTGCTCCTGAGCGCTCTTGGTCCCACTGGCCTGCTGGCTTCTTCAGAACAGTCAGGATGACGTGTGCATCCTGAGTGTCACCAGGCCTTACTGGTGCTCACATTGCACAGTTTAAGGATATGTATAAACCTACTTGGCTGCGTTTGCCTTCTTTCAGTCATAGCACAATTCCAAACAAAAAAGAAAAAGTCCTGGTGACTCACTCATCAGCTCCTTCTGAAGATGCTATAAGTATATTTCATGACTAAATTCACATTTTGTAGCATAAAAAAGGCTGTTGAATATTCTTCAATTTGACAGGGTTAAATAATCTGTTCCATTATTTTTTTCCTGAAGAATTTGGAATTTTTATTCCACTCTTGTCTCACAATTAAAGATAAAAAAAAACTTAGTCAACTAAAGAGCAAATGCTCTTCTTAAAACCACTCTTGTAATAGAAAAGATAAAATTATATTTTATTATATATTTATACTTATATAATTTATGCTATATAAAGTTATATTTATACATACATTATTTTAAAATAGAAGAAATATTTCTGGATCATTAAACTCTGAAGACTATGTTTGATATGGTATCATAAAGTAATGTGCTTGATTCAGTGTACTCAGAGCGCCCTAGCCTGAATCCTCGCAGGCTTAGTTTCAGGTCTTGCTAATTGCTTTAGGTAATGTAATTGGACACCTTGTGACAGTAAAATAACAAATTATAATAATGAGGTTTTATGATAACATTTCTAAAAAATTATAAAATTAATTATAAAATGCATTGTTGCTTATTTTGCAGAAATATTATGGCTCTTCGAAATCATTTACTTTCAAGTACACCTGCTACGGATTATTTTCTGCAACAGAAAGACTACTTCGTCATCTTCCTTCTGATTTTGCTTCAAGTCATAATAAACTTTCTATTTAAGTAGGAGCTCTCGACGGCTGAGTCAGTGAACTAGAAAGGCTAGGTGTGGCCTGCGGCCGGGGTTAAAGTTGGCGTGCTCTCTATTAAAGCATCACAGTACTTCTGAGTCAGACAAAACTAGGAGATAAGTGTAGAAATGTCTGCCTACTTTTCCCATCTTTTACCCTTAACCCGAAACAAGAGCTACTGTGTTTGTTTATTACAATCAGCTGTGTATTAAGTGCCAGAACACTTTTAAGAGACTGTGCCTACATGTGAGGACAGTAAACCCACATGTGTATACAAGAGCTCTTCCCTGACAGCAGTTCCTGTGGTCTGCAGTGTGCTGTGAAGTATTCTGATACCAGTGTTCATAACAAAGATGCCGTCACTCCTATAAATACATCTGTGGTCAACTACTGTCTTCAGAACACCGGCATATACCTTTCACTAGGGAATTAAGTGGGAGAATGATAGATAATAGACTTATTACGAGTAATTCAATACATTATACTGTTATCTCTAAGTTATCTAGCCCAGTTTGTCTTCTTAGATACACCAAGAAAAATATGTGGGTGATCAGAAGTAATATATTGTAAGGGACAAGTAGAAAATTTTTTAGAGTTTACACAAGATTTTCTAACCCCTAGCATTTAATGTTACAGATATAGGTGAATACAGTTATATATATAATCTCACTATTAAAGACTGATAAGCAGCTACATGGATCTATGTTACAATCCCACCTTAAGCACTTGCTGAAAAAGGAATGGTCAGAGGTGTTTATATAGGTTATGTGAAATCCTGATGATTTGGTGTTTTCTTTATGAAAACCTTTTTAGCTTTCATTTAGACACAAGAGTGCTCAAGGAGTAAATAGAAGAGAAAAATGTAATATCTTACTTCAGAAGTCAAAAACGGTGGTAAGAAAAGACTGCAGTGGCCTTTATTTTAAGACATTAAAATCAAATTGCTTAAATGTGCAATAAGTTGAGCATTGGAGAGTATCAAGTTACGAAGTGTATCACCTCCTTCCGTCTTCCTGTGGCAAGCCACAGTTCTGTACGAGTCTTTCTGTTCCGGCTCAGGCAAATTTTGTTCTTAAGAAGTTTTGCCTATTTATTCAGTTTAATATTGTGTTTTTACATAAATATTATTGTCAAAAACACTTCTTTAAAAAGTAGTTAAGTTTTCAAACATGTCATACAATGTAGATTCTTCAAACTACAGGTTTTAGAAGGGTTTGTTGAGTGACAACTAAGAAGGAGCAGTTGGTCTGGCAACATCGGCCTTCCACTAGGAAGAGCGTGAGATGAAGTGAAGCTCGGCAGCCCCACGCTGGGGTGACAGCTACATCGCTGAGGCCTTCTTTCTCATGAGCGTGCGTATCGTTAGGTTGCTATGAAAAGCTGTCTCCAGTGTGGTGTTAGCAAACAGTGCTGTATTTCATATGAAAATATTTTAAACTTTTAACAGCATAAGCAAGATGTACCTGTATCCAGTATTTCATTATGGAGTTTTGGGTTATATTTCATATTTGTCAATATATTGTTTGTATTCATATTCTACTACTACCAATATTATGCTCAACTGCCTATTCATTGATGTGATATTTTGTAAATATTGTACAACTTGATCTTTATATGATTTTAAATTACTATTAATTTATATTATATATAACTTGATTAGTTGATCACTAAAAATAGTTTCATTGTTAAACCCTGTTAAATTGTTGGTGACATGCCTTAGGGCTCTTTCTTAATCCCTTGTGTTGTTTGTGATCTGAACAGTGCTTTATTTGTATTGATATCCAAGCCTGGAAAGGTAATCGTTTTTGTTTTTTAATTTCACTTTAGAGCTTATGTTAATGGATCCTTACCCAAGGAGTCAGGAATAATGAACAGGGTGACTGTTTCTTATACACTAAAAGCTTATGTTCAATCAGACGCTCCTCTGATGCTTTTAGTTGTATGAGTTTCTTTCTGTGAACTGAACACAAAACTCAGGAATTGGTGGATTCATATGTAAGTCCTTTAAACAACATGTAATTGAACTTGAGTTTAGCCAGTGTGTGACTGACCTCGAACAATCTGATCTAAGGGTTAACTTTCTTCATAAATGGATTCGTAATGTATGTGCAACTCATTGTTCCAGACTTGCTGAAAACTCATTGTGGTTTCTAAGGTTTGCGACTATGACCAGTTTTTTTCATCTATCCAAAACTTCATTTTCTCACATAAAATTTAGATAATCACAATTATTGACACAGTTGTTAAATGTCTTTAGTTGTCTTCCATTTAGTGAGATATTGCTGGCTAAGAAAAGATAGTAGTAGGCATATGAGGGTTAGTGTTACAGCAATAGGTACTTAACTTGGCATTCCTGTCGCTCCTGTCTTTTAGTATGACTTAGAAGGGGCAGTGGTAATCTGTCACAGCTCAGCTGACAACTGCATTCCATTGAAAAGTTGGCCTTGTGAGATACAATCCTCATTTAATATTTCATGCTTTTGTGCCTTTAAGGGAATATTTGTTATTTTTTGTTACAGAACCATAATGTGTTCAAAGTGTTTCTAGCTTATTTGTCATAAAAGGGTCATTTGTCTGTGTCACTTTATTTCCTTTTATATAGCTGAAGAATATGTAAACAGTAATGGTGTACTTTTATAAGGGTCTGTGTAGCTAACTATTTCAAATATATTCATACTCAGACATCAATGAAATAAACTTGTCAGATTGTTCTGAGTATTGAACAGTGCCTTTTTGATGGAATTCACACTGTTTTGGGTGTCAATTTGTGCCATATTCACAGAATTTTGTGGAAGGCAGTTTTAACTTTTTGAAGAATATCTCCATCAAAATTTTAAAAAACAAATGTAAAAAACTTCATCTTTTTTCAGTGTTTAGCATTTCTAGTAAGCAGTAAATAGTTTGTTTTTGCCTTTTTTGTCTTATTACAGATATGAAGGCATAAGATGAGCCATACATGAGACTGTAGACTATTTTGAATTATGTTAAATATAAAAAAAGAAAATGTTCATGTTTATATCAAATTTTCCAATTTGACCCAGTGGGAGGAACCTTTCATAATTCATTAAGTTTACATTTCAACTTTTTTCTTATTTGACTAAATATAAAAAGAGATTCTTTAAAATGTATAACCTGCCACCACTGCATAGTTTGGTTTCATTTTGTTATGTATTGTGTGGGTTTAGTATAACCAATTTTTGTTACAATTAAAGTACTATTTTGTTACAGTTTTTAATTGAAGATGGACTGTTAACATTATACAGGACCAGTGTCTTATTGCGATTAACATAATTAGTGAGAGCCACAGGGAACCCTGACAAAAATGAATGTGACTATACTTTATGAAGTATTTAGAAAGATCGGCCTCTTTATTTATCATAAAATTATTTTAATATCATAATATTGAAATTCTTTATTTGAAAAAAAAAATGCCATGAACCATTTTGAATGATGAGCCACAGAACCTCAGTTGAATTTATTTCCACTTTTGGCATGTTAAATATACATTTAATTTTTTTTTTTTTTTTTTGGTTTTGCCTCTGCCTCCCAGGTGCTGGGATTAAAGGCATGTGCCACCACTGCCCGGCTAATTTAATTTTAAATACTTCAGTTAATGGGTTTATAAAGTCAAGTACTAGCACTGGTCAATTTTGTATGATAGGATATAAGTGTGTTGTCACCTGCAGTGTAAATATAGCTCACTGTTGAATTCTCTTAAGGTGCATAGTAAATGTATAGATAGTCACAGGCGGTTTTGTAATGTATACATTTCTAATCTATTATTCCTGTTGCGTTTGCAGAGAGAAAAGAATTTTTCTAATCTGTAAAATTATGTTAACTTCTACAAGTAGGTATTCTAAATAAACTTTTTTAAAAGAGCAACCAGTGATCCAGTGACTCTTTATATTATGTATTAGTGCATAATGCACTAAATTAATCCTCTCATTTAGTGTGTGTGTGTGTGTGTGTGTGTGTGTGTGTGTGTGTGTGTGTGTGTGTGTGTGTAGATGGGTACAGGCTTGACAGGGATTTTGACAGATCCCTAATGTGTGCTTTACTTGATACTTTATATTCTTTTTTAAAATAAGTGGGAATTATACATATTTCATACATTAAAATGAGGCTTAGCATATCTAAATGACCCCCAAAACTACACAGTAAGAATAAAGGCAGTTAGCCGGGCAGTGGTGGCACACGCCTTTAATCCCAGCACTTGGGAGGCAGAGGCAGGCAGATTTCTGAGTTCGAGGCCAGCCTGGTCTACAGAGTGAGTTCCAGGACAGCCAGGGCTACATAGAGAAACCCTGTCTCGAAAAACCAAAAAAAAAAGAATAAAGGCAGTCTTTCTTTTTCAGGTAAAAGCCTTCTGAATCATGACTACATAGTGCACTTAAGTAGAACCTTGATTGTACTGTTTAAATGTTTGAAATGACCCATTATTTCAGTCTAAAGATAATGTCCAGTGTGAATGCAACGGGGGGGGGGGGGGGAGGCAGTATCATTAAACACTGAAATGCTGTTTTCCCCTCCAGACCTTTATTACTGAGGAGCTCGTATTGAGTTACTGAGTAAACCTCAGATAAGCCCCAGGAAAGCTTTACTCTTGATTTTGTCTTCCTTTCTCCCCATTCTAACTTGCCCCTCAGAATTCACTTGCTACTTCTAGAAATAGTGGCCATGTGGAGTAAGGAAACTGCTGTCGGTGTTAAACGTCATTGAATATCTACAAGATCACTTTCCTGCCAACATTGACAGGTTTGTTCAACATTCATTTCTTGTGGGTATAACAGCCCAAGAGTGATAATCCACCGTAAGAATTTTGTGAGTAAATGACAAATACTTGACTGTACTTCGGGTTAGAAACGATACAAAATACTTTCTAGCGTACCCACCTCGGAACTTTAAGGGTGGTTTTCTTTTTAGTGTATGTTGCTCCAGTTTGTTTTTTTAAGATAAGGAAAGGAGGGACCACAGATGATCCCCGGATGTAACGGATGAATGAAAGAAGCACCTTAGCTATGAATCCAGCGCTCATGCTCTCCCTGAAGCCTCTGTGTTTTAATACATCAAACATTTCTGCTTTGGGATTGTATGCAATACACGAGGTTAATGTGTTGAATCATGCAATAGTACGCTTGATCATCGATGTGAATAAGGGGCAAACATCCATTCTGCTACAATGGTTAGTCTAGGTGGGGTTTCTTCCATACCTGAACGCAGGCAAGGTAGCACACCCCAGCGGAAGACACAAGCCTAGAAATGGCGATGTCCAAGCTCTCCGTGTCTGTCCTGCATCCTAAAACCGTTTGCGTGAAGGCAAGGAGAGCAAAGGATACTGTAGGGGCACTAGAGAGGTTAGCCCGAGATGGGAGCGGTACCCACGCCCCTTCACCCGAGCCCTTCCGTGCAAAGACCTAGCGGTGCTGTGGCCAGGGATGCCTGCGGGACCTGAGCCAGGAAGGTAGGGACGCCACAGGACCACGCGAGTCTCCGCCCACGGCTAGCGGGCTCCACGCCACCGCAGGGCATTGGGCTCTTCTGCCAAGCGGCCCAATGGCTAATCCACGCACGCAGAGCTACCGCACTTCCGCTTTTCTCCCCGCCTCTTCCGTTTCCGCCCTCCAGCGGCCCTGGCATTAGAACGGAAGCGTTTCCCAGGGTTCTGTATCCATGGCGTCCCAGGGGTCCGTGACGGCGGCATTGCGGGTGGCCGAGGTGCTGGAAACCATCGTGAGCCGCTCTGTGGGGCCTGAGGGCGGCCAGGTGTTGTGTACGAAGCCCACCGGCGAGGTGCTGCTTAGCAGGGATGGAGGCTGCCTCCTGGAGGCGCTGCACTTAGAACATCCCTTAGCCAGGTACCTCGTTTCACCTGCAGTCCCCTAGGCACGCATCTCCCCTAACTTCCCATCCGGTCCTGAGGCTGTGGACTAGGTAAAACTGTCTCAATACTGGGATAAAACCAGTGTAGATGTCGGGTCAGTGCTCTGCCCAAACTACTGTCCTGGGCCCCAAACCTCATCACCTACCTAGAACACTTCTCACTCTTTTCCCATCCGTGGGATCTTAGAATAAAGTAGTTAAAATAAAAGACAATCTGTATATCTGTAGCTATGAAAATATGGGTTTACCTTGGCACCAACACAGAAAATCTGAGTTATTTTTTTTCCTTCTTATACAGGATGATAGTGGCGTGTGTTTCCAGTCACCTTAAAAAAACAGGAGATGGTGCTAAAACATTTATTATTTTTCTTTGCCATTTACTCAGAGGACTTCATGCAGTCAAAGGAAAAGAAAAAGATTTATTCCCTTCTGAAAATATTCAGAGCTATGAAAGGCATTGGAAAACCTGTTGTCAGTGGAAATCTATTTCCCAGGCTCTGCAAACGTTTCAGACACGCACGCTAGGTTGTATTGTAGACCAATATTTAAGCAGGCACTACCTGTCTGTGTTTTCTTCATCTGCTGAAGGAAGAACACTGTGCAGGCACTCTCTAGAGCTGCTCCTGGAAGCATACTTTTGTGGAAGAGTGGGAAGAAACAATCACAGATTCATTTCACAGTTGATGTGTGACTACGTTTTCAAGTGTATGGCTTCTGAGAGTGGGGTTGAAGTATTTGAGTTGTTGGACGACTGTTTTGAGGAGTTGAATGTTGGCGTGACAGGCCTTTCTGTTTCAGATTCGAGAATCGTGGATGGCCTTGTGCTCCCTAGAGACTTTTCTGTGTACTGCCCAGCAGATGGTGACATTAGGATGGTCATAGTAACAGAAATCCTCCAGCCTCTGTTTTCAGCGTCTGGCTCCGAGCTTGTTCTCAATTCAGAAACACAGTTTCAGGCATCTCAGTGTTGGATCTTAGACAGGACAAAAACAGTAATGAATCACTTGCGGAGTCAGAATGTAAAACTGCTCCTGTCCAGTGTGAAGCAACCAGACATAGTTATTTACTGTGCAAGACTAAATAGCATATCAGTGGTCGAGTGTTTATCATCGGAAGCAGTTTCTCTTGTCCAGAGGATCACTGGTCTTTCTCCTTGCATCCTATCAGAGGTGGCTTCACAATGTGAAATTTCTGATAGTACTTTGGTGAAGTTTTGTAAATCTCTCATCCTTAGATCCAAGAGGTATGTTCATCTTGGTTTGATTAGCAGGTGTGCATTTATACCTCACTGTATGGTCCTTTGTGGACCGGTTCTGGGTCTTGTTCAACAACACGAGAGTGCTTTTCATGGAGCATTTAAGATGCTTCGGCAGCTATTTACTGACCTTGATCTAAATTACATCATACAAACCAAACAGCAATGTAACCCAAGTCCTCTTGTTTATGGCAATAGCACAGAGAGTAATCACTCACCAGAAACTGATAAGTATCAGGACATAGTAGCAAAGAACAAAAATGAATTCGAAACTCAAACACATTTAGAAGTACATTCAAGTTTGGGGGCTTCAGATATAGAACTGATAACAGGGAAGCCGTGGTCAGCACACAAGGAGACACCAGTAGATCCGTCCCAAACAGATGAAATACTGAAGTGCTTATCTCCAGAAAAAAGCTGGATAATTGATAACTGTGAACTGTTCACTGAGAATAGTTCCACTGGAAATCCTACAGCAGAAGACACTAGAACAGACATTTCTTTCGAACATTTACAGGTCACAGAGAATCCTGGAAAGGGGTACACGTTGCCAGTGATACCCAAGTTGCTAGATACCTGTACTTCCCAGGGTTATTGTTCATCGGCTGTGCCTGCAGGCTGTGTCCTGCCAGTGGGTGGGAATTTTGAGATTTTGATGCATCACTACCTTCTCAACCATGCCAAACGATGCCGACCATCAGATGAGACTGTCATCAGCATGTTAATAGCTAATGCTCTTTTAGGCCTCCCTAAAACCCTGGATCAGCCTAAGAAGGGAAAGGACAGGTTCCCACACATATACATGCGGTCTCTGCATGCACTGCAGACAAGGCGACCCATGGTAAGTGGTCAGTCAGGCTTGGAGTCAGTAGCTGGTAAGTACCAATTGCTAACTTCAGTTCTTCAGTGTTTGATGAAAATATTAACCGTTGACTTAATAATCAACATCAAGAGACAGCCTCAGAAAACGGGTGACCATGAATCAGAAGATGAGCTTTAACACTCAGTTTTTTGTTGCTCGCACTTTCAGTCTGGGGCCAGGGAGATGGCTCAGTGGGCAAAGGCATTTAATGCCAAACCTGACTACCTGTGGTCAACACCCAGGGTGGAAGGAGAGGATGAAGTCCTGAGACATGTCCTCTGTTCTACACACATGTTCACAGACAAACGCTAAATGTTAGGGGGAAAATGTCTTCAGCTCAAGCTAAATATTAAAACAGGCTTCTAGCTGACTGAAGTCAATCCAGTCCTTAAGTACATTGAGTCCAGCAGACCAGACACAGATATCAACTCTATGGAACAAAACCTTTGTCTCCTTCCTGTCTCCGGCCTGTGTCTAAGGGAGCTTGTCTCTGTATTTCCCTTTTCTGTATCTTTTTTCCACTTCATTTCCTTGAACTTTCTATATGTCATAGAGTCATGTAATCTCCCAACTTGAATAAGGTCTTCACGTGCCATCTTACATCGTTTGTGAACATGAATATAAAATGTTATTTTTTTTTATTTAAAATACTTTTCCGTAAGCCAAATATGCAAAGCAGTAAATAAAAGTCAAATTTTCTTTGTAAAAGCATATAAATGAATTTTCCTTTTAGGTGTCATTTGGTTTATTTCTATTTCTATTGAAAACAATTGGTTGGGGGCTGGGAGATGATGGCTCAGCAAGTAAGCCATTTGCCACCCAAGCCAGGCGACCTGAACTTGAAGGTGAAAACCAACTCCGCAAAGCTGGTCTCTGGGCTCCACACTGTGGTACTATGTGCGAGTGGGCGCGCGCGCGCACACACACACACACACACACACACACACACACACACACACATACACATACACACAAACAGTAAATAATTCCAAAATCTGCACCTTTGAATACCTGTTAAAAAATAGGACTATTCGTTGTGAATTCACCTTTTATAATTAGAAGCTAATGCCAGAAAAGATGGGGAATTTGTTCTTTTAATTTTCTCCTGATTCCTACGTCTTGTAAGGATTTCATGCAGTTGCTAGTTTTTCTTTGTTTCAGTGCTTGGCTGGATTTCAGTAGCAACAAATAATTTGACAGTTATTTCTAGTGTAGATCACAAGTGTTTCCCTGTCACTTTATCGTGTATGTAGTCATAAATAAGGACAGTGTCTTCTCCTTTTGGTAACTGTAACACCCAAAATAATGTTTTGTTTACATTAGTGTTTAAGTGTGCTTGTTAAGTAACTGTTATCTAAACCCATTCCCCTAACTAAATACATGCTTCTAGTTTATTCATTCAATAAATAAATTCTTAACTGTGCGAATTCTAGGCTAGACGGTGAGTCTGCTATGCTTCTGTGCACTTTCCTACAAAGTTAATGGGTAGGTAGATGACATTGGCTTCTGACTGGATATAGGAAAAGTAAAACAAAGCATCTTTATATTTGAAAACCTTCCGACTAGTGATGTGTTTGTGAACTGTAATGGCCTGGGGTAGCTCTGGGCAAGGAGTCTGCTGCACAAGCATGAGGAACCTGAGTCTGGATCTCCAATGCCTACCTAGGAGCCAGGCTTAGCAGCCTCTGAGCCTGCAGCTGGGCGTGGAGGTCAGGTGCAGGCAGGCAGATCCCTGGAGCTTGCCAATTGATTGCTCAGGTTCAGTGAGACACCCTCTCAAAATAACTGGAAAGCAGTAGAGGACATACATCCAAAATCAGCCCCCTCTTCCCCCCTATATTTGCATTTGAACCCACACACACACACACACACGTGTGCATTCAAACCTATGTAACATGCCCACACAAACCCTTAGTATCTCCATGCAGTCCCAGATTTTATATTACATATATTACATATATTACATATGGCACCATCTTAAAAGTTTGTGCCGTATGATGCATTGTTTTAATTTTGTTGAAATCGGGAAAATGATCTCAATTCATAGATGAATGAATCTACATTAAATCACTGTACAACTTTCCATTTTTAGTTGGCTGTCAGGTTATTTTTGCTTCATTTTCTCTCTTGTTGCTTCAAACACTCTTCAGTCTTGCAGGAGTCAGACTTCTGTAAACTGAGAGTTGGTCTTTGAGAGGTTGGCACCTGATGTTCCAGTTTGCATAGTGACTTTACAATAAGAGCATGCTCAGGGCATATTTGGTGAATGAATTAGTCACATGGTGCTCGCACTGAACCTCATGGGGTCATAATTTTCTTAAAAAGTTTCACGGGCAAAAAAAATCTCAGGAGGACAGAAACCCATTGAGACTGCATGTAACCTGTAACCCTAGCACTGGGAGGGTGGAGGCTAAAGGGTCAGAGTTCAAGGCCAGTTTGGACAACTTGAGACCGAGAAAGAAATCAGGCTTGTGAAGGGAGGGAGGAAAATGAAAAGAGGTAGAACTGCTCTATATAAAATAGTACTAAAATTATCCCTCATAGGTGTAAAAACAATGGTGGTCTTTACAGAGTTAAAACTGGGGTGTTTACATGCTTGGCTTAAATAGATTTTTTTTTCTAGAGATTTTCTAGACAGGGTTTCTCTATGTGACTCTGCTGTCCTGGACCTCACTCTGTAAACCAGGCTAGCCTTGAGCTCACAGAGATCTGCCTGCCTCTGCTTAAAGGTGTGCACCACCACAGCCCGAAAGTATATCATTTTTAAATTGTAATTAAATTAAATTCCACAAGGGATTTGAAGGGACCTGTAATAAGAACCATTTACAGGAAGGATCTGAAATAAAGAATGTGGACAACAGGAGACCCTGAAACAATTTAAAATCAAGATCGTTGTCCTGTTTTCTAGTGCTGTATGATAAATAATGTGGGTGCTTAATAAAGTATCTTATTCCTCTGGGGCTGGCGGAGCTCATTTGGACTTCTCTGTGCTGAGTCACAGGATGAGCCAAAGTGCAAGGAAAGAGAACTCAGGCCTCACTGCTCAATGGGAAGAGTGTCACGTTGGTAGTGTGCGTTGACTGGGTACGTGGAGGCAGCCAGCTGCTTGGAAATGCAGTCTGCTGAGTCACAGGAAGGAAAAGAAGACAAATGCGCCTCTCAGCTGAGCTTTTGTGAAGTCTCATGTAAACCTACCTCCCACAAGCACACATCCTCCAGGGACTTTTACCAACCTCATGTTTCCTTGAGCCTACATGAGCCATTTTTATCTTCAAACCAATAGGCAGTAAATAATTGAACATCTTTGAGCTGCTTCCACCAAAAGAGCTATTTACTCATGCTATGCAGGAAAGAAATGTCACCGGATTCATGTTTCAAGCCGAAAGGAATGGGATGGATGAATGCAATGTAAGCACGATCCGGAATTGCTCATTCTCTCCCAAAAGGGATACATGCACGTCTGCTAGCTGACACGGAGAAAACATGGCTTCCATTTCATTTTACCTGTGAATGGGAATGTGGACTTGTCTGTAGCTGAGGCTTGGTCACAGTCAAGGACAGTACCCTGAGGGATGAAAGGCACAGGAATGAGGGGTGGAGCTGGGAGGACCAAGCAGAGTCATTCCAACCCTTGGACTCTATACACTCAAGACCTGCGTGAGGGGGAAGTCAGCTGCCATATCTCTGCCTTCTGGGACCTCTTTGTTATGGTGGTTCCTCCTTTATTCCAGCAAAAGATCTCTGTTGTGGCTGAATGGAAAAACTATAAATTACTGAAATAGCAAAACCACTAGCCAACCAGCTTTAGACTTGATCAGCTTTTTTCAATACTTATTTTTTTTTTCCAAGATGCTTTTGCTTTGGGGAATTTGGGAGTGGGGCTGTGAATACATTTAATGAAAACGATTCAAGTACAAATGGCTTGCATTGTTTGTTCAGAAGCTGCTATGGTATCAGTTCCCCAGACTTCAGATAACACTACACTTCCAGTTTCTAGAAATGTTCTCAAAGCACCAGCAACATCTTCTCATCTATTGAAGGTCTTATGGTTGGATTTTTTAAGATTATTTTTTATTTTTAATTAGCTATATGTGTATCGTGTGTGTGTGTGTGTGTGTGTGTGTGTGTGTGTGTGTGTGTGTGTGTGTGTGTGTGCGCGGGCGCCTGTGGAAACCAAAGGCATCAGTCTGATTCCTCTAAAGTTAGAGATGGGTTGTAGGGAATTGATAACTGTCAATCACACAATGACAGTGACTAACATGGGTCCTGGAAACGGAATTTGAACTCAGGTCCTGTACAAGTGCTGTTTACTGTTTTAATCGCTTTAGCCCCTGGACTGGCTCCTTAGTGTTTAACCACTTTGAATTTTGTATTCCCTGAAGGGACAGACATGCTTATGGTACTGAGGGATATGTGTTTTTTCTAATCCAAGCATCTTCCTCGTTCCCTTTTTCCAACATGGAGTTCTTCAGGGCTTTTCATGGTGCTGAGAGTGTGGATTGGGAAGGTTGTCTGTCGGAGAGGAAGCAGCCCTCACTAGAAACAGTCTTTCGCTTTCCCAATTGCCTGTACCTAACTGTCACTTGTGGACTAAAATGCTGTATCTGAAATTCTTGGTTTGGTAACTGCACCAATGGGTGTCCACAGCTTTTGTTAATGTGTGCCACCTACCCATGGACCTCTCAATAGTCATGAGAATAGTAATTGTTCTCTTTAGAGGCAGCATCCACTGAGCATCCAGCCTGAACTTCCCCAAGACTTTTTGTTTTGTTTTGTTTTCTTTTGTTTTTTGTTTTCCGAGACAGGGTTTCTCTGTGTAGCCCTGGCTGTCCTGGAACTCACTCTGTAGACAAGGCTGGCCTCAAACTCAGAAATCCGCCTGCCTCTGCCTCCCAAGTGCTGGGATTAAAGGCCTGCGCCACCATTGCCCGGCTCCCCAAGACTTTCTTAAGAAGAAGCACACATTATTTTAAACCATCTTCTGTGGTGTGTGTGTCATTGGCTATTTCAAATGTTTTAGGCTGAACTTCATGAATTGGTATGGAATTGCCTGAGAAAAATGGTGCCATTTTTTCCATTATAAATTGGCAGTGGATGGAGAGAAAAGAAGGACCACCCATAGACACATGGAGAGGTTGATGAGACCATGAAATCTGACCAAGAGGAATGCTACATACTACATGGCATAGAGTTCACATAGTTTTTTCAAATTTAAATATATAAATAACAACATGAGATTATATAGGCCCTGAGCTCCATAGACACTTTCTGAAAATAGCAAAACAACAACAAAGGCCTTGAGTCACTGGGATAAGAACACCACCCGGTGCATTTTGGTTTCTATATGAAAGAAGAAATGAAAGCATAAACTCAGTGCTATCACACTGAACACTGTCACAGCTTCGATAAACCAGAGGGCTATCTCAGACTAAGCAAAACTGAGTACAGCTGGGCCTCGTGGTCTTTATCCCTTCCGTGTATACTTTGCCGGTACAGCCCTCATTCAGCCCACTGCATTGCTGCCTCAGCTTCTCTCTCCATGTCCGATTCAACCAGACGGGGGATGCTGTCCCCCACGCACTCCTGAAGCATTCAGTGTGTTTTCCTTTGAACTAGGAAATCTACCGTGGGCCATATTTTTATTTCTCAAACCCTTCCCTAGGAACCAGTGTACCTCCAGCTTCTTGATTGCCCAAAGTAACTTTAAGTTAAAGAAGCCAGCGTGGCCAGAGAACTGGAGTGCTGTGTTCATGGGTATTGTGGTGACCTATTTTGGCTCCAAGACTTGATCCAAATACTCCACAGTGCCTGCCTGTACAGTCTGGAAACCTTGTTCCCGCCCACAGGGACAGTAGATCCTGAGAGATCAGACACGTTAGAGGTTCTAGATCAGTGTTACTGTGCGTTTGCACAGCCAAGTGCTGTTTGGGGTTGCTTTGTTTTATTTGGGTTTTTCTCCCCTTTTTGCCTCCATTTTTAACTAGTTCACTTACATAAGCGCAGCGGGGAAAATCAGGGGAACATCTGCTGACCTTAGCAAATCGGGGTGGAAAATGAAACACTTATCGGCTGCCTCTCCCTCACACTCTTGTCTCCTAAGCGGGCTTCTGCACAGGTTGTGGACCTGCTGCCAGGATCTCAGCATCTTTTTAGTCGTATTTCTGAAAGGGAAAAACAAAAAACAAAAAGCACAATTAGTCCAGCTTTAGAAAGAAGCTGGCTTCGGCGCTGTGAGGAAGGAGCCTTTGCGAGACAGGGGAGGATGAAGGAATGGTTGGTTATAGGGGCTTCAGGACGTGGGGGCTCAGAAGCCAGTTTCAAGAATCTCTGGTCAAAGACTGTTCACAGAAAGGGGGGAAATTTCCTGATGTCATTGCACAACTGGGGTTCTAACCAAGGGATGTGGGAGGTGTAATGAGGGTCACTGCCATGCAAGGACATGGGGAGGAGCAGCCGCAGTGAGGAGGATGAGAAGGGCAGGGTGGAAAAGCTCAGATCTTCAGTCTTGTGCCTTCCCCATCGGGCCAGAGGGATTTGCTGTGGCGTGAAGAGGTGGAAGACCCACGGCTGAGCTCTCCCTGGAGTCAAGGAGGTAGTGTGGAAACCGAAGCAGCCAGTGCCTGAGGAGGGAAGCAGGGGGGGCAAGCAGGTGCCGGTGATGGAGGAAGGAGCCAGCCTGGTCTTTGCGGCCATGATACCCCTGCTAACAGAGTGATTCACATGTTCCTGCAGCCACGCGGGAAAACGCCAGCCTGAGGACTCCCCAGGACCCAAGCAGGGTGACAGCACCTCCCCCTAGTGGCTACCCGTTCTTCTGTGGTCTTCAGAATCAGTTTGCTGTGTGTCCGGGACTAGAAAGAAATTGGGCCTACTCCGAATCTCGGCAGTGCTTCGAGCCTTTTCCTTCATTTATCTCCGTGTTCATTTTGGACAGCAAACTCACTTCTGTCTAAAGCCTACAATTCCCTTTACCTCTCTGCCTCCGAAAAAAGGTCTCTCTGATGAACATAGACATTGGTGAAAGAAAGAAAATGAAGATTTAGGAAAAGGAAGCATCCTATTTTTCCAAAAGAGCAATAGGTTACAGTCCACGGACTTCAAAGTCACAGGCTCGGAAGTTTGAATCCTGGCCTGCTGTCTGAGTTTGGGCAGATGGCCTAACCTCAATAGCCTGGTCTCCTTTAGAAAATGACAGACACACATCTCAAACTTTAAAGATTATGCATCTGAAGTGTCTGACTTGTACTAAAACCCAAGTTGCAGGGCTCAATTTTGTTTTGAGGCAGTAATTATGAAAGTGACTGATAAACATAAAAGGATGTAAAATATACAGAGTATGTAGATTTGTATAGACCTTCCTCATTTATTTTTTTAAAATGAAATTTGTCGATAAAAAAGGAACTCAGATTACCTCATAGGTGGTAATATCTCTCTCTCTTTCTCTCTGTCTCTCTCTGTCTCTCTCTGCCTTTCTTTCTCATACACACACATATGTGTGAATATACAATAATAATTCTTTGAGAATTTCATTCAGTCTTGATCAGACTCCCCCCACTCATCTTCACAGCTCTCCCCAAATCCACCCCTTCTCTCTGACCTACAACCTCTCCCTCTTTCTCCACCTTCCCTCCTCCTCCGTCCCCTCTCTCTCAGAAGAAAGCATCTTGTAGCAGATGTCCTGTCCCCTGGTTCTTGCGATCTTTCTGCTCCCTGCTCTGCCATGCTTCCTGAGCCTTAAGAGTAGGGACTGTGTTGTAACTGTCTTGATTGAGACCAGGCACCCCATGGTCAAGAGTTCTCTCCATTTTGAGCAACTGTGGCCCCCTGCAATGGTCTTCATTTGCTGCATAAGACAAGGGAGCCAGTTATGGGCTCTGTCACTGTTGTACACAATGAGGAAAACCCAAGATGGGGTTGGTAATAAAAGTGTGGAAGAGAGGGGGCTGGAGAGGTGGCTCAGCGGTTAAGAGCACTGACTGCTCTTCCAGAGGTCCTGAGTTCAAATCCCAGCAACCACATGGTGGCTCACAAGACAGCTACAGTGTACTCACATACATAAAAATAAGTAAATAAATAAATCTTTTTTAAAAAGTGTGGAAGAGAAAGGAAGGGAGGGAGGGAGGGTAATAAAGACATTAAGACAGAGAAGAGCAAAAAGGGGTCAGGAGAAGGAAAAGAGAACCGTAATTGGGTTATAAGAACATGTTCTTTTTTATATCCTAACAAAATACCTAGGTCCTTTATGGATTGTATATATAACTTACTAGATGTGGTGGTTTCAATAGGAATGGCCCCCATAGATTCATGTGCTTGAATTCTTGGTCTATAAAATGGCACTATTAGGAGGTATGGCCTGGTTGGAGTAGGTGTGACCTTGTTGGAGGACGTGTGTCACTGTGGGGGCAGGCTTTGAGGTTTCAGATGCTCGAGCCAGGCCTAGTGTGGCATTCACTTCCTGCTGCCTCTGGATCCAGATGTAGAACTCTCAGCTTCTTCTCTAGCACAGTGTCTGCCTGCAGGCCCTCTCTACCTCCTGCCATGATCATAATGACGATGGGCTGAACCTCAGAAACTGTACGCCAGCCCCAAGTAAATGTTTGCTTTTAAGAGTTGCCTTGGTCATGGTGTCTGTTCACAGCATTAAAACACTGACTAAGACACTGGGCATTTACTGTGTGCTTAGATGCAGGTTAAGTCCTCTTCAATATGTTGACTCATTTAACCTTCAGAATCACCTTACCTTGGGCTGGAGAGATGGCACAGCGGTTAAGAGCACTTGCCATTCTTGTAAAAGAGCCGAGTTCAGCTCCCAGCACCTACCTTCAGTGGCCCAAAACAGCCTGTAACTCCACCTGCTGGAGCTCCAACACCCTCTTCTGGCCTCTGAGGACACTTGCACTCAGGTATGTTCTCTCTCTCTCTCTCTCTCTCTCTCTCTCTCTCTCTCTCACACACACACACACACACACACATGTTCTCTCTCTCTTCCACACACATTTTAAAAATAAACAAAAGAATTACCGTACCTTGACTCCCATGGTGCCCACCTTATGAGAAGGCGGCTGGGTGTGGGGTTAATATTCCCAAAGCTTCACTGTGCCAGGCAATCTGCAATCCGGCATATGCCCTGCCCCCAAATCCTGTTACTAATACAGCCAGGGATGTAATAAATAGATAGCACTTTAGGGCTCCATAATTTAGAAACGTTATTGCTTAATTGCAATTCGTTCCGAATTAACTTGCTATGCAATTTAATCAATCTTTCAACAAGCAATTTTCATCTCAATCAAGACCTCAATATTTTGTCAGCTTAACAAGAAAGTAGTGATGATATGTCAGGGCCAGTGAGGTGGCTCCATGGGCAAAGGTCCTTGCCACGATGGTTGATGGCATGAGTCCCCAGAACCTATGTGGTGGAAGGCAAGCCCTCTGACCTCCACATGCATACTGTGACCCTTTAGTACCCACCACACACACACACACACACACAGAAGCGAGCCAGCAGAGGCAGAACTCCAATGTCGTGGTTCACAGAAGAATCTCAGAAAGCTGTTGTCCCTCCCACAGGGAGACACACAAACTCCAGTATGTCACCTCTGTGGTTCCCACCTGCTGCGGTGGGTTTGGATTCTATTGCTTTTCAGTAAAGAGACCTTGACGGGACTGGAATTTGGTTTCCAATGAACTCTAATGTCCCTGCAGAGACCCAGACATTTCTAATGTTAATAAATAATGATAGTTTTCAAAAGAAGTCATCTGGATCATTGTCCTTAGAGATTAATTGGATAATTAACTTAAGAGAGCTTATGAAATATGCAGTCCATTATAAATCCTGATGCTCACACTAGGCAGGGAGGGCAGAAACTCACTGCTCCTCCTTCTCCTGCGTTTTCTTTCTTAAGTACAGACAGGGGCCTTGAGACTAGCTCAGGAGTCAGAACATGTGCTGCTCTTGCAGAGGCCTGAGTTCAGTTCTCAGTCTTGACACTGGGTGGCTCACCAACCACCTGTCACTCCAGTTCCAGGTAGACCCGAGACCTCTGGCCTTCACAGACACCACAACTCCTGTGCATATAACTCATACACAGCCACACCCAAACAGAATGCAAAAGGTTTTAAAGTTCTTGAAAAAATATTAATAGATATCTCAAAAATTATTTGAACTCAATCACAGACATATATGTGACATGCAATACTATAAAACTTCTCAAAGAAACCATGAGTGAAAATCTGTGTAGGCAAAAATCCATGTAAAACAACTGATACATTAGACTTAAGATTAAGTTAAACATTGTGCAGAATCAAAGGCAAGTAAAAGACTTAGACAAAATATATACAAAGTAAATGTCTCATAAAAGACTTCTACCAAAAATATACAAAGAACTACTAAAACTCAACAACAAATAGTGGACCCAAATAAAACCTCAGGGCTTATGCTTCACTGGGTTTCTGGGCTCTCTCAGCTAACCCAACCCTCCTTTCTTCCAGTTCTTCAATACCTTCAACTTCTCAGAGCCTTTTTTCTAAATCTCTATTGAGTTCCCAGTGCTTCTGAGTAATTGTTATTTCTGTCATTTGAAGGGATCGTGGGAGGATATACACCCTGTCAGCCATTTTGAACGTCCTGTCCTGGAAACCTGCTGGGTTTATAGTTCAGATGAGCCTCAACATTGTGGTTTTAACAACCAAAGATGTAGAAACAAGCCTGGCGAGGTGGGAAGAAGCCCCATGTGTCTGTCCCAGGGCGCTGCAGCTCTGGGTGGGACAGGAGACACGTGGGAAGTGGTCTCACGTCTTCCCACACAGTCCGATGGGCAGGTGGGGGCTGTGGGAAGCCTTTGTGGGCTCTGCCCATAGGTGGGGGAGGGGGCCATTCTTGGGGAACACTCGGCAGCCATCTCTGTGGATTCTCTAGCCCAGGACACCACAGTCGCTGCAGGGTGCTTCAGACGGACTAGCCGGAGTGCCGCTGGGGTTCCCGCTGAGACCCAGTTTCAGAGGCTTGGGGCACCTCGGGCTAGCTGCTTAGGCTGGGGTGAATGGGTACCATCTGGGATTGCTGGGAAGCCCTCAGTGAGAGATTAGACTCCTTAATTGAGGGATCTGGCTCCTTAATTATGAGCCAGATCCCTCGCTTCCCACAGCGGGTCCAGATGAAGAGACAGTCCATAATTCTAAGACGTTTATTTTCATTGTGTGGAGTGGCATGGATGGAATTGTACCCCTGCCCCTCTGGGAGAGGCAAGGCAGATATAGTAACTGTGAAGGGGCGTGGCTAAGTCTCCAGGTATCTCATTAAACTGGGGATGGCTTGGACCTACATGGCCATGCCTCTACCTTTGGTGGGGGTTGGGGGCATGACCCTTTTTTATGTGACGAAATGTGACAGACCTATGGAGAGATGTAGCCATGTGTTAGAAGCTGTATTGTAGGAGCTTAAGCAAACAGTTGCCATCCCTTGTAGGCTGAGGACAGCCCATTGGGCCTGCAACGTTCAAACCTTAGCTTGACCAGAAACACAGGCCCGACACAAAGCAACCTGAAAGAACCCAAGGAGGAAATGACTCGGTAAAGAGTTGGCCACACAAGCGTGAGAACACAAGTTTAATCCCCTCAAGCCCAGGTAAAAACTGGGCATAGTGTGCATGTGTGTGTGTTGGGGGGGTGCTTGTGATCCCAGCACTGGGGAGGCAGGGGCAGCCAGATCCCTGGGGCTTGCTGACCAGCCAGCCATAGCTAAGCAGGGAGCCCCAGGTCCCACTAAGAAGAGATCCTGTCTAAAAAACTAGATGGTCCCTGAGGAACATCATCTGACTTCGACCTCTGGTCTCTATGCATCTACCCACATACAGAAGCACACCAGTACACACAAGGGCCCAGATAGAAATCTAGAGAGCAGACTGGACACATTGACATTAAATGAAAAGGCTGCACCTTAGTCAATGAGAGGCCATGGCAGAGAGAGCAGATGTATGTTTGAGTTTCTTCTGTGGACCAGCTAAAACATACTGGTGCCGACAAAGTAGAACCAGCATGTGGATATGAGCAGAAGTGACCTGGTGACAATGACCCTCTTAGCTCAACAACCACTGTCTGGATCAAAACACACTGCCCACACCAGGAAATCCTGTCACGGCCTCCTTCAGCTGCCAGCTCCCTCTGCAGCAGACACCCTTGTAACATTAAGTCATTTTTCCAGGTTTTACACATCTGATAGGTGAGATCCTGCACCTGGAACTTTCTATTTGTGAGAGCCGTTCCTCGTGTTGTGCGCAGCTGCTGTTGTCCGCTGTTCACCCCCATTGCTTAGTAACAAAGAGATGGACTATGGAATGTTTGCTCAATGGAATACTATCATTCATCTTCTTTTCAAGTCTTTACTGCATCTCATTTATTTACTTATTGTATGGCGGTGCACGCCTGCATGTACACATGTGCCTCAGTGCACTGGTGGTGGTCAAAGGCAACTTACAGTTCTCTTCTTCCACCATGAGGATCCTAGGGATCGAACTCAGGTCCTCGGGTTTTGGTGCAGGTGCCTTTACTCACTAAGCCATCTCAGTAGCCTCCCTCCATCTTTCATTTGCATAAGCAGCATCTGATCTTGATATTCTGAAGAGTTAGACTGTTGAAAATTAAGTCCAGTGCTGCCAGCCAGTGTTGGCACATACCTTTAACCCCAGCACTCAGGAGCCAAAGGCAGGTAGATCTCTGAGTTTGAGGCCAGCCTGGTCTACAGAGGGAGTTCCAGGACAGCCAGGGCTATGCAGAGAAACTCTATTCTTTAAGTCCACTAACAACATTGTTCTTGAAATCACAGAAGCTTGATGGTTCAACTCCTGATTGAAGATGCTATCTTCACCAGTACAGCATCATTGACATAGGGCCTAACTATAGATAAATCACTATATGAGTTAAATTTCATTGCTGTACTCTTTTGGTACATTATGAATCAATACTGTTTGGACTGAAAAAAAGAAAACCCCAGAAAATTTCGGTATTACAGTACATTGGCACTAAAATTTCTATATGAGAAATGTTAATGTTTGGATTAGAATTAGTCCCCAACCTGATGCTATGGGGAGTTTGTGGAGCTTTTAAGTGAGGTCTAGGTGGGAGTTCTTATGTCACTGGGGTCATCTCCTCAAAAGGGAGAGTGAGAGTAAACTCCAGCTCCTTTCTTCTCTTCTGTTTGCTCCTCAGCTACACAAGGCATTCAGCTTCCTCTGCCCGATGTGATGGGTCAACATGCCACAGACTCAAGAGTAACAAGACCTACTGACCTCAGACTGAAACCTGCAAAACTGTGCGCCAAAATGAACTTTCCCTGCTTTTAAAGCTGATTATCTCAGGTATTCGGTTACACTAACGGAAAGCTGATGTGATAATTTTAAATGTTAACTTGCCACAACTCAGAATCATGTGGGAAGAGAGTCTCAACAGAGTACATTTGAATCATCAGGTTAGTCTGTGAGTTTGTCTGTGGGTGACTGTCTTTATTGTTCATTAATGTAGGAAGAACAGCCCATTGTGGGCAGCACCATTCCCTAGGCAGAAAGTCCTGAATTATGTGGGACATTGGAAAGCTAGATGATCAGGAAGCAGGTGATGTGAGTGTATTCATTTCTCTCTGATCTAGAGAGTGAATGTGATGTGACCAGCTGTTGAGTTCCTGCCTCGATTTCCCCAAAACGATGGGCTGTAACCTAGTACTGTGAGCCAAACAAACTTTTTCTTCCATTATATTGCTCTTTGTCAGTGTATTTTCTCACAGAAACAGAAAGGAAACCCAGACAAGCTGTCTAACACAAAAAAGGATATTTTTAAACATTCAACTTAGTGCAACACAATTTCCAAATAGTTTGCATAGTAACAAAGCTCAGCTCCTTTGTTACATAGTGCTCTAAGTTTAAACAAGTACATGCAGTTTTATAACCATCATAATCAAGGTACCAAACAAAACAAAACATCAAACTTCCTTCATGACCTTTCTCTCTGTCCTGCCGGCTGCTGGTTTCCGGTGAGTGGACCCAGAATGCTTTGCTGAAAATAGAAGAGCAACATTGGCCTGTCTCCTTGCGTTTGCCTCCTGCTGGGCCCTGCTCCTGCCTTGTGAGCCTCTTCAGTACCTTGTCCATTGCAAGCACGCCCACAGACCTAACACCTGTCTTACCTAAACATCTCTCTTCCTTAATTCTGTGTGGAGGGAAACCTTTGAAGAACTTTTAGCAAAGGAATTACATAATCTGATTTGAATTTACTGAGAACCACCTAGCAGTGTAGGGGAAAATCCTTGCTTATGAGACATACGCGTGGGGGTGGGGGGGTGTCTACAGCTTGCTTTAAGATGATTCACCAATACGTGTTTGTGTTTGCATGTATATATTCGAATAAAGTTGGCTAATGCTAGTTGGCAGTATTTTACATTCACTGTACTTTTTTCAACTTTTTGTGGGTGTCTTAGTTACTTTTCTGTTGCTATAATAAAATACCCAGGCAAAAGTAACTTGGGGAAGAAAAGGGTTGTTCCCCAGAGGACTGCAGGCTGCTCTTCCACGCATACTCTGAATCTTTTTCCGGTCAGGGTTCTTAGTGCTATTCCAGGAGCATGTGATAGATCGAGGTGCATATGGTGTAAATTCAGGAAATAAGTCTGAGCTAAAATTATAAAACTTGGAACTGTGAGCATCCCACGATATCTAAACTACAGAGCAAAACAAGATCTCCTAGGATTCGAGTATGGTCAGATAGGACGCTCAGTCTGTTCTTGGGAAACTGGAGCATGAGCAGCCTAGAAAAAAGTGTAGTGCATTGATTCTTCCTGGTCTGACCCCATGCTTCCTGACCAAGCTTATTGACTCTCCATACAGATCTACCAATAAAGAAGAGGCTGGCCATCTAGGTTTGGAACAATCTAGCTCCCGGGACAGTTTTTGTGACAAATTGGCCACACCCACAAGCTTGGTTCCAGTAGTTTCCTTGAGGGTCATCCAGTATGCTGGCAAAATCTGTTAGAGAGTAGTCTGTGGAGGAGCCAAGCACAGGGGTGTGAAACTTCCCAAGGAAAGGAATGTGGCACAGCTGGCTGCCCCTCCCTTCACCCTCTCTTCTCTGGAGCCTGCTGAGCAAGGATGCTCACATTCCCACAAATGGAAACAAAAAATCCTTTCCAGGCAGGTAGAACTAATAGAGTATTCTCTTTCTTGGTGCATCCCTTTGTACCGTCCCCATCCCGCTGATTTGCCACTCGGACTCAGCATTTCTTACATCAAGGCCCTCATTAGTATTTCAAGAGCTTTCTCTCTGTGTGTGATGGGTCTGTGCTTTAAAGTTTTATTTTGTTTCTGGGTCAGTCATATTCAAATAATTCAAAGCCAAAAATGGCATCGTAGACACAGAGAAATCTTCCAATCTCCTCTGAACGGATGCTTGCTCCCTAAGTCACCCGCTTACACTGCTATGATCGCTTGGTCACACGTGACCAGGAAACACAGCCTCTAACTAGGTACTGACAGGCCCAGACAGCTGATGTCCCTACCTAAGAATGGCTTGGGTACCACTTTACTGTCATCTCCTTCCGCAGGACCCCTGGCCTTCCTCCCTGGGATAAGGCCGCCATGTTGTCTACTGGGAAGAGAGAAAACATTTCTGAGAGGGAATTTTGAGGAAGAATGTCCGAGGTGCAGAACCAGCAAAGGTCAATCCTGCCCCGACAGTGACAGGAGTCAGAGAACTGGGAAGTAGAAGGCGGTGGTGCCAGAGAGAATCAGAAATGTGTCCGTGCCACCATGGCCAAGTAGTTGAATTTGATTCTCGTGGAGTTGACATATCAATGTAGGGGTGGAGGCAGACAAACAGTGAGATAGTTTATGTCTTACACACATCATTCCATCATCTTTACCCCTGGGTCTTCACCCTAATCTCTCCCAGATCCTACCTTCCCAACCTCCCCCAACTGTGTATTCCCTTTCTTTCTTTTGTTACAGTTCGCTGAGTTACATTTATGCTGACCATATACTCATCTGCTAGAGCATGGGTTCTTGGCCAGATTTATAGCATCAGGCATGTTGTTTCCTCTTTGGTAGTGGATCTTAAATCCAACTAGAAAGAGTTTGGTTACCTCTGTAACAGTCATGGCACGACACGGGCACACGTTGCTACGGTGGCCATTACTGTAGGTCACAGGTGGGGAACACTGTTGACAACTTTGTCCCAGAAGCCTACAGAGCACCTTCCAGCACCATGAAAGCTAGCCATCGGGAAGAAAGCTTCCTGTTTGGTGACAACTTGATCTCTCCAAGTCCTGTGACCAAAGTATGTGGTGTTTCTGCAATAGGGCCTCATCATAAGGCTCCGCTGGGCAAGCAAGAGCAACGACAGTACCCTGTGTTGGTGGGGGCGGGGGTCTCTGTGATATCCCTGACCAACAAATCCTAAGGCAGTATCTCACACCTGGCACTGGGCTTTTAAGCTGGCAATCAATGGCTTCTTGGAGGAGCATTATCACTTGTGTAGGATAACTCCAATTAAGTCTCTCTCTCTCTCTCTCTCTCTCTCTCTCTCTCTCTGTGTGTGTGTGTGTGTGTGTGTTTCTCTCTCCTATGTGATTATATATTATAAACATTTATGTAAATATTATATGTGTGTGTAATACATACACACACACACACACACACACACACACACACACACACACATGCATTAGTAGATTGGCTTTTTCAAACGTCCGTAGTATAAGTCATCCCCCTTTCTGTGCCAGCCTCTGCTCTACCCGGCCATGTCTCTCCTTACCTTTTATTCCCCTTTCCCTGTTCATGTCACCTGTGTTCTACTATTCCTCCTCCCCACCACTGGTACCAGGATCGCACAGGTCCTTCTAGAATAACCTAAACTTGTGTGAGAGTGAAAGCCAAAGTCGTCGGAAGTGAAGGCACTGATGAAATCTAAAAGCCAGGCTACAAGAAAGCTCATTTTTTTGTATACTTAAGAATCATGAGAGTCATGGAGACATGAGTTGGAAAACATGGACCTAAAATTTTCCAGGAATATAAGAAGGTGACTCGAGGTCTCATATAGTCAGTTCACACATTTATGGCTCCTCTGAGAGGATGTGAGATTCTGAGCCCGTGGATAGATAACTCCTGCTGCTGACGCCTGGCGTGACAGCATATCCGTTTAATAGCCCCAAATTTTCCACATGCCCTCTTATTCCAGAAGAGTCTGGGGTCTACTCTAGCACTCGTGCAGAATTCAGCCTTGTTGCTGCTTTCTTTCCAGCCGAAGTGCTTCTCCCACTCGATATGTAATGTCATCTGAAACAAAAGCAAGAACGCTCTCCCCTCCCTCCAGCTGTCAGGATTCAATTTAAAAAGATGATCAAGAAGGACATAAGCATGAAGCCACTTAGTGTGGCAGGACACCTGCTTGCTTTGTGAATCCCAAGACTGTAAACTGGAAAAACCTCGTGTGGCTCAGCCCTAGCTCACACCTTTAACTCCAGAGTTTTCTGTTTATTGTAAACAAGTACTTGTAGTGTGACTCAGCCCTAACACACAACTTTAATCCAAGAGCTATATAAAGTCAACCCTAGGTCAAGAGGCAGAGCAAGCAACCAGCGACGGGAAATGAACAGAAAGAGGGTGGTTGAGTCGAAGGGGATTTAAGACATTGTGAAGAAGAAGGGGCTTTTTCCTTCTGGGACATCAGTGGAGCGGGAAGGTCAGCTGGCTTTCTCTGGCTCTCTGAGGTAGCGGGTTTCCACCCCAGTGTCTGGAGTCTTCATGGAGTGACTGGGATTTTTGTTTTTGTAGAACAGCTTAGTATGCATTTTCCCTGAGTTTTCTCAACTGTGGGGTCCTGATGTTCCTGCACATCTTCATGGTGAGTTCTGCTAACTGGAGATTCAAAAGTTCATGGTGCATCTTCCCTCAGTTCTCTTCTTCACTCCCACCGTAACTTCACGTGGTGTCACTTGAAATTGCAGAGGTTGTATCTGTTTTCCATCTTCGTGTGTATTGATTACATGCTTTGCTGGTTTGACTGAAGACCACTCACTTCCTCAGCCCAGCATCTTGTTTCCGCATCCTTAATTCTGAGCTGTTACGAGTGTTGCTCAGACATCTCTTTAGCTTCATAAAGGCACACTGCATGGAACAAGGGATTTGCCACATTTCCTAGTCTAAATCTTTCGGATACAGTCATTAGACATGATAGGCTGATGTGGTCCTGTTCTGACCTTGTTAACCTGAGAAAAGGACTGAGTTTTGACCTGACATTGCTCCCTGAGACCTGGCCCTCAACCTACATACTTTGAAAGAGCCTTTATTTCTCTTGAACTGAGAGGCCACTCAGATCACTCTCTCCTCCAACAGAGTCTAGTGCTATAGCTTAGGTCTTAAACAGTTTCCAAGGCCTGGGTATCAGAGGTACTTTTTTTGTTTGGTTGGTTTGGTTTTTTTCGAGACAGGGTTTCTCTGTGTAGCCCTGGCTGTCCTGGAACTCACTCTGTAGACCAGGCTGGCCTCGAACTCAGAAATCCGCCTGCCTCTGCCTCCCAAGTGCTGGGATTAAAGGCATGCGCCACCACTGCCTGGCCAGATGTATTTTTGAGAGGTGGGGAAGGCACACACAGGAGATCCTCAGGCGAGTGACCTGACCATGACCTCTCTCCTGCCTTTTTCTTCCCAGGAATGTGGTAAGCTGTTTAACTCCTAGGCATGCTTCTGCCATGATCTGCTGCTTCATTATAGAGCTAGACTCAGTCAGAGACTACAGTCTCCAAGGCTGAGCACCAAGCCAGTTTTCTCTTCCTATGCGTAGAATGTTGGGTGCTTTGGTTTAGGATGGAAAGCTAACTTAGAGAGTGCCCTTCTGATTGAGGGCACCTGTCAGGCTTGCTGACGGAATCCCTCCGCTCTAGGGTGTATCTGCTCCAACCCTGTACACTTCTGCCAGAACCTTTCCCCCGAAACACCTCAGCTACACGAGCATCCTTCAAAAACCTGACGCTTGGTATGACAGGAGCTTCTCAGATTCAATACAGACAAGCTGTCACTAAGTTCTGCAGCGTCTCTTAAGGTGGGACCTAACCTTTAGTTCTCGGCTTGTTGGAGGTCAAGAGGTACCTCAGGAAGTGTGAGGGTACCTAGAGTTGTGCTCAGGGAGCACTCTCTTTTTAATCCACCCCCTTAAAAACCAATCTCTGGGGAATTATGGTAAAATGTAGCCACTCCCTGTATACCAAGCAAATATCAATTTTGGATGCCCTTCTCAAAAACGCTCAAGAGAAACAGCAGTTGCCTAGCATAATGGTTGATCTTGGTTGTCACCTATATCTCTGGAATCTCCTAAAACCCAATTAGCTGGGCAAAAGTCTTAAGAGGGATTCTCTCTCTCTCTCTCTCTCTCTCTCTCTCTCTCTCTCTCTCTCTAATATTTACTTTATTTACATTTCAAATATTTTCCCCTTTCCAGGTCTCCCCTTTGGAAACCCCCTATCCCATCCCCTCTCCCCCTGCCTCTTTAAGGGTGCTCATCCACCCACCCACCCTCTCCAGTCTTCCCACCTTGGCATTCCCCTACACTGGGGTATCTAACACCCTCAGGCCCAAGGGCCTCTCCTCCCACTGATGGCCAACAAGGCCCTCCTCTGCCACATATGTGGCCACATATGGGTCAAGAGGGATTCTCTTGATTAAAGCCTTTGAGGTGGGAGACCCACCCTAAATCTGGGCCACACCTCCTGGTAGCAGCGCATATGAAAGGACATGGAGAAGGAAGCCTTTGCTCTTTACCTGCTTGCCTTCATTCTCACTGGCAAGTTCATCTATCCTGCTTGAGGCCTTCCGGCCTAGAGAGCTCCATGACAGAACCTATGTCACATTTATCTCCAACCCCCACAATGTAGTTACCAAACTGTATCAGGTGCCCAGCGTTTGTTAAATGAGTGAGTTAGAGAATACGTGAATTAAAATATGGCCGTGGGCATTCTCCACAATGCCAAACTACTGCGCCATGCTGTTGCGAGCTGTGGATGCAGGACGGAAGCAGAACATTGGTGGAGGGGTCCGAGTGGAGAGTGCAGAGATGAACTTGAGCCTGGCGTGGCTGGATAACTGAACAAAATGTCTCCCAGAAGAGCCAAAGCATTGATGCCGAGGTCTGCAGGAGCAACTGTGGAGCAAGACTCGGGGGACTCTCTGAGGATGGAATCTAAGAGGAGAAGCACTCAGATGTGGCTCTTGCTTCTGGGCACTGCTTTCATCAATTCCCACGCTTAAATCCCTAGGCCATGGCTGCTAGTGATTTGATTGCCTTTCTCAGAACTTCTGAACACCTGTGAGCTGTAGACCAGACCTAGATTGCTGGACGTCGGAGGGGAAGAAAGCACATACGGGAAATAAAGTCATCTTTTCCCCAGGGGAGCCCATACTGCTAAAGCTGCACAATGCTGTCTCTGAACACCCATCTCACACACGCTGATAGATGAGTGGCCTTCAGCTTAGATCTGTACCAACCACTATCGTGGACAGTTTTACATGCTATTGTGAGATGCTAGATGACCCCTGTGTACAGAGGGAGCTCCCTTATGTGCTTGGCTGGCGGACTCATTAGCAATCTGCTCCTCCTACGTCCCAGCCACGGGATGTGGGTTAGTTTCTCTTCTCTCCTTCTGTTACATCACCTTCCTTTTGCACTGAAGTTTGCCATGTGCTTGCCAGAGTTCGTTATGAAACCCATCTGAATTCTCTCCTGTTGTTGGAATTCCAAGAACTTTCTTACATATTGTTCAAGCCCTGTGCCCCCAGACAACATACACTCTATGTTACAGACTCAGAGGCAAACACTAAATTACCCCTCAGAGATGGGTTTGTTTTCAAAAGTGTCTCAGGTATTTCAGAGCCCCAAGAACCGAACTGATGAAGTACACGTATGGATTTATTAGATTGGCTTATAGGCTGTGGTCTGAATAATCAACAATGCCTGTCTCCCAACAGGAAGGCTAAGAATCCTGTTGTTGAATGGGTGCTGCCATTCATGGGCTGGTGATCCTGGGTTCCATAAGGAAGCAGGCTGATCCCGGAGACTGGACCACCAACCAAAGAATACACATGGAGGGACCCATGGCTCTGGCTGCATATGTGGCAGAGGGTGGCCTTGTTGGACATCAGTGGCAGGAGAGGCCCTTGGGCCTGAGGGTGTTCAATGTCCCAGTGTAGGGGAATGCCAGGGAGGGCAGACAGGAATGGGTGGGTGGGGGAGCACCCTTATAGAGGCAGGGGGAGGGGGAGGGGATAGGGAGTTTCTGAAGGGGAAAACATTTGAAATGTAAATAAAGATATACATATATATATATGAAAGCAGGCTAAGCAAGCCAGTAAGCAGCACCCCAGCACCCCTTCATGGCCTCAGACACAAAACTGGTGTCTAAGAAGTTCCAATCTAGTGCTGGAGTCCAGAGGATTGCTAGAGAGCTGTTGGTTTTCATTCCATACCCAAGACCCAAAGAAGGAAAGGATAGGGATTGCTCACAGAAGGAAAAGGGACGATACCTATTTCTATAAATGTATATATGTATATATAAGTGTGTATCATCTATCTACCTACAACTTAAGCAAGAGGAATGACAACAACCTGATTTGCATTTATAAAGATACTGTGGAAATTCTAGACTTGTAGTGTCTGCGTCTCTTTGAAAGACAAACCAGGGTGGAACCAAGATAATTTTTAGGGTTTGGTCTCAAGAAACTTGGTGGATGGAGCAACATGTAAGAAACTTCCTTCCCTTGGTAGCTCTGGTAATACGGTGTAGAGTTTGGGGGCGGAGGTGGCTAGAAATGAAGCTGGAGAAGAAAAAAGAGTCTTAAATCACACGACATTTTGGATTTGATCTTCTAAGTCTATAATTAAAGGCACAGATGTAGATACTTTTTTTTTTTTTTTTTTTTTTGGAAAAGGAACTGGGGCAATGCGAGGGTTTGTTCCCCTAGTTGCCTCTTTTCCACCTATTCTGGGATGAAGTTCATTCTTATTTAACCCTCGAAGGCCCACGCTCTTTCTTCCAGTGGCTAAAGAGCCACAGAAAACACCATCTCCTGTGAACTTCAATAGAGTCTGACTGTGCCTGCCGCACAAGTCTCTTCTGATTTCACAACGCAGTGAGTGTTCAGCCTAGTGCTTAATAGGTCTTTAACTGTCCCTTCTTAGTTTTATCTTCCCCACTACACTAAACTTCAAAGCAAATGATCAAATCCTTAAAAGATACATAATAGAAACTCTAAACTACTTATGGGCCTACTGTGTTAACAAGGACCTTGCAGACCAGCTTCTCAGTGGATCCAATCTAGAATTTGGTCGCCCATGGTGGTTATTTTAATAATAGAATCCATATATTAATAATAGAATCCAGTATCTTTTTAATTGAACACCCTTAAATCTATAGCATATTGTCTTATATCAAAGGTATACAAACTGTCTTAAACACTATCAATGCAAGTTAGTAACGCCAGTGGCTATAGATGGTGAATTTTATTTCTTATCAGGCGATTGGTTAAAATTTTAATTTTCAGAAGATAGAAGGCATGAAGAAAAACTACAACTTTTCTTAGTGATAACATCAGTCGTGATCCAGACCATGCAAATCAGAACCACAAGAACCATCACCTGGCAGAATGGCAGCATGAAATAAGGTACACGTGCTGGCTAATTTTTATATCAACTTGACACCTGCTAAAATCATCTGGCAGGAGGAAATCCTAATTAAGAAAATGCCTCCATAAGACTAGCCTGTGGGGCATTTTCTTAATTAGTGATTGGTGGAGAAGGGCCCCACCCATTGTGGGCGGTGCCATTCATGGGCTGGTGGTCCTGGGTTCTATAAGAAAGCAGGCTGAGCAAGCCAGTAAGGCAGCACCTCTCTATGGCCTCTGCATCAGCTCCTGCCTCCAGGATCCTGCCCTGTTTGAGTTCCTGTCCTGACTTCCTTCAACAATGAACAGTGCTGTGGAAGTATAAGCCAGGTCAGTCCCTTCCTCCCCAACCTGCTTTTGGTCATAGTGTTTCCTAAGTTCAGTAAGTATTGGTGAAAACAGGAAGGAAAGGGAACCTGTGGTCAAGTTCTCGGAACACGTAGGAGTTCTGAAGGTGAGAGAATTTCAAGTTGAAGTAAGCCTGGCCTTCGTGGCCAGACCGGACTGCCAAAATTAACCAGAGCAGAACCTCCCTGCATCTGTACACTTAGAAATTAGGAAATTAATACACCCATTCTGAAAAAAAATAGTGTGGGTGGTTCCCACAAAACTAAAAGTAAATCAGCCATGGGTCCAGCATTCCTGTTCTGGGAATGTGACTGAAAGAAATTAAATAACACCTAAGTGTATCCATGGTTGGTGCTATTCACAGCACCTGTGTGTAATTGACAGGTAAGTAGACCGAGATTGCTCCGTGTATACACAACTGAATACCATTCAGTCATTAATGAGAAAACAATTTTGCTCTTTTTGACAGTTAAGCTCAAAGTGGAAGGCATTTTGCTAAGAGATATACTGCACCATCTTGGGATCTGTTAAGTAAGCAGTTACATAACAGGTAACCATGGAAACTGCAGCTGTGTCCCAGTAGCTCTGTCTCCTGATGCTGAGAATGCCCCTCGTGGTTAAACATTGTTGACTCTGCTGTGTGTGAATCCCAAACCTCAGAGGTTTTCTCAGCTGCCACATTTGCACTAGCCAAGAGTCTGTACCCCCAAGAGACCCTAGAGTCGTTATAATGCCATTTCCACTGTGATATGTGACCCACCCACCCCACCCCTGCATATATCTTTTGGTGTTTTGAAAAGGATCATGGGAGGAAATACCCTAAAAGGGGAATTTGATCCATTATGATCTGGAGCAGCAGGAGGAGGAGGGCCACCTTACCTCCATGAATATGCCATGTGCTCCATAAATATTAATAAACTTTAAAAAAAGAAACCATACAGAACCCAAAGAGCGTCTACTCTACCTGCTCCTTTCAGGTCAGCCCACTCCTAGCTGTCTCTTGAATGTCCTGTCACTTTGGTTAGATTAATTTCAGCTTTACTTGTGTCTCTTGGCTGATTTATTTCTTTTGAGAAGAAAAGGGTTGAGGAGAAACCTCCCCCCTGGTAATGCTTACCTGCAGAATATAAAGACATAAAAATAAATTTTAGAAACTACCTAGAAATGGAGTAGAGAAACTCGGGGACACGGTGAGTAGGGAGCCAATGTAAATGTAGGCTGGAGATGTGGACATCTAGTGTACAGCATGAGGGTGCCTTTCTCTGGGCTCCAGTCTTGTTATCTCATGACAGCAGTGGCCCAACTGGTGTCCCCATCCCTTCCAATGTGTACATACTGCCAAGGTCACTGCCTTAAAGATGGTGGCACTGAGGAGGATCCTTTGATTTTCTTACTTCACTGTTTCAACCTCTCCTGCTTCTCTTCTCTCTTCTCTCCCAATTTCATCCCCACCAGATCCCCTGCTTCACCCGTCACCTCTGATAACAAAACAATTTTATTTATAGTTATTGGGAAATCCAGGAAGATTTAAGATCAAACTTTCAGTCCCTTAATTAAAAATGTCTTCTCTCCTCTGTTCAGAACCTGTGTTCGGGAAGGGGGGCCAGCCCGCCCTCCCACCCTCTCTGTTTCCGTCCCCACGATTCCATTGATTCCTGCACATTTGGAGCAAAGGGTAGAGGGGAAGAGAGATGACAGGATTTGAAGAGAATGTTATTCAGTCAGTGCTGTTTCGGCATCTCTCTTGGCTGCAGAACATCTTCTCTCATGGAAAAAAGACCAAGAACTGGTCCAATTTTTCTCATGAGGAATGTTTGTGGACTCTCTGGAGGACATGTTCCTGTCCCCTTGTAGACCCCTTCACTGTATTCTGTGACATATGTCATACATAGATTGGGTAATTCCACTTCCTACTCATTGAGACCACGGCTTTGCTCAGTCAACCAAAAATCTTAAATTTTATCATTCACTCTCTGGCCAGAATTTATTCTCCTTATTCACAAGCAATGCATGCTGAGCATCCCAACTGTGGAGACCTCTGAGCCCTGTGTATAGTGTTTCTTCTCTCTCTCACACGCAGACATGCTCACCAGGTTAATCTTGATTGGATTGAAAATGCCTAGAAGGTTATCAAAGCACACTCTGGGTGTTTCTGCAAGGATATTTCTAGAAGGAATCGGGTCATGAGGGCTCTGACATGATGAACGGTTCAACCTGTTGATGGATTGAATTTTTGAAAAAACTTAGGAGGTGTAAAACTGTGAAAGTGGGGCCTGATTAGAGGAAGAAAGCCACAAGGTTCACATCCTTGGAGAATATTTTGTCATGGTGTTGGTGGTGTAGCAAAGTATCTTCCAGAAGTGCCACCAGCAACCTGAGGCATTTCCTTGTTCTTTAGGAACTTCCATTCAGGTAAAGTCCTTGATTGTGCTACAGAAGAGAATTTAAGAACAAGCCAGTATGAAGTAGAGTTGGGTTTCTTATAAGGAAGTTTTTAGCATAGATTTAAGTGCAGGGGCAATAACAAGATGCTCTCAAAGAAAAGGTGGACTTCTCCAAGGACAGCTGTCTGTAAGTAGCTCACTGATAGGCCTAGGTATGATCTTGGCTGTCCAGTTATATCTCAATGGGTTGCTAAGAATCATTTTCTCCTTGTTTCCTCTTGAGATTAGAAAGTAGCTGGTGAGGATCCTCAGGATTATAAACTGATAAGATAAAACTTTGAGTTCATGTTATACAAGGCGGGTAAGACATTACTTTAAACTTTACTGTAAACAGGGTTTCTGGTGAGATTTCTAGAAAACTGTAGGTTTACAGGTGAGAAAATAGAAAGACCATCACACTTAGGAATTAAGCATGATTCACTGTTACATTGACATTCGGATTCAGACATCTTTGTATAAAAAGAATATTATCTCTATATCTGCAACCATCACAGCAAATATCATTACACATGGTAGAATAATATCATGTCCCCCTAACCTTCTCTGTCTATTCTGCCTTACTGGCTGTTTCCTGTTCCTGCACCAGTACTTCCTGGTACTGGGCCACTGCCCTTCCTGTTTTGATACCACTGCTTCCTGTTTCTGCACCAGCACTTCCTGTTACTGCACCACTGTACTTCCTGTTTGCCTAATGGTGACTCTATGACACCCTTTTCACCATGAAGGACTGAAACACTTGAATCTCATAGCAAAATAACCCTTTCCTGTCTTTAGTTATGTCAGGCATTCTGTCACAGACACGTCGAAGCTAACACAAAGAGCACACAGATTTCATTTCTCTTCCATTTTAACTGTTTTCACATACTGTGACGGTCGCTTTTGTAGTTTGAAGTACATGCAGAAAAACTAGCACAGATTTCTTTTTTCCTTTTCCACAGTTTCAGAGACAGATTTGTTTTTATTGTGAAGCTTAGAACTATCCCATGACGGATTTTTTTTTCTTTATTAATACCTTTTCTTTATTTTGCTTAAAGGAGGCATGTCCAGCCCCTTGTGTCTAAATTGACGGTGTTACTACAATTGCACTTTGAGGCTACTGCTATATAAAATCAGAGTCTCTTGAACATAGGCATCGTGAGACTTTGCCAGATGATCTGACAAGCAAGATGTCTACCAAAGTGGCTGGGGGGTGGGCAGGAGACAACATAGCATATGTCAGTTGGATTTGCAGGACAAAGAAATGATTCACGTCTGGATGGACAGAGCAGGGCAGAGTGAGATTTCACTTTCACAACTCAGAATATATATGTGAGGAGCACCATATGATGTGTTTATAAAAAGATATAGAGATAGGAGATATGTTCTATGGAGGTGTGGTGAGGTGTGGGGGAAGGGGATGTCTCGGCTGGCCCATGCCAAGGCATCCCTTCCCCCTGAGGGACCAGCCACACAACGGGATAGTATAGAATAGAGTTTAGAGGGAATGGGGAGAGGAGTTGAGAGGGTATGTAGAGGCAGAGAAAGGCAGAGAGGGGGAGAGAGTAGAGAAGTAGTGGCCGTCCATGAACACGTGGAGGGGAGGGGGAAGGGAATAGGGAAGGGAGGGGGGAAGGGAAGAGCCCAAGAGGATAAGAAAGAAACAGAGCAAGGGAGCAAGAGAGGGAGGAGGGGGCGAGCAGCTCCTTTTATAGTGGGCAGAGCATACCTGGCTGTTGCCAGGTAACTGTGGGGTGGAGTTTAGACAGAATGCCAACACTATACAATTTTAAACTCACACATTTTTATTTCTAAACTTTCCATTTAATATTTTTGGGCTATGATTGACCATGGGACACTGAAACTGGAAAGAGAAACTTCAGATACATAGGGCTTTGGCACTCTCTAACTTGGGTATTTTCACTACAAAACTCAAGAACTCCTTTTGGTTCCCACTTGAGAAGTTCCAGCCGGGCAGTGGTGGCGCATGCCTTTAATTCCAGCACTCAGGAGGCAGAGGCAGGTGGATTTCTGAGTTCGAGGCCAGCCTGGTCTACAGAGTGAGTTCCAGGACAACCAGGGCTACACAGAGAAACCCTGTCTCGAAAAAACCAAAAAAAAAAAAAAAAAAAAGTTCCGTGATATTCTCTATTACATATGGTCCCTTTACCTCAATAATTCCTTTCCTGTTGGACTTGTCCAGGTGTCACTCCTTGCTGGCTAGTCACCAGAGGCACAAAGACAGGTTCAAGGAAGACGCGGCAAACTTTGGAGCATCTGAGAGGTCAGGATCCAGGAGACCAGGTATGTGTTCTCATCATGTTTTCCAAGGAGACAAGGGCTCAAGTCTCAAAGTCCTTAATCATATACCTGCATGCGTGCGTGTGTATGTGAGTGTGTGTGTGTTTGTGTGTACTAATGCCAGCTCGTCTAGGAGTTTTGTCCCTGCCCTTCCCTTCCCCTCCTGTCTGAATCTGGCAGTTTCTCTGTCACTCCACGGTAGCTGACCTGAATTGCTGCAGTTCTTTCTTCGCTCTCGCACAGCCTCAGTGGTTCTCAGCTTTCTTGCCCTACAGTTTTCCTTTCATACACAAGATTGACTGGGAGGCATTTTCCACGTTGACTCTCTTACCAAATCCGTGAGAAAAGAAAGTGTCTCCATAGCAGGAGAAAGGGAGAGATCTGTAATTCTGAGCCAGCATTCGTTTCTTCTCAGGCAGCAAGAAGTACTAGAAAATGCCTTCGGAGCAGAGTTTCTATTTCCAGGGCATCAGAAGGGAGATGAACTTTGATGTAAAAATCTGATATTGCTGGAGCCCCGACAACAGGGGAACCTTCAGTCATTCGGAATATCTCAGGGGATTACCCAGTAGGGCAAAATGATGGTGTGGGGAATTCCAGTGTGGGTGTCTGAGACTCTCAAGGAATCTTGTACTGGCTGATTTTGTGTCAACTTGACACAAGCTGGAGTTATCACAGAGAAAGGAGTTTCAGTTGAGAAAATGCCTCCATGAGATCCAGCTGTAAGGCATTTTCTCAATTAGTGATCAAGGGCGGAGGGTCCCTTGTGAGTGGTACCATCTGTGGGCTGATAGTCTTGGGTTCTATAAGAAAGCCAGCTGAGCAAGCCAAAGTAAGCAAGCCAGTAAGCAGCATTCCTCCATGGCCTCTGCATCAGCTCCTGCTCCTTGACCTGCTTGAGTTCCAGTCCTGACTTCGTGATGAACAGCAATTGGAAGTGTAAGCTGAATAAACCCTCCCCCCCCCAACTTGCTTCTTGGTCATGATGTTTGTGCAGGAATAGAAACCCTGACTAAGACAGAATCTAATGGAGGACTGGAGAGCAAGTCATTGTTTAAGAACTTTTACTGCTACTCCAAAGGACCTAGGTTCGATTCCCAGCACCCAATGGCGGTTTCAGATTCTCTGTTAACACCAATTCCAGGGAATCCAACACCCTCTGTAGCCTCCACAGACACAGGCAGGAAACACTCATATACATACAATAAGTCTTTTAAATCAGTGGTTTTCAACCTATGAATCATGATCCCTTTGAGGGTTAAGCAACCTTTACAGGGGTCATACAGCAGATATTCTGCATATCATATATTTACATTAGGATTCATAACAGTAGCAAAATTACAGTCATGAAGTAGAATGAAAATCACTTTATGCTTGGGGATAACCACAACACAAGAAATACTGTGTGAAGACGGTCACAGCACGAGGAAGGCTGGGAACCAGCATTTTAAAGAATTGAATAGACTGCCTTGCTTCATAACAAGTGCACAGAAAGCACACATAAAACAGGAGTCTGAATCCACAGACCTCTGGAATAAATGACCAACCTCCCCCCACGGGTACACATCCTACCCTGGCCCTCTCCTTGGTTCCCACTCTTCTAACTCCTGGAGCGGTTGGTAAGAAGCTGGGGAGGGAGGTAAAGGAGGAACACAGAGGGAAGCACAGAGCTGCCCACCCTGCTCCACAGTGACCTGAGAGTTCCTGGGAAGTATGCGTCACTCTCTGGCCACTTTCCAGATTGTCATTTGGTCCTATTTCAGGTACTCTATGAGTTAGTAGTCTGCACCTGGGGATGGCATTACTTACCTATTTTCTTGGATATGTTCCAAACAACCAAATTCTGAATGGAACTTTGGAGATTTGAGGCATCGAGTAAGTTGGATACAGCCTTGGCTTTGTTTATAGACGAGGCTAAACCCTATTAGACAGCCAGGAATTGGGATGCAGGGCTGAAGACGGGGGAAGCACACGATGAGAAAGCATTGTTTTCTATTTCTATCTGAACACCCCCATGGCATTGTGACTTGTATCGTTAGCTCCTGGTGTTCTCTGTGTCACTGGTAGGTGTACATCTGCTACTTCTCCAAGGTATCCTTTATGTGGACGTGGGAGGAAAAACCCAAAAAACAAAAATTCCCTTTTCTAGAGCTCAATAACCAGTTATTGGCGTGATCTGAACCCCCACCCCCCACCCCCAAGGTAATGGTTGAGTGGATCTGATTTTGATTCATGGTGTTCTATAGAAAGCACAAGCAAAATGAATAATTCATGAACCATGTGGAACATTTATGATTTATTTACAGCCCCAAATTCAAAATAACTCAGAGTGTCACATAGCCCGTAGCCTGGCATGCCATTTACAGCAATATTTAGCAGGGAGAGGACAAAGATGGGTCATGGGAGATTTATTATAACTTCATATACATCAGAAAAGAAGAAACCTAAGTATCTGCTGAGAAATAAACTAAATGAAGAGGAACATGAAGGGTGACTTTAAGAAAATTAGAGTTGCTTCTCCTCTTCTCTCTCCGCACAAGTGCCCCCTTATTTTTCTCTCCCTCCCTCCCTCCCCCATCCTGTCTTTCCCCATTGCAACTTCCCTGGCCTTGGTCCTTGGGGCCAGTGAACTCACCCCTCCAAGAGCAGCTTCCAATAACCATGCCTTTAATACATATATATGGAAACTAGACATAGCAAGAGATCGTCTACTAATGTCTTGCAAGGAAACCCAATGATTGTGTAGCGATTGACTACTGATGCCTTGCAGCAAACACCTTGATGGCAAAGGTAACCACTTTCTAGGAATTTTTTCCTAATGATTTCTTTATGATATCTTGTGATTTAAAAAAAAAAAAAACAAACAACTTTTAATGGTTATTTGTACTTCTTAGTAAGATCTGTTCTTTTGGGAGTTAGTTTCATTTTTTTGTGATTTTTTTTTTTTATACAACATATTTTGATCCTATTCTTTCCTCTCCCCCAACTCCTCCAAGATCATCCCCATCTTCGTGATATCTTAACACAGACGTTAACATCCCTGCAATCATTAGGAGAGAGATAATTTTGTCAGTTTCCCAACATATCCTCTAGAGCAGTGGTTCTTAACCACCTCCTCCTCCACCACCTCCTCCTCCTCCACCTCCTCCTCCTCCTCCTCCTCCTCCTCCTTCTTCTTTTTTTGGTTTTTCAAGACAGGGTTTCTCTGTGTAGCCCTGGCTGTCCTGGAACTCACTCTGTAGACCAGGCTGGCCTCGAACTCAGAAATCCGCCTCTCTCTGCCTCCCAAGTGCTGGGATTAAAGGCGTGCGCCACCACTGTGGTTCTCAAACTTCTTAATGCTGTGACTCTTTAATATAGTTCCTCATGTTGTGGCGACACCCAACCATAAGATTATTTTCATTGCTATTTCATAACTGTGATTTTGCTACTGTTCTGAATCATAATGTAAGTATCTGGGTTTTCCAACTGTCTTTTGGGGGGGGGGGGGGTCATGACCCACAGGTTGAGAACCCCTGCTGTAGGTCATCATTTGCAGATCTTAAATACCATGTGTCTCTGTCACTCTTACCCAGACATTGCTTTCATCCATAACCTACAGATTCTCAGCTGGGAGGTTACTTTCCAGCATGGCTCATCAGCATGGGTTTTTCATGAAAAGAGTTACCCTATAGCTAATGAAACAAAGACTTATGGTTGTGTCATGGTGAAAGCTGACATGAAATAGTCTTCTATGAGAGGGATCTTTTCAATAAAACTGAAAGAAAGATGGTCATTTAAAACTAAAATGATTGTTAAAAAATTCTTCATGAGTTCTCATCAATGACAGCTCCATGTGCTTGGCCTTCCTTGAGGTTTAGAAGGATATCTCTAAGCAGATTTATTAGATATCTCTTAGATATCCAATGTAAGATTTTGGAGGGTTGGGAGGGTGCATATAGGCCTTGAGTCAAGGGGAGGACAATGCTATAATCACAGCTGAGGATTCTCGATGAGCACGCACAGTTGAGTCATAGGTTCTTTTCCACCAGGTTCTGCCTTCTGCACAAAGCCACCCCAGTTACCAACATTCATATCAATACCTCTGTCGTTAGTAAAGACAGAAGCAGACACAAGCATATTCTTTTTATGAGTGAGGCATTCCCTTGGCCTTTTGTGTAGATGACAGTAACCACTCTCCCTGGGAAAGAGCCTTTGGAGACGATCCTTGGCATGGCTCTCGTCTCATTCCGTGTCTTAACGTATAGCTAATTCTTTGGGAGTTTGTTCTCATTTGCCTGATAGAACAAATCACGATAGAAGAAAGGGACACATACATGTGGTCCTTAGCAGAGTTTACTCCTGAACAAAACCAGAAACACAGAACAAAACAGATAGAAAGGATTCTTTTTAATTTATGTATTATCATTATTATTGGAAGTGAAGTGGGCACACATGAGGACAGAGGACAACTTTCAGCAGCTGGTCCTCTCCTACCATAGGTTCCATGGATCAAACTCAGGTCATCAGACTTACTCCTCTTCACTGGCTCCATATACTAGGGATTATCACCTGACAAACGACGTTTGGCCACTGTGGGCATTTGTGAGGTCTGGGCTCCCAGCTCTAGCACGTCAATGCAGACTGTCATGCTCTGTTGCTCATACCTGTTGCATCTCTAACTGTGGTTGCCTAGTAACCCCATCACGCTACAGGTTTGCACAAAGCATGTTAATCCAGATATAAAGCCAGGGCAGCATTTAGAATAACTACCAAGCAGCCCTACTTTGTCATATTCAATGTTGCTACAGTCAAGCCTCTGTTAGGATATCATGTCCGCACCAAACAGGTGTGGTGGCCACTGCTGACGACACCAGGCTAAAGACCCCTCAAAAGGATCAAAAATGAGGACAAACTGACTTCAGTGAATAACTCATGCACTAAGTGGCTCTCTCCTTACCCTTACCCTCGAGGTTCTGAGTTAGTACCTGAGATACTGTTAACATCTGTCTTACTTTCTCCTATAGGATAAAAAAAAAAAATAAAGCCAGTTGATTTTTTTAAAAAGAGAATAAAAGTCTTGCCAAACAATGAGGAAAACTGGTGTCTTTGGCTCTGATTCAGTGAGAAAAAGTGAAGCTGATCTCAAGTCACTGAAGCAATGTCTGCAAAGTGTAATGAGCCCTCATGGAGAAGTCCTACCACCCACTGTGTCTTTTATGGACATGATCCCATATAATATAGCTATGTCTCCCACACACTTCTCATATTGCTCAGCCAATTGGATGCTTCTGGGGAGCTGAGATAGTTAATAGATATCGGCAAATGACCCATAAAATCCAGGATCTTGGGGACTAGCAAGGCTGCACGTGAGTTAACCTAATGCATCAGGAGCAGGGGAAAGGGTGCTGGGATCTCGAGCCAGCATTTGACCCTGCACTCCTGTCTGTGGGGTGTGGGGAGAGGAGACTGTATTAGTTCCTTTCTGTTGCTATAAACAGCATGTGTAAGGCACCATGACCAAAAGTGACTTATGGAAGCGAGAGTTTGTTCTGGCTTGTGGTTCCAGAGGGATAAAAGACTATCCTGGCAGGGAGGCATGGTGGCTGGAGTGGGAAGCTGAGAGATAATGCAAATAAAAGCACAGAGCAGAGAGGATGACCTGGAGGAAGAGCAAGACTATACAACCGAAAAGCCTACCTGCAGTGACGTGCTTCATCCAGCAAGACCGCACTACCTGAACCAGCCAACCCGCACAGCACCACAGACTTGGAAGCAAGGGTTAAAATATCTGACCGATAGGAGAGCATCCTCAGTTAATCTACCATGGGAATTGTCTGTGAATTATGCTTTAGCTGACATGGACTCTCGTCCAGGCATCTCTTGAGCAACCTACCAGGATGAGAATCAGGGATCTAGAGAAAGAATTACTCACTAGACATGCTGACCCTGCAGCTTGTGGGGTGACTGACTATCAGAGGAGGACATGACCTGGGAGTTTATTCAGAATGCCAGAGACTTGGGTCTGCATGGCAAGCCAATACAGTGCTGGACTTCCACAGGCTATAAGCCTGTACATAGGGACAAACTAGTGTTGATGAATATGTTACACTTACAGTCTGTTGTTGCTCTCCAAAGGGCCTGTGATGAGGATGGTCCTGAGCCAAACAGGAAAGAGCACTGTGGACCATGACGACATGTGCTTGACTAGGGGTAGGAGAGTCATGGCACCAGTGTACACATCATGCTCACTACACAGTGACACTGGAAGCTCTGTGTTGGGACATTGTCACAGGAAGCTTAGAAAGCTTTCAAGCTGAAGGCTGGCTCTACTTTTGTGGAATTTACGATGTGGTTAGGACAGTAGTAAATGCCTTTAGCAGGATTCATGCTCTTAGTTCGCCAGAGGAGCCACGCAACCCCCAGTTTTCTCACACTGCAGTCTTGAGACTGCAAGCCTCTTGCAGGTATAAGAGAAATTCAAGCAGATTGTGATCTTGAAAATAACATTATTAGGATGTATTTCTTCCCAAAAATTATTCTTGCGGGGAGATGAAGCTCAGACAAAAAAAGCAAAACAACCAACCTGGAAGCCGCACTGGTCACTAAGAAGCATTGGAACTCTGCATAAGAGCTATGTGTACCCAAGCTAGACCTATAGAAATAGGAATTAGGGGGCAATACTAACAAGTGTTACATTTGCAAATATTGGGGGTGGATAGGAGCAAGGTACAGTGATACATGTGTTTGAAGTCCTCATGATGCAAATAAAAATTTTGTATGCCAACTGTCTTAGGGTTTCTATTCCTGCACAAACATCATGGCCAAGAAGCAAGCTGGGGAGGAAAGGGTTTATTCAGTTTACACTTCCACACTGCTGTTCATCACCAAAGGAAGTCAGGACTGGAACTCAAGCAGGTCAGGAAGCAGGAGCTGATGCAGAGGCCATGGAGGGATGCTGCTTACTGGCTTGCTTCCCCTGGCTTGCTCAGCCTGCTTTCTTATAGAACCCAAGACTACCAGCCCAGGGATGGCACCACCCACAAGGGGCCCTCCCCCCTTGATCACTAATTGAGAAAATGCCTTACAGCTGGATCTCATGGAGGCATTTTTCTCAACAGAAACTCCTTTCTCTGTGATAACTCCAGCTTGTGTCAAGTTGACACACAAAACTAGCCAGGACAATGACTAAAAACATTAATAGCAATTTAAAAGAGGAGGTGAAGACACATCTGGTGGTACACACCCATACTCCTAACACTAAGGAGTCTGACACAGGATTGTGGGTCTGATAGCAGCCTGACTTATATAATGGGATTCTGTCTTAAACACACACATGAAATAAAAAAATAAAAAATGTACAAATCAAGGCTTAAGGAAGGCTTCAAGATGGATCTAAGAAACACAGTTGGAAAGATGAAATAGCATCACAGTCTTAAACCTGGGGGATGGGGAGAGAAACAACCAGTCTTATTAACAAAAACAGGGAGTTCAAATAGAGGACCAGATTCAGGATGCTGTACAAGAGAGAGTGAGGAGACAGTGGATGGCTGTCGGAACCATGCTATTGTTCAGATGCTGCTGCTGCTGCTACAGATGGGCCCACTCAGTAGAGCATTTTCCTGGGGGAGAAAAAGCTGTGAATGGGACATTGTGTCTTGTTCTAGCTTTTTCAAGGCTAGTGGAGGACATCCAATTTGGACAGCTGGCTAAGGTTAAAGGTTTGGTTCGTGGCTGTGGAATAAGGCCAAATGAGCTGGGATGAATCTGTGCCCTTGACCCGAAGTTCACAGGGCTAGCCGGTAATCAGCTCCAGTCATTTCTGCTGCAGCATCTAATCAGAGATTGGCTTCCTGTCCTCCCCCGTTCTTGCCAGCTGGATGGCTGCCTTCCCTTCCCACCTGTCCCGGCTTTGGATAGAGGTCACACTGAAGTTGTACATTTTTACTGCTCTCGATTGGGTGAGAGGGAACAAGGTTTGTCTAGGTCGGCAAGTGTGCACGTGACACCTTGCTGGGTGTGACATTTCACCCTCTGCCCACCTGTCTTCACCGAATCCTGCTTCGTGACGCCAGACATGAATCTCATTAATAGTTACTGCATAACAACTACCTGACACACTCTCACGGAAGCCTGAGGCTAAGGCTCTGGGTCTGCTTACCAGCTCGCTTACTAGCTTTGCACAAACATCCTTTCTCATGAGTCCATGGGTTCACTGGGCTCAGATTCTTTCTCTCCTTTTCTTTTCTTTCTTTCTTTCTTTTTTTTTTTTTTTTTATAAATTATGTGTCTGTGTCTGGTTATGTGCACAAAAGTGCAGGTGCCCTCGGAGGGCAAAGGTGTCAGTTCTCCTGGAGCTGGCATTACAGATGGTCGTGATTCCTCTGATGTGGTGCTGAGAACTTGCAGGGCCTCTGAAAGAGCGGTATACACGTCACTGGGTCATGTCTCTAGTCTGTTGGGTGGAATTCTTATAGAACTCCCATGTAGCTATGGATGGGCTGGGAACAACCAAAATAGTTCTTCCACGTGCCTGACCCCATGCCAAGGACAGAAGCTTCTGTTGACATGCTCTCTACCATATGGTCTTGTGGATTCTCTCTCTCCAGCTGGCCCCCTCCCATGACCTCTTCCACAGGGTAGCTGAATATCCTGTAAGTTACTTGGGAATATTCAGAGTGCAAAAGCAGAAGCAGCCATACCTTCCCCCGACACAGAGACAGCTCACTGTCACAGAGACAGACACCTCAGGGATCTGGGGACCATAATTGATGGAGATTTCATCCAATGATTTCCTAACGCTTTTGAAACAAAACATCCCGAGGCCTTCCAGGTACCCGGTATCACCTGACCTCAACTATGACCCCATGCCCTGCCTTCCAGCTATACTGAGCCTTCTTCCTTTGCTTCTCTCTGGAAGAATGGAGCGGATGTGGATGCTGTGGTGGGGAATAAACCTTGCTAGACATGCAGGGTCACTTGTAGAAAGAATCTCTTGTGCAATGTGTGGAAGCGTCACCTGTCAATCAAAGGCTGTTGGCCTATGAGCTTAGGCAGGAAATAGGGAGGCAGAAGTTCCCGTATAGAGAGAGGATTCTGGGAGAGAGTTAGAGGTATGGGAGATTGACCTGGAACTCTGAGGAAGATGGTCACATAAAACCTGAGATGGCGACTAGCCATGGGGCACTCATAGAGTACAATAAACAGGTTAATTGAGTTACAAGCCAGTCAGAGAACAAGCTCTAACTTACAACCTAGGGGATTATTCATAATAATTCACACTCAGACTTGTTATTTTGGAGAACATAGAGGCTGTTAAGTTAGGGTTGGAAAGAGACTATGTAAGACTATAGGTGTCATGATTACAGTAACTGACAAAGCCAAGTGGTGCTAAGAGAATTGCAGCGACCCCCAAAGAATAGTATGGTGAAGACTCTTGCTCCCCAGGTGACTACTGGGGGGGGGGGGTAGTAAAGCCTTTGGGAGGTGGGCCGAGTTGGAGGCTTTCCAAATATTGAGGGTGTGGACTTGGAGAGTGGACCCCAGTCTGTGTCTGTCTGCCTCCCACCCTCCCAATCTTTCACCATCTAGGCCATGAGAGGACCAGTTTTATTATACCATACATTACAGCTAGAATGTTGCCCAGAATAATAAAGCCAACTTGTTCTGGACTGAAACCTCCACCAGTTTTGAACTCTGACTAATACATTGTAATTTGTAGTGGCTTTAAAGAGAAAGAGACATGTATCATGTGTTTTCCTCATTTATGGGATCATAGATTATACATAGATACGTGAGACCACATGTATCATACGTGACATGCAAGAGACCTTGAACAATGCAGGGGACTAGCAAAGGGGGAAGGGAGAGGCACAGGGTAAGTTTTATTTGTAAGTTTTTGTTTTAAAATCGTAGAAAGCTGACTGACACAGCAAAAGTGGGAGGAATACTAGGAGCACTTAGGATTTTGAAATTTCTAATAGTGTGGTTTCAACACAGAGTTGGGTGTTGTAAAGAGGGAGGTGTTGGAACAAGCCTGGTGCAGTGGTAAGAAGCCCCACATGTCTGTCCCGGGGCGCTGCGGCTCTGGGTGGGACATGAGACATGCGGGAAGTGGCTGCATGTCTTCCCACACAGTCCAACGGGCAGGTGGGAGCTGAGGGAAGCCTTTGCGGGCCCTGCCTGTGGGTGGGGGAGGAGGCCATTCTCAAGGAACGCAAGGCAGCCGTCTCCGTGGGTTCTTTAGTCCGGGGCACCACAGTGGCCGCCACAGACAGACTAGCCGGAGCGCAGCTGGGGTTCCCACCGAGACCTGGTTTTGGCGGCTTGGGGTGCCGGGCTAGCTGCTTAGGCTTGGTGAATGGGTACAGTCTGGGAGCACTGGGAAGCCCTCAGCTCCTTAATCAAGGGCCGAATCCCTTGCTTCCCTTGCTTCCCATGGTGGGTCCAGATGAAGAGACAGTCCATAATTCTAAGACGTTTATTTTCATCGTGTGGAGTGGCGTGGATGGAATTGTATCTCCCCCCCCCCCTTTCTGGGAGAGGGGAGGCAGATATAGTAACTGGGAAGGGGCGTGGCTAAGCCTCTAGGTGTCTCATTAACTTGGGGATGGCTTGGGGCTGTGTGGCCACACCTCTACCTGAGAAGGGTGGTACGTGACCATGACCGGAGCCAAAGCCTACCGGGAGCATTGGCATAACATTTTCCGGTTCCTTGCAGATTGTTCTGCTGGGTCACCCAGATTTTACACCTATGCTCAACCGGGTGCCATATTGCCTGTCACAGATCACTGCCCCACAGGGAGGTTAAAATCAGCAAGATGTAGCCAGATCATAAATTATATACCAAGCCAAGGAATTTGTACTTGCTTTCCTACATACTGAAGGATCCTTAAGAAGGAAAAATTCAGCTTTGCACCTTGACTGTCTTCCGCTGTCCGGCTGCTTCCCTCTGGGGCATCAGAGGCCTCTGTATGCTAAACCAGACTGAAGAGGGCAAAGCAGGTTCCGTGGGGCTCCAGTCAGGCTGGGAATGCCAGGAATGTTACAGATCTTAGAAGAAAAGCAAGAGCGTTGGGCAGCCTGTGAGGGACAGGCAGCTGGGGTCCTGGGTCTCCCGTCATCTACAGTGGCAGTGCCAATGCCAGAGGTGGTGGCATGGGTCTAGTCAGCCAGGTGGGTCCAAGATCCAGGGGTGAATGCTTCCAGAGAGAAAACTCTTCCCCAAATGTTACAACTCAGTAAAGACAGCCACTCTTGGATAATCCTTAGTAAAATCACTTTATTCCATATGGACAGGGCTATTTAAATCTTGGGAAGTAGGATGGGATTTAGGGGAGAGATGTTTTTCGTTGGCTGAGTTTGAGATGTTATTGATGCTCTGTTTGCATGGGGAGGGACCCCAGGTGTTACATTATGAGACTGACTGCCAATGGTTCTTTCAGTGGGGTGTCATCGTTACGTGTTCCAGAGCAGGCACAGAAACAGGTAGAAGGTGGCTCGACTCCTGCCATTCCAATCTCCAATCTCTGAGATTCCCAGGGTCTGGGCTCACTCAGCCTTACCCGTTCTTATGCCTATCTGGTAGCACGGTCCCACATGCCCTACACTTGACAACGTGGGTGATGTACTGAACAATGAAGAGAACAAAAAGCAGAGAATGATTAGGATATTATTACAAATGCCTTTTTGTAATAATAAAGGGCTGCCTCTGGGGTGCTCAGCCCATGCGGGCAAACTGGGAGAGGCTATGTATACGAACATTGATTTAAAATGCATTATAGAAGATATGGGCCAGTACAGGCCTCCGATCTCAGCACTTGCCAGCTAGGATCATGAATTTGAGGCTATCCTGGCTACATAATGAAACTGCTGAAACAAACAAACAAATAAATACTTGTCATCTAGCTAACTGAATGAATGAATGAATGAATGAAAAATATTTATGGGCTATGAAAGATGATTGCTTGGTAAAGACTCAGAAAGCAGGTAGAGTTACTGAGTGTATGAAGGTGTTCAGATCCCTTCTGCTTCCATTCAGGTCTGTGAAGTATGCCGTCATGTCCTCAGCTGTTAAATGTTGCTTCTGGATAATTTGTATTCTTTACTGCAAGAAGGAAGGTAGCAATAGGGTTATTTCTCACAGTTATGGTGCTTTACAAATTGTCCAAATGGGAACAAGAGAGGGTTTTCTGGTCTTTTAGCTCCTCCGTAGTACTTCCTCCATCCTTGCTTGTGACCCGGGAGTACCATCAGCTAAAAATGCTCTTGGAGACCACTATTATACTTTATTGATATTGAACAGGAACAGGAGTCTAACCCCGTGCACTTAGGGAAATGGGAGTGGTAATTCATCTTAGCCTCATACGAAATGTCTGATCCATATTCTTAAGCCACAAATGTAAAAATAACACATACTCCAACCATGCCAGTTCCTGATGTAAAATAAGACATACTCCAACCGTGCCACTCCTTACACTCTTTGGGCCATGATTGCTGCACTCCTAGAATGTCAGTTCTTTTAAAGTCGCTACCACCTCCAGGGTGGAGAGAAGGGAGCCTGTGGGCTTTGTATGGAAAGCATTGTTCATTCAGAAAGTGTCCGTCCCTCATCTCAATGGCCTAAGAATCACAGGGAGAGTTTCATCATCATATGAAAGAAACAGAAGATGTTTATCAGAGGGCCTGTCTTGAAAGTTTGTTGAAAACACTATCCAACTTCTAAGAATTTCTTCTTTTATTCAAGAATCTTTGTTAGTTTCCCCCTCACTTCCCACGATTCTCCACAAGAGCCTAAGACAGCGGCTGTGGGTCATGACACTGTCTTAGTTAGGGTTTTACTGCTGTGAACAGACACCATGACCAATGCAAGTCTTATAAAGGACAATATTTAATTGGGGCTGGCTTACAGATTCAGAGGTTCAGTCCACCTTTGGGGGGTGGTATCAAACAACCCTTTAACAAGGGTCACCTAAGATCAGCTGCACAACAGATATTTACATATGATTCATAGCAGTAGCAAAATTATAGTTATAAAGTAGCAAAGAAAATTATTTTATGGTTGGGGGGTCACCACAAGATGAGGCACTGTATTAAAGGGTCACAGCATTAGGAAGGTTGAGAAACACTGGCTTGACTTAGCAGAATGTAAGGAAAGGAAGCCGCCATGCCAGATGGTTCACCTTGTTTGTCGGCCTGGTTGGAACTGAGTTCAAGAGGCATGCCTCTGGGTAGGTCTGATAGAGTGTTTTCTGGAAGACTTAACTGAAGTGGGGAAGACCCTGCCCCAGAGTGGACAGCACCTTGGTCCCAAGAAGCTCACATATAAAGAGGCCTAAGGGAGAAGCCATGCTGCTATTGCCTACCCACTTTAACCCATAGCTGGTGTGTTCATCTACTCTGCTGCTGCTGCTGCTGCTGCTGCTGCTGCTGCTGCTTTTCTCCTCATTCATTGACACTGGAGCTGTGTGATTGGTCTTCCAATGTGGAATGAACACCAGCAGCTCTCTAAGATTCTTTAAGGTTTTTAGCACCAGATTGGACTGCCAAGACACCTAGCCTGTGGACTGAGGAGCTGCTAGAGTCTCTGCCTCTTCAGTATTTGGAACATGATTGTAGAACTAACCCATCCATATTGTGTAAGCCAGTCTAATAATCCCTTTGTTTCATACATATACACATACACACACACACATACACACACACACACACACACACACACACACACACACACACACATTTATATTCAGTCTATGGTTCTGCCGTATTGGAGAACTCTGACTAATATACTTCTGTGATTATAATGACAGAGAGAGAGAGATCACATTTTTCTCATTATTAATTCTAGATTGTATATATAACATTATAAATATCATGTATATATGACACTGCATATATATACCTGTGTGTGTGTGTGTAATATGACAATGTATATACAAGCTATTGTACATATATGACATAAGAAATTACCAGGAGCAATAGAGGGTGGTATGATTAAAAATACATGACCATAAAGACATGAAAATGGGGGCTGGAGGGATGGCTCAGCGGTTAAGAGCACTGACTGCTCTTCCAGAGGTCCTGAGTTCAATTCCCAGCAACCACATGGTGGCTCACAACCATCTGCAATGGGATCCAATGCCCTCTTCTGGTGTGTCTGAAGACAGCGATAGTGTACTCACTCATATAAGAGAGAGAGAGAGAGAGAGAGAGAGAGAGAGAGAGAGAGAGAGAGAGAAATGGCTTTACAGAGCTTATCACTGTACAATGGATATGTATCCATTTTAAAATACCTTTTAAAAAGTTCACTTGGAACCGGGAGTGGTGGTACACGTCTTTAATCCCAGCACTTGGGAAGCAGCAGAGGCAGGCACAGGTCTCTGTGAGTTTGAGGCTTTCTTGATCTGTATAATGAGACCCTCTCTACAACAGAAAAATCACTTGGAACTTATTTTCTCTGGAAAGTGCTCTTGGTAGTGGGATGTTGTTGTTTTGCTTTTTAAATCTCTTCACTAAACGACACCAAGAGACTCACAGTTTTGAAGACAGCAGTGATGCTTAGTACTAAACAGGGGTTCTCAACCTGTGGGTCGCGGCCCTCTAGACAACCCTCTGTTTCCAAAAATATTTATATTACTATTCATAACATTAACAAAAATATATTTATGAAGTAGCAGCAAAAGTACTTTTATGGTTGGGAATCATCACAAGGAACTGGGTCAAGAGTCACAGCAGTAGGAAGGTTGAGAGTCACTGTATTAGAATGACATCAAAGGACTCTGACCCTGGGTGCCCTCGCTGAAGAGATAAAGGGGAACTCTGAAAGTCAGCCACCTCATCATCAGACAGAGCTTTCGTTCTTTTGTGAAGCCAGCGCTGCAGCTGTTTGAAGGGACAGCTCTGGGTCTCACACAAATGAGCAGAAACACCTGTCCAGAAACGTCTGCAGATCAAAGAACCCTAGAAGTGAGTTCACAGGAGACCAAAGGAAGCCAAACTGAGTTGTAGTGGTATGAACTCAGCCCCAAGGCCCTGAAGAAAATGGGGAACAATACAGGCTGGAGAGAAACCTGGATTTCAGTGGCCCGAAAGAAAAGGCCTGCCAGGAAGTTGGAATGATTCAGTGCGTAAGCCCCAGGCGGGAATGGGGCTACTCCATGGGCGGGTGGGGGAAGGGGTGGAGCCATGACCCACAGAGGCGGTTCCTTTTGATCAATTTTCTTTGAATACTCACAGCACGACATTGAGGTTTTTACTGATGATGCCTTATCTGCCATAAAGAAGGAGTCACTCTGGGAGACTTGCTGAGACTTCCCCCTATTGATCTCTGTCCTGCCTACCTTCAAGAATGCCACCAGCCCAGCTGCCAAGGAGAAGCCGACTCTGCCCACGCGTGCGCATCCCCCGGGACACGGTTCCCCCACAACCTCTCCCAAGCCTCCTTGTTCATTTTATGTAGACTCAAGCTATGTGACCGCGGTGTGCTTCAAACCTTAGCTCCACATTTGTGAACAGGAGCTTGACTATGTCGGGTCTTTCAGCAGGATGGTTCTTGGAGAGATGATTTCTGTCTTACATACACTTCATCCTGATGGCATGACTCTTCTGGATTTTCTAACCTAGGGATGTTGAGAGCTCTTCACATTTTCCGGATTTAAATCCATATGCAAATTTCATTGGCCATTTGGCGACCTCTTGTGAAATTCTTGTCTGTGTGTTTTGTTGACTTGACTTGTGTTAAAATGTTTCATTTTCATTGAAAGCAGCTTTTTTGGGTAGGTATATTCTGATGACTGTCTCCCCTCTCCCAGTTTCTTTCAGATCTCCCTCACTTCCCTGCTCACCTAAATCCACATCCTTCTTCTTTCTCATTAGAAAATGTGCAGACACCACCACCAGTCAAAACAGCAGCAGCAGCAACAAATGGAATGGGAGAAAACCAACAGTAAAAGAAAAGCCAAAGAAAACCACAAGGAACATAGATAATATCTAAGGGGGGGGGACCCTGCTGGGTTGGTGAGAGGAAGCCTAGATAAAGCATCATCAGACAAAACCCTCCAAAAACACCACTGGGTTCATTTTGTGTTGGGTATCTACTACTGGACATAGGGCCTGACCTTAAGTGTGGTTTGTATACGCAGTGAGACTCCCCCAGAGAAATTACTTTTTTCTTTGCAAGTGGTTGTCAGTTAGAGATAACTTCTTGGTTAGCGGTAGGAGCCTGTGTCTCCGTCCCCTGTCGGGACTGGGCCCATCTGGCTTGAACCTGTGCAGGCCCTGTGCGTGCTGCCACAGTCTGTCTGAGTTCAGACACACGTCAGTCCTGTTTTCTCTTGAAGACTTGAAGATGTATTGTCTTCAGTGTTAGTGATTGTGTTTTGCGCCAGTGTCTAGGCATCTGGGTTTGGGATGATTGTGATTCTAGGTGGTGTTTTCTGGTCTTGCCTTTGTTGGATGGAATTTTGTCCCTTGGTTTCTGTTGTCCTCTTTAGGAGTGCGTAGTGGCTGTGGGTTCCTGGTGGGTAGTGCTTCTGAGTCTCTGCCAGGTGTGGCCACTGGAAGTCCCAGGTAGAACATGTTTCCGGGTATTGGGGCTATCTCAGTCAGTGTTCTGTTGCTATGAAGAGACACCATGAACATGACAACTCTTATAAAGGAAAACATTTAATTGTGGCTTACTAACCCCCAAGGCCCACAACACATAAACACTGGATACACTTCTTCTTACAGAACATTGTATCAATCTGATGAAATAAACCACAGGAAGCATGTAGTTCAGAGCCTGGTTATTGGCTTGCTTTGTTTGTTTGCTGTTCTTGTTCCTAATTTTTTACATTTATTCTCTCTCTCTCTCTCTCTCTCTCTCTCTCTGTGTGTGTGTGTGTGTATGTGTGTAAGGAGTGGTTAGAATATTCGCCATCACTAGATGGCGCTGTCGTTCTGAGGAAACTTGCGGATAGCCCGCGAAAACCCCGAAGTGCATTATGGGTGTACATGGCTAATCACCGCCCACTCCCGGGGCACGCCAACCAATGGGGAACACGCTGCCCCGGAGCTATATAACACCGCCATGTTGGGTCCCGCGCGGTTCTCTTACTATCAACAACAACAATAAAGCTGAATTGTAGACGAAGCCTGCGTGTCGCGCGTCTTCTTGCTGGCGAGAGGCGAGAGGCGCGCCCGACAACTGGTGCCGAAACCCGGGAGGCCGGGAACCTTTTCACACCGGGGAGAACCCCGCCCACCGGCGGAAAGGCTTCACGTATCTACAGTGGCAGGTGAGCTCTCTCAGAGTATGCTGGACTCTGAATTTCTAATGGGATCGTTTGCGGGTGATGCACTGCTAGGAATTCTCTTAACAACCGTAATTGCTGCCCGCTTCCTTCTGGTCTTATATAAAAGAGAAATAGCCAATGACCAAGAGACATCGGACGTTCGGGACAGTTTACTTGAGCCAGAGCGGGACCAAAAGTTAGGAGCGCGACCAAAACGGAGAGATGCATCTAAAGAAAGAAACAGACCTCCCCAAAAGAGAAATAAAAAGGGGAAGATATGGGGGGAAAGTATGCCCCGGGAGAGAAAAAGAGAGGCCAAGAGAGCCTGGGAGAGAGAAAAGAGGCCAGGAAGGCCTGGGAGAGAGAAAAAGAGAAAGGAGGAGAAAAGGCTATTGCCGAGGGAAACCAGAGGCTTTTCACATTTGACTTAGGTAGGATGATTTAAATCCCTTCAGGATATCAAATTCTCTTTCTTCTCTATTGTATGTCCTTGGCGCGCCAATCTATGTGTCAAAACTGACTGTTTTATGTTGTCTGTGTCGTATGAATGGATGTTGTCCTGTGTTTCAT
>CM052707.1:72915450-72942908 GCA_028551405.1 Uromys caudimaculatus | reverse complement strand
GGGGAACACGCTGCCCCGGAGCTATATAACACCGCCATGTTGGGTCCCACGCGGTTCTCTTACTATCAACAACAACAATAAAGCTGAACTGTAGACGAAGCCTGCGTGTCGCGCGTCTTCTTGCTGGCGAGAGGCGAGAGGCGCGCCCAACATATGTGTATGTCTCCTGTGTGCCTGCAGTACAGATCTGATCCACTACCACTCTCAAGCTGGCCCTGTTAAGCAATTTATACATACTAGGCATGTTAAGTGCCATACTAGATACATAAGCAACTGTCAGGCACTTAGAATGCTAGAGCTAGGATTCTTAGCCAATTCCAGAAAGGACACAGCAAATCTTGGGAGTTACAGATAAAAATGTTGTGAAAAATCACACAGGGTGGTGGTTTACGGACCAGACAACACCATCACAATCTTATTGACTTAACCTCCTGCCTTGCTTCCTTGCTTTCTGTGAAAGTTTATTGAGTGATTACTATGTGCTGGCCTATTCTAGGAGCTAGTAAAAGTGGTGAACACGGCAGTCCAGTTTATCTGTATGAAAGACAAATATATCAGTGACAATGGAATATTTAGTAAGTGCCATGAAGAGACAGCAGAAGGAAAGACTGGTGGTGGGGGCATGACGGGTATAGAAAGCTTTACTGAGGTGATACTTGGTTAGATTCCAAAAGAAGTATTAGGGGAACCTTGAGGCTATTTAGAGACAGAGGCTTGTGGGGACAAGGGTTTCAGGTGCCCTGAAGAGAGTATGGGATGCTGAGATTCTTCAAGGATTAGCAAAGAGGCTTGCTTGGCTAGAGTAGAATAATCCTGCCCAAGAATGATCCCTCTGAGGTACATCCAGCTCGGTCCCAAAAGCCCTCTCGGCCTTGGTAAAGTGGAGCCGTGTTGAGGCGCAGTTGTATACAGTTGTATATCAGCAACTTCTCTGAAGTTCAAAAGCTAGCTTTATTGTGTAATCCGGATCATTTTATGGCACGTATTTCTTTGTGCCTCAGTTTCCTCAAATTAATGACATCAAACCAGACTTGGACATGATCTTAGCAGTTTCTTGGCTTCTAGATAGAAACTAAATTAAATTGTTCCTTGCTTGAACTTGTAATTTATGGGACGTATTAAGCCTTTACTTACATTAGTACCCAAAGTGGCTTCTGTATTAACTACACTGGGGGTGGTGTTTTAGACTACTTAGCATATGATAATTAATAAGAGAGTGCCACTAGCTCATCAGAGATAGAAGTCCAGTTAATTAACAAATGAATTTTTTTTTAATGTTAGCAGTGAGTTTCCGGTGAGACTTGAGAGTAAGTCTTGCCAGATATCAAAATGACCTTTCCCCCAGACAGATGCAGGCACAAGTGAAATGACTGAGACAAATCTGGGCCAAAGGATGCGGCTTGTCAGAGGTGACAGGCCTGGTAGGATGCCACCAGTGCGGGTGTACAAACACGCAGGGTAATTAGATTTAAGGTCTAGACACTTCTGGAAGAAATATAAACAGATGAGAGCATCAGGCCAAGATTCTAATTGAGAAAACAGGATGAGGAAAGTACTTTGTGCACTGTGCTTTGGTGTTGAGGGTGACCTTTACTACAGAGGGCCTGCTGAGGTCTGCGGATTCCGATCTTGTCGTCGTCTTTAATTGGCTTCCCAAGCTGAAGAGATATATCTCCTCCGAGGCAGAAGGTAAAGAGGTCTGAGCAACCATGTTTGCGTTGATCCTGCTGGGTATGGTTCTTACACTGCTAGGGACCAAAGCCAGGCTCTTGCACGTGCTAAGCAGGAGTTCTACCAGGAAGCTCTGTCCCTGGTCCCTTGAGCACTGTTCTTTGTACTTTATTCTCTGAGAGGGGATGCTCCTGATTAGAAGATGGGTTATTTTCCTGTACTCTGTCTTCATTCAGTACTTCATTCGGCAGCCACTGGGTCAGCCATGAGCGGCTCAGAGTTCCACCCTCCTGCATGGTTTGCTTTTCTGTCAAAAGCAGGATGACTCCCTCAGGCAGGTTTCTGGAAAGTCTGCTCTTGTGGAAGGCTCTACATGATTAACAGTTTGTGGGGAGATGTTCTGCTGAGGCTGACTCTTTGGGTACTTTTCATTTCCCCAAAGTCAGATTAGATGAGGATGGATGTGGAACCCACTGTGTAATAGGGCTGGATAATAAATAGGACAAAACTCAAGAGATGCTGTTGGCAAGGAGACAGCCCCAGCTTCTTTCTTCCATGTCTCCTATGGCTGGGCTATAGGTTACTGAATGTTGAGCCAAAGCTAGGGATGAAGACCTACCTATGTGATGGTTTGCAAAAGCTTGACCCAGAAAGTGGCACTATTAAGAGGTGTGGCCTTGTTGGAGTAGATGTGTCACTGTGGGGGTGGACTTTAGGACCCTCATCCTAGCTGCCTGGAAGCTAGTATTCTGCTAGCAGCCTTCAGATGAAGATGTAGAACTCTCAGCTCCTCCAGCACCATGCCTGCCTGGATGCTGTCATGCTCCTGCCTTGATGATAATGGGCTGAACCTCTGTTCCTGTAAGCCAGCCCCAACTAAATGTTGTCCTTATAAGAGTTGCCTTGGTCATGGTGTCTGTTCACAGCAGTACAACACTAACTAATACAACCTATGAGTCAAGTCTAGTCTGGACAAAATATATTCAAGTCTATGTGGCCCACAGATGATTATATCAAAACCCATCTAAAGAGAACATGCTCCTTCGTCCCAAATGGTTTTCTGTGCATGTTTTGTTTCAGAACAAGACTTGGGTATTTGATGTCTCTATCCATCTCCTTGTATTTCTGACAGATGAAATAAATTCAGTAGACTAAGAAAGCATATTCATCAGGGTTATTGCCTTCCCATAAGCTGAATGCTTGCTCCAAGCTAGTAGAACTACTTTAGGAGGTGGGTTCTAGATGGGAGAAATAAGTCACTAAAGATGAATCCTGGGTTTGTGTACTGGCTGGTTTTGTGTATCAACTTGACACAAGCTGGAGTTATCACAGAGAAAGCAGTTTCAGTTGAGAAAATGCCTCCATGAGATCCAGCTGTAAGGCATTTTCTCAATTAGCGATCAAGAGGGGAGGGATCCTTGTGGGTGGGACTGTCCCGGGGCTGGTAGTCTTGTCTTCTATAAGAGAGCAAGCAAGCAAGCCAGTAAGAAGCATCCCTCCATGGCCTCTGCATCAGCTCCTGCTTCCTGACCTGCTTGAGTTCCAGTCCTGACTTCCTTTCGTGGTGAACAGCAGCATGGAAGTGTAAGCTCAATAAACCCTTTCCTCCCCAACTTGCTTCTTGGTCATGGTGTATGTGCAGGAATAGAAGCCCCGACTAAGACAGTTTGTATCTTACCCTAGACCCTTTCTGCTACTGTCTGTTTCCTGCCAGTCACGTGGTGAGCACCCTCCTCTGCCGAGCATTCCCACTGCCATTTTACAACAGGTGCAGCAATGGACCACAGAGGACTGAAACTCTGAAACCCTAAGACCAAATAAGCCTTTCCTACTTTATGTATTTCTATTGGTCTTTGCTCACAGTAACGAGAAAGGGAATTAACAGAAGTGAGAGCCAGAACCCGGAGGACAGAGGGGGAAGAAAGCTCTGTAGAGCGTGACTTTAGTAGAGACAGATTCCTTCACAGTGTGTAGATCTCAGAAGAGACCTAAGAGCTCCGAGGGCCTGAGCAAGCTCACCATCCCGCTCTGCCTAGTGCATCTGGAATCTCTCGCTGCCACTTCTCCGGAGCCTCAGTCAAGGAAGTCAAGCCAGGAGGATGAGATCATTGCCATCTTGTGAATGTCCCACATGCAACAAAAGGGGGAGGGGCAGAAAGAATTCTCCCTGCAGACAACACTCTGTCTAAGTACTTATTCAATCAAGGACAAACACATCTCAAAACATGTGACATTTCGTCAGGAGGCAGGGACAGGTCCATAATCCATTCCCAGCAATTACAAAATCCCGAAGGTACCCTAAGGCACCAAAGGCAGGAGCCTTTGGTTATGGTGAGGGCAAAGCTCTCACAGTAAAAGCAGTCTTGACTGCTGACCCCACTGTCCCCGACTCAGTGTTGTTGCCAGTTGCGATGATGCCCACCGTGTCTATTATTTTAAAATTTGGAGTCAAGTCCATCCTAAAATGTGTCAATGCTGAGCCTGCATGGAATGGTGAAGAGGGAGAATCTGTTGCAATCAGCGATGCACTGAGGGACGTTCTCATAGGCCATGGGGCACCGATGGTGACATCCGTCGTAATGGAAAATAGAACATCAGAGTCAGAACAGGATGTGTGACTTCAAAACCGAGGGTTGAGTCACAGGCAATGTTCAGTGAAACGAGGATCAAGACCTGAGGGCAAGAAGGAAAACACTGTCAAGAGCAAACAATGTACATCCTCACCACGTGTTGACTAAATGCCTTCACAACCAGGAAGTGAGCAAATGCCACCAATCATCGGTCAGAAGCAACGTATAAAATACAATAAAGACCAAAAAGTGAGAGCAGTGTGAATCTCAGTTGAGATTCACTCCTTTCAGATAACTCAAGTGTGAACATTCAGAAAGTTAGTGTCTTAGTTAAGGGTTCTATTGTTGCAGTGACACACCATGATCAAAAAGCAAGCTGGGGGGGGAAAGGGTTCATTCAGCATACATCTCCATATTGTTATTCAACATTGAAGGAAGTCAGGACAGGAACTCACACAGGGCAGGGACCTGGAGGCAGGAGCTGATGCAGAGGCCATGGAGGGGTGCTGCTTACTGGCTTGCTACTCCTGGCTTGCTCAGCCTGCTTTCTTGTAGAACCCAGAACTACCAGCTCAGGGATGGCCCCACCCACCATGGGCCGGGTGCCTCTCCCATTGGTCACTAATTGGGGAAATGCCTTCTAACTGGATCTCATGGAGGTGTCTTCTCAGTTGAGAGTCCCTCCTTTCAGACGACTCAAGTTTGTTTGTCAAGTGGACATAAGACCAGTCAGCACATGCTAGGTTGGATTTTTCTCATAGAAACAAAATTAATAGGATATTTTTGAGGTGTATGTACATAATCATATCACACACTGACAAGCTAATCTCCTTTACTTGAAGTCAACTGTTGGTAGAATGCAAATCACATTTACAACATAACGTCACAGCACCAGGGAGAGTTTGACCAAGCAAGTAGACACGACATAGCAAACCATTTACCCTATTCCAGCTACCCACTGAATTTACAGTTATCATGAAGTAATCCTGCAATTACAGCATACCTGCTAATGGTGAAGCAGCTCAGATTTTGATACATTTGTTGGGCGTTATCTTAGGTAAACATTAGTTGTGAAACTATACTGTCAGTGGCAAAGCTCCCTATTGATATTTCTGGTGTAGATCTCTGTGTCCTGCCTCACTGAGGCCTGAACTGTGAATATAATGGGCCAAGCACTCCTGGAATTAGGTTTCAGCCTGTGGTGCAGATCTCTCTAAGAAAGAGAGATCATTTCTGGTCACCTGATCTTGTCATATGAGCACATGAAAAGGAGATTGTCTGTCTGGAAGGGAGATTGGTGGATTCTCTATTACTGGCTTTGAGGATAAGGGACTGTCTGTCAGGGACTTAAGTGTCCTTTCCCTTGGTGTATAACAGGCTGTCCATCTGTGACTGATAACTGATGTAACAGACAAATCCTACTCTACAAGGAAATTTGTACAGTGTATTTGCTTGTCTAATAGTTGAGGAGAAAGATCCTTTAACTTTGTTTCAATCTTAGTACATAGACTAAAACACACTAGGATATTTTAAAATCTATATTTAACTACATTTTTGGCGACCTATTATAAATAAGAATAGTATTTATTGTCTTTAAGGCACTTAGTTTAAACATAATTTCCCTGCAAAAGTATCAACATATTAGACTTGTGAGTTTGTTGGCTCGGGATGCCATAGCAAAATGCCACAGACCAGGTGGTAAACAAACAAACCCCAAGCCTGTGTTCCTCATGGTTCTGACATACCAGATCAGGGTGGCCACTGACCGCTTCTCCAGGCTTATAGATGGCTGGCTACTTTCTCTTTGCATCTTCACAGTCAAGAGAGAGAGACAGGGATGGAGAACAAGGAAGTAGTGCCAATCCCTGCTTCAGTCCGTGCCGGAGCTCCTGCCCTCTCTGATGGACTGGGACATAGCAGTGTAACCCAAATAAACCATTCCCTCCCCAAGCTGCTTTTGGCTGGCATTTCTCACAGCAACAAACCCCGAAATTGAACAGCAACTGAAGGAAGGAAGGCTTTACTTTATCTAAGTCTGAAGGTACAGTATAGCATGGTGGGAAGTTATGGGGACATGAGCTGGCTGCTGGTCACATTGCATCAACAGTCAGCTGGTTGCTGCCTGGGATCCCATGGTACAGTACCACCGACATTTAGGATGGATCTTCCTACATCCCTTACTATATACCCAGAGATTTACCTCCTCAATGACTCCAAATTCTGTCCAACTAACAATGGAGATAATCCTCACAACCAGTTTTCTTTCAAACAGAAGACACCTAGCAGTCAACCTTAAGAGAGACCCAGTCAGTCTAAGACAGCAGAAGAAAATGCCTTTTGCTTCAGTTTGTACAAGAAGGTAACCTGAAGCAACCCAATGCTGTCCGTTCCTTTTTTTACACTGTAGTGTCTTGTTCTGGCTCAAGCAACTCCCAAAAACCATCCTACAGTGGCCAAGGGAGTACCGTTCTGCTTTACGGACGGGAGGCTACACAGCTCATAGTCACCAACCTCAGTCAACCAGATCTTTCCATCCAGCTCATTGTGTCTTTAGTCTACACCATCGACCCCAACTCCTGTGCCTAGCCACCCATCCCTTTCCTGTGCCTCTCTATTATTTTTCTGAATCTGAAAGAGCTCCATAAGCCCCGGAGTCCTGTGGTCATGTGACTGTGACTATACAGCCTCTGTTTGGGAGGTAGAAACTGTGCTCTCTTCTCTGGTTCCACTCGTTCTTTTTCTTTTCTTTCTTTCCTTCTTTGTCTGTTTTTTGAGAAGGGATTTCTCTATGTAGCCGTGGCTGTCCTGGAACTCGATTTATTAGACCAGGCTAGTTTTGAATCCAGAGATCTGCCTGCCTCCGCCTCGAGCATGCTGGGATTAGAGGCGTGGGTTTCTTGACCGCTGCTAAGACACCTGATTGGGGTAGAAAGTTCTCTGCTGTGAGCACTCCCGAAGCAGTACGTTCACGAGGTCCAGGAAATCGCAGCTTCATCTCACCTTGCCTTCCTCCTCTCAGGGTGTCCGCCCTTTTCTACTGATTTGCTGAGACAGCCTACAAGGCGATGGACTTCACCACACCACCATTTTCATACACGTATATCATTGTAGCTGGCCTCGAACTCAGAAATCCGCCTGCCTCTGCCTCCCAAGTGCTGGGATTAAAGGCCTGCCTCACTTTCTCATACTGCTTCTCCATCCCCTGGATCCCTTCCTTCTGCCTGTATGTCACGTGTACAGTGTGTGTGTGTGTGTGTGTGTGTGTGTGTGTGTGTGTCGGGGTGTATTTTGCATGTGAGAGAAAATGTGCACTATTTTGACTTTATTGCCCAATACCATCTCTGGTTGTCCACCCTTCCATCCTTTCGATCTTTCCTCCCACCTCACAGCCCTCTCTTTTCATGTCTCATGTGCATTAATGAATGTTTACATGTAAATCTCAATTCCTCCCAGAAGATAAAAGGTGCTCTTTGTACTTCTGGGTTTGGCTTCTTTGACTTCACTTGACTCCACCCATTTTCCTGTAAACAATATGATTCATTCTTCTTGTGACTGAAGAAGATTCTATTGAAAATGCATACACACATAATATTTAAATTATATAGATATCATGTTATCTTCGCCTTTCCATCTGTTGATAAATATTCAGGGTTGGTTCTGTATCTTGGCTGCTGTGAATAACAAAGCAATAATCATGAATGTGTGGGTAACCTCTGACTCAGATTCCTCTCCTCTAGGCACATACCCAGGAGTGGCAGAGCTAGACCATAGGGTGGCTGTACTTTTAGTTTTCTAGGGTTTTTGTTTTTTTGGTTTTTTTGTTTTGTTTTTGCCTTCACACTTTCTGTAGTGGCAGCACTAGGATAATATCCCCCACCCCAGCAGTACTTTAGGGTTCCTCTTTCTGAATGTCCCCATCGCACTTGTGGTCTTTGTTTATTTGATGATAACCATTTTGACTGCAAGCAAAGCTCTCAGTGCAGCTCTTGCTCTTCATGTTTAGTTTCGTGTTCCGGGGAATGGATCCAGTGCCTCGTGTACGTCAGACAAGCATTCTACTTCTGAGCCACATCGCCGCCAGCTGGACTTGAACTCGAGACCTTCCTGCCTCAGTCTCCAAGGCTTGGATCATGGGCTTGCAGCACCATGTCTAGTTCCAGTGTAGTCTTCATTGTGCTTCAACGATGGCTAAGGATGAATACCTTGAGCTTTTCTTAGGGTGGAGATAAAGAATTGTCATCTATTATATGCCTAGAACTCTGGGTGTCTCTCTTATTGCTTCTTTCTGCACAGATGTGTACCGTAACAGTTCTGGTGACAGGCAGCTACAACCACCCTCTGTTACAGAAGCTATCAGAGGAACAATGGAGAGCTCCCTGAGGCCCTTGTGATAGCCACCTTACCACAGTGTATCTGTATCTACCCCAGCTTTAGTGACTATGAGGCTACAATGTTCCTGCTTGTGTCTTTCATATACAGTTGTGAAGAGAACAGAGTTTCAAACTAGAGTCATTAAAAGGGGCAGCACAATGCAATACGATTAAAAGTCAGTCCAACTAGCTTTTTATCGTATTTTTGTTGTTAATTTTGGGGTTTTTGAGGCAGGGAGTCTTGCTATGTCCAGGGTGGCCATCTTTACAATCCTCCTGCCTCCTGAGTTCTGAGATTATTGGAATAAATTGCTGTCCAACTGGAGAGAGCCAGACCCTTTGTGCTCTGAGCTAGGCTGGAGCTAGCCTGGTGTGGTTGAGTGCAGTGTAGGAACTCCGTGTTCATGCTCTGGGCAATAAACACACCGGAAACAGCTTCAGAGAACAGTTTCATTTGGTGGTGGTGGGGAGAGATGGTATTCGTGCCCTGGGGAGGTGGCCAGGGTCTCTGGGGCAAGGTTTGTGTGGCCATGTACCACTGACCAGGGCAGGGATGTTGGAAGATGCTTCAACTACATACTCAGGGGCTGCAGGGTGGGAGTGGGGGTGACCTTATAAGGTCAAACAGGGCGCGGAGCCTGACTGTTGTCAGGGTAATACATTCTTACTAGGGTTGATGATGGGGGAACTGCCTTCATGGTGCCAGGTTGGGAACAGGAGAGGTAGCCAACTCCTGCCTCCTGTCCTCATGTTTGAGGTGGGTTTGAGGTATCCGGGTTAAGGCTCCCTGGACCCTTCCCCTGCAGCCCTGGGCCATTACAGTCTGACACGCCAACATGCCCAGCTACATTTCACTGGTTTTAATGGGACTACTAAAAACTTGCTAAGGGCAGAGCATGGTGGTCCATGCCTTTAACCTCAGCACTCAGAAGGCAGAAGCGGGCAGACCTCTATAATAATTATTATTTAAGTTATATGTGGATTATACTACATTTGTTCTGGACAGAGTAGCCTTAGAGAACCTTAGCTACTTTTTAGAAGCACATAAATATGATTTTAAAATATTTACATTTGGGGGGGAGGGTATAGTGGCTATTTCTGATTGTCAACTTGACTATATTTGGAGTGAATTATAATCCAGAATTAGAAGGCTCACCTGTGATCTGGATCTTGAGTCTGGAAGACACAAGTTTCAAGTGTGGTGGTACGCACACCGCTAATCTGGGCCATACCTGCTGCTGGAGATCTACATAAGGGCATTGGAAGGAGGAAGATTCAATCTTCTTCACCTGCGAGCCTTGTGGGACTAAGCGACTGCTAGATCCTCGGGTTTTCATTCACAGCTACTGCTGACCATTGTTGGGGAGTTTGACTACAGACTGTAAGTCATTAACAAATCCCCTTACTATATAGAGACTACATATAAGTTCTGTGACTCTAGAGAACCCTGACTAATACAGAGGGCATTACCAACAACCTACATCCTTCTCCTAGGCCTTAATTTCTCTCTTTGGAAGCATCTTTTCTACTGAAGAAAGAAACACCTCCAGTATTTTGAGAACTAGAGAGAAGAAAGGAGGAGCCCTGCAGTGTCTGTGCCAAATGGTGGGAAGTACGGTGAGCAACTAGTTCTTACACACTGACGTAACAGGGCAGAAATCAGGCCACACTGTAGTAGCTGCCTCTGTCTCCTGGGAAGGTAGGGGTGTTTGGGCTGGGAAGCTAAGTGGCGTCCAGCAGGGGTGTGTAAGGTTTGCAGCAGGATTCCTCAGACCATGTGTGTATGTTGGGAGGGAATGTCTACCTACACCAGAAGAGGGCATCAGGTTCCCTGGAGCTAGAGGCACAGGTGTCTGTTAATCACTTGATATGTGTTCTGGGAATCAAACCCCGGGGTTTCCAGTAGAGTAAGTAGCAAACCCTCCTAAACACCTAGCCATGTCTCCTGCCCGAGACAGATATTCATAAAGAGAGAGGAATGTACTTAGAGTTGGCTGCATAGTTGCCTGTCCACATCAGCAGGAGCCGGGAATCTCAGCTCAGTGAGTTCCAGAAAAGGGTGGTGAGAAATGAATTGTGGGAGAATTCTCTGCATCCACAGAAAACAAAGGACAGAGTTTACTCAGGACACCCAACTCTGAGGAGTCTGGAGCTGGCCAGGGTGGTAGGCCACAGACGGCCACAGCTGTATTCTGAGGAGCTGAGTCTCTCCTCAGAAGCAGCACGGGTTATTGTCCTTGGAAAAAGCCATTGAACCTTTCTCTCAAGCTGCTCACATGTTGTGTTGCCACCAAAGAAGAGCTGATGGATTAAGTAAAGATATGGGGACTCTCTGACCTCCTATGCACAGGGAGCAATGAACATATCTAGACATCTGTGGGGTGTGGTGGTTCATTCTGGACTCAGAAGGCTTAGGTTTGAACCCACGAGATCAAGGCCAGTCAGGGCTACTGGGTAAGACCTTGTCAAGTAGAAAGAAACAAATAAAAAGGAAAAGGAAAAATAAAATAAAATAAAATAAAATAAAATAAATTGAAATGAGCCAGGTGTGGTGGCACATGTCTTTAATCCTGGCACTGGGGAGGCAGAGGCAGGCTGATCTCTGAGTTTGAGGCCAGCCTGGCTAAGAGAATGCGTTCCAGGACAGCCAGGGCTACACAGAGAAACCCTGTCTCGAAAAAGAAAACAAAACAACAAAATTGACACATGCCATTGATTACTGCAGAGTTAATTTTTGGAGGGGTGTGCCAATGACATTTCCTGGGAACTGATTCTGCTCTTTATATAAGGGCTTTTCCTTAGGCCGCCTGTAGATTCTGAACTCACACATGTGGAACATCTTGGAACATTTCAGGAAATGGAAAAGTTTTAAGTATTTTTCTTCAAAAAAAAAAAAAAAAAATGTGGGTGGAATCTTTTCACACTTTGATCGCAACTAAAATTCCCCAAGATGGGTCTCCGATGATGACAGTAATTGTTGTTTTTATAAAAATATAGAGAGAGATATATGGGATTATGGGGAGGTAGGTGTGGGGCTCAGTAGGCCCGAGCCCAGGCATCCCTTCCCCCTGAGGAACCAGCCACACACACAAAGGTATAGTATAGAAATAGAGTTTATTTAGGGCATGGGAAGGGGAGTTAAGAGGGTAGTAGAGGCAGAGAAAGGCAGAAAGAAGGAGAGAGTAGAGAAGTAGAGGAGTGGAGGCCAGCCATGACCACGTGGAGAGAGGGGGGAAGGGAACGGGGAGAGGTAAGGGAAGTAGGAGAGAGGCAAGAGAAAGAGATAAGAGAGAGAGGGGGCAAGCAGCCCCTTTTATAGTAGGCCAGGCCCACCTGGCTGTTGCCAGGCAACTCTGGGGAGGAGCATACCTGGCTGTTGCCAGGTAACTGTGGGGTGGAGTTTAGACAGAATGCCAACAGTAATAAGCTACAAGAAATTTCTAGGGGGTCGTTGGGAATGTGGATGTGCAGCCACAGGGTGGTGACTGTTGTTAGGAGCAGGGACCAGGAGTTCAGAGGCTCCGAGGGAAGTGACGGGACAAGTTATCAGCCAAACCGTATTGCAGACATCAATAAACAAGTTAATAAACAGCCTTGAGTTTATTAACAGAACAGACTAGTCCAGACCCTTCTCTCTCTGCAGAACAGACCCTGGTAGCCAGCTCACATGGGGGAAGATTTGTTAGTAACCATGGATTTCTAGGCAGACCCAGGAAGTTTGTATAGCAGGCAGGGAGGAAACAGAAGAAAAAAAAAATGCTTTTAGTTTGATTTTATCTTTAATAAATGTGATGTGTACTGTGTGTATGTGGGATGTGTATGAATGTTCAGGTGCCTGAGGAAGCCGGAAGTGAGAGGCAGCTTCCTTTCAGCTGGAGTTGTGGGCAGATGTGAGCTGCCTGACCTCTGAACTCCAGGACACCCTTGTTCCAGCCCCTCATCTAGTTCTTCATGGAGACTGGAAGGACAGGTGTGACTTTGTAAGGGCTTGGGGTGGGGATGGGGGTGGGTGGGAGGGTGAATGGGTTGTGGCTTGTTTCCCTGCCCTGCCCTGCACATATGCACTTTTATGGGACACTAAGATGAAGTGTCTGAGAGTGATGGCCACCAGAGAACCTTCTATCCCCAGGGCTGCTCCTGGGTCATCAGCAGGTCTAATCAGAAAGGAGGCAGAGGCAGCTAGAGCTAACATCTAGTCCACAGCCCTTAGAAATGCTCTAAGCTCTCTGGGAAGAGTAAGGGCTGAGATGACACCAATTATTCACATGGCAGTGCGAATTGGCTCATCATTTGGCACAGGAGTGAAGAATTAGCTTGGTACTTGAGGCTCCAGGGCATATTGAGAGAGAAGAGAGAGAAGGGGTGTTATTTTAACACTTAGCATCAAGAAAAGCAAATCTGAAGCAAAAAGTGTCACCCTTTTTTCAGTTTAGTGTTTCGTAATTATTGCTATTTTATGTTAGAATGGCAAGTCTCAAGCAAACTCCACAGAGGCATTAAACTAAAAATCTGCAGCTTTCTGATCCTATCCAGTCCCGGTGCCGTGTCAACTCGCATTTAGTTTATTGGCTTCTGTTGGGTTTCCTGGCTGTGCTTGCGTGTGTCTGGGGTTTCCTGTGCATAGCTAGTATATGCATGCATGCATCCATATCTAATGTCAAACAAAACCAAGATTCTTTGATATGCTCAGCACTTTATCATGTGCATCCTCCAGAGTGAGCGCCCCTCCCCCACTCTTCCTAAAAGTTCCACACATTCTGCCGGGCACAATACATTCCCTAGTCCATCGCTTCTCTGTCTGCAGACAGGCTTTTGTAAATCTCCAGTTACTTCTAAGGAAAGAGCATGGTTCCTAATATAAGGATCAATCAATAATTCGCAGTGCCGACACATGTAGAAGTCCAACATTAAATTACTAGATAAGATTCACAGGCAACATTTCTTTCAGATTGTAAAAACAATCTTGAGAGAGAAAAAATATGTAGATTGGAGATATCCGTTATATAAAACATAAGAAATATAAAATGAAGGTTCTCGATCGATTGTGAAAACACAGACATAATAGAAAGCTTACCAAAAATAATGCCTTGAAAAGGTATCTCCATAAGTCCATTTATAAATGCTGTTGCTTCTCTGTAACAAGGATTCAAAGATAGCCAGCCAGGTAAAGACCAGCCATGTTCTGTTTCCTTTCACATTATATACTGTGGGAGTGTGTAATACTCTGTTAAGTTAAATTCTATTTGAAAACAGACAGATCGAAGAAAATAGTAGTTAAAAATTCCCCATCAGGTATAGCACCAAACTGCACATAGGATCCTGGGAGCAATTTGAGAGGGACACAGTCACACCTTACTACGAGTATTTCCTGTTATATGTCTATATTTTTGTTTCAGGGTGGTAAAGGATTGATTTCACTTTATGTGTATAAGTCTTATTCATAATTCAATCTCAATGCTTGAAATCATAAATATGACCAAAAAAGTTCTGGGCTGAGAAAAGTTTTCCTTTTATATAAAAAAGCTTGGGTAGTTTACCCGTCCAAGATAGTCAGAATGAACTAACCAGGACTAGGCTCAGCTGGGACCTTGAGTTTTAAATGTTATGAAATTCGCATTTCACGAGCTATTAGGGTGGAAATGTGGAACAAGGAATAATGACAGATCACGATCCACCCTGCCTCTGTGTCTGGCTATGCTCCTGTGAGATGGGCTCCAGCCATGCACTGAGCACAGCAGCCCAGGAGTCCCGGGGCTGGGGCTGTGCAGGCAGACGCTATGGGAAACAGCCTTGAACATGGCTGTGGCTGTGGTACCTGGCCTGCAGCTCCAAGAAGTTCATTTGCCTGGCGTTGCTCTGCATCGTGACTGCGCTTGGAGTTTTCATATCTTTACATTTGGTATAAACTAGCAGGCAAAGTGAAACAGAGACCTCCCTCCTCTCCTTCCTTAAAGTAGAGCTGAGAGTTGTGTAAATACCCAGAATCCTCTCATTCCAAGCACTGTTGCTATGATGAAATGCATGACCAAGACAATGGATAGAAGGAAGGGTTTATTTGGGCTTAGCAACCCAGGGGGATAAGAGTCTTCTCATGGCAGGGAGCCATGGCAGCAAGAAACAGACATGGTGGCTGGACCTGAAAGCTGAGAGTTCACATCCTAAGCTAAAGCCACAGAGCAGAGAGAGTGCTGGAAATGACACTAGTCTTTAAATCTCCAAGTGACACATTGTCTCCAGTAAGGCCACACCTACTAAACCTTCCCAAATGATCACCACCAACTGGGGACCAAGTATACAAATACATGAACCTAGGAAGGACATTCTCATCCAAAGCACCACAGGACTGGCCTGGGACTCACTGTGTAAACCCTAGGATGGCCTTGAACTCAGAGATACACCTGCTTCTGCCTCCCCTGAATATTGGGATTAATGTTGTGTGCTCCCACACCTGGCCAAATTACATTTAAAATTACCAAAAAAAAAAAATCCCTTTAGACCACACATTTGTATCACACAGTACATTTGGCCCAAAGTCTGTCTGTAAGCCCTGTGACTAACAACGTTTAAGGTAACTTCAAATCCCAAGGCTTCTACCCCAGACCTTGTATCACAGGTATAGTCCAACACAGAAAGTATGAATCCTGATCATGACCCACAATGCCCTGGGCTTACCACCTTGATAACTGTAATTCTGAACAGGGCGTCAGTCTGTGCTGACTGTTTTCCTTTGCTCCTTTCTCTCAGTGTCTGGCGTCTGAGGCTAAGCTTATCATTTCCTGTAGCTTCAGGAACCAGAGGTGACTGATAACCATAGCATGACTGAGTATAGCATTCAGGTCCCAGCAAGCACTTGGGACCACAATGGACTAAGTCCCTGTCTGAGATGGTAAGCGCCCAAGAAGGCTATCTTAACAGGCTCATTCTCGATGGCCTCTTCAGATGTTCTCTCGGCAAAATTGGAGCAACCCCATTTCCCCTGAAGGCCTTGGCTCCAAACTGTCTATAGGATAACATCTTCACCTCTTCATTTAGATTCATGGAAACTGCTTTCTATTATCTGGTAGAGGAGTAAAAGGGATTTCCCTTTATCTTCTGAAGGTTTGGGGACCTAAGCTAATGAAAGAATCTGACAAGCAGACAGATTAGCAGGAGAAAAACAAATCTGTACCAGCAGAGAAAACATCACAAGAATGGTACGTGAGGTCTCAATGGCCCGTGAGACTTAGAGCTTTATGTTCCCTCATAGAAGGATGGCGGGGGGTAAAGACCCCAACCCAGTTTGTCTGGGTGCCGGTGTTAATCCTAATCTTTCCACAGTGTTCTCTGTTGATATCCAGAGACAGGCTTCATGGTGGAGTGTCTTCCAGAGAGACTTTGAGATAGATGAGGAACTTTGCAGAAAGTATCTACTGCTCTGGGGTACCCTCAGTTTGGGATCCAGCGCCCCCTTTTAAAACTCTACTTTTAACTGATATATAAAAATGGACATTATCAATATCAACAGGGTGCCATGGGATGTTCCGATGAGTGTGTGTATATATACATATATAGTGTATATACATACATATATAGTGTGTATACATGTGTACTATATATACATATGTAGTATATATATAGTATATACCTATGAAGTATATATAGTTTATATACATGTGTAGTATATATAGTATATATACATATGTAATATATATTGTATATAATATGTAATATATTATATATATAGTATGGCAATCGCGGAATTGCCAGATCATATGGCAAATCTATAAAATTTTCGAGGGCCCTCTGTACTGTTTTCCATATGGTATACTACATTACATTCCTACCAGGAAGGGTTCCTTTCTCCACGTCCTTCCTTCCTTCCTTTTATTATTTTTATGTTTATTTACTTATTTATTTGTGTGTATGTGTGTGCATATGTGTGTGTGCATTCGTGCATGCATGTGTATGCGTGTGTGCGTGTGTGTGTGTGTGTGTGTGTGTGTGCACACGCATGTGTGCTCTCATGCAAAAGCCACAGAACACATGCGGAGGTCAGAAGATATTTCAAAGATTCCACCAAGTGAGGCAGAACTCAGGCCTCGGGCTTCATGGAAAGGCATACACCCTGTGAGCCATCTTGCCAATCCTGTTTCTTCTGGTTTTGTTTCTCTGGGATGGTTTCTCTATGTGTGGCCCACGCTGGCCTCAGATTTACTGCAATTCTCCTGCCTCAGCTTTCTAAATGCTGGAATTACAGTTGTGTGCTAACCTGCCTGTCCGTAGAATTTATCTTTGGCCTTTTAAAAACAGTCACTCTTGTTGGGGTGATATTCAGAAATAACCTTCTGCATATGCATCCAAATGTCATAGTAAAGCCGATTATTTTGTATGCTAATTAAAATATAATAAAATGGCTTTCTAGAATTCAAAGCAACTTGAACACAGGAAATGGGACATACTGCTTCATGAGCTACTGTGTTGAGATGTCCAAGCAGCCCCTGGCCTGCTCAGAGATGCCGGGTCCACTGGCTTGAGACCTGTTGCGGGATGTCACAGATAAACTTTCTGCATGCACTGAGCCAGTGACTCTCTAGTTTTCAGGTTCTGATCTGGGAAGTGTGAATACAACCGAGATCCCCAGTGCTATCTGTAAGGACTCAGACTTATTACACAAACCACAGCGACTATAAGAAACGTAAAGACTATGTTTTGTAATATGCCGGACATATCTCTAAAGACTTTTTCTACACAAAAAATTCACCTTTATTACTATTTATATTTTATAGTATTTTACTACATTTTTTGTTTTTTTTAATTAAAAAAAAAGTGTGGGTGTGTGTCTGCATGGGTACCATGATATGTGTGTGGGCGTAGAGGACATCTCGTGACACTGAGTTCTCTTTTACCTTGTGGGTCTTGGGGATCTCATACATGTCATTAGGGTTGGCAGAAATGTCTTTACCCAAGGGGTCATCTCACTGGCCCTAGAGTATTCTTTTTAAATTTAAATTTTTAATGTATAGCTTATAGTCTGTTCGAACAAATTTTAAGTAGGAGGCAAAATAATTTTATATTCATTCAATATGTTACTTTAAAAACTATTGTGGTGGCTCTTCCTGGTTGGGAACTTGACTCTATCTGGAATGAACTACAATCCAGAATTGGAAGGCTCACCTGTGATCCTGATCCTGAGGCTGGGAGATACAAGTTTCTGACCTGGATCTTTGGCATGGAGATTTTGAGCCATAGTGGCTATGAATCCCAGGAGACTAAGGCAGGGACAGCTCTGAGTTCAAGGTCATCTGGGACAAAGCAAGTCCCAGATCCAGGCTTGGTGATACACACCTTTAATCTGGGCCACACCTTCTGCTGGAGACCTACATAAGACATTGGAAGAAGGAAGATTCGCTCTTCTTCGCCTGCTTGCCTTGTGGGACTGAGAAACTGCTAGATCCTTGGACTTTCGTTCACAGCTGCTGCTGACCGTTGTTGGGGAGTTGGACTACAGACTTTAAGTCATCAACAAATTCCCTTACTATATAGAGACTACTCATAAGTTCTGTGACTCTAGAGAACCTTGACTAATACAACTGTATTCAGAAACTATAAACTCCCTACTTTCAATAAAGTTTCCTACACTCTTTTAACCTGGATGTGTGGTAAGAAACCAGGATTGTGTTGAACAGGATTCAGCTGCAGACAATGAAATCCACCCAAATGAAAGGATTTGACACAGGGCTAGGATTGGGAGCCTAGGAAGGCTGTCGCTGGTCTCCAGGCTGAGCTCTCATGAAGCTCTTGATATCACATGAGGAAAGCCACTGAGCAGCCTCCACAGATGCCAGACAAAGGAGCTGCTGGTTGTGCAACTGGCTGTAGAGTGTCCTTGCTCCCATAATGGGTCATCCCTGCTGCAGCTAGATGTCCTAGCAGGAGCCTGCTGGCCTCAGAACTGCCTGGTTCAGTGCTATCTATACAAGCAAGGAGACACCATTAAAGACTCAGGCACCATGCAAATCACCAGTGAGGGTCTAGCATCAGCGCTATGAGAACTGGGGTGTTTTAGCAAGGGAGCCAGGTGCAACCAACTCGGAAAGCCAAGGGTTAGGTTCCAATCCCCAGTCCATGCTCAGTGTGCCTTTGGTAACCTGATTATCAACTGCAGTGGAAGTATGTATACCTTCCACAGATACTCCCAGAACTAGGAAGGAAGGAAGGAAAGGGAAGGGGAAGGGGAAGGGGAAGGGAGGAAGGAAGGATTTATTGGGGGGGAGGAAAGAAGCCAGCCAATATTGTACTGTGTGCTTAGAAAGGTTAAGCAAATAATACTCTTTCACAAGTGAATAGACAAGTCACACACACACACACACACACACACATACACACAAACTCACACACACACAGATTGCAATAAAGTCCTTTGTCATCCATGGCCTGAGCCTGGCCATGTTTCCATTTAAAAGACTGAATCTCTTGAAATAATAATACAAATACAGTCATTATGCTATCAATAACTGATGCAAAAATTAAACCAATATCTTGACAGAATTTAGAAATAGTGTGTGGAAACAATGTTTAGATTAGGGATTGTAAATATTGAAAACAGTATCTGCAGAAAGTTTTTACTCATGTGACAAGCAATGACTGCTAATATACACAAAATGGCCTAAGTGCAACATGAATTTTCATGTAATGTAAAATTTATTTTTAGTCTCAGTCTGTGTGTACGTGGGAAGGTGTACGTGTATGGTGTATGTGTGATGGGTGGATATGCCCTGCATACTTGTGGAGGCCGGAAGAGGATGTTAGGCTCGTGTTCTAGTCCTCTCTGTTTTATTCCTTTAAGGCAGGGGCTCTGATTGAACCTGGAGCCCGGCTTCCATCCAGCAGCCCTAGTTAACCTACTGTCTCTGCCTCCCACAACATTGGAGTTTTAGGCGTGTTTGGCCACACCCAGATTTTTATGTAGATGCTTGGGATTTGAACTCAGGACCTTGTGCTTGTCCAGCAAGCACACCTGCCTGCTGGGTCATCTCTGTAGGCCCATTTTCTTATGTTTGGTTACAATGATCTTGCCATGTTGTCCAGGATGGACTGAAAATTATGGCAGTCCTTTACCTCACTCTCTTGAGTCCTGGGGCTATAAGCCTGTAACATCAAACCTGGCTTAGGAATTTTTAAGATATATTTTGCTTTTTGAAAGATAAAGTGCAATGAAAATGATTGATCTCTGCCCAAGTCATACTTTTAAGGAGATCTGATTGCTTCCCTCTAGTCTTATTTTTTTTATGCTAGCATACAAAAATAATGGTTTCATTAGAAGATTTCTATTCCTGTATATACTGTCCGTACCCCTCCCCGTCCGTACCCACTGACCTTTCTTCCTCCAGTCCCTTCTCTATCTTGCCTCCCACAAAAGAATGAGGAGAATTACGAGCCAAGACATATTTATTATTTATGTGTACTCTTTTATATTTATTTACATGTGTGTGTACACATGTGCGTGTGTGTGTTTATGCATGATATGTACGTGTAGGTATGTACATGTGACAAAACATGTATAAGTGTCAGAGGACCTCTCACAAGAATTGATTCTGGCCTTTGGCTGCGTGAATTCTGGGCATCAAACTGAGGTCTCCAGGCTTGGTGGCAAGCACCCTCATCTACTGAGCTATATCTTGCTGGTCCCCATCTTCCATTCTTAGTCCTTGATTTTATTGCAAGTTTCAGGAATCACAGAAGATGAAATAACTGCTGCTTTCGTATTCGGAAGTCTGTTCCTGAGGGTAGACCACCCGGATCCTGGTGTAGCCAAGGACTAAATGTGAGAATGGAGATGTGGTATGGGGGATGTTGGATGCACGAGCTGGGTGCTCTCACACATTGCAATGGGTGCAGGGGTGGAAGGTGGAGGGAGCTGAGTGCTGGACAGATTACAGGGGCCAGCTATCCCTGCATTGCCCTATTTAGTGCAAGACTTGCAGGATTTTGTAAATGATAAATTTGAATCCAGCCTATAGATTGTTGCAAAGATATATTGCTAAAACAAAAGGTGGAAGGAGAGTCTGCTATTTTAAAGGTTGTCTTGTAACTTAAAATATCCGATTATAGTATATGTACCTCCACCTGCATACTTGTCCCAGGCCCCCCCACGCGTTAAAAGTAATCTGTTTTTAGCTACACCAATTGTCATCAGTTTTCACAGTGACTTTCTGTCAATGTGCACCTTTTTAAAGCTGAGCCATTTTAAAATATGTCACAGACCTGCGTGACTCCCCCTGACAAGTATCATACAGAGCATTTCCTAAAAACAAGGACGTCCTGTTTAAAATCATTTTCACCCCCCAAAGAAGCTTCATGTGACACAATAAAGTAATCTAACATGTAACTTATGTTCGAAGTTTCCCCATTGCCTTAGACATGCCAGACCTGGAGGTTCCTGGTAAGCCCGCCCCAAGGTGCTAGCGTGAGAAAGCGGGTCCTGGCTCTTATTTGCCTGCTGTCCTGGTACAGACAAGGGAGAGATGTCCTTCTCCCCTCCCCCCTATCCCTTGGCATCCATGGCAGGCAGGAGAGCTGGCCCTGCACCTCATCTAGGCAGCAGGGTAGAGCTGGCCCTGGTTGAGGGGGTTGCTGGTAAGATGGCTCCAAGGACACGAGAGATGGAGAGCCAGGGGCCTGACCAGCTCAGACACCTCTCAAGCCCAGGTCCAGGGCTCTGAATTTGCTCACCCCAACATCCACCCCATCCGTGAACTGCTGGAGCACATGAAGGGGCTGGTCCTACAGATCCAAAGCGACAGGATCTCCATGACAACAGGATATCTGAGCGGAGTCCCAGTGAGGTCCAGTATTGATGATGTAGCAGAAGCCAGAGGTCTCAAACCGGACCAAAGAGTCACTGCAATGAATATCTGTGAGCAAAGAAGTGTGGACAAAAGGGTACACCGTGGGACACTCTGTGACACACTTCAGCTTCCATGATTAGTTCTTTTTCTTTCCTGAGGTTGCAAGGGTGGAGGGTGGATACGAGAGGAGGGGGAAATTGAGTGGGATTGGGGTGCGTGATGTGAAATTCAAAAGGAACCAATAAAAAGTTAAAAGGAAAAAAGGAAAAGAAAAAGCAAGTCTCTGTCTCAAATAGTTTGAAGGTCAAATCTGATTTTGAGGTGTAAGATGGAGGAGGCATTCCACCAAATCCAATGCAATCTCCTCTGAGTCCTGGGGAGACGAGGAGAGAGTTAATGCCACCAGCTTTCCAGCTTTGCTTGTTTTCCAGCTTTGCTTGTTTTCCAGCTTTGCTTTCCTAAGCGGTTCAGAAATGGCATGCGTCTGCCTTTCCTCCTGTAAGCATCTGCTACCACCTTACCTTTCCCCTAAACTTTACCACAAGAAGGGGGATTTCAAATAAGGAAAAGTTTGAAGTAAATCAGACTTTAAGGAGGTTGTGTTTATGAGCTTTTAACGAAAACAATCTAAACTTCTACACATTTATAGATCTGCCCAGTGTTCAAGACTGATTTCCTCGCCTCTCTCTTGGCCAGCTTTGATTTTTAGTGTCTTCATGTATCAGTGAACACAAGTGTCTGCGAAAGATTGGTCACCTATTGACAGCTCAGTGTGTGACATGCCAACAACTATACTGTAAGCCTGGATTGCACCCACCTTCCAGGATTTCATTCAAGAGCGAACTGAATGTTCTCAATAGGAAACCCATGATCTGTTCCCCCTTCGTGTGGCTCTGCTCCTGCCCCCCCCCCCCCCACCGGCAACAATCCTGAAACTGTTCTCTCAGCAAGCCTCATACTATTCAGATGGTTTCCTGGGTGATGTGCTTGCTGTGATTTAAGCTGTATGCCACAGTGTGTGACTGCTCTCCTGAGGGTGCCCTTCTCTGGCTGGGGCCCCTTAGGTATGCGTATTAGGTATGAGAGATTAATGCTGTTGCGTCTGCATGGAGGGGATCTCCTGTACACGTGAATATTTATAAGAAAATAAAAATCAGATGTCTTTCCACTGAGACATTGGAAAACTCTCAGTTCCTTAAAGATCATTAATACAAAGTGACTAGGCTTATTTTAAAGCTGTGAGTGAGTGGACAGAAGATCAAATAAGACATATATTTCTATACACATGTAATACACCAATTGATAGACACTTTATACATCTAAGCAATGCTACTTGATGCCAACAGATAACGCTGTGTGGTCCTCAGTGGCGGTACACTTGCCCAGCATGCCTGCTGAGGCTTAGGATTCAACCCTCAGGAGACCACAGGAAGGGAGGGCTGAGAGGGAAGGAGGCAAGGGATGGAAGGGAAGAGGAGGGGGGAAGAGAGGAGAGACAGAAAGAGAAAAGTACACACAGAGAGACATACATAGAGAGACAGTGAAAGACACACAGAGAAAGACAGACAGACAGACAGACACACACACACACACACACACACCAGTATACATAGAAATAAACCCGGAGCCTAAGATGCAGAAGACTTTAAAACAGCATTATGACATTGTTTTCTGTTGAATCTAAGAATAGAGAACTTGGCCTAAATCTTTCATTTCTTTTCATTTTTCTAGAATCACGCTTTTGTAGGATTTTACAAAGCATGTGTTCATGACAGATTAGAAGAAGAAAGTTCTTTCCCTCAGGTAGTTTCAAAGGCAGTGTCCTAAAAATGGTGTTTGACAGAATGTGTGTGTGTGTGTGTGTGTACATATAGATAAAGAGGGAGGAAGCAGAAATTTACAACACCAAATAAAGTGTCAGTGGTGACAGGGCTGGGCTACTTTCAATCTTAAATGGCAGTATGTATTTTAACTATTGCCCTAACTTTTACCCATAATGCGAATAAGCGCACAAACCAACGAACAAGTTGGCTGATCTCCAATTATGTAGAAGCATGTTTAAGGAAATGAGCAAAGTTACAAAAGGCCCTCACTCAGACCTGATCCCGGCACTGGACATTTTCTGCAAAATCCTTCCCCTTTTGCTTTGTTTTCTTCCGTTTAGCTCACAATCCCTCCCAGTGTCCGCATTATTCGTGAGTGACATCTCATGTTACCAATCAGGGCTAAGCATCCACATTTGCTTCCCTTGTTGTCCCAGTCTTTTACCAGGTGGAGGTAAGCCAGCTGCCTCTCTCACCAACTGCTCCTGTGGTCTGTATCTTTGAGCCCCTCTGTCCTTTCCTTCTTCGTCTCTCTGCTTCTCTGCCTCCAGCAGCCATCCCGAAACTCCCTTTCTCCACAAGCCTTCTGTGATGCATTGAATGAAAACAGCCCCCATAAGCCATAGAGGTGTGGCCTTTTGGAGTAGGCGTGGCCTCGTTAGAGGACGTGTGTCACTGGGGGTGGGCTTTAAGGTTTCAGAGGCTCAAGCCAGGTCTAGAATTACTCTCTCTTCCTCCTGGCTGCTGATCCAGATGTAGAACTCAGCTACCTGTCCACCATCACATCTGCCTGCCTGCCACCGTGCTTCCCTCAGTGATGATGGACCTAAACCTCTCTGAACTGTAAGCCAGCTCCAATTATGATATGTTCCTTTCAATGATCTCTTATCATTCATGTTGTCTACTGGATGACAGATGGCAACATGTAGATGTGCTTGGTGTGATTTAAGCTGTATGTCACAGTTTGTGATTGCTCTCCCAGTGTGGGTCGGGACCGCTTTTACATGATGCCATCTCTCTGGTATTTGTATTTTTGTAGAAGATGAGCTTCTAGAACTTCATGTAAGAGCAGATCCAGTAGCTATCAGCTATTTAAGTACAAATGTTGACATGTTAATTAACACTGAATAGAAATAAATTGGCATTAAGTAACACTTTAAAAATTAGTTTCTTGCCAGGCAGTGGTGGCGCACACCTTTAATCCCAGCACTTGGGAGGCAGAGGCAGGTGGATTTCTGAGTTCGAGGCCAGCCTGGGTCTACAGAGTGAGTTCCAGGACAGCCAAGGCTACACAGAGAAACTCTGAATGGAAAAAACCAAAAAAACAAAAAACAAACAAACAAACAAAAATTAGTTTCTTGATTGCATTAGCTAGGTGCATAGAAATGTAATATTCATAGGAATGTAATATTCATATTACTGCAGAAAATCCTTGTTCCAGTATTTCCATAGTGCCTATATAGCTCTCTGTATAGAGAAGATAATCAACTACATAATAAATAAATTATTATTTAGCACTCAACATCAAGCACACTAATATGATCACTATTATTAATGAGGCAAGAGGCTATGGCAGAGAGAAGGCTATAACGCCTTGTGTAAAATCTGAAAAACATCGTATGAAAAGAAAAAGTTGGCACAGATGAAGGCTGGTTCAAACCTCCATTCCCAGGCCAACTGAATCTGGCCACTGGTCCAGGCCCAGAGGAACCCCAATATGTAGGTAATACTAAAAGTCACGTTGTGGAGATTCAAGAGAATAGTGAGATGCTTATGTCTGCCAGTGCATGAAACCACGTGTAGGATTATGCTTGACAGATAAGAGCATGCGCAGAAAAGCCTACACTACGTAAATGACTCAGAGAACCTGCCGCGTGTAGCATACAAGCCGTGCACATTGGATACCGAGCTTTATCTCTACTTTGGCCGCCCACTCTCACTGGGAACAACTACAGCTTGTCTTAATCAGCGATCTCTGCTACTTCTTCGGATGGTTATCTCTGCTCAGGACTCAAGAAGCCCTCTGCAGGTGACATCCACTGATGTTGCTAAAAGCACCGCGGAGCATGTGTGTGCAGATGGAGAAGGCTGGTGACGTGTTTGAGGTAGGTGTGGGTCCTCCCCCTCATTCTTTTCTCATTGTGTTGCACACCCAGCCCCCTCGGGGTGACTGAACACCTGGGAACCACTTTTTAGAAACTTGCTGCGCTTTGAAGATCAAATGCACCTACAAACCAAAGCCGTCCACACATTGACTGGCTGATAGACATCCTATCTCATCCCGCGGAACAGCTCGCTCCGGGTCTGACCCCATCTCTAATTAGAAGACTGGCCTTTGTAGGCAAAGAGGCCTCATGTTCTCTACAGAGCCAGGGTTTCTGTCCCCACGGATTAAGAGTGGCTGATCTCCTGCTCTGTACTGTTAACTGCTCCGTCTCCCTTCCTATTTCTTTTAAATCACAGCAACCACAAAATAGCAAACTGTGAGAGGGTAAGCACAGAGGTTTGGCTCCTTAGAGTGCCCTGATGCCCCTGGGTGCATCACAGTGGAGTCTTCAAAACAAATCACATCACCATTACAAATGAGATTCAGTCAAGGCGTAATAAAGGTCTAGCTTAGTGTGAGCAAAAACAACTCAGAGAACTCTGTTTGATAGAGGTTAAATCTGAGACCAAAGATAAGTGAATTGCCTCTGAGACATTGTTATCTTTTTTTTTTTTTTTTGGGGGGGGGGGTTCAAGACAGGGTTTCTCTGTGTAGCCCTGACTGTCCTGGAACTCACTCTGTAGACCAGGCTGGCCTCGAACTCAGAAATCCGCCTGCCTCTGCCTCCCAAGTGCTGGGATTAAAGGCATGCGCCACCACTGCCTGGCGTTTGTCTTTTGAGACAAAGGGTCTCACTAGTAATAGATAGTAATAAGACAATACAAAGGATCAGAAAGACCTCACTCTGTAGACCAAGTTGGCCTCAGTCTCAAAGATCCACCTGTCTGTTTCCTGAGTGCTAGGGTTAAAGGCGAATGCCACCATGTCTGGCTATGAGAAGTTGTTACTCTATTTTGCTTCTGAACTTGTGTATGGTCTCATAGAAGGAAATGGTACATTCCAGCTAGGAAACTGGAAAGGCACTGTTTACAAAAGTTTTGTGGAAACTAGTAAAAATTAATAATAATAATAATAATAATAATAATAATAATAATAATAATAATAATAAAAGAACAGAGCAGTACTCTGAGACAGGCACTATCAGGGAGCCTCTACCCCACCCTGTGTCTGGAGGGTCTATGGAAGGAAGACATGCTAATGGATGGGAGACCTGAAACCTGAAGCTACCTGGCAGGAGCTGGGACCTTTCCCAGAGGAATAAACACATTTCATGGAAATAGGTCAGGGAGTCAGGAAAACATGTTATTCAACCCTAGTCTCTGTCAACCCACCCACTGAGCAAACCCAACAAGAAGCAGGGCAGTTGATATGGTTCTTAGCAGTTAACAGACTTTGGCACAAAGCAGAGTGGATAAGAACACAAATAGTCTCTCTAACTCCTTATTCCTCTGGAATATCTCCGTGAGAAAATGTGGCATGCTCCTAGCATAGCGCCTACCATGTTAGTTAAGCAAGCTTGGTTCTGCTAGTTGCCTGGGTGTAATTTTTATACACCTAGAACTTGTGTTAGCTGTGCGTATAGTCATCTTCCCACACATGCTTAAGATCTGCGTGTGGTGATACTCACCAATAATCCTAGGATAAACGAGGCTGAGGCAGGGGCTTGTGAACTTGGGGCTAGCCGGGACTATACAATAAGACCTTGTCTCAACAGCAGCAGGAAGAAGAGGAAGAAGACGAGGAGGACGAGTTAAGAAATGAGTTGAAATCTAAAACTTCAATTTCTCTTAATTACACACACACACACACACACACACACACACACACACATAATCATGTATATATAATCCTATAGAATGATGACTCTGTCATTCTAAAACCTCTTCTTTTCTTTAATTTCCAAATTCTGAGTTTTCCTTTCCGTATCTTCTTCCTTGTCTCCTGTCAAGGCCATATCTGAGGTTTTGGAAGAGCCTTCTGGGTGACCAAGGCTTAGGTCTGATGTACTTCTGTCTGTCCTTTCTCCTCTGTAGTCGCATTTGCTCTGTAGTAGCTGTTCTTTCCAGCTTACATGGGAGGCAGAGGCAGTT
>CM052707.1:72874602-72914950 GCA_028551405.1 Uromys caudimaculatus | reverse complement strand
AACCTTGGAGGGTGATAGGGAAGCAAGAACCATGACAGCAGCGCTCAAATCGATGGGATTCCCCAGAGCCTAATGCCATCCTGGAAGGTCCACAGGACTTTCTGGTCAGTTAGATGTCAGATAGGAAGTAGGGAGTGAGGCTGGTGGACTAAGCAGACAGAAGGGTGAGATCAGCATTACTGAAGTTAGGGTAGACTCAGGGAGGAGCGGGTTGGCTCAGTTAACTCGGGAATCTAGTTCTAATCCAGTGTGTTTGACATGAGCTTGAGATCTGCTAGATTAGTGCGTCTTCAAAGGAGCTTTCCCAATGCCCAGTCCTCGGAACCTGTATGTCCATTTAGTCATGTGGCAAAGGGGAAACAGTGGCTAGTTAGCTTAACTTAAAATTCAGCTACTTCCCTGTGTAGTCACAAGCTTTTAAGTGGAGGATAAAGATACAGAGGAGCTGGTGATGCAAGAAAGACTCAGCCAGCCATTGCTGAGGTGGAAGGGACTGCATTTGAACAAATGCAGGCTGTCTCCACAAGCTGGGTGAGGAAAGACCAAAGCAAGAAAACAAAACAAAAATTTCTCCTAGACCTTCAGGAAAGGAATACCGTCCTGCCCACACCTCAGTTGACTCCTCTCAATGATAGCATTTAGTCTTTTGAGTTCCAGAGCTACAAGATAATAAACGTGTCTTGTTTTGAGCCTTTTTTTTTTTTTTGGTTTTTCGAGACAAAGTTTCTCTGTATAGCCCTGGCTGTCCTGGTACTCACTCTGTAGACCAGGCTGGCCTCGAACTCAGAAATCCAGAAATCCACCTGCCTCTGCCTCCCAAGTGCTGGGATTAAAAGCGTGCGCCACCATTGCTCGGCATTTTGAGCCATTTTTTAAAGCAATTTTTTTTTGCAACAATTTGCTGCATCAGCGTTATACAGCCATGTGAACTATCTGGTAGACTCCAAAAGAAGTGGGTCTGGATTTGGGATGGAGGTCTTGTGAATTATTAACATACGATATAACTTAAAACCAAATTCCTGATGACTGCCAAGAAAGCCAAGAAAGGGAGGAGAGCCAGGGAGGGGGAGCAGCCAGGAAACAATGAACAGGTCAGTTCCGGGAGACTTTGACCTTAAGAGAGAAGGTGCCCTTAAAGGTCTAGAGGAAGAATCTGGTAGGATGGGGGAAACCAGGAAGCCAGGTGCTTTAAGAAGGGGACAGTGACCTGTGTCACATGTTCAGAGGGTAGGGAAGGCGAGGACTGGGAATTGGTTTGTGGATTTAGCAATACAAAAGCAATTGGTAGTCTTGACCAGGACAGTTTGGGTATGTTCTGGGGACTGAAAGTTTGGATAGTAGATCTTAGAAAGGATGAAGGAAGGAAGGAAGAAAGGAAGGAAGGAGGGAAGGAGGGAAGAAGGAAGGAAAGAGGGAGGGAAGGGGGAGAGAGGAAGGGAGGAGGAAGGAAGGAAGGAAGGAAGGAAGGAACAAACACATTTATAAAATATAAGAACTTCGCTGTAAAGGTCAGCGGAGAGGGAGAGCTGAGACTGGAGGTACATGTGGATGTCTTGGGTGTGAGTGAGAGAAATAACTAAGGAAGATCTAGTAGAGGAGACCAGAGCAGGTAGGTAAGCTGTTCAAGATAATGTTACAAAGTGACAAGTGACACAGTCATGACATCCCCCAGGGGAATGTATTCATACAAGTCCACTCCCTCATGAGGGCCCACTTAGCCAAGATGAGAGCTAACTACACTTAGTAGTGAGCCCAAGAAAACCTCCAAGAACTGCTCAGCTGACCCCACTCAATGGTGAGACAATGGGTTGTGAGCTTAAGTAATGTATATCACGGCTTTTGCTGTTTGAGACAGGGTCTTGCTGTGCATCCCAGGCTGCCCTTGGACTGATGACCTGCCTGCCTCAGCTGCTGGAGGCTGGGATTATAGACATACAGAATCATTCTTAGCACAGTGTTTTTGTTTAAAGCTACCAATTTCATGACTAATTATGTTTAAGAAAAAAGTAACCATGTAGATCAGGTAGTGGCCTCATCTAAATTTTTCCATGTCGTGTGAAACAGTGGCTTCTCGGCTAGAGCTTGACTTGGGTGACTCCATTTTGCCACACATCATTTGGCTCTGTTTTGAGGGAAAATACAGAGGTCGTGATACTGCCACATCCCTTTTGTAGACACCACCATCTGCCCAGAACCACCTACGATCAACAGGCTGATAACATTCTTACATGTAAAAAGGTACCGCCTGTAAGCTTGTCAAACCAGACTGAGAACATACGGGCACATTAACACTGATGAGAGTGTTTTGGGGAGGTGGAGGGAGTAGTCACCAGTTTTTATGTTTTTCTTTGTCTCCCTAGTACTGAAATTATGTACATATCTACCATATCTCAAATCTAATAAATCTTAATCTACTTTTTTTTTTTTTTCAAATAGCACATATTTACTGAGGGTCTTTTCTGTAGTAACTCTGGGTAAGTCTCCAGGGCACTGGAGTAAATAGGATTATAAATCCTTCCCTGCTTGGAAGCAAGCTGAATGAGAAACACTGACATAGTATGGTGAGCCTTACTCTGGGAGAAGTGGGGCTTCCATGACATAAACAGGAGTCCCAGTTCACTGTGGGGTCAGAGGTCTGGGCTGGAAATGGACTCTCTACAGAGCAGGTAAGAGCTGAGAGATGAGAAGCTCTGAGCAGATGAGGTTGTGGATGATATTGGGGATGAGAATAGCTCTATCTTTCTGTTCTTATTCTTTGAGAACTTTATACTCTATACTTTGAGCATATTCTTTTCCCGTCCCCAACCCCTCCCAGATCCTCCCCACCATCCATATCCACCCAACTTTATGTTCTTTCCTCTCTTAAAAAAGTTGGAGTGGATTTCGTGTTGCCTAACCTCTCCTGAGTATGAGGTCTGTCCCGGAGTGTGGTTGATATACTCATTGTTACTCCATTGGAGAAAACTGACTGACAGTCCCTGGCCGCTAACAGTTGAGAAGAGCCTCTTGACCAAGCTGGGACTTTGAACTTCCTACTCCTCCCTGTTTCCTTCTTAGCTAAAAGTTGGAAATGTTTGTGAGTCTGTCAGTAGACTTATCGTCCCTGGAGGCCAGAGATGCCAGAAGGGTTTAAACTAAAATGTCTCTGGTTCCATGGTGGCCAGAGACTGGGGAATTCCAGAAAGAAAGTCTGGTTTTGCCTAGGCTCTTTGCCCCTGAAGGAGTAACTTTTCCTGGAAAGAGCACTGAAGATGTGACAGAAAGCTGAGACACTTTCACACCTGGGAACTGGACTAGCCAGCCCACTCCTTTTCCTCCATCCTGTAAAGCCTGACTAACCCCAAGACTGGCTGTTCACTGGTGTCTGCCTCCTGGGACCCCTCTAGCTGCACAAGAGCCTGTCTTCTTTCTTCCCTTAAGTTCCTTATCATAAAAGGCTTATTTCTGAAACTCACCCTCTGTGGTGTGTGAATTTCACTCGTCTAGTTCGGAAGGAAAAGACCCCGAAAAGCCACTAACTGGGTGAATGATTCCTGTAATTGTGGATGCCTGGCACCGTGACTTCTGAGCCAAGCTTATCTAAATACCAATAAGGGCTCCATCCCTCTGATACAGGGTCAAATTGACTACATGGTTTTGGTGCAATTGATCACACATGCACAGTTGGGTACAAGTGATCAAGTACATTCAAGATCATAACCAACCAACATGAGATGCAATAGTCCTTTGGTTTCATAGCAGGACCATTTGTACTGTCATGCAATAATGTATGCTTTATGCCGAATTTCTAGTTACATTTTCCACTAGTACAAACATACAGATGTAACCACCTTCAATGACTTTTGTCACATGAAAATCGATAACATCTTTCTAGGTGCAGAATGAGCAGAAATACCATTTCCTGCTGAATGCTTGTTTGGACAATGCTTCCTGTTGCCCCAGGAAAGTGCTGGGTTTTCACTTGTCTTTTTATGGTTTGTCTTCATTTCCCTTGTAAAATCTTGAGGGAGTAGTTTAGAGCTCTACTGTGTTTTCCTTTGAAGCCACGGTTGTCTGAAACTCTCTCTTGTTACATCATACAGACTCACTTTCTGCTTCTCATTACTGTGGTTCAAGGAAAAATGTTTGGGCCACAAAGCCATCAGATTTTGGCAAAATATGTGCAGAATCTGGAACTAGGATTTTGGCATAGATTTCTTCTGGATGAATCCATTCATTTTCTATAAGGGGATTCAAGAGAACAAAATATTAGGAATATTAGAAGCAAAAGCTCTTTCTGGAACCTTCTAGTCAGCATGGTTCTAGACATAGGCATGGTTCTTGGTGTTCTTCTTCCTTTGCCTCTAATACAGTTTTGTTTCAAGTTCATGGTCCTTGTAGACTCCAGATGGCTCTCAGATCTTCCATGGAGAATCATAAACCACTGAGTTCTGACAGATGTTTTATGTGTGTAAATCTAGTAATGTCTAGAATAATACAAATCAGAATTTATATTATTGACTACCCTACAAAGCCAGTCTCCCGGTACATTTGACAAAAAGGAGATCTAAACTTCTTTCTGAGGCCAGTACCTTCACAGACTTGTGTTCCTGGTTTTCTGCAGGATAGGGCAGTAGGTTTTAAGTTTGAATCTACGTTTGCCCAAAGGCACAGTGACACAGCAGAAACAGCTTTGTCCTCCAGTGTTTTTGAGTCACTTTTTACTATGTCATTATGTGATGACTTTTCTCTAATGCATCAGGAAGCTGGGTTTTAGAGACCAAGTTGCTCGGGCTGGCCCTGAATTCCACAATTTCTTTGCCTCAGCCTCTTGAGTAGCTGGGACTGCAGACTTGCACACAAGGACCAGCTTTCAGAAAAGCTTCTTAAAGAGATTAAGTTCATGAATGTTTTTTGAGACAAGGTCTAATGTAGCTCAGGCTAGACTCTGTTTTTAATTCTGCTCTGTTTGGAGCAAAATGCTATAAGGGAGTCCTTAGGAGCTACTGGAGTTATCGTGAATTTGACATTTGCCACGAGTCTAGCTGTATGGTGGATATTTCTTCTCCAGTTGTTCTCTAGGCAATATTAGATATTTATGTACCTAATAGGTAGCCAGTCTGTATGTTTGTATAAATAATGATTTATTGGATACTTACACGTTAGGAAGCATTCCAAGAGCTCCATCAACATTACTTCCTAAAACCCATGAATTCTGTTTTTGAATTAAAATAAAGGTTAATAACTTGCCACTTAAAGGTCTTCAGAAGTCTTATTGTCATAAAGCTAAAAGTGTGACCTGCAGGAAGAGAAGCCAACCCTGTGGTTTGTTTCTGTCCATCCACTGAGTGACAAGATAACTGGCTCAGAAAGCAGAGCAGTCAGCAAATAAACAGGCGTGACAGGGGGGGGGGGCAGTTAACTAAAGCAAGACGCAGAGCCGGGGTTAATAGGAAAATCACGCCAACATGTATCTTGGTTGTTTGATTGTTTGTTTTTAAGACAGGTTCTCCAGTCTTAAACGTGGCCTCAGAACTGGCCATGTGGCTGAGCATGACCTTGCACTCTTATCTTCCTATCTCTGCCTGGTGTGACAGAGTTAATTTTTTTTTTTAATTTGCTTAATTTATTTTATGTACATTGGTGTGAGGGTGTCAGATCCCCTGCCATTGGTGTTACAGATGATTGTGAGTTGCTATGTGGGTGCTGGGAATTGAACCCAGGTTCTCAGGAAGAATAAATAGCCAGTGCTCTTAAATGCTGAGCCATCTCTCAAACCTCTATTTTTTTTTTAATTGTGTAAAATCTATTTTAAAAAACAAAATTTGTAAGCAAGTGCTGGTAGTAGCATCTGTTACTTTTTTAAAAAATTAGATATGTTATCAAACCAACTGTGTAATTTCCAGGAATGTTCAAATTGGCACTGGTCATGTGTCACGAAGGGGGCAGAATTTTGAGTGAAAAGGTAAATAGTTATCTAATGCTACATAAAGAATTAGCTCAAATGTATCAAATTCAAAGAATGTTTTTAATAGGTGTGGGAGGGGTTTTTTGTTTGTTTGTTTGTTTGTTTTTTGAGACAGAGTTTCTCTGTGTAGCCCTGGCTGTCCTGGAACTCACTCTTAGACCAGGCTGGCCTTGAACTCAGAAATCCACCTCTGCCTCTGCCTCCCAAGTGCTGGGATTAAAGGCATGCGCCACCACTGCCCGGCAGTGTGGGAGTTTTTGTTTGTTTGGTTTTTGGTTTTGTCTTATGTAGCCCACGCTAGCTTTCAACTCACTATGTCTCCAAAACTGAGCTTGGATTTATGAATCTCCTGCTTCCGCACCCTGAGGGCTGGGACCACAGCTGTGTGCCACTGATGGCTGATTCCTGTGGCACTGGGAGGGCATCCAGGGCTTGTGCATGCTAAAGTAAGCATTCCATCAGTTGAGCTTTCTCAGTTCCCCTATCCCCTCTAAATATCTTCTCCGGTTACGGAGGGTCTCAAGGGGAGCTGCTCAGTCGGATGATCCCGTCATGCAGAGGTAGTGAGGCTGACAGCCAGGGTTCTGGGCTTCTTGGAATTTTTAGTTAGGTCACTCTAAGATATTATAGTTTTATCAGTCAAATGTTTCAGAAGCTAATGATGAATACTTAGTGGGATCTGATTATGGACAGGTAAACTGCTTCCTGGCGGTATCCCCTTGAGAAATATCTGGGATGGATAGGTTCTCTCTGGAATACTTTCGTAAATTTCATTCTATTAATGAAACCTCTCTCTGTCTCTCTGTCTCTGTCTCTCTCTGTCTCTCTCTCTCTCTCTCTCTCTCTCTCTCTCTCTCTCTCTCTCTCTCTCTCCTGTCCTGAAATAGTTCCTGACTTCCCAAGCTTTGGGTCTGCATTGCGTGCAGAGTGTACACCCCATCTGGTCCTCTGCATCCGTGCTGGGTCTCTTGGTTGCGGTGGGAGGATGGCCTCGGAGATAAGCATCCCTGCACCATGCAGAGCCAGGAGTCACACACGGCAGGGCGTCACACACAGCAGGGCTTGCTTGGCTATAGCAAAAATCTATGCTGTCAGCACAGATCGAGTTTGCTTCTGCTTTCCCTCATTAACCCTGAATTAATGGATTGCCCAGATAGAAGGGGGAGATATAGTCCTAAATGATCGGAGTATTTGTGGTGACTAGGGACCAGGCTTTCGTTGCGGTTGTTTTACTCCCCAGGAAACCAATCCAGTAAGGATCCCTGGCAGATCCACGTGCACAGTCTCAGTGCAGCTCAGGGGGAGCGCAATTGCTTAGTACAAGGGAGACCTTGGGTTCAGGCTCCAGTTCTGCAAAATAACAAGAAAAAGAGCATCCATCCCACCAAGTAAGATAGAGGGCCTGTCAGCTAGTAGTATGATGATAGAGAAAAGTAAGGCAGGCAAGGGGCAAAGGTGAAAGGCGAGCAGGGTACACTTGTAACTGAGAAGAAGGTGATAGGCGTTGTGTAGTTACAGGAGAAGGGTGTTCGGATAATGGATGTAAACAGAACAAAGATCTCAAAGTAGGAGAGCAAGCAGGCTTATGAGGCTGAAGAGAGATGACCTGCTTCATGAACGTCCTAACTGGACTGCACCCGCGCAGTCACGGTACCAAGTATCCGGCGTAGGCCTGGGGGATTAACAAAGGACACAGACTCGGGTCATTCGTTCAAGGAGAATGCCAAAGCTTTACTAAAACTCAATCAATATATACGCTTTACCCAGGAAGGAAAGGCACCAGGAGGAACAAGGCAGGGGTGATGTATTTATAAAAATATAAGATATATGATATATGGGTGTATGAGGAGGAAGGTGTGGAGGAAGGGTGTGCAGGCCCAAGCCCTGGCTTCCCTTCCCCCTGAGGGACCAGACACTCGAAGGTATAGAATAGAAATAGAGTTTATTTAGGGCATAGGGAGGGGAGTTAAGAGAGTAGTAGAGGGCTGGGCAGTGGTCCCAGCACTTGGGAGGCAGAGACAGGCGGATTTCTGAGTTCGAAGCCAACCTGGTCTACAGAGTGAGTTCCAGGACAGCCAGGGCTACACAGAGAAACCCTGTCTCGAAAAAACAAAAACAAAAAACAAACAAACAAACAAAAAGGGTAGTAGAGGCAGAGAAAGGCAGAGAGAGGAAGAGAGTAGAGAAGTAGAGAAGTGGAGGCGGGCCATGACCACGTGGAGAGAGGGGGGAAAGGAATGGGGAGAGGAAAGAGATAAGAGATGTAAGAGAGAGGCCAGAGAAAGGGGGGGGCAAGCAGCCCCTTTTATAGAGGGTCAGGCCCACCTGGCTGTTGCCAGGCAACTGTGGGGTGGAGTTTAGACAGAATGCTAACAAGGGAGCAACAGTAGCGGAGGAAAATCACTGGGAGGAACCAGGCAGGGGGCCCACGGAAGGTCCCTGCCCAGACGCCCACTGGGGGAGGTAACCATAGAATGTAATTGCAAAACATCGCACAGGGAAGGTCTCAGCCAGGCCATCTGGCTTTATGCGGCCCAACACCTAACTCCCTTCATCCCTAGTCACCCCCTCTCCAAGGGAGCGATGAGAACGTTCAGATAGTTTGTCGGAATGTTGTGATGGTAAATTGAGATACAAGGTGTGGAGCCTGGCACAGTTAGAGAGTTCCCAAAGCATTAAGGGGGAACCCCAGCATTGTCCCTGGCTCTACACCTTCAGTGCGGATTCCTTGCGAAGAGTAAACATAATCGTCTACAGAAAGCACTTAGCATGGAGGCTCGCACACGGATATACCCATGACCACGGCCATTCTCATCATCTCCAGACTCTTGGATGGTGAGCTCATCAGTGTAGAAATAGGTAAGACTGGGAGAGAAGCTCTGAGTCATCCGGAAGAAGGGACAAAGGAAGAAGAGTCACTAGCCTCAGAGTCCCAAGGAGCCAATGTACAGGGCAGTGGGCCTGATGATTAGAGGGGAAGGGGGTTTACTCAAGACCTAAGAATCCCGGTGAGTCATCTATCTGACTTACTTGAAGGTATTGGGTTGGAAGGACAGCAGGGAAGGTGCGAGGCTTCAGTGTACAGGAGAAAAGATCCCTGGTGGGAATCACAAAGCTGAGCAAATAGAGTCATAGTGGACCGGGCAGTAGGTGAGCATGACTTTGCAAAAGAAACAGACTAGAACAGAGGAGGTGGAGAGAGATTAGTTATGTATGGCAAGGAAATCTCCCTAGGTGTGAAAACCGGTAGCTGTTAGGTGGGAGTCTAGAGGAGGCCGTTTGCACAGGGGTGAGCTAGAGAGAAACAAAAAATGACAGATCTTAGAAGGAGGGCACTGGAGGCAGTTCTGTCAGAAGCAATAAACAGAAGGCTGCTCCTGAACCAGGCAACCCAGAACATTTCTAAAGCCCATGTTTAATTAAGAGCCTACGAGTTTAATTAAGGATGATAAATAAAATCCCGAGAAGACAAAATAGCTTGCTCTCCCTCCCTCCCTCTCTCCCTCTCCATCTTTCCCCATCTCTCCCCCTCCCATCCTCTGGTTTTACTTAGCCCATGCTGGCCTTGAATTCACTGTTTATTAAGGATAACTTCAAACTCCTGATCTTCCTGAAGTGGTGAGATTATGTGTATGCATTGCTTTGGGGGCGTCTCTCACGTGATGCTACATACTCTCTCCCGGGGCTTCACAGGCTAAGTGCTTTCTCAGCTGAGCCCCGGAAGAAGCCTACTGAAATGACTAAGCATTTTTCTAGAATTTAATCTTTCACCAAGCTAGAAGTGACAAAGGAGGCTATTATTTTGGATTTAACTTTAACTAAAAAGGGAGAACCTGTGAACTGCGCTGGGAAGGTCAGAAGAATGCCCAGGAGAACAGAGAGCTCTCCTGTGCTCAAGGTGTGAAGGCTGGATCAGAGTGTTCTATCCCATGCTTGAAGAACACCCCCCCCCCCCCCCAGCACAACTTGACAAGAATGTGGTCGGCTCTGCTTTAATCAGACCACCCAGAATGCGGGGCTTTTCACACCTCTTTAAACCATTCTTTTCCTTTTGTATCTCTGACATCTCTGTGTAAACATCAACTCTGCTTTTCTCTGAGAACCTCTGGGAGGGCTCACAGTCCGACTCTGGAGCCCTTCCCTTCTCCCTTGATCTGCCGCGAACAGAGCAGCTGTGCCTCTCGGTCTCTACCCCTCCTCGTCTTGATTTTCTCCTTTTCTTCCTACACACTCAGCCCACACACATTCCATTGAGAGCGGAAGACCACGAGACCCAGCAATCTCTCTGTCACCTGCTTCTCTATGCACACTTAGGACAAACCTAGTGTCTGTTTTTGACCCTGCTGCCAATGCAGCAAGAATCCTGTTGTGTCCCAGGCTGCCATATGCCCAACCCTAGGCAATGCACTGTGATCGATCGCATCAAATCATATAAACCTGCTTTCTTCTCCAGTCTCCCTGCTAGAGAGGGGGCTGTAGACATCACATGTGGCCATCATGTCCCACCTGCAAGTTAAGTATGAATGACCATGCAACTTGCTTTAGCTATGCAAAATAGAGGCTGGTTTCTACCTGTTGTTGTTGGTTTTTTTTTGTTGTTGTTGTTGTTTTGCTTTGATTTTTGTTTTCTTTTATAGGCATGCAAAGACTGGTTATTTTCCCTTTCCAAGTTCTTCTTCCTTGACCCAAGCAAAAAAAAAAAAAAAAAAAAAAACCCTTGCCCCTACCCATTCTCTGGTTGTTAGGGGTGCATAACTAACATTTAGTGGCTAGCAAGGCCACTCTCTCATGTTTCTATGCGCTAAGGGGACTTAATAAGGAGGTCTTCCATGGATCTCTTGGGGGCGGGGGAATGTGATTAGACCTTCGTTTGAGTCTGTCTGCACCACTGAGAAATTCTAGACTAGACAATACATTGAGAATTTATTTTCTCAGAGGTCTGGAGGCAAGCACATTTAAGATCAAGGTGGCAGCAGGTTCTGTGTCTCGTAGAGGCTCCATGTCTACTTCCAAGATGGCAGCTGCTACACAGTCTTAGGGGGGGAGATATTCTATACGTCTGTGTGACAAAAGATGGAAGGATGGAAGATCTGGGTGTTGTGAGACATCTCCTTTAAAGGGCTCAGCCTCACTGATGAAGGGAGGAGCCCTCAAGACCTAATCACCCCTTAATGGCCTCAGCATTAGCCACTTGAATTTCAGAGGGGGACACACTCAGGCCATACAGGATGCAACTGTGTGTGCTCGACTGTTCCGCCCTGACCCGCCCACCTCTCTCTCCCCTGCCCTCCGGCCTCTCTATTCTCCAAGACACTGGGTTTTGAAATCAGGCCAGTTATCAACTCTACAGTGTGTTCTGTGTTCCAGGTAAGAGGAGTAATCACACATTTCTCACTTTAAGTCAACAGCTACAAATGATAACACTTAGTGAGAGAGAATAAATCAAAGGCTAGAAATGAGTATGCTCGGTGAGAAAGACAAACAGAGAAAGTGAGGACAGAAAGCTAGGTGCCACTGTTTACAGTTGAAGGAAAAGCTGCCGGAGGAACGGGAAAGTGTTTCTTCAGTGAGCAAGTGAGAAAGCAGAAACAGGGAGGTGAAAGGTCACGTAAAAGCTGCAGCACGCTCTCCAGAAGATGCAGTCAGCAGGAATGGTCTTCCCTATCCGGAGAAGAGCCTCACATCACACTGTGGTGGTTAGATAGGAGAAGGCAATGCCTGGCCTTCAAAACGCCAGGGCTGCCTCTTGCTCAGGGCTAATGCGGCTGCTAACCTAAAGATGAAGCCAATGCTCCTCACTAGGTGCTATGATGAAAGTTCTGGAACCCTGAAGAAACTGTTACACTTAACCTGCCTGTGCTTTCTGGTCAGAACGGCCAGGTATGGAGACAGCCTGTCTGGATACAGCATGGACTATTGGATATTTCATGCACTTTTGTTGTTGTTTTGAGATATGAAAATCGGGGCAGGGAGATTCTTTTTAAAATATATACTGCTCATTGATAAATTTCCCAGTTATTTATCAGGGTGTCGCTGCATGGAGAAATTGTTTCTGGGAATATAATATCCACTCTGCGGCCCACAGATCAAGGAATCATTTCAGTGTTTCAGCCCTGTTATCAAAGAATTATATTCTGTAAAAAGTAAAGCTGCTATGGGGTCAGGAAGGCCATCTTCACCAAGCCAAAAGAACACAGCTACAGACTTTACAGACACTACCAGCAAGACGTACAGATGAGCAGATTCAACATCCTCTCACGTCCGAGAGGGTACCAACCTGTCACACAAAATCGACAGGGTGGACAGCTGTCACAAGGAGCATGGGACACAGACACAGCACACCAGCTTCCCAGTGCCACTAAGGAACAAGCTGTCCCTTCCATAGACCCCCATCCTGGGAAGAGAGGGGAGGAGGAGAAGTCTAGCTCTACCAGGAAGTCAACTTTTAAATGAGAACGGTTTGCTGATACAAAGTACTTTCACCCAAATATTGTAAACATTGATTATAAAAGAACGGTTTCTTCTTTCCCCTCAAGTTGGCTGCTGTGGGAGGGAGCTCACGAGGTACAAGTGCTTTATCGAGAAAGAGAGAGAAGGTACCATGCTTTGTACATTTCTAAAGCTTAGGTTCAATTGCTAAGCTGTTGCTCAGTTTCCTTGCACGCTTCTCCCAAGGAAAAGAGAAAGGAGTGGGTTTCCTATGAGGAGAATTGCGGAGTGCCTGCAAGGTACGGAAGCAAATAGAACTAAGTTTTTAAAACATCCAACGGTTCCTCCTAAACTCCTCTGTTCTCTTCGCTTTATTTAGAAAAACTCAGAAATGGGCTGGCAGAATGGTTCAGCCTGCAAAGGCGCTTGCTGTCAAGCATGTCAGCTTGAATTAAATACCCAGAATCCCATGGGAGAGAACTGATTCCACAGGGTGTCCTCTGACACCACCTGCACACTGTGACATGTGAACACACACACATACACACACACACACGCATGTACACACATGCGTGCACACTAAATATACTCTTTGTTTTAAAGAACCCAGATCTGAGAAAACAGGAAATTCAGACACATTACTAAGCACTTTCTAGCTGGACTCCAGCTGCTGGCCGGAAGCCGGCCAGCACTGAGCATGGCCAGGGTCCTACTCTGATCTTCCCTAGGTTCCTATCTGCCTGTATCTCAGTTAACGGTCCTGCTGAATTCCAAAAATATAGCAACTCTCTTCTCTCTACATCAGTACAGTACGAGCTTTTCAAGTATTACTAGTAAAGAAGTAAGAGATACCTAAAATAAAAAGAGCAAAAACATCAAAATCAAGGGCTTCTCCGAGGCAGAGATTCACCACCGCAGACTGGATGGGAATCCTTAGACACTGACTGCCTCCGATGAAAAGATTCTAGGGCGTTTGGGCTGGGAGTTGGCTTTCCTCCTCCTCCTCCTGCCAGGGGACTCTTGTCCCAGATTTACAAATAGCTCTTCTTCCAGGCGTGGTGGCACAGGTGTGTGATCCCAGGCACTCGGGGAGGCTGAGGCAAGAGGGAAGCCAGTCTGGGCTACATAACAAGATCCTGCCACAACAGAGAGGAGGGGGAGAGAGGAAGGGGTGACTGGGGTGTCTTCCATTGAGTAGGGGTGTGTTCAGACAGGGAGTACTTTTGCTGCCCCCACCACCCCCACTGGGGCACAGTGATAGGTGGAGACATTAAATTGTCACAACATAGGGAAGATGGCATTACAAGCAGCAAATAGGAAAAGGCTAACTATCACACAGTGTGTGATGCAGACCCCCCCCCCCCCCACAGCCATGAATAGCTTACGGCAAGTGATCAGGGTGAGAAGACCCTTCAAGGAGAAATTCACTGCCAGGGGAAGGCAGCACTATCCCTGCTGTGAGCTGCCTGAGGAGTCCAGAGATGTCTATTCAGGTACAGCCAGGATGTTGGCTTAAGCTGCAGGAAGAACTCCAGAGGAGTCCCTGTCAAGCAAAGCTGTGGGCCAGGTGGTGGTGGCATACGCCTTTAATCCCAGCATTTGGGAGGCAGAGACAGGCGGATTTCTGAGTTCGAGTCCAGCCTGGTCTACAGAGTGAGTTCCAGGACAGCCAGGGCTACACAGAGAAACCCTGTCTCGAAAAAAAAAAAGAAGAAAAAGGAAAAAAAAAAAAAAAAAAAAAAAAGCAAAGCTGTGGCTTATTAAGGAAAGACAGTGGGTGGCTACAGACTCTGAGATTATCCAGAGAGCCGTGCTTACGTGCCTTGACAGTCTCTTGTTCCTGGTGTCTCTCTTGCTGGTGTGTGTGTGTGTGTGTGTGTGTGTGTGTGTGTGTGTGTGTGTACTTATCTTTAAAGCATTTTTCTTGGCTGGGTATGTAGAGTTGGTTAAGTGTTTACCTGGCAGCATATGTGAAGGCCTGGGTTCATCCCCAGAGCCTATAAACTGGGCATGTTGGTTGAATGCCTGTGGTCCCAGTAGAAACAAGAGAAAGTCTCCGTCATCAAGGGAGCTGTCCTCCGACATTCACACAGTGCCATAGACGTGTACACAAGCATTCATACGCATCATAAACATACATCATCATACACACATTGTCTCTCTGTGTCTGTCTGTCTGTCTGTCTCTCTCTCTCTCTCACACACACACACACACACGCACACACACGCAGATCATAAATATTTAACCAAAAATATGCATGCAACATGACCAGTTGGAGTTTAGGGTTCAGTGAATGGAGAGAAAAAAAAAAAATCTGTCATCAGCTACTGTTCCAAATGAAACATCCAGGTTCAGGGATTAAAAAGGGGGGCGTGGGGCTGCAGAGATGGCTCAGATGGTTAAGAGCCCTGACTGCTCTTCCAGAGGTCCTGAGTTCAAATCCCAGCAACCACATGGTGGCTCACAACCATCTGTAATGGGATCTGATGTGTCTCTTCTGGTGTGTCTGAAGACAGCTACCATGTACTTACATATAATAAATAAATAAATCTTTGGGTTGGAGCGAGCGGAGCCAGAGCAAGAAGGGGGGAAAAAGTGTCCCATGCCCTGCCCCCCAACACACACAAAAAGGAAGAAAGAGCAGGAGACTGTAGTAAGCACTTCTGTGACTAAGGATTGATTGAGTGATTCATGATTGACATCTCAAGCTGGCCTGAAACCTGCTAGATAGACCAGGCTAGCCTCAAGTTCATGACTTCCTGCTTCAGCTTTCAAAGTACTGTGATCCAGGGCTTTACCACCCACAGAGCACCGAGCTGTTTTTTTGTTTTGTTTTGCTTTGATCTTAGTTAAGGTTTTTGTTACTGGGACAAAATACCAGGACCAAAAATCAAGCAAGTTGGAGAGGAAAGGGTTTATTCAGCTTATTCATGCAGATCATAGTCTTTCATTGGAAGAAGTCCAGGAACTCAAGCAGGGCAGGAACCTGGAGGCAGGAGCTGATGCAGAGGCCATGGAGGGTGCTGCTTACTGGTGTGCTACCCATATCTTGCTCAGCTTTCTTTCTTAAAGAAGCCAGAACCACCAGCTGAGGGATGGCACCACCCACAGTAGGCTGGGCCTCATTGATCACTAATTGAGAAAATGCCTTATAGCTGGATCTCATGGAGGCATTTCCTCAAGGGAGGAGCATTCCTCTCTGATGGGTCTAGTTTGTGTCAAGTTGACACTCGAAAGCAATCTGTACACTGCTGATGTGTGTCTAATAGGCCTTCCTGCTCTTGGAAAGCTCACCTGCATCTCTTCCAGTTTGTCATAACTTATGCTTCAGGTCTCAGCTTAAAGGTGTCTCAACGTCCTTTGTGAGAAACCTCAGACTTGATTTTTGAGACGTGACTTCGATTACTTCCAGATGATCTTCACCCAGTTAAGGGAACTGACCTCCGTTTGAGAGCCTTAGCTCTCGGAAGAGTCCCAAATTTCTCTGTGAGCCTACTCTCTTCTAGAACCACATTGTCATGCACAGGAGGGCCATGCACAGTAGCAAACAGATACCAAGAACCAGCAGGCTGATGCAATGGAAGAGGCAAAGCCTACAAGTCATTGAACTGGGAAGACCACAGAGACTGTATCCCTGAGGGCATCATCACAAGGGATGTTCTAAGGATCAAAACATGGAAGGGGTTTTTTGTTTTTGTTGTTGTTGTTGTTGTTTTGTTGTTGTTTGGTTTTTTTGTTGTTTTTTTTTGTTTTTTTTGAGACAGAGTTTCTCTGTGTAGCCCTGGCTGTCCTGGAACTCAATCTGTAGACCAGGCTGGCCTTGAACTCAGAAATCTACCTGCCTCTGCCTCCCAAGTGCTGGGATTAAAGGCGTGTGCCATCACTGCCCGGCTGTTGTTTTGCTTTTGTTTTTTGTTTTTGGTGAACTTGTAACATTTAGAAACCAGCAAGTCATATTGATTTTGGAGGTAATTCTCCATTCACAATATATTCTTAGGTCAGGTCAGGTTCTGTGTTAGGTGTTTATCACAATTGTAATTAAATAATAGATTTGTGTAATATTTATTTGTTTTGAAATGAGGTCATCTGTAGCACAGGCTAGCCTCAAACTCCAGATCCTCCTGCCTCTACTTCCCAAGTGCTGGGATTATAAGTATACACCACAACAGCCAGTGACTTTTTATGTTTTGTGACTTTTTTTATATGTACCGTTAAGCTATGTACTAGCACCAAGTTTCTGTTGCAGTCATTGCTTAACAGGTCTGTGCATATAGAAGATACCAATAAATATTTGATAGGTGAGTGACTAGATCAATTGATCAATCTATAAAGAATTGTGACTGATCCCTTTTCCAAGTCAGAACTACCTTTGACCGTAGCACTTAATTGTCATGCTGTGCTATGCTTCTTGCAGTGGGGTTGGTTAACAAACTCCCGAGGAAGGTAGTGTTGGGAGTAAAGGAATCCCTGGGTGAGTGGAGTCCTCAGTGAATCCATCCTTGTTGAAAGGGACAGAGACAGGTTGCAAAGAGAGCAAGCTAAGTACAGATGAAGACAGAGGGAGCCAGAGAATGAAACGGGAGCAGAAGATTAGAACACATTACCAGAGTGTGAGGCCAAGCAGAGCAATTCAGTCAGAAGCTGAGAGAAGCCAGACTGAGTCAGTCAGGTTGGAGCAGAGTTTGAGACAGAATGACTGAGTTGAACTTGCTAGCCAGGTTGAGAAAGAGGGAGTTTATTCAGCAGTAAGCTTCTGAGATGACTATTACGTCTGGTGAATAAAAGTTACTTTTATGTGCTGGGCAGTGGTGGCGCACGCCTTTAATCCCAGCACTTGGGAGGCAGAGACAGGCAGATTTCTGAGTTCGAGGACAGCCTGGTCTACAGAGTGAGTTCCAGGACAGCCAGGGCTACACAGAGAAACCCTGTCTCGAAAAACCAAAAAAAAAAAAAAAAAAAAAGTTACTTTTACAATGTAGCAAGACTCTGTTTTAAGAAAAGAGAAAGGGAGAGAAGAAAGGATTAGAGAGGAAGGGAAAGAGAGAGAAGGGAAGGGGAAAAGAGGAGAGAAAGGGAGAGGAGGAGGGTGAGGGGTGAGGAAGAAGGGAAGAGGGGAGGGTTTGAGGAGGGAAGGAGGAAGGGAAGGAAACAGAAAAGAGAAAAAACAAAGGACAACAGGGCCTTCACCTCCTCTACTGCTTTGCCCTGCTACAGTGGCTTGCTGAAGAACCCCTGGGAAGGCTGAGTCTCTGGCTCTCCTTCATTGTGTGTAAAGTTCAGGGACTGAATGAAAAATGGTCCCCTCCACATCCTAACCTCTGACACTCAGGTGTGTTGTCTTATATTGTTGTCCCGGCTATCACAGAAAAGGCTGAGTATTTATAGAGGAATGTCATTTATGGAGCTAGGAGTGGTTTGCGGACCTTTAATCCCAGCACTCAGGAGGTCAAGGCAGGCAGATCTCTCTGAGTTTGAGGCCAGCCTGGTCTACATAGTAAGCTATTGTGGACTACACAGTAAGGCCCTGTCTCAAAACTAATTAAAAGGAACGATGTGTATGCGCTCAGTTCTAGAGGCCCTAAAGTCCACAAGCATGGTAGCAGCTCCAGGGTCACATGTCATCATGCCATGGGGAAAAGTCAGAAGGCAAGTGAGTGCTCAGAGACAGCCCAGATGCTTCGTGAGAGTTCCTTCCTCCATTAACCCACAGCCTGAGAAAAGGGCACATCCAAACCACAGCAACAACAACACAACCCCTTCGTTACTGTGGTAATATTAAGGATTTTGAGATAGGTGAGCCCTAAAGGCCATTGCATATATCTTAGGAGAGGTACAGAGGGAGACTGAACACACTTGAGAGAGGACACAGAAGAGAAACGATGTGACTGAGAAGGCAGAAGTTGGAGTGATATGGCCACAAGGCACAGATGCCAAGTATCATCAGAGCAAGGGCAGGGAAGGGCAGTCTCCCTGGAGCCTGCAGGGACAGTTCTTCCCAGAAACGATTTTTAGTGAGATTCATTTTGGACTCCTGGCTTCTGTAACTCTGAAGGAATACATTCAAGCTGTTCGATTTTTGTTTTATTTGCTTTGTTTAAGAGAGAGTCTTGTGATAGCCTAAACTGGCCTGGAACTCTCTCCTTGCCTCTGCCTCCTGTGTACTCAGATTACAGATCTGCATCACCAAAGCCACCAGTTTCTGCTGTTTTAAATCAGCAGCTCTACACCAGAGGTCGGGCTTAATTCCTGTCATCCCAGCATTTGGGACTCTGATGCAGGAAGATCTCTTGAATGTAAGGCCAGCCTGAGCTACGTAGTGAATTCTAGGCCAGCCTAGGCTATAGTTTGAAACTCTGTTACCAAAATTATAAAATAAAATAAATATCATAAAACAAAATACCAAGTTTACAGATAAGTCTCTGGATTAGCATGGGGGTAAGGTAGGAGGGTGACAAGTGGTTAGATCTTGCAGGCTGGAGCCTGCTTGCTTGTTACAGAGACTCAGCTTTGTTTGTGTTCAGCACCAAACAACCATTCTTGAGTCTTCTGTCCCCTTGACTCTTGAGTGGTAATGATCTGCTGCCCCACAACGAGGGGCAGATTGTGACTTGCTAATACAGAGTTCTGCTTTCTTTGCTGCGGTGTCTTCTGTGTTTTACACGCTTCTGTTTCTGTTCCATGCTTCGGAATAATCATTGGCTGTTTTTGGAAGACACCATCTTCCTGTGCGTCAATCCCTTTCCCCACAGCTTGTACTTGATCTTAAGACTTGCCAACAGTAAGCAGCCTCTCCCTTCCCTGCTGATGGCTTCCTTTCCTGAGCACAGTGGATGTGGAAGCCACTGGCCCAGGTATTTGAAGCCACCTCCACACCCTAGAGCTCTCTCTGAAGCACCCAATGACAGCTCAGCCCAACTCCGTGTCTCTTACAAAAGCTTCCATGGTGACTTCCATAAATCCATTATGGAAATGACAGGGTAGGATGGGGGTGAGGGGGGAAGGAGGCTGTTTCGTGACTGGAATTTTAAAAACCAAGAAATAGGAAATAAAGTAGGTCAGGTATTGCATTTAAGATAATCAGTGCAGACAACAGAAACTCAAAGCAAATTCTCTCAGGAAAACTCTGTGAAATCCTTTTTCATAAGTTCCTCCTGCTGCTTCAGGGAGACATGGCATAGAGAAAACCAGAACTGCCAAGAATGGGCAACAGAACCCCATTCAGATTCATAACACAGGGGCTTGATGTCACTGTATATAGGTACATGATATTACACAGCTAACTATAGATGTACATGAAACTCTAGTTCCTGAGTGATAAAGATGCTGGGAGCATCTTGTGTTCTAGTATTTGGTTCGTTCTGATGAAGTGACTCTTGGTGGGTTCTTTAATAGCTTTAGGATGCAGGAGGTCTACCAGAAGCACCAAGTATGATTAGGAGCAGCTTGGAACCTTCAGTCAGATGCCTGCTCCACCCTTTGGGGAGATGATAGGGACTAGAAAATACTAATGCCTAGATGGTGATGACATCATAAAAACTCTCAAAAGATAGGTCCAGAGTTGCTGGGTTGCTGGTCCCAGGCACCTGCCAAGAGGGTAAGGGACCCTGACTCCAAAGGGGCAGAAGCCACTATTGTCGGAGTCTTTCTAAACCTCCCTCAATGAACTTCTTAATCTGGTTATTCATTTGCATCCTTTATGAAGTCCTTTTGTTTGTGGTTTTGAAATAGGGCCTCACTACATAGCCCTGGCTGGAAGACAAGGCTGGCCTTGAACTCACAGAGATCCTCCTACTTCTGCCTCCTGAGTGCCACCATGCCTAGCTGTTATGTTCCTTATAATATATCAGTAGACATAGTAATAGATTCCATAAACAATTATGGAAAATTATCTAGTAGGAGGAAGGGGTCTTTCCAGTTTATAGCAAACTGGTCAGAGGCACACGTGCTGATCTGGAACCTTTGACAGCAGAAGTATAAGACAATTCCATGGGTCCGAGCAGCTAGCCTGTGGGGTCTGATTGAATTCTGGGTCACTAGCATCATGAATACATTGTAAGATGTGCAGCTGGTGTCCAGAGAGTTGACACATGGGTTGGTATTATGAAAAACATCTCCTCCCAGGGGGAAATCAGGCTATTTAGGGAGTTTGAAGCGATACTGTTACAAATGTCACCTACCCACTCTTTCATGTGGCCCTGGGAGACAGTGATCACACAACCGTGATGTAGAATTTTACATGTTCTTGTTGATAGAATCTCACCTTGGAGCTCAGGGCAGATCTCAGACTCTCAATCTCCTTCCTTCAGCCTTTTAGTGCTAGGATTACAGATAGGTGCTACCAGCTCCTGATTTATTTGTGTATCTATCTTGTTTTACATTTAAAGGAAGTGCAGTGCGCGCGCGCGCGCGCACGCGCGCACACACACACACACACACACACACACACACACACACTTTTGTGGGGGTGGTGCCCAGGGCCTTGTGTGCACTCGATGGGTAAGTGTTCTGCCACAGGAGCTATATTCTGATACCTTAAAGAATATGTTAAAGCCACAGATAACCCTGAAAATTCGTAAACTCACATTTTTTACCTTTACCTCACCTTTCAACTTGGTAAAACTCACAATATCACGGTTTGCATATAAAAACCGTAGGAGATTCAAGATATCGGGGACCTAAAAGTACTATAATAGACAAACAAACAAACAAAAACCCTGATATTAAAAAGAAGAGACTCTCAGAACCAGGAAGTTTGGTTCCTGAACTCCCTCTGAGAGGGCGAATGAGAGGAACTTTCAGTTCGGTGGGATCCAATGAGACCCTTTGAGTCTGCGCAGACCTCGGGTTTTTTGTCTGAGACTTAGGAGCAGGCGGCATAGCTGCACTCCGGCTCATCTTTTTTTGTTGTTGTTTTTTGTTTTTTTGAGACAGTGTTTGTCTGTGTAGCCCTGGCTGCTTTGGAACTCACTCTGTAGACCAGGCTGGCCTCAAACTCAGAAATCCAACTGCCTCTGCCTCCCAAGTGCTGGGATTAAAGGTGTGCGCCACCACTGCCCGGCCGGCTCATCTTGTTATTTGCTTCAGGCTCCTTAGCAGATTTTAGGCTAACACTGTGCAGGTGAAAGCCTGAGGAGAAAGAGAACAGGCTCAGCATCCTGCTAGGATTCCTGCTCCCCCTCCGCACTCTGAGACTTCACAAGCACCGAGAGGAAGATCCTGCGGTAGCAGTCACGTTGGCACTCTTGTGGAGACTCATCTGAGTGGAAGTGACAGTTTCCCCTCAGGGATTATCTTTGATTGACAGAAAATCTAAACTGGACATAGGGAGTCAGGAGCATGAGAGCTCTGATTCTTCCTGGAGTGGGGGTTGGCATTGCTATGGGGATGTGTCAGGGAAGCCCGGGGCTACTAGAGGAGGCAGCAGGGTGGGTACTCTGTGCCCACATCTTTCTGCTTGAAATACTTCAGGTGGATCGTGCTTTCCAATATGGACTTGTTATCTCCCGAATCTGGGACAAACATTACGGTCCTAGGATCTCTAGTAAGCATCGCCTATTTTCTAAGGGTCCATACCCACAGTGCCCAGTTTTTTGAACCCAGCAATGTGACCTCCATTTTCCAGGCTTGCCTAAACCTAAGGTCAAAAGGAAGCCATGGGCTGGAGAGGTGACCCAGCTACCACACGGCCCTGAGTCAGGTGCCCTAACAGAGCCTCAGAAACCCAACACAGTTGTCACATAGCCATGTGCCTTTTAGGACTTGCCTCTCTCATTGACCAGTCCTCCATTGTCCTGAGGTAAGCAAACTGACAGCTTTGCCTTCTCAGAGGCACTGTGATGACCTGTGAGGAACAACTTTGACTTTGCACATAGGTAGGCACAGGACAGAGGCGAACATGCAAGTAAGGAGAAAAAAAAAAAAAAAAAAAAAAATCGGGGGCGGGGGATGAATAGGGCGGAGCTTAAAAGTACAAGGTGAACTATGCTTCTGGCTGGCCTCTCCCTGCAGTGAAGTGGCACCAGGCGGAAGGGGATGGTGGGGCGCAGCGCGAGGGATTCCGGAAGGTTGTGAAGAGGGACTGGTTTTTGTTATATGCCAACATGTTGGTGACTAAACTTTGCTCAAAGACATTGAAGCATGAAGCAAGCTACCCAACCTATCAATAAAGAAATCAACATACTCTTTCTTTTCAAAGTTCTGACTGTCAGATCACGAATAGTGGATTCAGGGAAGGTTGGGTGGACCATGTAGGCGGATAGGCGTCTGATAACCAAGAATACCCTTGGTTAAAAGGAAGCAAGGCTAGAGAACAAGACTATCAAAGAGAAAAGACTGCTGGGGGGGGGGGGGGTGCGCGAAAATGCATAATGACACGAAAAGGAAGGAAATCTGTTTTTCACCCTAATCCTACTTGTAAATTTAACGAGTGGAGTAGGCAAACAAGACAAAGCTCCCAAAGAGCCTTACTGTGGTGGCCATGGGTGTTAACATAGCACATATGGTCTATGTGTATGCATGTGGTACATTTGTGTGGTATGTGTATGGTGTGTGTAGGTATATGGTATGTTTGTGTGATGTGTGATTTGTGTGTGTGTGTGTGTGTGTGTGTGTGTGTGTGTGTGTGTGTGTGTTTGCTTAAAAAAAAACTAATCCTTGTACCCAGGCAGGAACCCGGGAAATAAACTGGAATCTCTCAGAGATGGGGCATGATGGTTTTGAGGTACCTCAAGTGATTTCAAGTGCATCACGGATGAGGGAGGTCCTGTTCCCTGGTCAGAAACTCGAGTTAGCCATCCCCTCTCTTAGACTCATTCCTTTACCTGCCTGAGCCAAACACAGCAAATTGTACTGCTGGTGCCTTGAGCTTTGTGCCTTTTTGACAGAGAGTGCTTCGTAGTGCTTGGACAGGAGGGTTGTTTTTCAGAGAAGCGTGGCCACCACTTTCAACACCACACATTCCCACACGCAGAGATGACAAGACTCAATTAATTGCATTACACAGCTCTGAGTCACCTGGCACACTGCCAGCTGACAAGTTCCAGGCCCAACTGTTTCAGATCCTCTCCCAGTAGACATTTTTTTTTTGTGTTTTTTGTTTTTTCGAGACAGGGTTTCTCTGTGTAGCCCTGGCTGTCCTGGAACTCACTCTGTAGACCAGCCTGGCCTCGAACTCAGAAATCCACCTGCCTCTGCCTCCCAAGTGCTGGGATTAAAGGTGTGTGCCACCACTGCCCGGCCCCAGTAGACATTTTCATCCTAGGAGCTGCGACCGGGGATGCAGCAGACAGAATTAGCTCAGGGCTTCTCTTAGGGAAGGTGCCGCTCGCTGCTCTGCACTTACATAACCGTACAGCTGTGAAGCGACCCACAGAATGCGATCCCAACATTATTTTTGTTTCTTTCCATCACGTTAGACTCTATCCAGTAGAGACGAACTTCCCTTGTCAATTAAAAAAAAGAGAAAAAAAAAGCCCTTGTGCTGCTCTTGGTGTCAATTGCTTTTATCTGTGAGGCAGCCTTATTTTTAGAAACTTAGCATATTCAGTCTCTTATAATAATGAAAAATCCAAACTTGAAGACTGGGTCCTTGTTCCTGCACTCCTCTTGATCTAGGATGAATGGTTCTCTGAGGGAAGACAAAGATTTCTTCTGCCCTTCTAGGTTTTATGGTTGGCCTAAGAATTAAATTTGCATAAGACAGATCAATAGGAGAAAAGCAATTTTAATGAAGTACATGGTACTGGAGTGGTTAGGATCAGAACCTAGGCGCTAACAGTCTAACATGGACGCCCATCCTCACCTGCCACTGAGCCAATTAAACAGATAAATAATGGTAAGAAAAGAGAGAAAGAAAGTCATTCAACGAGGTCACATTGAAATGAGGAACTATGAGGTCATATGACACCATACCCAGTCCATCCTGACAGGAGATTTAGGTTTAAATAGAAGACAAAAGGGGACAAGTTGTCTGAACTCCGAAATTTCTTCCTGGGAGTCAAATCCTGTCCTCTGGCTGACCCCAACAGCGCCAGGCTTTTCTTTGTCCCAGCATGAGGCTTCTGGGAAAAATACCAGTTTCTCTGGGTTATCATCTTGATAGTCTGATAGCTGAAGGGAAGGGCATATGGGATATCCTTAAAACATTTCATTCCCACCCAGAGTACACGTGTGTACATAAGTCCCACAAATGTACGGGCACAAGGAAGGAGCCAGAGCAGTGAGATTTATGCATCGTCCCTAGGTAAAGAGAGGACCAGAGGCCTGGGGTTCTGAGGCAGTTGGCACAGGTGTATTGTGGGAAGGAGAGAGGTAAAAGGTGTTATAAATAAAATTTGCCTTTATTTCTAAGGTTGTACACGTAAAAGTCTTTCAGCTGTCAAACATTTCCTAGGAGTAGCTAGCTAGATTCCTGGGCTAGATACCTTTAGGAATGGAAGTTTCATTACGAACGTAAAAGTCCTTTAAATGTGAATGTTATATTTATCATAAGAAGGAGAGACAAATGTCTTTCCCCCAGGTTGGTTTTCTAGCTTCTTTTTTAAAAACTGAAGACACGGAGCTGGAAGGCATAGTCTCCTATGACAGGAACTGTCTAGGATGAAATGAAGAGAAAAATCTAGTTTTCTGTGTCCTATATCCAGCCGGTCTTAAAATACATTTTTAATTGAAACTGAACCATCACTTTCCCCTCTCTTGCCCGGCCCAGTCCTTTACCAGGTACAATTCCATAAGCTCCTCCCATACAGCCCACTCTCAAACTGGTTCCTCTTTTTCTTGATTACTGTTGTTATATACATATAGATGTGTGTATGCATATATATATCCTACAGAGTCCATTTTCGTTGTTTGTATATATATGGATTCAGGCATGCCCACCCTTCATTGGACAACCCATAAGGGTACTCGTCTCAGGGAGAGGCTAATTCTCCATTTTCCAGTGGTCATTAATTGCCTATAGCTCTTTGTCTAAGGACTGGAAGCCCATGAAAATTCCCCCCTCCACCTTACATGTCCGTTGAGGCCACCGTTGCTCAAGTCTTGTTTATGCGGCCATTTCTAAGACAGACTGTCTCACAGAAGATTTTCGGGTATTCTGGCTTTTATAATCTTTCTGCCTCCTCAGCTGAGATGTTTCTTGAGCCATACATGCAGGAGCTGTAACATAGATCTAGCTGTTGGGCTTGGGTTCCCCATGACCTATTGATCTCTGTCTTGTGTGCAATCGTAGATTTCCGAGATGGTCTCTGCTGGGTTGTTTTATGTCAGCTCAACACAAGCTAAAGTCATCTGAGAGGAAGAAGCCTCAATTAAAATCAATTAAATCCATAAGATCAGGCTGTACGCAAGCCTGTAGGGCTTTTTCTTAACTAGTGATTGATGGGGAAAGGCCCCGCCCAGTGGGCGGGGCCATGCCTGGGCTGGTGGTCCTGGGTTCTATAAGAATGCAGGATGACTGCTCTTAGGACCCCTTCCCTCCTACTGCGTTGCCTCGCCCATCCTTGCTGTGAGGTTTTGTGCCTAGTGTTACTAACGTGTTATACCATGTGTAGTTGATATCCCTAGGAGATAACCCTGCTCTTTTCTGAAAGAAAGCACGAGAAGAAGTTGATCTGGGGGAGAAGGGAGGTGGGGGGGGAGTGCTGGAAGGAGTGGAGGAAGAGGAAGCTGCAGGTGTATTGTATCAGAGAAGAATACATTTAAATATAAAGAAAGAAAGGAGGGAGGGAGAAAGGGCGAGAGGAAAGAAGGTAGCAAGCAAGCAAGCAGGCTGAGCAAGTCATGGGGAGCAGGCTAGTAAGTAGCACACCTCCATGGCCTCTGGATCAGCTCCTGCCTCCAGGTTCCAGCCCTGCTTGAGTTCCTGTCCTGACTTCCTTTAGTGATAATTACAATGTAGAAGCATAAGCCAGATAAACTCTTTTCTCCCCAAATTGCTTTGGTTGTGGTGTTTCATCACAGCAGTACTAACCCTTAGACTGTCCCCATGTACTGGAAAGAAAGGCTTCTTTGATGTGAGGTGACAGCCATAACTTATCTGTCAGTATAAGGAGGAGATGTAGAATGCAGTAAGTGCTTATGCTAGTCTAGGAAAGCGGTGGCAGTTGGTTATTTTCTACGGTCTATGACCTCACTAGCCCCAGGAAGCTGGGTACGTTTCCAGTACCAGGAATGACTTCTCCCCTGTTGGGGGGCAAAGTTCAATTGGGCCTTAAGTTCAATTAGATGGCTGTCAGTTGCTATTGCTGTGTGAATTTCTCGAGCCTTTCTGCATTTCTCACCATGCTGGTAATCGTTATGGTCCATACGTGTTGTAGCTGAATAGGACTGTTTCCTTCCTTCACTTGGCAGCTTGCATAGTATTTTCCAAACCATGGAAGCCAGACTACAGGAAAGAGACTTTCAGGTCAGATCTAGCTCGAACCATCCAAGTCCTATTTCCCAAGTGTGCAATGTCCTCAACAACAGAGGACCGCCCTCAACCCCTGAGAGGCAATCAAAAGCTAAATTAATAATTTATTATTAATAATAAATCATTAAAATATATACTAATATGTTTGTTTTGGGAGCCACTTGAACTATCTTGGCCAACCATTCAAAGGGAGATGTCTGGTACTTGAGATTTTACTAGTCTGTGATTCTTGCAGGGAGCATAGTCTGCACAAATGACTTAACTTCCATGTATGTATATGTGTGTATATATATATATATACATATATATATACATATATATGTATGTATACAAATATAGATGATGTATAAATGCATTATATATAATGTATGTATGTATTACATATAATTTTAGGTATATATAAAATAATGTTATTTCATGAGTCTTTCTCAAACAACCTTGGTGTTATGTGTCCCTTGTCCCTTCTCCTTTTGGACTGATGTCCTTTGCTTCTCCCCCAGTTAGAGTTCCCTCCCCATCATTCCATTTCCCACTTTATATAATCTGTATCTGTCTGACTTAGGGTTTTACTGCTGTGAACAGACACCATGACCAAGACAACTCTTACAAGGACAACATTTAATTGGGGCTGGCTTACAGGTTCAGAGGCTCGGTCCATTATCATCAAGCTTGGTGCCTAGAAGACTGGCTTTCAGGCAGCGAGGATGAGGGACTTAAAGCCCACGCCCACAATGACACACTTCCTCCAACAAAGCCACACCTCCTCCAAAAAGGCCACATCTCCTAATAGTGCCACTCCCTGGGCCAAGCATATTCAATCCACCACAGTATCCTACAATTCCTCTTCCCAACCCTGTGGTTCATTTGCTTCCTGATTTGTGTGGTTATTCCATGTTCTTATCCAGCCATTTGCTCTCTATGGGTCACTTGGTTCCTGGATTATCAAGTACTGGTATTTGTCATACAATTCATGATAGATTTGGGTAAAGGCTTTTGTCTACACAGACACTTGGTAGACACTGGCAAGAAAAATTTAAAGGAACAGGGAGTTGTAAGTACTCCTTAACTGAGAGTTAAGTCAGACTTGAGAATGAGTTTTCTGCCAGGCTGGGAAAACACAGCTCTGGTGAGTAGGATGCGTGAACTGGTAATGATGGTCGTCTCCAGCAGTCCCGAAGAGGCAGGGTTCAGGTGAGGAAGGTAAGAAGACCCAGAGTCTGTGTCAAACAGAGATTGATGTCAGAGAGTTTCATCATGACGTAAGGTCTCAGCCACGTGGCTAGTGGTCAAGAGGAGGATCCTGCTACTAACTTAGAGAGCTGGGGCAGTGCTTAGAGCAAGATAAAACTCAGTTTTGGGAGAAAAGTTGGTCAGCAGATCTAAAGTCCGGAGTTATACTAGGACTCCATTGCTATTCTTGGGACCTGAAGTCAGAGCTGGCGTAGGAGGTGGTGGCTCGTCTCAGAGTCATCTGGGTTCTGTAAATTCCTCCTTGCCTAGGTTCTAGAGCTTGTGTGTGTGCGGGGGTGTCGGTGGGGTGGCTGGACGTGCGGGATACCTTCAAGAGCTTATGGACAGGGTGTTTCTCAGGCTTGGTTCGTGTGTCTATGAGTATGTCCCTTGCCCAAGCTTCATTGGCAGCCATCCTACCCACCTGAAGAAATTTTTATGTCACCTGCAAGCTCGACCTTCACATATTCTAAAATCATGACTTTACCCCAAAGCTTCTCTATGCCTTTTCTTTTCTTTATAAATACCAAAGCCAGAAGAGAACAAAGGGGTAACAATGATCATTCTTCAGCTTGGCGGCAGGTTTAAAAAAATGAGCACACACTGCTATCAAGTACCTCAGAGGCCACAGTGGCACCTGTCAGTGGGTACCAAGGTTGACAGGAAAGCCCAGTGACACAAAAGGGGGAATGGAAGTGACAGCTATAGGGACAGATAGCAAAGGACTTGTGTCTGCATCTGCTGATCCAACTTCCATGGAGACGTCTTTAAAGGTAATCTTAGATAATCGTGCGTCACCATGATTTGCAACTTGTCAGCTTCTAGAGCATGGTCTTTTGTGTTAAATCATGAGCGAGATAAGTCAGTTACTCTGTGTGAGATACATAATAACTACTAATATTTTCCAGTCCCCTGCTAAAGGCTGGCACATGCTTTTAGGTAGCATCTTTAATAAATAATACATTTCTCCTCAAAGCTAAGAGACTTTAGCTGAGAAGATTACACTAAGCTAATTATGGAGCCTCTCAACATTTTTCTAAGTGTTGTTGAAAAGAATAGAGACACAATTGATTCATTACCTTTCCCGTGTGCACAGGGAAATGTCCCGATAGTGTATCTTCGAAGTGTTTCCATTCAGCTTTCCTAAAAACTAACTGCCTTTCCAGTAGGCAGTGATTCTCCAGGGGCCACCTGTCAGATAGCCTTTAAATCAGACATTCCATTCCAATTCATAACAGTAACACGATTGAAAATATGAAGTAGAAATGAAAATTTTGTGGTTGGGAGTCACCACATGAGGAAGTGTACTAAAGACTCACAGCATTGGGAAGGTGGAGAACCACTGCACTGGAGGCAAAAAAAAAGGGGGGGGGGAGAGCAAGTTTTAGACTCATTCACCAGCTCTTTGTGTTTATTACATGTATGATGTATACATGTGTATGTGTGTGAGTCTGTGTGAGTGTGTATCTGTGTGTCAGTGTGTGTGCGTGTGTGTATGTGTATGTATCTGTGTGTGTCAGTGTATGTGTGTGTGAGTTTGTGTGAATGTCTATTTGTGCGTGTCAGTATGTGTGTGTCAGTATGTGTATGTGGATGTGTGTGTGAGAGTGAGTGTGTGTTCCTGTGTGAGTGCACGTGTGTTTGTATGTGTGTTAGTGTGAGTGTGTGTGTCAGTGTGTGTGTGTGAGTTATGTGTGTATCTGTGTGTCAGTGTCAATGTATATGAGTGTGTGAGTGTATGTGTCAGTGTGTGCAGTGTGTGTCAGTGTATGTGTATGTGAGTGTGTGAGTGTGTGTGTCAGTGTAAGTGTGTGTGTCAGTGTGTGTGTGTGTGTCTGTATATATCTGTGTGTCAGTGTATGTGTATGTGAGCGTGTGTGTGTGTCAGTGTGAGTGTGTGTGTATGTGTGTGTGTGTGTTTGCAGGCACATATTCACACTGTGTCCACCTGTGTGTGGAGGTCAGAGGGTATCAGGTGTCTTCCCCTAATGTTCTCTTTTGAGACAGGAGCTCTCATGGACCTGGACCTGCCTGAGTCTGCAAGCCCGGGGTCTGAACTTGTGTCCTCAGGCACTCTCATCGAGCACTCCATCTACAGTGACATCTCTACCCCCTCCTCTGCTAGCTGTCACAGTTACATAGCTGACACAAACCTAGAGTCACTCTAACTAAAGAATCACCCAGATCAGACTGGCCTGTGGCTGAGTCTATGGGGGTATTTTCTTAATTGTCAAGTGATGTCAGAGGGCCTAGGTCATTCTGGGCTGTGCCATCCCTAGGCAGGTGGGCCTGGGTTGTATAAGAAAGGTATCTGAGCAAGCCAATAAGCAGTTTCTCCGCGGCTTCTGCTCCAAGTTCCTGCCTTGGCTTCCCTCCAGGTTGAAATGGTGCCTGTCTGCCAAACCCCTACCCTGCCACCCTCAGGTCGCTTTGGGCTCTGGTGTTTAGCAGAGCACAGTAGGATGCTGGCCCTTTAAGACTTCAGACAGCAAGGACTGCTTCTGTAATTTCAGGAAACCCAAGGATCTATGAACATAAGCTTTTAAACCTGGGATGAAGAGACCCTTTTCTTTCTGCTTTTTCCCATAGTGGTTTAAGTCCCCATGGTCTAAATGTGTATTCTTTTGTTCCTACAACTTCTTATGAGAAACCTCTTTCTTCTGCTCCTCCAGGAGCTTCCCCTGCCTTCTAGCACACTGGCTTGGGTCAAGAGTTTTGCCTTGTTGGAAATGGGCCTCTGTTTCCATCAGTCATTAATGTCTCTGTGTTTTAGCTTCTTTAGAGCATAAGCATTTAGCACATGGTTGCTAAATTGCTTTGGTTCCTTTCATGAGCCAAAGCATTTAGTTCCTGGATGGTTAGACTAAAGGCTCTTAACATGACCAGGACCTGTCTTCCTCATTTGCAGGCACGCCTGCAGTCACTTTGTTTGCATACTTAGGATGCATCTAAAGTGTTCTGGTGCCGTAATTGCTTAAAGTGTCTGGCTTCAAAGGGCTTGGGGGGAGGTAGAGTTGCTTCACACTTTTTGTGCTTCTAATAGTAATTATCTCACAAAATTGTAATCTCGAAACATTGATTATCATACTGTGGCTGTTCTCAGTGAGTGAGTGCCGTCCGATTCTTTGGAAAATAAAATATATAGACTTTCTATTTCTCGTGAGCTGGTAAAATTAGTGACAATTGACATTTACCTGGATAGGAAATCCTTGCCATACATTTATGTCAACACACATAGCAAATTCTCTGACAAAGTCACCATGGGAAGCTTCTGCTCTAACATGGTAGGGAGTGAGTTGTGTTCTGCAAGCCCACAGTTGGGCTCTGGGAGCTGAGCTCAGCCCCACTGGCTCCTCCCTCCTTCCACACTGTAGTGTCTTATTTGAAAACGTTTAAGTTTTATTTTTATTATTTTTTTAAAATTACATGTAGGTGTGTATCTATGTGCAGGTATAAGCACATGTGAGTGCAGGAGCCCACACAGTCCAGGAGGGGGCGCTAGATCCCTCGTAGCTACTTACAGGTGGTTGTGAGCCATGAGTATGTGTACTAGGAATTGAACTGGAAGACCATCAAGGGGTGTAAACCCTCTTCACCAGAATTTGTAGCATCTTGTTAATCATCTAGAGGTGTTTAATCCATAAAAAACGTTTTTAGTTCACCATCTGATTTCTTCAAACACCTTACTTTTAGCTCATAGATATTTGTTGCTTCGCAGACACTGATGGACTTACAGATTTCTATTTCTATTCATGAAAAACTGCAGAACTAATCTGCTTCATATTCTAAACTCAATTAATTTAATTCTACATGTTTATTGGGGAAAAAAATGAGAAAATAATTTTTAAGTGGTTGCATGGAACTTACCTGTTTTCAAGTAAGCTGCATAGTGTGTATGAGTCGTTCGTATGCATGGATTTCATAGTTTTATATGCATTGTATGTACAGCCAGGTATTTCCTAAACACTGGGGTACATTCTGAGAAATGCGTTGTTAAGTGATTTGCGTGAGTATCACAGAACATACTTTTACAAACTAAAACACCGTGGATATCACTAGGCCATATAATATCTTTTTAAGTTGCGACCACCATAGACTACAGTGCCTAGTACATGCCAGGCAACCATGGTACCTTGAGCTACAGCCATTGTGCTTTTGAAACGGGTTGTAGAGTCCAGGCTAGAGGCTGGTGAGATGGCTCAGGGGGTAAAGGTGCTTTCTTCCAAGGCTGGTAATGACCTAAGATCAATGCCTGGGGCCACTGTGGTAGAAAAGGAGAAACAATTCCTGCAGAAGAAGGAAGCTTTTGCTCTTTGCCTGCTTGCTTTTGCTCTCTCAGACAAGTTTGTTCCTCCATGGGCATTAGAGCCTACCTACTTCTTCGGGGTTCTGGCATGTACTGAAGACCGGCTGAGGCACCTCTTTGGGATTCTGGCATATACTGTGAAACCAGCTGAGACATCTAGCCTCATGAACTGAACTACTACTGCATTCTTAGATCTTCTCTTAGTAGACAGCCATTGTTGGACCTCAGCCTGTAAGCCACTCTGTAAATCCTCTTTCTATATCTAGGTAGAGATTCATTCTCTCAGCTCTTTCCTCCAGAGAACCCTAATACGTGTTCTATCACACATGCACCCAGACTCACACAGACATGTATATATATGCTCACACGTATAATGAAAAATTTTAATATAATTAAAGGTAGTTTTTAAAAGAAGAATGTCTAAGTTGGCCTTAAATCCTAGCCTCTGCCTCAGCCTCTAAAGTGTTGGGAATACAGATTGTGGAACCCCAGCTGCCTTTGTTTGATCTTTGTTTTGTGGTTGGTGATGTGTTTATAAAAATATAATAAGGTAGCCGGGCAGTGGTGGCGCACGCCTTTAATCCCAGCACTTGGGAGGCAGAGGTAGGTGGATTTCTGAGTTCGAGGCCAGCCTGGTCTACAGAGTGAGTTCCAGGACAGCCAGGGCTACACAGAGAAACCCTGTCTCGAAAAGAAAAGGAAAAAAAAAAAGAGAGAGAAAGAAAAAATATAATAAGGTATATGTTATATGGGTGTAGGGGAGGAAGGTGTGGGGGAAGGGTGTGCCTATGCAGGCCCAAGCCCAGGCATCCCTTCCCCCAGAGGGACCAGCCACATGCGAAGGAAGGTACAGTATAGAAATAGAGTTTATTTAGGGCATGGGGAGGGGAGTTAAGAGGGTAGTAGAGGCAGAGAAAGGCAGAGAGAGAAAGAGAGTAGAGAAGTAGAGAGGTGGAGGCCGGCCATGACCATGTGGAGGGGGGGGTGTGAAAGGAATGGGGAGAGGTAAGAGATAAGAGATGTAAGAGAGGCAAGAGAAAGAGAGAGAGGAGAGGCAAGCAGCCCCTTTGATAGAGGGTCAGGCCCACCTGGGTGTTGCCAGGCAACTGTGGGGTGGAGTTTAGACAGAATGCTAACAGTTGGGACATATGATCTCACTGTGGCCTTGGTCTCATCTTCCTTGACCCCCCAAATGCTGGGATTACAGCCTCATGCCACCATGTTCTGCTTAGGCAGTCAGAGAGGACCATCACCGTGTGTACAGCCTACCATTGATCAAAACCAATGTTGTCAAAGCATGGCTGTTTACACATGTAACTCCAGATTCCTACTGAAGCACTTTTGATCCATGATATTGTGAAATCCATACCCACGTGACTTTGAGATCCTCACTGAAGTGAGACTAAGAAGGAAAAGAATCCTTTCCCCTGGGCAGGTTTCAAATAGTGAGTTGGGCTTTTGACATTCTTGTTATGTTCTGTGTCCCTAGTCTTCCCCATCCCATAATCTTCAGTGTCCACTGTATTTCTGTATCCTAGTGAAAGTGGACATTGTTGTGGGGTATCCACCAGAGAAGACTGCTCAGACATGGCTTTAAGCCAATAGAAAGTCTTTATTAGCTGGCCAGTAACTACACAGTTCAGGAGCCCGCTGTAGCCCAGAGCTTTTCTCAGGGTGAGCTTTTAAGCTCACAAACCATGTTCTGGGTTGGCATACTTCACTTAACAAGAACCGCCAGCCAGAAGTGAAACTGCAGAAGCTAAAAAACAAGGTTAGCACATTTAGAGACGTTCCCAGAACTGTGGACTTTGACTGATTAGGTAGGTCTTTGTTTTCGTTTTGGTAGGGTATGCTGTCTGCATGCTGAGTTTATGACCTGGATGGCACTTCCATCATGGAGTCAGTTGTGCTAAGGTTTGGGGCCCTGTTACACACATGTATGTTTGTACATATGTATGTCCACAGTTCTGGGTATTAGACGCAGGGCCTCATAAGTGATGGGCAGGTGCTCTACCTTGAAACCATGCCCCAGCGCAAGCACCCTCAGCTTTGTCTAGTCTTTCCTGTTTTACGACTCAAACCCCACCTATAGGAAAACTCACCCTGACTAGTGTAGACATTTCAGGCAGGTGTTTGGAGGAATAGAATCTCTTTGTAAAGTTAAGCAGGAGGATAGATGCTATTCTCAGTCAGAGGCAGGGCGGCGTACTAGTCTGATCTCGATGTGGCATTCTGTAGCATCCTATGGAGTAGGCTCACTCTGTTACCAAGAGCTCTGTCTTCCCTGAATCTGTCCTGCTGATCACAAATGTTTCCTATTTCAAAGTCCAGAAACTCTAAATTCAGCTATTAAAAGAAAAAACCGAGCTGGATATGGCAGCTCTGGCCATAATCTCAGCACCTGGGAGGCTGAGGAACGAGGAATGCTAGGAGTTAGAGGCCAGCCTGGGCTACATAGAGAGGTCCAGTCCAGGCTAGTCTGGGACAAAGAGTGAATGAGACCTTGTGTCATAAGAGAACGAGAAGGGGTGGGGTATTAAATAAACAAAGGAAACCAGCTTCTAAACCAGTTTCTATGGCTACAGTGGAAGCTTTTGCGATAAGAAGCAATAATTCGTTTTCATAGCTCTAGGTCAGCCAGTTTGATGCATGGCAAAGACATGGAAAGACTTTTTTTTTTTTTTTTTTGCTGGAATCACATGAGGTTTATTTGAGAAGCCAGTGCACTGGGGACGAGCTCGTAACCCACATAGAGGCAGAGGAGGTCGACCGGAAAGACTTTCAATCCCATGAACTCCCTGGGCTGGCAATAGTCTTCAGAATCTTTGTTTTTTGTTTTTTGTTTTTTGTTTTTCTGAGAAATAAGGTAATAGAATGTAAGAATATTTGTTAAATGCTTAAACATTTTAAAATTTATTATAAATTTAGTGGATGTGTGCGCACACATGACTCGTGCACAGGCCTACACAAGTGCCATGGTAAATACACAAGCAGAGGTCAGAGGACCACTAGTGAGGGTCAGCCCTTTCCCTCAGTCATGTGGGGCTAGGCGACTGGACGCGGGTCATCAGGCAGCAAGTGCCTTTGCCAGCTGAGCGTTTCTTTGGCCCTAAAACCTTTTTAAAGATTCGAGTTCTTAGAGGTTTCCCCATTATTTCCCAAAGTAGCAGATGAAGGGCTCTGAGGTGCTGCTCTCCTTAGGTCCAGGGGATGGAGGGGTACTGAGCTCCTGTAGAAGATTTCATATGGAGATATTTTGAACAATGAATTTAAAACATCAGTCTCCTTTCTGTTATCACATGCCAGCAATTTTAAACAACACGGGGTTGAAACTCTACACACACCCATATATTTAGTTGGTTGAAGTTTTCGAGCAGTGGCTCTCAACCTTCCTAAGGCTGGGACCCTTTAATACACTTGCTCATGTCGTCATGACTCTCAACCACAAAATTATCTTCTTTGCTACTTTGTAACTGCAATTCTGTTATTGTTATGAATCATGGTGTAAGTATCTGTGTTTTCAGATGGTCCTAGCTGACCCCTGTGAAAGGGTCGTTAAACCCCAAAAGGGTTGTAAGCCCACAGATTGTTTTAGACTGTTTAAGGAAATGTACAAATGCTTTCAGTTAGCACATTTACCCATTGACCCTGATCCCTTAGCAAACACTGTACTTCCTGTAGGGCTGAGAGGATCCCAGTTGCACAGACACTATCCGCTCTCTGCCCTCTCTGTTTTGTTTTATAAAAAGGGAGAGTAAGGCTATGTTTGATAGAGCCAGGTATGGTGAGGTGGGAGGGGTGCCTCGGTGGGTACCATCTGTAAGACCAACGGGTATAGTATAGAATAGAGTTTATTGCCGGGCAGTGGTGGCGCACGCCTTTAATCCCAGCACTTGGGAGGCAGAGGCAGGCAGATTCCTGAGTTCGAGGCCAGCCTGGCCTACAGAGTGAGTTCCAGGACAGCCAGGGCTACACAGAGAAACCCTGTCTCGAAAAACCAACCAACCAAACAAAAAAGAATAGAGTTTATTTAGGACATAGGAAGGGGAGTTGAGACAGAGAAAGACAGAGAGAGAGATAGAGAGAGACAGAGGGAGAGGGAGTGGGAGTGGGAGGGAGGGGGGAGGAGGAGGAGGACAAGAAGAAAGGAGAGAGGAGGAGAGGGGAAGGGAGGGGAGGGGCCAGCCAGGAGAGAAGGGGCAGAGAGAGCAAGAGAGTAAGAGTGAGAAGGGACCAAACAGTCCCTTTTAATAGTAAGCCAGGCCTACCTGGCTGTTGCTAGGTAACTGTTGGGCGGAGTCTAGAAGGAATGTTAGCCCTCCCCATCTTCATCTCCTTCCCGCAGTTCTATGTGGAACCTGGTTGGGGCAGACTCTGAGAGCTTGGCTGTGCTTTATGTCTCCAAGTCCTGTAGTGTTGTGCATCCCCACGCTTACCCACCTGGGGTTTGAGCTGAGAACGTAGTTCAGTGGCAGAGTGTTTGCCGAGCATGAGCGGGGTTGTAGGTTCAGTTCCTGGTACCTCAGAACACTAAGTAGCAGAACTCTTAAAAAAAAGTAGACGGAAAATAATTCAGTGCAAAATAATTGGTCACAGTACAGTGATTTGAAATATAACGAAGCCAAATTTGACTGACTTCGTTTCTGACATCCGCTGAGTTCTTTTTTTACTTTACTGTACTTAAATTTGAAAGCAGTGATGAAGAACGCAACAGGCACAGTGTGATATTTCTGTTGAGTGCAAGCAAATTCAAGTTGTGGGTGACACCGTTTAGAAAAAAAAAATTTAGAAAAATATTTTTAAAACTGGAAGTCTTCATTTCACATTGTGAATTTTAAAACTAAAGGAAAAAAAAAAAAAAACCCAAGGGAGGATTCTTAGCCCTAATGATTATGTGGCTATTGCTAAAGACAGCCTTGTCTTATACAACCCAGGGCTGTTAAGAAGCGATCTACCAGCCGGGCAGTGGTGGTGCACACCTTTAATCCCAGCACTTGGGAGGCAGAGGCAGGTGGATTTGAGTTCGAGTCCAGCCTGGTCTACAGAGTGAGTTCCAGGACAGCCAAGGCTACACAGAGAAACCCTGTCTCAAAAAACCAAAAAAAAAAAAAAAAGAAGCGATCTACCCTACCACTGTTCTCTGAGTGTCAGTAAGATTTTTTTCTGAGACTTGTTTGTTTTTGTTTTTTTGTTTGTTTGTTTGTTTTTCGAGACAGGGTTTCTCTGTGTAACTCTGGCTGTCCTGGAACTCACTCTGTAGACCAGGCTGGCCTCAAACTCAGAAATCCACCTGACTCTGCCTCCCAAGTGCTGGGATTAAAGGCGTGCGCCACCACTGCCCGGCTTTTCTGAGACTTGTAAAGATGAAAAAAGCAGTTGTCATTGTATGTGTTTGTTCTTCAGGGAAAAAAGGCCAGGCCTGTGTATATTTAGTAAAACAACAAAACAAACAAATGCCAGAGCCTTCTTTCATCCATTGGCACAGTTGGTCACAGATAACTAGTCATAGCATCCAGCTGTTACCATGGGAGAGAGTGGGAACCCACCGGCAATTCCCAAAATCTCCAGCAGTAAACTGTATTTGAGAGGGCAGAAGCAGAAGCCCTGAAGGGGGGCATCCAATACCTACCGTCTGTATGAGCAGATAGGACAGAAAGCACTCTACTGAGGCAGTAGTACAGTTTCCCTTGGAAGCACAAGAATATGTGGACTTCAGTCAGCATCCTACCAAAGTCACTTGATATTAATTCTTTTGAACATTTATTCCTGGAGCTAGAAAGATGGCTCAGTAATTTGCAGAGGATCCAACTTGGGTGCCCAGTACCCACATCAGGTGGTTTACAACCTATAATGCCTGTTCCAAGGGACTCAAAACTCTCTTCTGGCCTCTGTGGATACCAGCACTTATGTGCACATACTCCCACACAGACACACGTGCATACATATAATTAAAAATAAAACTTAAAAAAAAAACAACAACATTATTCTTCACTGTGTCATGATACGCAAGACAGACATGGTCCAAGGAAGATGTTACCTTTCCCAACTGGAAGTAAAGAGATAGTAGGTTAAGTACTTTATAGTTGTCTTTAAAGCCATGAAATAAACACATGAATGGTTTTCTGATATTTCTAGGATTAAGACAAAACAAACAAACACCAAACAAACAAACTTTCATTTGATGTACTAGTCAGTTTTGTGTTGCTATAATAAAGTACCTGTGGCTGGCTACCTTAAAAGTAAAAAGGTTTCTTTGGCTTATAAGTTTTCCAGCAGGAAGACTAAATAGCTAGAACCACTTTGACTAGATCACAGCACCGTAGAGAAGCAGAAATGTAAATGACCTCATGCTGAGGAGATCGAGCACGTGTGGTGGCCTTGATTTATAACAACCTCATACTAATAACTAATTTATTCTTCCAATTCACTCCTACGAGTGCCAACCTAGTCTTCAGTCACTCCAGAGAACAGAAACTCCATAACTTGATTACCTCCTGCTAGTCCCCAGCTCCTGTAAGTCCTACACCTCTGTGCTACCAGCCTGGAGACCAAGTTTCTGTCTAACTTGTGAGCCTTTGGGAGACAAGCCAGCCCCAAGCCCCTTTCTTCAACCGCATCTCTTACTTCTCCCTTGAGAGAACTGTCTGTTCCCACCCCGTCTCCTTTTAGTTCCTCATATCAGCCAAAGCCTTCCTGTTTTAGGACTTAACAGAGCTGGCTATCTCTGCTTTGTCTCCTTGGTTGCTTCCTTCAGATCTCAGTACCTATGTGATCACAGAGATTCCCTGATGCTCACCTAACCCCACAGCCATTGAGCACCCCTGACTGACGCCAGGCCTCAGGGCCTGCCAGAGCTGCAGTCACTACAGCTTGCAGATTTGCTTTTGTGGTTGTTTGTCCAATGTCTGTTTCCTTCCACCACCACAGCCATAAACTTCAGAGGCAAAGCTCTCCTTTTGACTTGCCCCATTGACTGTTCATGTGTGCATAGGAGAATAAGACTCCTACCCCAGGCAAGCGCTTCAAAAGATTTTCTTTTTTCTTTTTAAATGAGAAAATTGTAGCTGCCCAAAGAACGTCCTCATTTTTAGTGTCTTTGCCTGACCTGGATGTTTGTGTGTTTTTATGACTCTCCTACCAGGCACATAACCCACGAACGCAGGCATGCTCTGTGTTTTGGTTTTCGTTTTGTTTTGTGTTTTCTTTCTTCCACTTTTAAAACTGCATTTACCTTACTTTTTTCTCCCTTTGTATCATTTTGGCTTCAGCTCCATTTTGATTTAACAGCTTTCCCTTCCAAAGCGTTCATCTCTCATTTTACTAGCCCTCAGTTGTTTTTGTTTTTGTTTTTTAAAGTTTAAATACTTATTTTATTCTACTTATATCATCTGCTAATTTTAACTCGAAATATTTAGCTCTACTCATAAATTGTTCTCATTTTGCTGGTTTTGATTTTTTCTATATTCCCTTTCAAATCTAATTTTTAAAAACTAAATATTTATATCTTAAGTAACTTATTTTTAGTTAATCAGCACATTTAAACCTTATTAAGTTGCCAGGCCTGTTTTGTTTCCTTCTGTATTTTGAGACAGGGTTTTGCTATGTAGTCCTGGCTGGCCTAGAACTTGCTATGTAGAACAGTGTGACCTTCGGCTCACAGAAAGCAGGCTGCCTCTGCCTCCCAAGTGCTGGGATTCCTGACCTGCGAGATCCAAAGCCATCTTTCACTTGTAGTTTGATCCTATTTGTCCTCATCACTTCTGCTATTTCTCTTTCTTCCCCTACCTACAGTTCCGTTCACACCCATCCTGCCCACCCCGCTCTGCCACGCCCACCCCACTTCCTGCTGTTTCCCTTACACCCATCCCGCCCCCACCTCCCCACACCCCATTCCCACCCCATCCCCTCCCTGCTGCCTCCCTCACACTCAAACCGCCCCCCACCCCCATCCCCCACCACACACACACACACACACACACACACACACACACTCACACACACACACACACACCCTGTTTCCCTCAGA
>CM052707.1:72836577-72874102 GCA_028551405.1 Uromys caudimaculatus | reverse complement strand
TGTGCCTGTGTGTGTATGTGCCTCTGTGTGTGTGCGTGTGTGTGTGCGCGTGTGCCTGTTTCGGTGCATGAAGGTGATGTGAAGCAGGATAGTTGGCATCTTCCTTTATCGCTTTGCCTTGTCACTTTATTCTCTCAAGGCAGGGTTTTCCCCTGCCCTGGGAGCTCACTGGGAGTTTCACCAAGTCTGGCTGGCCAGAAAGTTCTCAGGATCTGTCTCTGCTCTCCAGCACTAGGTTTACAGGCATTTGCAGCTATAGCTGGCTTTTACATGGATGCTGGAGATTTGAACTCGGGTACTCATGTTTATCTCTGCCCACAACTAGATTTTCATATGATCAAATATCTGGGTATTGGGACTTAATCAAATTCATAGTCAAAAATTAACCATTACGGGTAGGAAGTGTGCATCTGTGTAAATATGACCCAGACTCTGAGTGTTTGAGCTGAAGCTCTATCTTTGACTTTAGCTTTAAACTGCTTAGAAACAGTGGCCTGGCTGGTTTTGTGTCAAATTGGCACAAGCTAGAGTCATCAGAGAGGAAGAAGCATCAATTGTGAAAATGTCTCCATAAGATCTGGCTCTAAGGCAATTTCTCAATCAGTGATCAAGGGGGAGGGCCCAGCCCCTTGTGGGTGGTACCATTCCTGGGCTGGTAGCCCTGGGTTCTATAAGCAAGCAGACTGAGCAAGGCATGGGGAGCAAGGCAGTAAGCAGCATTCTTCCACGGCTTCTGCATCAGCTCCTGCCTCCAGGTTCCTGACCTGCTTGAGTTCCAGTCCTGACTTCCTTTGATGATGAACAGCAATGTGGAAGTGTAAGCTGAATAAGCCCTTTCCTCCCCAACTTGCTTTTCAGTCACAGTGTTTCAGTCATATAAATCCTATCCAACACGGTATTTCTTCTATGATCTAATCTTAATTTCTTAAAATCCAGGTGTGTTTTAGGTTGTTTAGATTATGCAGACAAACTAAGAGGATTTAAAAATAAACCAAGACCAATGAGAAATAAGGCATTTCCTAACAGAAAAACACAGTGTCAGGAAGTGAGGTCCCTTTACCTAATGCAAGCCCTGGGGAGGGCTATTATTTTAAAAACAAAGAGCTTTATATGTCTCCCCTCTGTTCCTGGTTGCTAAGCACTGCAACTTATTTATAGCAAGAAAGCCATTAAAAGCAGTTTGGGGATGTTTTAGGGAAGACAGCAATTAGTTTATTTCCTAGACAAAATTGAAAAATACTTATAAGAATTTTTTAAAATACCACTTTTCCATGGTGGCATCTGCAGTAAGATTTTTGGTGACTTCCAAGTGGGAGGATGGTTGGTGGGGTCCTCAGAAACATACAGTTCCTCTCCTTGGCTCAGTGTGGGAAACAGGCATTAATCTTCATCCTCTCAAGGAAGGATGCACAGGGCTGGGGAAGTGACCTTCAACAAAGAAATCTAGCCAGGACACCGACTGTGACCCAGGTGCTAAGCAGCAGGAGTGTGCCCAGAAAAAGAGCAGCATTTCCTAGTCAAAAGGGGTGCTCCGTGTCTTCTTGATCTTGGAATACAGGTGTAATGGCTGGCACCCCAGCAGCCACATTAAATGAAGAGGTATGCTTGAGGTTTACTGTGGAACACAATGGAACTTCTTCAGAAAGCTTCTGTATAATGTCACAGGGCCAGCTCTGGATTTCCTGCAGTGGATACCCTTTCACATAAAGAAGAAATTGCACTGTTTAGGTTGTAGCACTCAGACCTGTGCTTCTTGCACTACAGTTTAGCCTTTCCTGAATAATCGCCACCCCTTGGGAGTAGTCAGGGCCCGTTACACCTCACTGCAGGATATCAGACCACAGACACCTCATCCTTCTAAAATCCACTGGATTTTGGAGTGGAAGCAACTTAGTTAATCCAATTAATGGGGAATAGACTTTAGCCATAAAATAAGCCAGTGTCAGGGCAGGAAAAGAACTTTTAAAATCCTTCTTTCTTTCCCTTTTGCAGATAAGATGAGGCCCCAGTTTTCATCTCGCAAAGATAAGCAGTCCTGGAGGCCGGATGTGTGAGTGAACACAGGAGTCTCAGCCCCAGTCCGCCCCACCCCCACCCCAGGCTTACGTTTTCTGCTAATGGAGACATAGTGAATCCTGGAAGAAACTAGAAACCATTGCACACACTTGAGCACTGAATCAATGTGGCTGTCCTCTAACACGGAATACCCCCCAACACACATTGCCCAGCATAACGGTGGGGTGCTCATTCCACACTTGGGCGTCACCGAACGGACCTTACCCAGTATCCAAAGCCCTTCAGATCCCCAATGCTGTTTTGGGCCAGTTTTTGTTAGCTGGAGCCAGATTACCTACAACCTCAGCAGAGGAAGGAGCAATTATTCGTCCCTGTCAGATCAGAAACTGCTCCGAGAAGCATTTAATTAAGCAGTGGGAGTATTGCCCTAATTAGAAGGGGCTCCTGCGTGGGAGGCAGGGAATTGCAGGACCAGCTGAAGTTCTCGGTACTGTTGTTTTACCCTTGAAAGGAAACCAGGGAATTCTCCAGCGTCCCTCTGCACTGTGGTCTTTTAGAGATTCAGTACGGTTCCTTGCTTTCCTGAAGCCCCTTACTTCTTGCGCGTGTGAGCACATGATTTGCGGGCAACATGGGTCCTTTGACTATCGTATCATTAGCTCCAGCTATGCACCCTATAAACGTTAGTTAACTGCTTTGAGAACCATCTTCATTTTTTTCCCCCTAAAAATTGCCGAGACGATTTATTTTAGCCAAAGGATTTGCAACTTGTGAATCTTGAGCGGGGGCGTTTCCTCTGTCCAAGGAGAGCTGTTAACCAATCATCCGTGCAAGGCACTGCATTCGCTGGCTGCTTCTCTATAACCAGAAGACCCAAACAACTGAGCAGTCCCTCAGTTGAGCGTCCCGGCTTCTTTCTCACACTGAGGAAATGGCTGCATCTCACTGCCTCGCGTAAGCTAGCCGGTGTCGAGCCAGAAGTCAAATTGACCAGAGCAATTTTGCAAGTGCAAAATCTGAACTTTGCAAAGAGCAAGTTAACACGGGGCTTTGGTGCAAAAGGGTCCTGGGCACTGCACCTAACACTCTGGAACTTGGGTTTGTTTTGTTTGTTTCTGGGGAATCACTGCTTCCAGTTTTAGAGGGTTAGTCCATTATCATCGCCATGGGGAGTATGAAGCAGGCAGGCAGGCATGGTGGTAGAGCGGTATCTGAGAACTTTACATCCTGGCACAGGCAGCAGATACACAGAGACACTGGGCCTGGAGTAGGCTTTTTAACTTCAAAGACACCCTCAGTGACATAAATCCTCCAACAAAGACATACCTACTTCAACATGGCCACACTTCCTAATCCTTCCCAAATAGTTCATCAACTGGGGGCTTTGCAGATATATGAGTGTATGAAGGCCATTCTCGTTCAGGTCACCATAAGGTTCCAACCTTAGTAATACAAATGTCAGGAAGAATCTTGAAATGTGCCTTTCCTTTTCTATTATTATCATCTTCTTTTCTAGTTGTTTAAGGGTCGTTTCTAAGGCTGGGTATGGTGGCATATATCCAGTCCTTGTAAGTCGTGACAGAGGACCTGGAATTCAAGGTCATCCTTGGCTATATAGTAACTTGAGATTAGAGCTGGGACTGTAGCTTAGTGGAAAAATACTGGTTACCCATATGCAGGTCTTAGGTTTGATCTCTAGAATTTCCAGAGTGAGAAAGAAGAGAGAGAGAAAGGAGAAAGTGGAAGTCACCCTGGGCTGTGTAAGATTCTATTCCAAGAAAACTAAAAAAACAAAATAGAACAAAACAAAAAAACAGATTTTCCTCTCCTTCTTCTGTAATCTAGAACTTTCCGGTGAATAACTGGCTTCCTTCCCCCCCCCCCCCCCCGCCATGTAAATCAAATAAGGTTGAAAATGTTCTGTGGCTTGAAGATGAGCTTCCGTTTAACACTATAGTGTGTTTAACCTGGCACGGGAATACAGGCCTCAGCTTTCTGGAGGCAGAGACTGGAGGATCACTGCAGATTTGAGGCCATCCTGGACTACACAGTAAAGTCCAGAGCAGCCAGGTCTACATAGTTGGACCTCGTTTCAAAACATGGAAATGGCCTGCTGTGGTGGTCCATGGCTTTAATCCCGCAATCAGGAGGAAGAGACAAGTGGATTTCTGTGAGTTCAAGTCCAGCCAGAGCTATATATAGAAACCCTGTCTCAATAACAAAAACAAAAATCCAACCCCAAAAGTAGCATGTTAAAGTAGTTTCTTTGTATCCCTGTGATAAAGCACCATGACCAAGGCAAGTTATAGAAAGATTATTTGGTCTTATGGTTCCAGAGAGTAAGAATCCATAATGGCAGGGGACTGTGGTAGCAGGAACAGCTGAGCGCTCATACCTCAGTGATAAGCAGGACATAGAGAGAAAGAGAATTTGTCAAGTCCACCCCAGTGACATATTTACTCCAGGAAAGCCATACCGCCTATGCTCCTAAAGAGCTATGCCAACTGGGGACCAACTGTTTAAACCTTTGGGGGACATTCTTATTCAAGCCACCACATGTATGGCATACTTAAAGGTTCAAGAGATCCAAACTTAGTGTCGCAAAGAGCACTGAAAACTGTAAATTCAAACATGCTAAAGAGCAAAAGGCACGCCGACTTTGTCTCCCCATCACAGGGCGTGCGTCTGCATTCGCACCATGCCTTGGAGCAGGGTTGGATGGGTACCTGGGCATCCATCTTTTGAAAAGTTTCCTTTGAAAAGGTTTTGATCACCGTTAGATTTTTCAAATACCCTCCTCAGCTTCTCAGCTGATAAAGCAGGAATGCCTTCGCTCCTGTATGTGAGGAGTAGACACACCCTACGAACTATTCTTTAGATACTGAGACAGGGCAGTCTGAGGAGAAAGCAGAATCCTATTGCGTAAAGCTTAGGGATTCTTGGGTGAAAAATATTTTTAGATACTATGATGAATAATTCATGAGTGAGAAAGTTTTGCCAGACCAAGGAAATTCAATAGTTTTTGTTTGTAATTTATCTTTACATATTTTTGCCAGTGCCTTTAAGAAGTAGGCCCACAATGACTTCATTTTGGATATTGGACACGAGCTCCAACATCTTAGCTTTCTTTGATACAAAGATATATGGTCACTCCCTAGCCCCTGGTCTATGTCTTGCCTAGTTCATCGAGAAGCTAGAATTAATGTATGCTAGCCCATCATTTGATTTTCCACATAAATATATATATATATATATTGGGAGGGGTATTTTGTCTGCATGTATGTTCATACACCACTTACATACAGTGCCCACAGAGGTCAGAAGAGGGTGTCAGATCCACCTGAGATGGAGTTACAAATGGTTTTGAGCTGTCATTTAGATACTGGTAACTGAACCTGGCTCTCTAAAAGAGCAGCTAGTGCCCCTGACCATTGAGCCATCTCTCCAGACCCTACACTAGCCCTTTAAAAGAATTAAATTACATTGTTGACTTGGAGATATGAATGAGCACCTACATTCCATATCTTTTTATTTTCAAGTTATTTACCTATTGATAGAGAAGACAAAGAGCTTGTTTAGCCTACATCCTCTGCGAAGACGATGGAAATTAAGAATGAACCAAGATCTCCTGCCTCCAAGTATGAAACATGAGAAATAAGTCTCCTCTCCCTCCCATATAAGTTTTATAAATCAACCTGACATTTCTTTCCTGGAGCTTGATGCTTCTGTAAATGCGATTTTACAGTTCCTGAAAGCTGAGGCTTCTTGGCCTATTTGGGAGCGCTCAGAATCATGGGAAGGAAACTGTTTAAACATCATGTATAACCATACATTCCTCATCCCACTGTGTGAAGGTTAGCCCTTACTATCAACTTGACAAGAGTTAGAAACACCTAGAGATAAACCTCTGGTCTATCTGTGAGGGATTATTAAGTTAGGTAAATGGAGGTGCAAAGACACACCCTAAATGCCAGACTGGATAACCAGGAGAAAGTAACTGAGTACCATCATCCATTGCTCTCTACTTCCTCTCCATTGATGTGACTTGCCGCATCGAGCTCCTGCTACCATGTGCCATGTCTTCTCCATGAACTGTGAGCTTCAGTTAGAGTATTATATCACAGCAACCAGACAGGTGCCTAATGCACACTGCCTGCATAGCCTTCAGAAAGGACTTATTTTGGCTTACAGTTTCAAGGGGGATATAGTCTGTCCTGTGAGGGAAGACATGGTAGCAGGTAGGAAGGCATGGTGACAGGCTCAGGAGGCATGTGTGGCCACATACTAAGGATGAAGAAAGTGAACAGGAAGTGGTACCAGGCTGTAAAGCCTCAAGACCCTCTCCCAGTGACCCACTTCCCCCAGCAACCCACTTCCCCCAGTGACCCACTTCCCTCAGTGACCCAATGACCCACTTTCTAAAGGTTCATCCTTCCCAAGCATTACTACCAGCTGGGGCTTGGTCAAGTGTGCAAACACGGAAACCATAGGGGACATTTCACATTCAGACCACAACAATGGAGATGGTGGTTTCTTTGTTTTGATTTTGAGAGAGACAGTCTCATCTAGGCAAGGAATCCAAGGTCTGCCTGGAATTCACCATACAGCCAAAAATGATTCTGAATTCCTGATTCTTCTCCCTCCTCAAGAGAGCTTTCAAGCCAGGCTGGTAGTTTGTATTTGTGTGTTGTCAAACTCTTGCCCGTTAGTTCCTGCAGACTGACATTAATTGTTGTTCTGGCAACCACACATCCTTCGGTTTTCGGTTTAGGGTAAATGAATGTTTTTGGACTTTGTGTCACATCTAATGCGCTGTGCCAGCTACTTTCCTGCCACCCTTTTGTATTTAAAGAACAAAATCTCCTGAGCCATCTCTGTGGCCCAGTAGCAAGTGATTTCGGAGCCTCCACTGAGATGATAAAAGTTTTCTTTATGAATCTGCTAATGTAATAGACTATAATGGTAAATTTTGCCAGTGACAAACAAATTCAAACAAAGTCTATGTAATCATGTTTTGTGTTTTATTGCACCATTGGATCAAATTTATAAATATTTTAACTAAAGGCCTTCATGAATACATGAATAGAGTCACACCTGAGACACCTAAGTGTTGGAGTGCTCATCTCTCTGCCTTTCTGTCTCTCTGTTTGAGTATTGTAGTTAGTCTTCCTTTGATATGAAGGTTATGCTCCTTCCATAGAAAGTACAGAATCACTAGTTTCTTGGTGCTCAACTGAATCTCATTGGCATTATATAAATTTGGTGCCCTTTTCAAAGGTATCTCTGTGTGATTGATCTCTTGCAGTGTAAGAAATCATTCCTAAACTCACTGGGCAGGAACATCAATAACCACCTATCATCTCTGTGACCCTGAGGTCTTAGCTTAGCAGGAAATCCTGGCTTGACATTCCTGAGTCAGGTACTGATGGCTGGGGCTGCAGGCATCAGAAGGCTTTGTTGACTTGAAACTGACTCGCTAACATGACTGGAAGTTGGACCAAGGGCGTCTGTTTCTCTTCTACTAATCTTTCCAGAGCAAGATAGATGCAATGCCTTCTACTGACCCAGTTTGAGAAATCATACCTTGTCTCGCTTTTGTCTTAATCCTCTTGGTAGCAACAGGCTAGCTAGCCCTGATTCTACCCTGAGTTGAGGACCGGAATGTATGAGGAAATTATTTTCAGAGGCGTGGTTCATTGGAGTTTGTCTTGCAGGATGGGCCCCATAACCTCTTGGAATTTTTTCAGTTATTTCATGGAGATTAGTCAGGTTCTAACTCTTAGTGAATCACTTTTCACACTTGTTATGTCTTAATCTGAAGTGTCCCCTCAAAGGTTCATGCTTTGAATATTTGGTCCCAAGCTGGTTGGGCCATTTTGGAAACCTTGGAAGGTATGCCCTGCTGAAGGAAATGGATCATTTGGAATGTGGGTTCTTGGGGGTAAATTATCTCTGGCAGCTTCCTGGCTCAGTCTCTCTGCTCCCAGGTCTACCTGTGAACAGCAATCCTATGTCAGTCATATGCTTTTGCAGCCACAAGGGTACGTTGAATGCACGTGGCCAAGAAACTATGGACTGACCCTTCTGAGATTGTGAACCAAAGTAAACAGTTCTTCTCTTGATTTTTTTGGTCAGGTATTTATTCATGGCAATACAAAAGTAAGTAATACAGCATTTCATAGTTTTTAGGAGCTTCACCCTGAATTATCAGTTAAATTATTCTGTAAGTTTTTAGTCAGAAAGTTCTTTCTCTCTCCAAAATTATCCATGACATGTCTAATTTTATACATACACACACTATGTGTATATATATATTTGTATGTATGTATACACACATGCACACATGTGTGTGCAGCTTTATCCTCATTATATAATTTCCCAGAACTTAAATATTTGGTTTATCTATCAGATATCTTCATATTTAAAAGAGTTAGCTGCGTGTTTTAGTTAGTTTTCTTGTTCTTTATTAAAAATAACCCTGATAAGCCGGGCAGTGGTGGTACATGCCTTTAATCCCAGCACTCGGGAGGCAGAGGCAGGTGGATTTCTGAGCTTGAGGCCAGCCTGGTCTACAAAGTGAGTTCCAGGACAGCCAGGAATACACAGAGAAACCCTGTCTCGAAAAACCAAAAAACAAAAAATAAATAAATAAATAATAATAATAATAACCCTGATAAAAACCATTAAGGGAGAAAGGATTTACTTTGTCTCACTGCTGTCTCACTGTTTGAGGATACACAGTCCATCAAGGTAGAAAATGACCGAAGCAGTAGCCTGAGGCAAGTGGTCCCACTGCATCTGCAGTCCAGAGTCAGACCTGAGTAATCGCACTTGGCTTTACTTTCTTGTTCTTATCAAGTCTAAGACCTCAGCTCGTGGAATGACACTGCCCGCACTTAGGGTGGGTCTTCCCACACGAATAAGGTGGGCCTAGATGATCCCTCACAATCCAGAGAGGCGTCTCCTCCGTGGTCTAGATCCGTGGTTCTCAACCTTCCCGGTGCTGAGACCCTTTCATACAGTTCCTCATGTGGTGGTGACCCCCAACCATAAAAGTATTTTTATTACCACTTCGTAGCTATGGTTTTGCTACTGTTATGAATCATAATGTAAACATCTGACGTGCAGGATATCCGATGTGACCCCTGTGAAAGGGTTGTTTGACCCCCAAGGGGTCATGACCCACAGGCTGGGAACCACTGGTCTAGATCCTAACTTGTTGACAATGTTAACCATGCTTCCTATGGGATTTTTATTGTTTGCAAAGAGCTCGCTACCCGCCATGTCCTGGAGGGCCCTTCCAGGACAGGCTATTGACTAGGTTCGAAGTTCCCGCCAGCGGGTGCTCCGTGCTGTAGAGAGAAACCGTCGGTAATGGAAAGAAGCAGGAGACAGAAAGATGCGTTGGAGCAAGACGAGATTCCGTTCAAGCTCCGAGACAATCTTTATTGTTACAATGATTTAAGCACATTAGGGCGGGAAATGGCAGAGGAAGGGAGAATCCACAATGCAATCAGACATCATATACATAATTATATGCCATAGTTGTCCCAGAGCTGAAGGCTGGACGTCTAATCCCTAGCTGGGGGCAGTAGGCTGGGGAGGGGTAAAAGGAATGCCTGCTGTGAAGCCGGAACCCTTTGTGTTGCTAATCAAGCCAAGCCTAAGAGTCAGGGCCCTAGATACAAAGCAAGATAATCTGATATCTGGCAGAAAGAGATCAAGGGAATGCCTGCTGAGGTGTCCGAGACACTGTGGCTAGCAAAATAAGTCAAACTTGGGATCCTTCATCTAGCAGAATATGCCAAGGCCAAAGCCTTTGTCTCTGACAATTGTTGTTTGTTTGTTTTGAGATAGATGACTGGTTGTTCCAGGAGAATTAAGAGAACAGAGCATGTTTCTAACATTGATTTGACATCCTCCTGCACTGTAATAAATTTCTGTAAGTAGCTAAGACTAGCTCTAGACTGTCTAGCATCTGCTTGTCATAATAAGGATCTGGAGTTTAACAGAAATGCCTTTAATATTTCCCAAGGAAGACTATGTTGGTATCTGATCTGAAACAGATTTAAGTGGGGAACATTTATCTATTTTTCTTTTATTGTGTTTCTTTGTTTTGTTATCCAAGATGTTGTAATCGTCGTATGACTTTGCAGGATGTTTATGTGTGGTAGTTGGAGTGAGAATGGCCCTTTGTAAATTTGAATCTGTTTCCCTGTTGGTGGGCTGTTTAAGAAGACTTAGGAGATGTGGTCTGGTGAGAGGAGGTGTGTTGCTGACAGTGGTCTTGGAGATTCCAGAAGCCCACACCAGACTGTCTCACTAGCTTTCTGCCTACTGCCTGCTGATCCGGATATAAACTCTGAGCTACTGCTCCAGCGACATGCCTGCCTGCCTGCAGCCATGCTTCCCGCCATGATGGTCATGGACTAACCCTCTGAAACTGTAAGCAAGCTCCCCAATTAGGGCTTCTTTTTATAAGTTGCCCTTGGTCATGGTGTCTGTTTACAGCAATAGAATAGTACCTAAGACAAAAGGATAAACAACAAATATTACTAGAGTTTCTAGAGTTGAACTGTCTGCACAAAAAAAAAAAAAAAAAAAAAAAAAAACCTTTGAGGATATGAATTGCCATTGCAAGTTTCTTATTTATAGTTACTTTAGTATTGAGGGTATGATAGTGTCTTAGTTAGGGTTGCATTGTTGTGAAGAGATACCATGAACACAGCAACTCTTAAAACGAAAAACATTTAATTAGGGCTGTTTTTCAGTTTCAGAAATTCAGTCCATTTTCATCATGGTAGGAATAAGTAAGTATGTGCTGCCTGGACCCTGGACTATTTTCTACCTGACCCTAACTGCCCTTCAGGATTGGAGGTGAGGTGTCACAGAGTCAGCTACATAGAGTCTGGCAGCAGGTAAGAAGCGCTGCAGCAAGCTCATCTGAGCACTGCTGCAAGCTCGTTTAATACCCTCCACCTGCACCCCATTGGTCCCGAGAAAGCATACCTTCTAAACAGCAGTTCCTGATTGGCTGGAATTGTCTGTACCAGCAATCCTTAGTCTCTCAGGCAGTCCTCAATTAGGTCCTCCTGAAGGCGATGCTTTTGCGGCTGCAGGGCCCTCAGCGTTTACATAGAGGTGGCCACCACCCTTCCTCCTACAAGTACATAGGCAGACATAGAGCTGGAGGGACGGAGAGTTCTCCATCTTGATCCTAACGCAGCCAGGAGGAGATTGGAATTCCCCACTGGGCAGAACTTGAACATAGGAGACCTTAAAGCCCGCCTCCAACAAGGCCACGCCTTCTAATAGTGCCACTTCCCATGGGCCAATCATATTCAAACGACCACAGATGGTTAGTTTGAATTGCGAACTTGACACAATCTAGAATCCCCTGGGAAGAAGGTCTTAGTGAGGGAGTGACTAGATTAGGATGACCTGTGGCCATGTATGTGGAGGGAGTGCCTTGGTTATTTTTAATTGAAATGGGAAGTCCCATCCACTGTGGGTAGCACTGCTTAGCGAGGCATCCTGGGTCGTATTGGAGTAGAGAGAGCACACTGAGCACTAGTATGCTTGCACTCATTTGCTCTGCTCAACTGTGGACGTGCCATGACCATCCACTTCAAGTTCTAGCCGCCTTGACATCCCGGCAATGATGGAGCAATGATGGAATTAAAAGATAAATAAGCTCTTTTCCCTAAGTCGCTCTTGTCACGATATTTTATTATAGCAAGAGGAAATGAAACCAATTCAGGGAGTATCTTAGAAACAAGCTTATGCCTCCCATATCTTTTCTAGACACTGTGAGATATGTATTTTATATTGCCTTCATAAAAACTATTTGAAGTGCCAGTGAGGTAGAGAATACAAGGTTGCCAGCAGCCAAGGATGGCACCCTGAGTTCAGTTCCCGGAACCCATGTGGAAGAAAGAGAGAACCGGCTCTCCCAATTATCATCTGACCCTCACACACGCAGAGCACATGGAGGTTCAGGAAGGGCAGCAAATCTGCGTGGTGGGAGCTGTCAGGGTCCCAGCTGGGGGCTCTGGCAGACCTAACGATCTAGGCTCAGCCACCCCTTCTCAACACCCTAGTTAAAGAGACAAGTTATCATGAGAAGCAGAGGAAAGGAAGAGGGACAACAAAGAAGTCACTTCACACCCCTACATCCACCCTTGATGCAAGGGTTAGGTTTAAACAGAAGGTAAGAACTACCCAGAATTAGAGAGTCTTGGTCGAGGTGGCTCCCTAGATGTTGTGGCTGCACTGTTTTTTAAGGTTTTCTGATAAGTGGTCAGCACTGTGTGAACTCTTTTTCCTTTAAAGACACTTTTTCTTTTCTTTTTTTCTTCTTATTTATTTATTTAAAAATATTTTGTATTTTTCTCTCGTCTATTATATCCCAGCCACAGTTCCCCCTCCCTTCCCCCAAGTCTCTTTCCCCAACTTTCCCTCTCCCCCAGATCCACCTCCCACCTCTCCTCAGAAAAAAAAGCAGGCCTCTCACGGACATCAACCAAATACTACAGAGCAAGCTACAATAAGATCAGGCACATACCATCACATCAAGGCTGGACGAAGCAACCCAGTTTGAGAAAAAGGGTCCCACAAGTCAGCAAAAGAGTCAGGGACTCACTCCCACTATTAGGATTCCCCCAAGAACAGCAAGCTACTCATGGTAGCATATACGACCTCAGTCAGGACCCTACAGGCTTCCTGATCTCAGTGAGTCCCCAAGAGTCCAGGTCACGTGCTTCTGTTCAAACACTGTTTCTTATTTCTTAGCATCATGCATACATATAATGTGTCTGCATGGGCACACACATGACGCAGCACATGTGTAGAGCTCAGAGGATAACCGTAAAGTCATCTCTCTCCTTCTGTCTTTACATATGTTAGAGGGATTTAGCTCATGTTATAGACTTCTTTTTGGCGAGCACCTTTACTCACCTCCTGAGCCCACTGGCCCAGGGAAATCTGTCCTGAAGAGACAAGATCCCCCACAGATGGTGCTAAGGCACCAACCTTCACCTTCTTGTAGCATGGGTCCACTGAGGAAATTCCAGTTTCTTGACCTCCATTGTTTAAGTCATCTGACAGCCAAGGGAGAGGCCCAATGTCTCTTTTTAGAGCATATTTTCTTTTGCCATGATATTTATACCTGGAGAGGTCTAAGGAAGTTTCAGGCTCTTGTCCCAAACCTTACATCTGGCTGTTCCTAAATGGCATATTCTATTTACTTATTTATTTGTTTATTATTTATCTTTGGTTTTTAGAGACACTGTTTCTCTGGGTATCCCTGATTGTCCTGGAACTGCCTCTGTAGATCAGGTTGGCCTCAAACTCAGAGAGATCTATCTGCCTCTGCCTCCCAAGTACAGGTATTAAAGGTGTTTGCCACCGCTGCCCAGTGAGTTATATATTTTAAATAATCAATTGGAAATAAGTAACCTTGATTTTGTGACTTCTGTGAGCCATTCTAGTGAGTTGTAAAAACAGAAGGGAAGGCCATGGAACTTTTAGCTTACTGCTGGTCGGTCGGAAACACAGGTGATTACCCAGATATATCTGAAGCGGGGGCAATTGTGCTGGGTCAACTCTTTAATCTGTGGGGTCTGGGCCGTTCTCAGATAGGTAGTATTATTCTTGGGGTTCTCTAATGTCTTACCTTCTTGAAGGAAAGAATTCAGACAAGAGAAACAGACAGTTGGAATAGAAGTTTGTAAGTCAGAGCAAATACTCCAAAGAGAGTTTGGCATGAGTTGCCTTAAGTCAAAGAACAGCCTAGTGGGTTTGGGTTGTGTGTTTTATTTTGTTTTTCTTGTGTGTGCATGTGTGTGTGTCTGTGTACATGTGTGTGCACTTCAAAGAAGATCAAAGGAAAGCTCTGGATCCCCTGAAGTGGAGTTACATGTAGTTGTGAACTGCCCTACTTCTGGGAGCTCAGCTCAGACACTCTGGAAGAGCAACAAGAGCTCTTAACTGCTGAGCCACCTCCCCAGCCCCTTAGTTGCAAATTTTAAATTAAAATTTATGAATATTTATGAGGCAAGTAGCTTATTTATGAGATAAAATAGCCATTTTCTTCTATCCCAAATCATGGTAAACACTATCTCCCTTTTAGGTATTTCTCTCCACAGTCTCCATAAAAGTGGAAGTCTGTTGAATAACAGTGCTCATGGTGTATAATGTCATCCGTGCTTCCGAGGATACAGGCCCTTCATTAGTGCACGTGTGGGAGAATGCCCTGGTGCCTTAGTTTCCAATGGAGAAGCATCCTAAATGTAGCTTCAAGTTTGTTTAACCACAAAGATGCTTTGTGACTCTTAGAGGACACAGCTACAGTTTTCCCTAGTTACTGTGTATCTAACTCCTTGGTACCAGAACTGAATCCAATTATAAGAGACCTAGACTTGGATAATTGGTTGGTGTGGGAACGCATCCTTTTTGTACATTTGGCATCAGAATCAAACTGCATTAAGTACTGAGGGGAGATGGAGCTTCATTTGTTTGGAAAGAGTGCTACTGAACATCACAGCAGGTAAGAGTGAGCTAGACATCACGAGGTGAGCGTAGGGCCTGCCCTCATTTCTACTGACATCTTCAGTCACTGCAGCACCAACATGGAGAGATGGCATCACTGAAAAGCCACTCTGGGAAGGTCTCAGCAGAAGAGGAAAACAATAAAAATGGTATCCATGGAGATGTCCTCTGTTTCTGACGAGCACAGTGAACACTGCTACTTCGTTTCACTTTGAAACTTTTCTTGGGAATAGCTGGCAACCTGCCTTCTGGATTAAATTTATTCTACATTATAAAAATTAAAACCTGCCACAGAAATCAGCATGAATCATAGTCAAAGCAAAGAAGGAAGCAGGCTAGGCTTCCTAAAGGCAAGACTTTGACAAAAATAAAAGTATTATAAATTATTGAATTATCTGTATTTTGAGTATGATATTGCTAGATGAGAATCCCTGTATTACTGCCATTTCTGGGCAGATAAAGCTATAAATAGAGCAATTCTTTTCAAACCACCTCCAAAGGTACACTTTCTTCAGATTAAAAAAGCTAGGAACGCATTTACTTAAATTAGGAGAAACCAGAACTAAGCCTAGAAAATTATTTCAGTACTGACTAATGACACCATTTTATTTTTAACCTATATGATAGATCATACTAGAAACTTATTTTTAAATTCTAAATGACTAATTTTTTTGCGTAAGGAAAACTATTTTAAAATTAAGTCTAATATTATGATAACTTACTTTAATGTAAAATTTGGGGAAGAATTTTATTGAGTATTATGGTGGTTTGAATATGCTTGGCCCATAGGAAATGGCACTATTAGGAGGTGTGGCCTTGTTGGAGTAGGTGTGGCCTTGTTGGAGTGGGTGTGGCCTTGTTGGAGTAGGTGTGGCCTTGTTGGAGTAGGCGTGGCCCTCATCACTGTGGTGTGGGCTTTTATTGTTTCCTTCAGAGTTAATCCTACGAATGAAGAAATTCTTAAGTCTACAACACAGAGTTAAAAGTTCTCAAAAGTTCATGGGTTCATTAAATTAAAGGTATATGTGCAAATTAAGTTTCCCTGTGTTCAAAGAACTAAATAAGTTTGGTTTACAAGTGTGATGTGTCGTGCTCTGCTGAAAACCCTCCCCACAGCGTCTTTCATGACTGAGGCCCACTCTACACTATTCTTACGTCCAATTTTCGGCTTCATCCTTTCTATTCAACATCTTTTTTACACTACACGAGATGCTCAACCAGACCTCGATGGTCCATTTTGCCCCCACAGACTCTTTTCTCAATATATTTATCCTTGAGAACTCAGTTCAGGTCTTAGGATATGCGATTAGTCTTCCTGACCCTTGACTAACATTCATCTTTGTCTTCCCACAGTACAGCATCTGTGTGCCTCTCCCCCCTAGATCATGAGTCGTGGTAGAATGTGCGCTCCTGAAAGCAACGGCAGGATCTTTTTTCTTCAGAGCTGTGTGTGGACCTAGCCTTGTGCATGTCTGGCAAGCGCTTGCTCGACTATTTAGTGAGAACCCCACCAAGCAACAGCTACGGTTCACTCATCCTTGCATCTCTCTCAGTTTTCCCTCATCTCACTGCACAGCGCTATGTCTGGCACAATGTATCTTTAACCAGTGAAGAGATGCCAAGTCAGTACAGTCCCTCATCACATCCTTTGCACAAGTTGACTTCATGTGATCTCTGGGCACACAAACACATTCAGTTTAAGCTAAAAATGCGTACGTAATTTAATCTAAAAATTTCACTCAGAGAATGAAAACTAAAAAGCTAAATATTTGTGGTAGGTGCAGAAACTAAATGTCATTGGAAATTTGCACAGGGAACAGTCCCCTTGGAGAAAGAGTATTTCAACCTTGTGCTGAGTCCCTAAAGGGAGTGAATTCTTATCGACAAAGGACTCAGTTTGATGTGCATCATACTTTATTTTCTAGGAACATTATTCTTATTAGTAAATTTCCTGACATACTTCCCTATAACTTTTACCATACACATTCGAGGGCCACCTTACAACGCAATGTTTTTGGCTTATCACTTTTGTCTTAGTCAGGGTTTCTATTCCTGCACAAACATCATGACCAAGAAGCAAGTTGGGGAGGAAAGGGTTTATTCAGCTTACTCTTCTTCCATATTGCTAGTCCTTATGAAAGGAAGTCAGGACTGGAACTCAAGCAGGTCAGGAAGCAGGAGCTGATGCAGAGGCCATGGAGGGATGTCACTTACTGGCTTGCTTCCCCTGGCTTGCTCAGCCTGCTTTCTTATAGAGCCCAAGACTACCAGCCCACAGATGACACCACCCACAAGGGGCCCTCCCCCCTTGATCACTAATTGAGAAAATGCCTTACCACTGGATCTCATGGAGGCATTTTCTCAACTGAAGCTCCTTTCTCTGTGATAACTCCAGCTTGTGTCAAGTCGACACACAAAACTAGCCAGTACAACTTTCTATAGAAACTACCAATTTTATTCAGTCTTGCTTCTAGAATGGTCCTCCCATTCTACCTACTTCCTTTCACTTTGTTTCACTTTCTTATCTGAAAGAAAAATCTAAAGTCAGACAGAATTATCCAGCCTATGGTCCATGGGATATAGTCCTTCATTGTCTGGAGAGAATGAAGGCCATAGTATTTCACAGCTGTGGTGTCAGGAGCATATGGCTGTGACAGCATGTAGAGGGGGCTTGTCACATGTCATTGATCAGGAAACAGAATGCTTAGCCAGAAGTGAAACTGGCTTGTAAACCTCAAGTCCCCACTTTATGGCCCTACATATGACAGCTAGCTCTCCCTACCAAGTCCAAAAGATTTCATAACCTCCCAGATCAATGCCACCAGCTAGGGTCAAGTGTTTAAGCCTGGGAGCCCATGAGGGACTCTGTAGCAGCTGCTTGGAGGCTCTTTCCTATTCTGAGAGACCTCTCTCTGGCTTTGCACCTTGTCACCACACTTCTGAGTCAGCAGAGCGACAGAGCATTTTGGGAGAAGCCTACTAAGGAACAGCTAATTTGCATAAAGTTGATGAGCCCCACAGAAGCACACCCCCAATGGTGTGTATGGACACCTCAGCTCTGAGGGACATCAGTGTGCCTAGCAGGGAACGAACCAGGCTGGAGAAATGTGACAGAGGGGAAGGTGGAGTGGGGAAAGATAAGGGACTTAACCACTGCAATTAAAACTTCCGGCTTGGGCAGTGGTGGCACATGCCTTTAATCCCAGCACTCAGGAGGCAGAGGCAGGTGAACTTCTGAGTTTGAGGCCAGCCTGGTCTGCAGAGTGAGTTCCAGGACAACCAGGGCTACACAGAGAAACTCTGTCTCGAAAAAACAAAACAAAAAACAAACAAACAAACAAACAAAAAACCCAAAAACTTCCGGCTGTTGTCAATTTTTCAGCACCTGACTGGCTTGACTGGACCCATGAAGGGGGCCTAGGCTGCAGAAGAGGGGCTCCTAGGCAGGAACATGCTGGAGCTGATGTAAGGGGAAAAGATAAAAATCTTTCCGCCCCCCCCCCTTAAGAAAAGGAGAATGGCAAAGGTGGAGGGCACTCTGTGTGTGTGTGTGTGTGTGAGAGAGAGAGAGAGAGAGAGAGAGAGAGAGAGAGAGAGAGAGAGAGAGAGAGAGGAGAGAAGAGAGAGAAAGGAGAGAGGGAAAGAGGGGAGAGAGAGAAAGGAGAGAAAGAAGAGAGAGAAAGAGAGAGGAGAGAAAGGAGAGAGAGGAGAGAGAAAAGAGAAAGAGGAGAGGGAGAAAGGAGAGACAGAGACAGAGAGAGAGACAAAGAGAGAGAAAGGAGGGAAAGAAAAGAAGATAGAGAAAGGAGAGAGAAGGGGAGAGAAAGAAAGAAGAGAAAGAAGAGAGAGAAAAGAGAAAGAGGAGAGGGAGGAGGGAGAGAGGGAGGAGGGAGAGAGGGAGATAGTTGGCCGTCGAGTGTGTTTCTTACAGCCCGCTGTATTCCTGGTTCTTGCCTGACTGCCATCCTTATTCTTCAGGTGTCTGTGTTTGATCCAGCAGGCCCACTTGCACAGCTGTGAGGAGAGCACAAGGGACGGTTTTATAGGGAGAGGTCAAGTGTGCCACAGATGAAGTCGCGGCATGTGGACTGTAGGACAGGGGCGCCAAACGACCACAGTAATTGTGCTAGCTCCTTCTAAGGATATTATCCCAAATGGGGAAGTCAGAGTTCAGAAAACAATGACTACAGGAAGTAAGGGATGAACCCAGGAAATAAAAGTGCTATAACAATAACTGTGCGCAGCATGTGGGGCTTCCTTCAGGTAGAAGGTTCACAGAGGACAGCGGGGGCGAAGGAGCGGTTGCGAAACCCACATAAGATACCATCCGTTTAAGTGATTAGACCTCTGATCTCTTTGGGCTCTGAAGAGCCATTTTATTTTCATATCTTTTTTTTTTTTTTTTTTTTAAAAAACTAGGTTCTGTGATTATGTCATAGAAAACATAGGGGGTCTGTCCTTCTGAGGCTAGACAATTTTGCTTATTATAATGGTTTCCAGTGCTATCTGTTTGTGCAGCTGACATAATTTCATTCTCCGTGACTGAGTTAAACTTCTCCGGTACGTATACCACATTGTCTTTATCCATTGATCCACTGATGGGCAGGCATCTAGGCTAATTGTGCCTGGCTTTCCCAAATAGTGTAAAGCCTACATTGTATACTGGCTTTGATTTCCCTGGGGGCGTGTTCAAGAGGGAAAAACGAAGATCGACTTTTGGGTTTTCCTAAGTGGCTGAATTAATTCTTTTCTGGATATTAACCCTTGGGCAGATGGTAGTAGGCAAAGATGTCCTCCCGATCTGGAGGCTGTCTCTTGAGGCTGTTCGTTTTCCCCTTGTGTATGCCAAAACTTTTGAATCAGACTCCACCCCAGATATCAACTGTTGCAACTGTGTCTTGAACTTTGAGTAATAAATACTCTTCACAAAGACTCTGCCTGTGCTTATATCTTGATGTGGTTCCCTCGATTTTCTTCTAGTAATTCCGAAGACGCTACATTAAGATCTTCTATTCTTTACTTGATTCTTGAGAAGGATGAAAGATGGAAATCTAGTTTAATTTTTCTGCAGGTGTGTACATCCAGTTTTTTCCATGACCATTTATTGAAGATGTTGTCTTTTCTCCATGGTACGTTTGTGGCTTTTTTATTTAAGAAAAGAAAATCAATTGGCTGTAGCTACGTGGGCATATTTCTGGGTCCTCTATGGTAGTCTATTGTCTTTGGCTCTTTAGGATACTTTGACTTCCATATGAAGCTTAGGGTCGAGTTTTCTAGTTCAATGAAGAATGCCATTGAAATTTTGATGGTGGTTATATTTAATCTTACTTTTGATCACATAGCCATTTTTATATTAATGTTGCTGATCCATGAATATGGTATGGGTTCCCATTTTGCAAATTTTTATTCAATTTCTTTTTCTAATGTTTTGATTATCAGGGTCTTCGCCTCCTTAGACTTATTCTTAAGTGTTTTAAAAATTGAGGCTATTATGAAAAATATTGTTTCCATTCATTATTTCTTAAAATGTTCATTCTTAGTATATAGAAAAGCCATTGAATTTTCATGCTGCTACTTAACTGAAAGGGTTTACCAGATCCGAGAAATTTCTGGTGAAGTCTTTGGAGTCTCTTCAGTGTAATTTCATATCATCTACAGAAAATTAATTTGAATTGTTCCTCACCTATCTGTGTGTGCGTCCCGGCTCGCAGGACGTTCAATGAGGGTCCGAGGAGGGAACTGTCGGATGAAGGAAAGAGACAGGAGACAGAGATACCTGGGAGCAAGACAGGATGTCTGATCAAGCTCCAAAGATGAACTTTATTTCCAAGCTTTTTATAGGGTACAAGGAGAAGGAAGTATGAGAATCTTAAACAATATAGAAGGACTCTTAAACAAAGTAACCAGGACTAAAAACAATGCTATAGGGATGAGGAGTTTCTAGGAAGCACATGTTCCCAACCACCAGGACAAGTTACTAAGGCAACCATCTATGCTTTGCTGATCACCTAACTGCAAGGGGGTCACCCCGACCTGGGAAAGAACCCATCTCCTGGGAGACAGAACCTAAACAAAAGCCTAGTTCTCAGGAACCTGAAACTCAGGCCTACTTCTACCTTCAAGCCTAAATTCTACAAAAAATGGCTTCTCTCAGGCTAATAAGAAAGCTGCAGATCCGTTGGTTCCTCATAGTGTGGTCCCTGAGTGGCCATTTTCTAATGTGCCACACACTTCAGCTAACATTATTTGAAAGAGACTGTGGATCTCCACTCTGCCTCGTGCAGTGGTGCTGAAGGGCCTAAAGGTCGTAAGAGAAAAGGGCAACCTGACACCCAAAAGAGAAGATAAGTATCCGATAGAAAGAATCACGGGCAGAATTGTTAGATGTGACCCGCTGCAAGCAGAGTACTACCTTCAGCAAGGTGAGCACTCGTCACGTGTCACATAATTTTTTTCGAGTTCATTACAAGTATGCCAATATGAAAGAGTTACAATTCCCAGTTCCCAACACACACACACACACACACACACACACACACACACGTATCTAAAAAATAAAACCTTATCCGCCCTTCTCTTTTTAATTATCTTAAAGGTTTTCACTTTTACTCCTTATGTGGCAAGGACCACATAACGGCAGCTTAGTAGCTACAGCTGGTGCATGGATACATTCCATCTGAAAATGTATCTGTTAGTCTGTCTGTTCCCCACAGACTACACAACCCTCTGCTGTTTTTACTTTCAGTAGTTCTCTTTTACACATTGCCTGATGAGTCTTTGTAAGCGATGGGGTTTTGACTTTTGTTAAACTAAATCAACTATATGGAAGGAGGAGAAGGATTCTGTTGACACAGGAGTCTAATATTTGTTTACTAGAAGAGAATAGAATGTTTGAGGGAAGGTGGTCTCCAAAGGAGGGACAATCGGAGAATTCAAAGCATGCTAAAGTAAGTCAACAATTTGAAAGAGAAAGTGAAATGAGAATGGAATTTGAGGACTTCAGTGCTATATACGTACCCCCTGTGCAGCCTTAGGTAGATATCGCCCCATCCCTGAAACTCGCTTTGTTCATAGGAAAAGGAAGGTTATCAGAACCTGTCATCATAACAATCAGAATCAAATCAAAGCTATATATATGTACAACCATAGTTCCCAAGTCCACAGTGAGCTTATTGTTGTCTTGTTCACTGAAGTTTAAGAATCGCGGACTGGGAGAAGGCTGTCGGGAAAGTACTTTCTGGACAAGGATGAGAATCTGCTTCCATGCCCATCACCTATAACAAAACCTAGGTGCAGTGGTGAACACCTGTAATCCCAGGGCTGGGAAGCAAATCAGGAGGCTCCCTGGAGCTTGCTGGCTGGTCAGTCTGGGTGAATCCGTGAGTTACAGGTCCAACGAGAGACCTTGTATTAAAAAAGAAAAATACAGTGTAGATTGCTGAAAAGACACCAATGCCAACTTCTGGCCTCCATATATATATGTACACATATGGTGAACATGCGTGTGCGCGCGCGCGCACACACACACACACACACACACACACACACACACACACGGAGATGGGGAAGAGAGAGAAAAATAATCAGTGCATTTTAACAACTCCCAAATAGAGATATAGTGCTTATAAGAAATGTATTTGGAAGATGATGGAAAACTTTTGTATTTTAGAAGAAACACTAATGAACTAAATAGACAAATAAGGCTGGGGGTAAGGGACAAATGGCAGGGCTCCGCCTTCCCTGCGTGAAGCTCTGGCTTGGTCATTAGCACTGGGGAAAAGAACTTGCGTTGCCAAGAAAACAAATAACATTAGTGGGACTGTTTGATTAGCATGTGTCTCCTCTGAAGACAGGAAACTATAGATCACTCACACGTGGTAGCTGCTCAGTCATTGTCCAGTGTATGACTGTATCCATATATCACAATCCTTAAGGATGGCAGAGCTGGTACAGGACAGAATTGTTTCCCAGCTCCTGTTTCCATTTTTTTGAACAAACTTTTCAATGTTCTAGAACTACCTCTGTGTGTTCCTTCTAAGATTATTATTCACAGGGGCTGGTGTGTGAGGCCTGAGTTTTGTCCACAACACCAAAAAGTTATATTTTATGATTTGCATAGGACAATGTTTCTCAACCTTCCTAAAGCTGTGAACTTTTGATACAGTTTCTCCTGTTGTAATGACCCCCAAACAAAAACTTATTTTCATTGCTACTTCATAACTGTAATTTTGCTTCTGTTATGAATCATAATATAAATAAATATCGGATGTTTCTGATGGTCTTAGGTAATCCATGTCTTAGTTAGGGCTTTACTGCTGTGAAGAGACACCATGACCTAGGCAAGTCTTATAAAGGACAACATTTAATTGAGGCTGGCTTACAGGTTCAGAGGTTCAGTCCATTATCATCAAGGCAGAAACATGGCAGCATCCAGGCAGGCATAGTACAGGAGAGGCTGAGAGTTCTACATCTTCAACTGAAGGCTGGCAGAATACTGGCTTCCAGGCAGCTAGGATGAGGGTATTAAAGCCCACGCCCAGAGTGACCCACCTACTCCATAAGGCTACATTTCCTAATAGTGCCACTCCCTGGGCCAATCATATATAAACCATCACAATGTCTAGGGGACATTTGACCTGGAAAGTGTCATTACCCACAGGTTGAGAACCCCAGCATAGAAACCCGTTCGGCCTACACTGTCATTTGAATAGGTGGCACCCATGTGTAAACAGTATGAGCCGCAGTACTAGTCTATTTTGTGTTACTAAAATAAAATGTTTGGGGCTACAAAATGAATGTAATGGTTTTGGCTCATCGTTTTGAAGGGGCAAAATAGCTCAGTTGTAGCATCTGTGATGCTCTCTGACTACATCACAACATGGAAAAATAAAGGGAGCTGGCCAGATGGCTCACATAGCTTGCTGTGCAACCTAATGGCCTGCGTTCCATCCCCAAACCCACGTACAAACGCCAGGTGTGGTGAGACACATCTGTAACCCCAGCACTCCTATGGTGAGATAGGTCACATAAAGAGGAGACTTTCCCAGCAGGCCATGGACCAGCTAGCCTGTACTATGAAACACAGAGTAAGGATCCATAGGCATGAGTAGAGGAGACCAAAAACGAGAGCTCCTCTCTAAGCCTGTTGCGTCTTTGAGCATTCACATGCCAGTTGCAGACATTTTGTCTTATCTACCAATAAGCTTTTCACATTCATTCACTTTCTAAACTCAAAATAAAGTTGTTTTGAAAGGAAAGTTCGTGTTAGTAACATGAATGAAGATTCGGTATCTGTGGTTACAAATAGAAGACAACTGAAAATACCCTCATGGGCAAATGCTTGTCCTCCAAGTCACCCCAAAGCTGTTTCCACGCCACTATGCCTCTAAAAGCCTTTGCTGTCTGTCTCTGGTGGTCAACTCCCATTTCCTACTTGGCCCCAATCTTTCCAAGAACTGAAGCTGTTTATCAAATAGTTTCAAAGGCCATATGTCTCTGAGCCAGCCTCTTGAGGAAGCCCCCCCTCTCCACCTCCAGGAATGTGATACTCATCTTTTGTGTAGATAAGCAGGCACACTTTGGGATGTTACAAAATTGGATGCTTGCTATGATTCCCTTTTTAGAAAAAGAAATAAACACCAATATTGCTGAGGTATCAAAATGCAAGGAGTTCTTTTCTGAGACGTTTGAATAGCTCAGGTTACTCAGTCATGACTTCGGAAAAACATAAAGGGCCAATGTGTCCTCTTTTTAGCAGAGAGCTTCCTCTTCTAAAGCTCTGCACAGTGACATTCATTTATTTTTAGAGTCCTGTGGCTAGCACACTGGCCTGAGGCACGATTGATCTATTCATTTCTGCTCTCTTTAATGTTGAAAGTAATTACAACAGCTGAATCAACTGTGCTGTAAGCCCAACTAAGGGTCTCCACCCCAAGTGGCTTAGTGACCCCCTGGGCTTTTATCTTGTGGACAGCCATCTTTTCTTCCTGGTTTCCTTCAGCATCTTGTTAGCTTTGCTGAGTTTCCTTGGGATCAGACCTTGTTAAATAACGGCTGTAAATGCCAAGCTCCCGGTTGGGATGTTTCTGATTTCTGGATATGCTTTACTTGAATACGGAATCCCCCCCCATGCCAGTGCCCCTCTTAAAACGTCCTTAGATCATATCTCTTTGAAACTTACAATTCCTAATGCCTAAGTTTCCAGGTGGCTTGCTCCTTGAGGAATATCTTTTTTGAAAGATTTATTTTTATTTCACACATATGCCTTCTGCATGCGTGCAGGTGCACCATGCATGTGCAGGGCCCACAGAGGCAAGGAAGGGGTGTTGAATCTCCTGGAACTGGAGTTTTGGTGATTGTAAGCTGCAATGTGGGTGCTGAGAACGGGACCTGGGTCCTCTCCAAGAGCAGCAAGCGCTTTTCATGGCTGAGCTCTGGCTCCAGTGCCATGTCTTTTCTTTCTTCTTTGTTTTGTGGAGTCTTGTCAAAAAGATTCTTTACAAGGGACAAAAATAGAACCTGGGAGGGAAGAAGAATGCCTGATTTGGGGGAGATTCAAAGAGGGACTGCATCAGGAGACTAGAAGGCAGAAGTCTTAGACAGTTGTGCATTTATTTCTTGAGCTGATGCCAGCGTAATTAACTGTCAACTGCCTATTATCCATATTTATAAGTATATGAATTTTTTAAATGATATGTTTGGTTTTATGTTTTGTTTGCTTCTTGATTGGTCTTGAAAAAATTGAAATTTTTTTCGATAGTTTTTTTTTTTTTTTTTCAAGTCAGTTTATAAAGAAGGGGTAGGGAGAGTTGTTGATGAGGATAGCAAAGACATTTTTCTGGTTCAGGCATAAGGTAAAACTGAATGTGCACAAGAGCAGGGCGTGTATAACGGTGATGATGGATGGACCTGCCTCTTGAGGATTCAGAAGAGCTGAGCATGGCTGTCAGAGGCAAGCAGATCTTTGTGAGTCTGAGGCTATGATCTACATAGCTGTAGGTTAGCCTGGGCTACATAGTGAGAGCCTGTCTCAAAAAAAAAAAAAAAAAAGGAGGAGGAGGAGGAGGAGGAAGAAGAAAGGAGAAGAGGAAGAGCAGGAGGAGGAAGGAGGGAGGAAGAGGAGAAGGAGGAAGAGAAGATGTTAATCCCGCCAAAGTAAAGACCATTACCCAATTCTTTGGTCAAAGCAAACAAGCTTTGCTTTCTGTCAGACAGGGATGTCTTCCTAATAAGGAGCTTGAAAAAATAGCATTAAACACAGAAGAGGGTTAGGTTTATAGTTCAAAAAACTTCAAGAATAGGGAGTTCTCATGGGTGGGGGTTTCTAGGGGATTACGGTTACGTAGGAACTTGGCCGAGCCTTTTAAAATTATTTGTCAGAACACCCTATCACCGGGGTATAATCAAGGGGTGAGTCAAGCTCTGAGTGGGGCAGGTCAGAACCAGAAACAAGGGGAAGCATGGTCATCTTGAATTTTGCAGCAAGTAGAAATGAACCTGTTCTGACCTTGTAACAAAATGGCTTCCATCTTTAAGGTGGAGTCAGGCTAGTCCATCAGGGGAACAGGAGGGAGAGGAGAAAGAAGAGGAGCAGGAGGAGCAGGAGAGGCAGGAGGAGGGGCAGGAGGAGGGGCAGGAGGGGGAGCAGGAGGGACAGGAGGAGGGGCAGGAGGAGGGGCAGGAGGAGGGGCAGGAGGGGGAGGAGGGGCAGGAGGGGCAGGAGGGGCAGGAGGGGCAGGAGGGGCAGGAGGGGCAGGAGGGGCAGGAGGGGCAGGAGGGGCAGGAGGGGCAGGAGGAGGAAGAGGAGACAGTCTTCAAATGGCAAAGCAGGTGCTTTGCACCACAGATGTACAAAGAGATTCTGAGCAACCTCAGGAGAAAAGCAGCAACTAATTCAGATTGACTTTGAGAACAATGGCTAGAAACCTTTCTGCTTTTAGACAGAATATTAAATTGCCTATTTTCTACTGCACGCAAGACAGGTGGGTAAGTCAGACTCAAAAGGCCGGTACTGCAGGTTTTCTGTCACCTGTGAAATCTAGATTTAAAGTTGTGTGTGTTTGCGCGTGTGCGTGTGTGTGCGTGTGTGTGCGTGTGTGTGTGTGTGTGTGTGTGTGTGTGTGTGTGTGTGTGTGTGTGATAAGTCAGGAAATGAAAGGGGAGGAAGGATCTGAAGGGAGAGGAGGAAGAAGAGAAGGAGGGCAATGGGAGTCATGTGACGTGAAAGCAGAGAGGAGGATATTACAGGGAGGTGGGGAAGCAGCAAGAAGGCGGAAGTGGGCACGGAGGAGGGAGCTGGATGAGGAGAAGCACATCGGCACATGTGCTGAAAGCCAGAAGGTCGCGTACTAACTTTCACGTCACTTTGTGGAAAGTGCTAAGCCTTCTTAGTTTGGGCACCAGTTGCCCTGCTCTGTCCAGTGTCTGTCCTACTGCACACTTCTGCTTCCTCAGGAGCAGCAGGACAAAAATCTACCAACATCGTTCATTTCTCTTCTCCTCCATGGAGGAGCTTGGGTTTCTCAAGTCTTGAAGTCTCTGTCCCAGATTCCAGCCCATGAGTCCAAAGCTATATGTAGTTTAGACAGGGGTGTCATTTTCAATAGACAGCATTTTTTTGTTTGTTTGTTTTTTTGTTTTTTTGAGACCAAGTCTCTTGGCCTTAAGCTTTGTATTAGTCAGGATTCTCTAGATCGGTGGTTCTCAACCTTCCTAATGCTGCGACCCTTTAATTCAGTTCCACATGCTGTGGTGACTTCAACCATAAGATATTCTTGTGCCTACCTCATAACTGTAATTTCGCTACTGTTACGAATTATAATGTAAATATCTGATATGCAGCCCCTGTGAAAGGGTCTAGAGTAACAGAACTTATAGAATGAATCTCTCTATATATAGAAATGGGATTTATCAAAATGACTTACAGGTTGAGGTCCAGCTAATCCAACAATGGCTGCCTATGAACAGAAGATCCAAGAATCCAGTAGTCATTTGATGTATGAGGCTGGGTCTCAGCTGGTCTTCAGTATAAGCCAGAATCCTGAGAAAGTAGACGAAAATGCCGGTGAAGGGATGGACTTGCTGGCGAGGGGAGAGTAAGCAATGAATAAGAGCTTCCTTCCCCCTTCAAATTAAGCAAAAATCTCTCATAGATGTGGGCCACCATTTTTGGATTTTAGTGAATTAGATGTAGTCAGGTTGACAAACAAGTTGCCATCACAAGTTTGCTATGTAACCCAGGCTAGCCTAAAACTTGTATTCCTTCTCTGTCTAAGTCTGGAATTGCAGGTATATATTACTATGAGTGCTCAACCGGCAAAGAAATTCAATTCAGAAAAAAAAAAATCAAAAAAATTTTTTTAACAGATTGGGGATGGTAGCTCACACCATAATTTCAATTACTCAGGGGACAGAGGCAGGAGAAGCAAGTGTTCAAGGACTCCCTGAGCTACATCCAAAGTAAGTTCATGGACAACCTGGGAAACTTAGTGAAACCCTGTCTCAAATTAAACTTTACTCTGGGCTGTCACGATGGCACAGCAGACAAAGGAGCTAACCACTAAGCCTACCAACCTAAGTTTAATCCCCAGGACCCAATGGTGGAAGGAGAAGAACGGCTTTCACAAGTTGTCCTCTGACCTCTGTGCAGATCCATGGAAGCCCTCCCCCAGTCATAAACACAACATGAATTTTCAAAAGATGTTAAAATAGCACTTGCCTAGTATACTCAGGGCCTTGGCGTCATTCTCTGGTACTACCTTAGAAAGAAAGAAAGAAGGAAAGGAAGAGAGAGAGAGAGAGAGAGAGAGAGAGAGAGAGAGAGAGAGAGAGAGAGAGAAGGAAAGGGAGAGAGAGAAAAAGAAGGAAAGAGAGAAAGGAAGAAAGAAAGAAAGGAAAGAAAGGGCGAAGGAAGGAAGAGGGGTGAGTGGGAGGGAGGGCAGAAAGAATGAAGGGAGAGAGAGAGGAAAGAAAGAGAAACTGAGAACCTGAGAGGCTTAGGCAGGAAGATTAAGCATTCAAGGCCTGCCTGGGCTGTATAATGAGACTGCTTCAAAAAATAAATAATGAATGAAATGAGAGAGAGACAGAGAGAGAGAGAGAGAGAGAGAGGGAGGGAGGGAGGGAGGGAGGGAGGAAGGAAGGAAGGAAGGAAGGAAGGAAGGAAGGAAGGAAGGAAGGAAGGAAGGAAGGAAGGAAGGAAGGAAAAAATGATATTAAATATGTCTTCAACACATAGGGAGCAAAGAGCATTTACAGAAAAGGATCCGGTTCCAAAGAACACATGGTTGTTGACAACTAACCACTCCTTGTTTCAACGAGTTGCTGAGTGCCGGCCTACTGTGTGCTAAGCACTTTTTCCATTAAAATAATAGGAGGAATATTAGAATCAGGGACAGCTCATTAATCCCTTCTACTAGCATAGAATAAACTGTGCCGCTGCTGTCTGGAAGGAGTCCTATCTCTGAGCCGTGGTATCAGCAAAGTCATTGATAAGAAGGGAAGAGAGGAAGAGAGAAGGGCAGACCTTTCTGGTCCTATCTGGCCACCGATTATCTCTGGACCAATACTACATAGGGCTGGATGCCATATTAAACACTTTGCAGTAGAACTTAGTTTAAGTAGCCTAAGCAGGCCTGGTGTGTTGTTAACCTTCCTTCTCTGTTATTTTAAATAAGTAGTTATGTTTTAAATAATATTTTTATTTAAGTAAAGAATGTTTACTTGAGAGCTTTTGTACTGTATGTGGTGTAAACTCATGGTGGATCCCAAGGCTTTGCTCTTTGTTTTCGGTGCTCAAGACTTCTGAGATGCTGCTCTGGCTCTTGCTTTGTTTTCTTTCATGACCAAGGTAGGCGCCTTCACAAAAAAAATCTCATTTTCATTCGTTCTCTGCAATTCTTTCCTGGAATCGTTGCTTTACATAGTTATACCTGCAGGGATCCAGCACCAAAGGCTACCATGATAAATCCTCCCTATTCCAACGCTGTGTGACCCCCTAACTCTGCCGTTCACCGAGAAATGTTCAAGTACAGCCAGAGCAGATCCCAGGAAGCAGTATAGTCACAGTTCACAGACAGGGGACATTTTCCTTTTTTTGGGGGGGGGGGGGAGGGTTCGAGACAGGGTTTCTCTGTGTAGCCCTAGCTGTCCTGGAACTCACTCTGTAGGACAGGCTGGCCTCGAACTCAGAAATCCACCTGCCTCTGCCTTCCAAGTGCTGGGATTAAAGGCGTGCGCCACCACTGCCCGGCTATTTTATTTTTTAATCCTTGCCCTTTAAGCACCTGTGAACCTTAGATGTTGAAAATGTCCCCTGTCTAGCAGGGCAGTGGTGGCGCATGCCTTTAATCCCAGCACTCGGGAGGCAGAGGCAGGCAGATTTCTGAGTTCGAGGCCAGCCTGTCCTACAGAGTGAGTTCCAGGACAGCCAGGGCTACACAGAGAAACCCTGTCTCGAAAAAACAAAACAAAACAAAAAAATTAAAAAAAAATAAAATAAAATAAGATGCAAACAAAACCCAAATCAAACCAAACAAAAAAAATCCTTCTTCCCTGGCTCATGGGCATTGTTGAGGTGGATTTGGGACCAGTCAGTATTTCCATATTGATCAGTCAATCAATAGTGATTGGCTGGCCTCGGATCCTGAGATCCTCCTGAGTCTGCCTCCCAATTGCTGGGATTGAAGGTGTGCACCTCTACTGCCTGGCTCTTTCCCAACCCTTGGGGCACTTCTTTTCAAGTTGCTGGGTGCATGGACTAGCACCCATCTCCCCTGCAGACTGAGGTGTGTGTGTGTGTGTGTGTGTGTGTGTGTGTGTGTGTGTGTGTGTGTTCTTGAGTTGTGTTCTCTGTTGTGTTACTGCTAACAAACACTTCCATGCTCTTGAGAATTTTTAAATTCTAGCAGGCAGAACCAGAGAGGCTTTCAGCCTGCGATCGGGATTCCCTGCTCTGTGGGTGCATCCTTCTGTGTAGACCTGTGCTCTCCACTCCAGCACTGGCCTAGCTGGGTTCCTCTCCCCAGGGACTCATCCTGTAAAGTCTCTCCCTTCCAGCCTCTACACTTCCAAGCTGCCATGGTCTTGGTGGAGTTGATCCCCGGCACTAGGAAGAAGCTTCCCACACATCTTTTATTTTCAAGGAGATGCCTCCTAAGTCAAATGCGTTTCTTCTATTTCAGGCAGACAGATCTAACGGCGAAGGCCAGGCATGGGAGGCCCCTGGTGATGGAGTCGAAGGATTGATCTGTCCTGCAGTAGGTCACTGGAGGCCACACTTCAGAGCTGCTTTGATTCTTGCATCAGCTTCTTCTCCACTTCTGAACATGAGAGGACCGTTGGGGATAAAGACCAGTAAAGACACACTGATACACACAGCTCCTCTGATATTCTATAAAACAGAAGGAGGGGGCAGGAAAGGCTTAGTCTGTTTTCTGTTGCTATAACAGAGTACCGAAGACCATGTAATGTAAAAGAAAAGACTTATAAAGACTTATTTTGCTTATAAATGTGGCGGCTAGGATGTCCAAGAGATGGATGGATCCAGCATCTTCTCAGACCTGGGATGGGTCTCTTCCTGCATTGTAATATGATGGAGGTCAGAGGTCATCACATGGTGATATTGGAGAGGGATCCTCCCCCCTCCCCGTAGCAGCCTTTAACTCCCTTTACATCTTCAGGAAGAGAGATGCTTTATGAGCTCTTCTCTGCCTTGTCTCCATAAGGAAATCTTGCCAGGAGGCCCAATTACATGTCTTAGATAAATACTCACACAGCTTTTGAGAGTGCCAGAATGTGACGGCCCTGTCATATCTAGGAGAAAGTATTTCATAACCTCTGTCTTCCTCTTTTAAAGCCACTAATGCTGCTGCCCTGTGACTTTATCTCATTATCTTCTAGAAGTCTCACCCCCCACCCCCAACCATTAGGATAAGAAATTAAAGCTTAAATTGCCAGCATCTGAACTTCAGGGAAACGGGTTTCCTGTGTGGCCCAGTTTCTTTCTCTGAGTGGCCAATGCCTGTGTCTGCTGATTTTTGGCTGACCCATGGGAAAGTCAACTTCCATTTATGTTATTGTAGGGAAACTCAAAGCTGAAAATGAAGTCTAGAGACTGATTTCTGCCAATTCTGATTCATAGGCTGGGAATACCGTAATGGTTTTCATTGCTCTGTCCAGGACAATGGACGAGAGCCTTCAGAGACAGGAAGTGTTAGTTTTTCTTGGTTGTCTCTTAGTGCATCTTCCTGATGTAAGAAGTAATCATCTCAGCCGGGCAGTGGTGGCGCACGCCTTTAATCCCAGCACTCGGGAGGCAGAGGCAGGCAGATTTCTGAGTTCGAGGCCAGCCTGGTCTACAGAGTGAGTTCCAGGACAGCCAGGGCTACACAGAGAAACCCTGTCTCGGGAAAAAAAAAAAAGAAAAAGTAATCATCTCACAAAAACATGATTTTTATTTGTTAGTCTTCTGGACAGAAAGCTAGAACCTGTTCGTCTTTGTCTTCTCTGAATTATATAGATGCCAATATAGATGCCAAAACAATGACAGCATTTCCATTATCATTATAGTAAAACTGATTTGTTTGTTTCCATGAGAACTCTTAAAAATTAGAATTCTGCTAGAAGAAAATCCAGTGTGACTATTAGGTATGCCGTGATAAATAAAGGAGGTATTTATACCTCTTATTTATTTTTACGCTCTTTTCTCATGTACTTATTTGACATTATATGTGATGAGCTATTTGCCTCCAGAGTTTCTTTCCTCTTATTACATAACACATTAAGCCAGGACTATCACCCAGCAAGAGAGCACCGCTAATTTACCCTGTATGACTCTTGTCACGGTGTAATTCTCTTCCATGTCTCCCTCTGAATCACCTAAGGCACTCTGCTGTGTCTAACATGACAGTCTGCCTCGCCCTCAGCTTGCAGTCCCCAGCACACACTCAGCCTTATGATAAAGTAATCATACTGTTGAACAAACAAATGGTATTGCCAGGCTCCTGAGATAAGTTTGTTGTAATAGTCAAGCAATAAATTTGGCAATTTCTTGGCAGCTAACGCTCAAGGAAAAGCCTGCAGGTTATAGACTTCTGTTTTAACTACAAGTAGTAAGAACCAGAAGAGGCAGTTTTCCTTGTGCTGAACTCCAAGAGGCAATAGTAGAACTGACCCAGAACTGTGATTTTGCAGAACCAACTGCTATCCAAACAAATTACTTTATGGACTTTCTCTAAAAGTTTAAGTGACATGTTCCCATGAGGATGTCTTTGAAGAACATATACTGTCTGAATATGCTATAGCAATCAAGTAATTTAATGCATATTTTGGTGTTTGATTGCTTAAGCCACAGTCGGGAAGATATGGGTTTCAACTTGTATTGTACCAGTTTCAGGTTTTGAGCTGGACATTTTACGTCGTCTGAACCTGGGCTTCCCATAGCTATGAAATGTGTCAGTTTTACTCCTTACTTGTAAACTTGTGTAAGTTAAACTTGATAATTTTTGAGATTCTCTAGATCAGTGGTTCTCAACTTGTGGGTCAAGACTTCTTTGGGTTGCATATCAGATATCCTGCATATCAGATATTTACGTTACTATTCATAACTGCAAAATTATGAGGATATTGAGCAAAGTCCCACCTCTAATTTGGTGGTGTCTCAAATTTGAAAATCTCTTTGTAATTTTTTAATTCCACTACATGCTTCACGGCTAGGATCAAGTTGGTCCGATCTCTGCCCTGTTCCCTTGATTTCAAAACACTTGTCAAATATGCCATAATCATCTGTGGCAAAGACGTATTTCCCATGGGCTCCTGTGATGTTCAGAATATGAGCAGGTTGATGTGTATTATAAGGTGGGTGTGTGGGCTGACAGCACCCCAAAGTGGTCTGTGACTTAGTACATGCCCATGGCCAGCAGGTCCCCTGGATACGGGAACTGAATGCAGTTCTGCCAAAGCAGAAAATGCTCTTAACCACTGAGTCATCGCTCCAGCTTCTACATCTGTTATTTCTTATGATAACTTTGCTATAAAAACCCAGAGGACCTGGGCTGGAGAGATGGCTCAACGGTTAAGAGCACGGACTGCTCTTCCAGAGGTCCTGAGATCAATTCCCAGCAACCACATGGTGGCTCACAACCATCTGTAATGGGATCTGATGCCCTCTTCTGGTGTGTCTGAAGACAGCTACAGTGTACTCGTACCCATAAAATAAATAAATAAATCTTTAAAACATAAACTCGCCGGGCAGTGGTGGCGCACACCTTTAATCCTGGCACTCGGGAGGCAGAGGCAGGCGGATTTCTGAGTTTGAGGCCAGCCTGGTCTACAGAGTGAGTTCCAGGACAGCCAGGGCTACACAGAGAAAACCTATCTCAAAAAAAAAAAAAAAAAAAAAAAAAAAAAAAAAAAAAAAAAAAAAAAAAAAAAAAAAAAAAAAAAAGAAAGAAAGAAAGAAAGAAAGAAAAAAAGAAAGAAAATAAAAAGAACAGATCACACGTAGATATTTTCTAGGCTGAGCCAATATATGGCTCAGAATAAATAGTGCAACAGTTTTACTTCATGCCTAGAATTTGCAACAGGAACTAAAATCCTAATGCCTAGAGGGTTTTTTCCTTCAGATGCAATTAATTGATTGGCTCATTTAGGACTATTTTTGTTGCCTGTTGTATATCTACCAATCATAACATCCGAATTTATATTAAGTACAATTAATAAAATTAGATTTAGTTTCAGGTCTTTGACCATGGTAGTTACATTTCAAACACTGAAGAGCCACACATAGAAAGTACAGAGGCTGAAGAGATGATGCAGTGGTTAAGAGCACTTTCTGCTTTGGCAGAACTGCATTCAGTTCCCGTATCCAGGGGACCTGCCGGCCATGGGCATGTACTAAGTCACAGACTACTTTGGGGTGCTGTCAGCCCACACACCCACCTCATAACACACATCAACCTGCTCATATTCTGAACATCACAGGAGCCCATGAGAAATACGTCTTTGTGTGGCTCTCCAGTGTTATCCTATTGGACAGTGTAAATAGGATACATTTATCGTTCTGAGTAACTTTATTGCACAGTGCCTTTCTAGAATGATTAAAATGTCTGGCTGCCAAACTGGGGTGGTTCCTAGTTAACAAAGCACTAAGACTTCCTTAGGGTTATGGAGTCGATGGGAATGACTTGTCCAGCTCCCCTTAGATGTTCAGACTGTTTTAATTCCTCCTCCCACACATGTCACATCAAAGGTAATTTCATTCTGACAGCTGAGAACAGTCCCTCATTCCAAAAATAATATTGTGTTACCAGGGTTTCTTGTAAGTACTCTCAGCTTTTCTCATGAAATCTACACATTAGTCCCATGAGGGAGGTATTATTTTCAAAATGCAAATGAGAAAAACTGAAGTTTGGAGTACTGATGAATTTGCCTGCCACCAAGAATTTGGCTGATAAGAGACAGACATTTAAACTCTCTCCTGTACAATTCCAAATATCTTTAAACTTTTTTTCTTTGAGTCAAGGGTCCATTATTGTAGCCCTAATTAGTATCAAACTTGTAATCCTTCTGCCTTGGTCTCTTGAATGCTAAGATTATAGGTGCCTGCCACCATAGCTGGCGTCTGTGTATGTGTCTGTGTGTATGTCACTGGCCTTGTACATGCTGCGATGTGCCAGTGAACTCTATCCATAGTTCTTCAGCCTACACCCTATCAGAGGAAGTATTAATAATGCCTCTTATATATGAGCCACTTCTGATATCTTGAGTCAGACTCACAATAGCTATGTGACCTTGGGCAAACAATTATTCTCAATTTCATCATCTATAAAATGGGACTGATAGCCAGAGCAGATATGTGCCTCACAGTGTTTAAAGGTTGGGTGTGGCTTATGTGCAGATATGTCATTCTGTGGGAGCTCAGCGGGTTCCTGCGACTATTATCTAACCAATGTTCCACAGAGAGATCAAGAAAACAGCTTTGAGCCTGAAAAATTATTCTAACTTTTTATTTGTTTTTAAGATATAAAACAGAGAGACTGGGTAATCAAACTTTCCCCTGTCTGGCTTTTAGTCAGTCTAGGAAGCAAGAAGTCCAAGAGCTAATGCTGCTACTGGCTTGGCAAAGCTAGAGTCATACAGGAGAGGCCATCTTGGTTGGCAGCTGGGATACTGCATGCACAGTAGAAGGAGGGGATGACAGAAGCAGAGGGCGTCATGGCAGCAAGGTAGGGAGGAGGGAGGAAGAGAGCATCAAAGTAGCTGGCCTCACTCGCCTCTGCTAGCTGGCCTCTTGCCAGGGTTTCCTTTGTCTAGGATGAGAAAAAGCAAATGGAAACCTTGTCAAAAAGGCTACCGCCACCTCTGCGTGGAACAGTTTGAAAGGATAAAGCAATAGGGAAGACCATCCCTAGGTGAGTGACCACATCACAGCTGCTGTCAAATGTAGACTTTATTTACTAGTCAATAATCTTGCCTGATGTGGATTCAGAAGATTCCAGGATATCCATCCTCACTGGCTCTTGGAGGGCGGGTGATGTGTTTATAAAAAGATAAAGAGAGAAGGGGGGATATGTTCTATGGGGGTGTAGTCAGGTATGGGGGAAGGGGGTGTCTCAGCAGCCCATGCCAAGTCACCCCTTCCCTCTGAGGGACCAGCCACACAGGGCATGGGGAGGGGAGTTAAGAGGGTAATAGAGGCAGAGAAAGGCAGAGAGAGAGAGAAGTAGAGAAGAGTAGAGGCCGGCCATGAGCACGTGGAGAGAGGGGGGGGAGGGAATGGGGAAGGGAGGGGACAGAGCGGGAGCAAGAAGGGAAGAGCAAGAGAAGAGCAAGAGAGGGAGGCAGGGGGCAAGCAGCCCCTTTTATAGAGGGTCAGGCCTACCTGGCAGTTACCAGGTAACTGTGGGGTGGAGTTTAGACAGAATGCAAACAGCGGGAAATTCATAAACATCGTGGGATACTCGATGTTTCTGGGACGATGTTTATCATGACCTGGAGTGCAAAGGCAGAGCATTAGAGTTGAGCACACTTTACCAGTAGGATGTATTTATGCTGGGGGAAAAAGTTGGAGTGTACCTAGGGATATATACCCGGAACTCAGCATGCAGGAAGAGGAGGCAGGAGGATCAGGAGGAGTTCAGAACTAATCTTGACTACAGAGTAAAATCAAAGCCAGCCTCGGCTACACAAGAACCTGCCTCAAAAAGGTTAAACGGTGCTGATCTAGTGCAGTTCTAGAGGCAATGTGCGCGCGTGCGTGCACACAACATAACCCAGAAACCTCAGGAAGGAGCCGTGAACCATTTACAGGAAGGAAGGAGCCGCAAACCATTTACAAAGATACAGAAAACACCAAGTTCCAATAACAAAGAAGGATCCACCCCCAAAAGCTCAAAATATTGCCAGTAAAATAAGAATTAGCAGTGGCCCTCTGATGCTTGGTTGCATGGTCCAGTTCTTAAGACAGTTCTGGGCGGGCACAGTGGAGAAGCAGAAGTGGAAGGAGCGCCCATGGTAGGCCGGAAGGGGAGGGAGGATCTTCCACTGTAGGCTGGAAGGGGAGGGAGAAGTTAGAAAGGTAGAATCTTCTGGCAAAATAGGCCAAACTGCCAACATAACACCTGTTGGTTTTATAAATGCAGGTGTCTTAAAATTCAGACAGACAGAATGGAATGGAGGGACCAGCGACAGAGGACTCCATAATCCTCAATCATTCCACGGCCTCATTTAATCTGTTTTTGTTAGATAAGATTTAGGGATAAGCCGGGCAGTGGTGGCGCACGCCTTTAATCCCAGCACTTGGGAGACAGAGGCAGGTGGATTTCTGAGTTCGAGGCCAGCCTGGTCTACAGAGTGAGTTCCAGGACTGCCAGGGCTACGCAGAGAAACCCTGTCTCGAAAAACCAAAGAAGAAGAAGGAGGAGGAGGAGGAGGAGGAGGAGGAGGAGGAGGAGGAGGAGGA
>CM052707.1:72752947-72829494 GCA_028551405.1 Uromys caudimaculatus | reverse complement strand
AAAAAAAAAAAAAAAAAGTGCATCTTAAGGATTCCATTCTAAATATAAAACAGTGGGGAAATGTGTGTCATACGAACTAGCTTTGTGGTAGTCTATTATTTAATAACAAAAGTTCATAGAGAGCATGGCACATACAATATATACCACGAAAAAAGGAAGATATTTCTAAAATCAGTTCTCACCAGAACAGAGTCAAGCAAATTGAAGAGATTGGAACATGAAGGCTAAGCTTAGCTCATCCCTTTACGTCCTCCAAGAGCAGAGGCAAGTGGAGCTCTGTGAGTTCAAGTCCTGCAACCATTCCCGATGCTCTTCTGTGCAACCATTTCCCCACCCTGGCTGAGGACCACAGTGACACCTTCTGCAGGTTTTGCCTCCAAGTCAGGGTCATCCCTGATGTTCGTGAATAACCCTTCACTCACACTCCTGTTAGTAACTGTCAGAGGAAGCAACAACAACAACAACAACAACAACAACACACTGCTTCACCAAACTGGACTTCACCAAATTCATCACAGTATCCTTGCACATTTACTGAAGTCAAGGGGGCCGCTGATGTTAATTGGATAGTGTGCTCTTTGCATAGGGCAGATCAAGAAGCTAAGGTTGCTTCTCACCATTAACATTCTACTCTTGGAATTACTATAGAAGCCAGACCAGGCCTCCTGAGTTCTTGTACTGAGTATATAATTTCTGAATTGCACAGGTTAACTCTACTCCAATCTAGCCCCACTTGAACACTACAAATACTTCTGCTGAAAGAATATAGCTGATTTTTAAAAATCTGAATAATGAAATAATTCCAGATGCATAAGTCTCAACATAGGGATATAAGTAACATGAAAAGCCAAAGCAATGTAATGTCTCCAAAAATTACTGATCCCGGGGCTGGAGAGATGGCTCAGCGGTTAGGAGCACTGTCTGCTCTTCCAGAGGTCCTGAGTTCAATTCCCAGCAACCACATGGTGGCTCACAACCATCTGTAATGGGATCTGATGCCCTTTTCTGGTGTCTGAAGACAGCAACAGTGTACTCACATGAAATAAATAAATAAATCTTAAAAAAAAAAAAAAAAGTTACTGATCCCACAGCAATCATCTTCAGTGGGAGTGAATTAGATAAAAATCCCAGACAACTCCAAAGAGCAATCTTATATTTAAAAAAAAAAAAAAAATCAAAGAAAATAAACTCCTGAGTGAATCTCCAAAAAACAGCTGAGGGAAGAAAAGAAGTCGATACAAAATGAGAAAGAGAAATTCAGCCCACAGAAGTGTTGAAGAAAAAGCAAACAGTGAAGTGGAAATGAAAACACAGTATGTCAGAGATAAAAAGCTCCATGGCGATCCTTACTGCTCAGAGGATCAGAGAGAGGACAGAATGTCTAGGCTTGCCGAAGAGGCGGAAGGGAGGGAACATTCTAACAGGGGCAGGTGTAAGGAGATACCTTGCAATGGAGGTTTTCAGGTGACGGTTGGGGGAAGGGGGGATGTTCTGTGGGACACACCGTGGCGTACTACAGCTTCCACGATGAGATGTATTCTATGCTTTGTTGTGTTTGTGTGTGTGCGTGCATGTGTGTGTGTGCATGTGTGTGTGTGTGTGTGCATGTGTGTGCGTGCGCAAGTGTGTGTGTGTGTGTGTGTGTGTGTGTGTGTGTGTGTGCATGTGTGTTTCATTTTAAGGGAGAGGTTGCAAGGGTGAAGGGCAGATATGAGGGGACAGGGAGATGAGCAGGACTTGGGTGCTTGATGTGAACTCACAAAGAATAAATAGAAAGTTAAATAACAATGAAGGAGGCCATAAGAATGTCAAGAACTTTGAGCTACTATGAAAAGAATCAAATCTAAAAAAGAAAATAATAGCTGGGCAGTGGTGGCACACGCCTTTAATCCCAGCACTTGGGAGGCAGAGGCAGGTGGATTTCTGAGTTCGAGGCCAGCCTGGTCTACAGAGTGAATTCCAGGACAACCGGGGCTACACAGAGAAACCAAAAAAACCAAAAAAAAAAAAAAAAAAAAAAAGAGTTGATGCTGACGGATGGTGGTGATGTAACTTATCTTTTGGAAGTAACGAAAAAAACATGTAATGGTTTTTGACACTTTATCAAACTGTTGATAGTATCAACACCATTTTTTTGGCCAGAATTCAACAATAAAGAATGCAATACTGATTGTATAACTCCATAAAGATCTTTTGTTTCGTTTCATCACTAAGAACAGATTTTAAACCATGCTTGGCAGCTCATGCCTTTAATCCTAGCCCTGGGGAGGCATAGGCCGACTGATCTCTGCTCTACATATGGAGTAAGTACTAGGCCATCCAGGTTCCATAGTGAGGCCCTGTCTCAATCAGTAAACAACAAAGAGCCAGGCAGTGGTGGCCCATGCCTTTAATCCCAGCACTCTACAGAGTGAGTTCCAGGACAGCCAGGGCTACACACACACACACACACACACACACACACACACACACACACACACAAAGTTGATGCCACCAACCTAAAAGGGGGACTTCCCACTTCAATGAACACCAGTTAGAGACTCCCTCACAGACACACCCAGGTTTTTCTCCTAGGTCCTATCATACTGATACTGGCTGCCACACATCATTTCATGATGCCTAGGCTTGAGAGGGTTTTCTAAACATGAGTTCCATGACTAGGCAAAAAAGGAGGTGATCACTGGAACAGTTCAGGATTTGATGCTACATTTCCCATGTGACCTTGAACAACCTGACTAATGCTAATTACAGACGTTTTGAAGTTTCAGGGAAATTAATAGTTAGATGTCCCAGGATCTTTCCTTTAAAACAAAAAACCCTGACGATTCCAAAGCTCTGTTTAGCTTTAAGATATGGTCTCACTACATAGCCAGGCTGCACTAGAGTTCAAAATCCTCCTGTCTTCATCTCCAGAGTTCTGGCTTCACTGGTGTGTGACACCCCACTCCACTTTCCCCCAGAGAACGTTGTATGCGTTATTCCATATGGCTGTCATTTTGCCGGGAACACAGTGGGTCTTAATGTCACAAAGCATTCTTCTCTTTTGAGATTGTTTTCAGTGTTCCTTCTGCAGTCTTACCCCATGTCTTCTCCCACATGGGAAGCACTCACATTTCACAGTAGAACTGATTGTTAGCACACCCGTCTCTCTGGAAACGAATCCCTAAAGCCATATAACTACACCGTATGCATTTAACTGGAGAGATGATGTAAGGCTAGGCTCTGATGCTACCCTGGCTGTACAGGAAGTCTGGCTTTGCCACCAATTGGCAGTGTCTTGAGACAGGTCTTTGATCAGCCTAAACTTATCATTTATTTGTTCATCTACTTTTTTTTTTTTTTTTTTTGAGACAGGGTTTCTCTGTGTAGCCCTGGCTATCCTGGAACTCGCTCTGTAGACCAGGCTGGCCTCGAACTCAGAAATCTGCCTGCCTCTGCCTCCCAAGTGCTGGGATTAAAGGCGTGCGCCACCACTGCCCAGCTGGTTCATCTACTTTATAGACATAGTAAGAATACACCTTTTTTTCAATCCCAAACAAACAAAAGACTCACATCTGAAGTACCCAAACAAGTGGGCACACTGAAGCATATTTATAGAGCTAGAAAAATAGCTTAATTTTGCTAAGGTTAGAGAATATCAATGGAAAAAAATCAAGCCCATGAGATATCTCAGTGTGTAAAGACGCTTAGCACCCAGCCTGACGACCTCAGTTAGACCCCTGGGCCAACATAGCAGGAGAGAGCTGATGTTTTCAAGTTGTCTTTTGATCTGAAAACCTACTTTAGTGGGTACTGGCAAGCATACACTCTAGGGTATACACACACACACACACACACACACACACACACACGTAAATAAATGTGTGTGTTTGTTTTTGTTGTTGTTTTGTAAATGGCATCATTTAAAATGAATTTAAAAATTGCTATATTTAAGGACAACCAATAGGATTACATGCTTTTTTTTTTTTTTTTTGGTTTTTCGAGACAGGGTTTCTCTGTGTAGCCCTGGCTGTCCTGGAACTCACTCTGTAGACCAGGCTGGCCTCGAACTCAGAAATCTGCCTGTCTCCGCCTCCCAAGTGCTGGGATTAAAGGCGTGCGCCACCACTGCCCAGCGAATTACATGCATTTTGAAGTTTCAAGGAAATTAATATTTAGATTGTTCCAGGACCTTTCCTTTTTTTAAAAAAATTACCTGAACATTCCAAAGCCTTGTTTAGATTTAAGATACAGTCTCACTACGCAGCTAGGCCGCACTAGAATTTGAAATCCTCCTGTCTCTATCTCCAGCTTTCTGGCTTAATTGGTGTGTGACAACACACTTCACTTTCCCCCAGAGAACGTTGTGTGCATTCCAGATACTGATAGTTATCTTGTTGGAAATTAACTGATTTTTTTTTCCCTCCAGGGCCCTAAGTATTCCCTGCTGGCCTGGAACTCTCTCTGACCCTAAATTACTTATCCCTGTGCCTCCAGCTCTGCATGGCTGCAACTCCAGAAGAATGACGCCTTGTATGGCTTACGTGATGCTGTGGTTTGAACCTGGGGGCTTCATGCATATTAGGCAGGCACTCTTACCAAGTGAGTTACATCTAAAGGCCTCAAAGAGTAGTTATTCTGTCACTAAAATAATAATAGCATATAGCCTTTCAAATGCACATACTACTTTTTACCAAGTTCCTCCATGCTCGATTTCACAACAGATAACCAGATCCTCCTGCCTGTCTGTATTTCCACTGTTGCCCTATCCTACGAGGTGTAGTGTCTGGAAGACTCAAGTGTAGGGTTGTGGGAAGATGTAGACAGTGCCTTAGTATTATAGACAGAATAACCTTCTACCGTAAAGCCCATACTTGGAGCACAGCTGTTTCATTTGTAGATCTCAGCGTTCTGGCACATACCTTCGCTCACAAAGATTTAAAATTTGATACCTGCATGAGCTGCACAGTATGGCTCTGACAAAAAATAAAACCCAAAAGCACCAAACACAAAGAGTTAACAGAACAGGTGATTCGTAGTCAATTGAAAAATAGTTGCAAGATTTCATAATATTTACTTTTTCAGGAAGATGGACACATTAAGACGCTGATTATTTTCTTTATAAAGCAGTAGGAATACGCAAAATACGATCTTTGCTTCCATCAAATGAACTAAAGCAGAAATGAAGGGTTGCACATCAGGTAAACATGATGTGGAGCACCCTAAAAGGCGTAGAGACACCCTGACTTAGAAGCAAAACCGGCTGAAAACGCCGCTGCAGTGGTCACAAGGAAAAAGCTGTAGTTCTTAACCAGGGTGGGAAAATGGTTTCAGAGGAGAGGAGGGTGAAAGGAGTGCAGGGATTAGGCCTAGATGCGGATGGGAATCCTAGCCAGGATAATGCAAGCCTGCCACTAGACTGCTGTCCCTAACTCACGGGGCAAGGAGAACCACGGGCGGGATGGATGGGTCGTGGCCATGGGATTGGGATTTCCACCCCATCGCAGAGCGGAGAAGAGATGGCGAGCAGAAGACCGCCTCTGGCGGGAAGCCTAAGGTGCCGGGGAAGAAGGACGGCTCTGTCACCAGGCAACAGGGCCCAGGCCCGCCTCCCCCTCCCGTTGCTAGGCAACGCCGAGGCCAGGGGGAGGGCGTCGGAGCAGCCCTACGTGCTGACGCTAATTGTATATGAGCGCGAGCGGCGGGCTCTCGGGTCTTTTTTAGCGCCATCTGCTCGCGGCGCCGCCTCCCGCTCCTCCCGCCGCCGCCGCCCTGAGTCACTGCCTGCGCAGCTCCGGCCGCCCGGCTCCGCGTCTGAGCCTCCTGGAACGGTAACGGCTGGGGCCGGGAGGGCCGGGTGGCGGGACCGGCGAGGTGTTAGACTGAGGCCGCGGGAAGCGCTCCTGAGGGGCCGTGCGGTCTGAGGGACCCCGGGGAGCACCGGCGGCTGCGGGGCGCGCGGGACGGCGAGGCCATGGGAGATCGGAGGAGGAGGCCACGCCGCGGGGCGCCCTGGCTCGCCCGGCCGCCTCTGCCTCGGTGGACGCCACCAGAAGGGGAACCCCGCGAAGCAGGCCTCGGGGATGGGGGGCATGGAAGGAACGGTGGCCGCGAGTTCCGCCCGCAGGGAGGGGCGGCGCAGGCCGCGGCCTCCGCGCGGAGGAGCCCGGGCACGTGGGGACCGCACCGCGCGCGCGGCCGGAGACCCCTGCCGGGGCCCACCCGACCTCCGTCGGAGTTGGAGGAGGAGGGATCGCCACGAGTACCAGCCCCGCGACCGTCTCATTGCTCCCCTGGTCTTCCTGGAGGAAAAATGTGCTAGCGGATGGGAGGATGGAGGGGCGAGCAGCCTCCACCGCCAGGGTTTTCAGGGGTTAACACGTGCAAAGCGTTCAGCTTAGCTATCTTATTTTTTAACAAAAGATTTGTTTTGTGTCTCACAGGTACAGTTAGAACTTCGATGGGTTCCGTGGCCGGGGTATATTTGTGTGGAGAGACTTGATCCTAGTCTCCTTAAACCTCCAGATGGTTCTGAGATGAAAAATAAGAAGGGCTAGCTTGTTGGGGGGTTCGGGTTTAATAGACCAACAGCATAGTTCTTCCCTTCAGGAAGCCCCCAGAATTCTCACTAGGGATGAAGTAGAAGGACCATGAGGTGGGACAAGGCATTAATATATACCGACCAAGCTCGGTGCGCCACATTTCTGTAAAGATCTCAGGAGTGGCATTGAAGGGAGGGCGGAGACAGGTCCTGTCGGGAGGGCAGGGCTTCTCAAGACTCAGGATGCACCAGGCACACAGGCTGTCTTGTCTTCCAGGATTACCTACTTCAGACTGTCTCTAAATTCTGAAACGACAAACATTTTAAAGACAACCGACACCTCTAATCTCAGGAGAGCCAACATAAAGTTTGCTATTTTTGAAAATAGATGCTATCAAAACATCTTTTCAAACTTAATATCTAAAGAATACTTTGGATTGGGGGTGTACCTAAAATTTAATTTATTTTAAAACTACAAGTAAGTGTGTGTGGGGGGGGTCGGTGGTCTTGGGGAATTTTAAATTTGTTTATGGTTGAAGTAGAAGTCTACACCCCAGGTTTAAACTCTACAACTACTTTAATCCTAAATCTGGATTGGAGGGATTTAATTTAGCATTAGTAGGGACTTAGACATCTGTCATAAAATTTTGACTTAATGTTCTTTCCAAGTCAGCGTTTAGATTATTAAATAGAAGTTAAAGATGCCTAACATATCAACAAGAAAAGTTTTGTCAGGTTTTTTTTTTTGCTGTTGTTGTTGTTTTGTTTTTTTCAAGACAGGGTTTCTCTGTGTAGCCCTGGCTGTCCTGGAACTCACTCTGTAGACCAGGCTGGCCTCGAACTCGGAAATCCACCTGCCTCTGCCAAGTGCTGGGATTAAAGGCGTGCGCCACCACTGCCTGGCAAGTTTTGTCAGGTTTATCTGTTGCAAAAAAAATACCTCTTTTGTTTTTAATCTTTGGCCCTATAATTGACAATAATTTAATACTGATTGTGGCACCTGACTTGTCCTTCCATGAGATTAAAAATAACACTCTTGGCAGAGCCAATGTGTCTAAAATTCTATACTTTATTTCCTTATTTGCTTGCTTATAATGGCTTTAGGTAACCTAAGCCAATACAGGAAAGGGGCTAAAAAAGAATCTGACGCTGTCAAAATACTTATTTTGTTCAGTTAAAGTTATTAAAGAATCTTATTTTATAGAAATGAGTGATTCTGCTCACATTATAAAACTAAACCGATTCTAACCTATATCATACCATGAGCAAATAAGCGATTCATTGTTTGGGTGTGAATGAGCTGTGAGGCTTAGGAAGAAAGTTGGAAAAGCTTAAGGTAATTATGATTTGCTTAACAGAAGAACTGTTAGGATTGGGCAATGGTAATTCAGCCTAGTTTGATTCAAGTAGCAAGTTTTTGTGTGCTTACTAGAGGTAAGGTGGTGGGAGTGGCTGCCTTCTGCCTGTTTTTAGACCACTGTCCCATGTTACTGGGTTGGCAGGAAGGAACCACTCTTGGGTTAGCAACTCTCCTTGGTAAAAATGTACAGTTTGGACTTTTACTTCAAAAGTTTCACATTTTGATTTAATTGTTTTTAAAGTGGAAAAGGTATAATTTTCTTACAATAAATACAATACTGCAGGAGCTGGAGAGCTGGCTTAAAGGTTAAGAGCACTCACTGCTTTCCCAGAGGGCCTGGGTCAGTTCCCAGCACCCACACTGCAGCACACAGCTGTAACTCTGGTTCTAGGGCATCCAACACTCACATGGTGTACAGACATAAATGTAAGCAAAACAAAGGTTACAAAACTTTAGTTTAAGGATGATGCTAAAGGGGAAAAGAATTAAGTCACAGTGGTTCCTGAGGCTTTCTGACAGGTTCTCTGATGGAGCTCTACTGTCCTGGAACTGTTGTGTGGACAAAGCTGCCCTTGCTTTCAGAGAGTCTCCTGTCCCTGAAGTGCTGAGATTGGAGGCCTGGCATTGTTTAAATTCCGTGTGGATTAGGTATTTAATGCTGTCATGTAGCACTAACTTTTTTTCTTTTGAAGCTGTCTCACTGTATATAGCTTAGGTAGTAGTACTAACATTTTAACTAGAAAACAGGTCTAGGGTGGTCGTGTTGCCATTACATGTCTGTACCATGTGCATGCTTGGTACATGTAAAGCTTAGAAGAGGTGTCAGATCTCTTGGGATTGGATTGGAGGTTCAGACAATTGTGAGCTGCCACGTGAGAATCGGTTTCAGGTTGTTCACAGAAAACAAGTGTTCTTGAACAGTAAGCCATCTCTCTAACCCCTTTATATTGAGTTTTAAAGTATGGTGGCCGACAAAGTGCTGGACATGGGTGTGAAGTTCAAAAGCACTGTCCTGGGCTTTGCTCTGAGGAGAAGCTCCAGTGTAGTTAGGTGGTTTTGTTTCTGTATGGATTTGCCTGCGTGTAATTAAATAGTGGCCGCCTTGTCTTTGTCTATATGAGCTATGCATGTCATACACTTGCATATGGATAAATTGCTACTAGTGAGGGGCTTGGCCAAATGCTAGTCTGCTGTTGGGTTGGGTAATACTCGGTGCGGAGATCTTTTAGACAGGTCATGTTCTCAAGTAGTCCGTTTTGCTTGGGAGTTTTAATACATGCAGTTGTGCCTTGGCTTGCTATCACTAGAATGGAAAAGTGAGTGTTTAAAACGTGCTCTTTACCCTGTTGAGTTGGAGCCATAGTGGGTGCTGAGCCCTGAATTCGTGAACTGTTTGTAAAGAACAGCCACATCTGAAATTGTTGGGATGGAGTGAGGGGGAGAAGGCAAGTCCTAGTCACTGGGAGTAATTACTGCTTCTTACTTGAAAGGATTGCCTGCTTCATCATGCAATCACTATTTTTCTAGAGTGGAAAATTTTGTCTGCTGATGAATATCTTAGGGAAATTTTCCAGAAAATGATGTATCAGAAGGTAAACAGTTGATAGTGGATGCTTGGCTATCTGGCCATGAGAAGACCATAAACTGATCTGAGTGTTTTGTGTAGTCGGCTGTTTTGTGGCCTCTTTTCTACTTCTGTGGAAGCTTTTACTTTTAGATTAATTGATTTAAGGAAAATTAATTGGAAACCAGCATCCTGTCCCATTGAGATAGTCTGTACATACACTCTTGGGTTCCACACTGAACCTTTTCTATCTCATAATGGTCTTGACTTTTTTCCCCCCTCACGGTAATATAGTGATACAGTTTGGTTAGGGTTGTATTTTATTTTACCTCTAATGATGGTGGGATTATTATTTATCTGGATAGGGTGGCATACACCTGTAGTTCAGCGATAGGGTATCTGAGGCAGGAGGATCACTTAAGCTCAGCAGTTTGAGTATATTCTGAGCAATATAGTGTTACCACATGTAAAAAAATTATTTAGATACACACCCAACTCTGTCACACGTGTTTCTTTTATTAACCTGGAATCACTTTAAAACTATATGTAAGAGAATATTTCTAGTGAGATTGCTGGAGGTATTTTCTGCTTTCAATTATCTGCTTTACCTTCATTTAATTTTTCTCCTTTTTAAAGGCTATTTTGGTTGCAGTGGTCTAAAACGATTGATTAGTACACTCAAGTGTCCGCATCAGGCATCCGCATCAGGCATGTGTACTACCTCTTGTGCCATTGCTTGCCTTTTTACTGCTGTCTCAGTTGTTTATCTTCGTTAGGAGAGTGGGATTTGGTGGGTTCCTTTACAATGTGGATTGGTGTCATTCATCACTTCTAGAAATTTCTTAATGTTCTCTCCTTTGTACTTCTAGAATTTGTGTAGTCTCAGATTTTGTTATATTCTAAATCTCTTCAGTACTTTCTCAGGCCTGCCTTGCTTTCAGTATTATGACTTCAGGCCATCCTTGGTTCTGACATGAGTTCTAGGCCAGTCCAGAGTCGTGCTGTGTGAGGTGCTGTCTCATAGCACAGGGAGCTGTTGAGATGCTTCAGGGTTAGTCACCAGGTCCACAGGTTCTGAGACCTCCATGCTTGGGCCATGTTAACTTTTTGTTTGTTTGTTTGTTTTTGTTTTTTAATCTGATAATGGCAGTTGACCTTTGGGCTCAAGTAGTTTCCAAAGGCATCAGCTTTGGACTAAAGATTTCTTAACTGTGCTTTCACAATTTTAAAACAAATTTTATTTTGTACTTTTGATTTTCAAAAGTTGATCTGCTTAGTCTGCTGTCCCTAATCTGGATGGAAAATTTTCACATGTTTTTACATGTGTCTGTATGCAAGATCTCTCCCTGGGAACATGAGGCTTGCTGATTGCTTTAAGATGAATGGCTAGTGGCCCCCAGGATCTGCCTGTCTCAGCTTTTCCCCTAGTGCTAGGATTGATTGCAGTCCTGTCTGCATAGGGGCAGGGCTCATTCCTAGCACCCATGGGTAGCTGTGACTCCAGAGACCTTCTGGTTTCCTGCACACTCAGACACACGCTTGTACTCCCGTTCTACACCATACGTCGAGCTGTGTGGAGGGAGTAGAAATCATAAATGCTGCTTCTAGGTTTCAGTTCTAAGGCATTCCCATGTTCTCACTGTTTTTCTGGTGTTACTGCTTAGCTGTTTCGGGGGCTGGGCTGAGTCTCCACCAGTGCAGGGAAGCGTGTTCCAAAGGCTTGATACCATATAATAGAAGGCTATTGCCCTGCTGATCTGACCCCTTTTATGATGCTCACGTGACTGAGAACTAAACACATGCTGAAGCTGCTATAGTGTTGTTTTTCAGTTGTTAGCTCTCTTCATCCAAACCCTGGTTCAGTAGTCTTTGTTTTTTTTGTTTTTTGTTTTGGATTTTCGAGACAGGGTTTCTCTGTGTAGCCCTGGCTGTCCTGGAACTCACTCTGTAGACCAGGCTGGCCTCGAACTCAGAAATCCGCCTGCCTCTACCTCCCAAGTGCTGGGATTAAAGGCGTGCGCCACCACTGCCCGGCGATTCAGTAGTCTTTAGAAGCTTCTAGATGCTAAGAGGAACCTTTTAGACAAAGTTTTTAGCTCAATAGGCTTCCATCTCTGAATACATTAGCTGTTCCTAACTACTGGGGCCAGTTTTCATAAAGTAGCTGAAAGAACTGATGGTTATACAATGCTGGGGCTATTCAAGACCCCAAGAATCCTAGAAAGGATAGGAGTTAAAGTTTTGCTTTTTGAAATGAATTTGAGTTAAATAAATTAATGGTTTGTGCTGGCAAGATGACTTACTAGGTAAAGTCCGCTACCAAACCTGATGACCTCAGGTTTATCCCCAGGACCCATATGGAAAGGGAAACCAGCTTCTGTATATTGTCCTGAACTCCTCACATGGTGCATACACAGTAAACGTCATTTTAAAAATACAGACTGTTAAACAAAGTGGTTTGTCAAGTTGTGGTAACGCATACCAGCTTGAGGAAGCAGGGACAGACAGATCTCTGGGTTGAGACCAGCCGGGTCCATGTACTGAGTTTCAAATTGGACAGGGTTACATGAAGACAACCTGTCTTTTAAAAAAATATTTTAAGGGGCTAAGTAAAAATTGGCCTTTCACTATCATTAAAAGTATTTGAATAAAGATCACTGATCTATAAATCTATTAATGTGTTTGTCTATGTGGAATTATTATTATTATTTTTGGTTTTTCGAGACAGTGTTTCTCTGTGTAGCCCTGGCTGTCCTGGAACTTACTCTGTAGACCTGGCTGGCCTCAAACTCAGAAATCCACCTGCCTCTGCCTCCCGAGTGCTGGGATTAAAGGCGTGTGCCACCACTGCCCAGCGGTCTATATGGAATTATAAAACCTAGCCTCGGAAAATTGTTTTATATAATCTGTGTTCCATGATTTTCTTCTTAACACATGTGTTTGTTTTTTTTTTTGTATAGAATAGAGTTTAATCGGGGCATAGAGAGGGGAGTTAAGAGGATAATAGAGGCAGAGAAAGGCAGGGGGAGAATGGGGAGAGGGCGGGAAGGGGGCAGGGAAGAGCAAGAGAGGAGTGTGTGATTTTTAAAGGGAATATAAAGTGACTAGATTTAGTGTTTTATTGATTCATAGGGTTTCACTTCAAATGCTTTTTAAACAACTCATGCTTGTTTTTAACACTATTCTTTTTTTTTTTTTTTTCTTAGATATTTGGAGTTCTTACAAGATGGCAGACATTGACAAGTAAGTAAGTGGGGACCTTGGTTCCTTTTCAGATACTTTGATGTAGTTAATAGGACAGATTGTAGATTATGGAAATGGGTGGTGCTCAATTCCTTTCGTACCTACCATATATATATAATATGGGAAGTTGAGTAGATTATCTACTCTAAAATACATTATATAATCATCCAACTAGAGTAAGCCACTCCCTGGCAATGGGCAAAGAGACACCTTGTTAATGGTGTTGTTCTTCTATCAGTCAGGGACAGAGCAGATGACAGTCCTTTGTTCATCCTAGCTTTGTGCCTGACTTGGTGGCCAAAGCTGGTTCATGCCTAGGGCACAGTACCTCCCCAACCAGCCAGGTATGTGGCACATGCCTTTAATCCCAGTACTTGAAAGGCAGAGACAGGTAGATTTCTGGGAATTTGGAAGCTAGCCTGGTCTACAGAGTGAGTTCCAGGACATCCATAGCTACATACATAGCGAGACCCTATCTCTAAGAATACCAAAAGGGAAAAACACAGTAAACCGTTTGTCAGTGTTTATTATCAGAAAAGTGCTGAGCGTGGTAATAGATAGGTCTTAAATACTTGGGAGAGTTTGGGCATGTATGTAATTCTCAGAATGTTCTCTTACTAACTGGTGTGTGTAAACATGTAGAATTGAAATAGCAGCAACATACATACAAGTTAAGGGTGGGAAGATGACCCTTCTCAGTTGTAATCTCTATTTTATTTTAATCCATTTTGCTTTTCTTTAGAATGTTAATGGCTTGGGGAGGAGGCAGTACTGGGAATAGAACCTAGGGCTTCACATGCTAAGTTTTCTGCCACTAAGCTGTCTTCTTCAGCTGAGTATTGGATTTTGAAGAACTGAATAGGAATCACCGACTTAAAGCAGTGTGTTGGCTTTTAGTAGCTTAAACTTGAGGTTCTCCAAGGGTTTGTTCTGATGGCTTGGAACATAGGTGCAAGCAGGTTTTCACATAGTGTTTCAAGTGTGGATGGCTGTCTTACAGGTACATAGGGTCAGGGAGAGTGGGGTAGACGGTCTTACCCTTAAAATACAACACATTAAGATCATGAGTGGCTTTTTTTAGGTATCAAGGGCATGGAGTTGGTAGAGGGACAGGAACTTTACCATAACCAATGGGAAGTATGTGTATAACAGCTCAGGCCTGTGTTTTTTATCCATCCTTGCTCTCTTTGGAATCGGACAAGTAGATGACTTTGACATAGCATGACTGAAGGCTATTATTGTTTATGCTTGATAGTTAAGGTATAGAATTCTAATGAACATTTTTATTCAGAATTTGAAAGGCATTGTTACTACTTTGCCTCCAGTGTGATACTAAAATTCAAAGCCACCGTTCTCTGATTACTTCTATTACATTCTATTTCTTTTGATAAGTTTCAGTAATTTGGCTTTAGTCTTTAAAATGTCTAGTTGTTTTGTCTAACAATAGCCTTACGTAGTGTGCCTTTTGATTCGGCAAATTCAGTGGCTTTCAGTTGCGCTTTGTCCATTGGCTTGTGTCTTCTCCTTCTGTGGCTCCTGTTAGATGCCGTGTGCTCCTATTGTCTCCTAGCCGATTTTCATCTTTGTTTCTTTGCTCTTCTTCTATCTGAACAGATATATAGAAACTTTATTCTGTTTATGTTCTCAAATCTATTACTCTTATTCTTTGTTTCTCTTTCTGGATTCATTGATTGTCCTGTCTTTGAATGTTTTAATGTTTCTTTTCTATTTAGTCTTACTTACTCTCAAGTCTTCTTTTCTCCTTTTCTTTTAGACTTAATTTGTAATAGGCTTTCCTAATGAGGTAGGATCATCTGCTCGTTAAGATTGCTGTTGAGGATCTGATGGGAGCATTGAGAGACATTAACAGTAATTGATGAGAAAATAAGGCTTGGTAGAGGCTCTGGTTACTGTGGGACTCTGGGGTAGGTTGAGGAATGCTTACTATAAGAACTCCCCAGTGTCAGAATGATTTTCCTTGGTGAGCAGTGTCAGGATGTAGAGCTGCCTTCCAGTGTTGTGGGAATCAGCTTAGAAGGCAGCTAGGGAGGCCTTCAGCAGTCTAATATATATATATATATATAACTAGTCATAGTAGGTACTCAAAATGTCTGCTTCCTCAGGCCACGTTGTGAGTTCCGTTTCCAGAGTGGTAGAAAGCGCCATGTTTGTGCGAGGACTTGAGGGTTAGATGACGTCGTATGTCACCCTGTCCACCCATCTTTGTCAGTACTGCTAACTTTGATCCTGTCCTGCTCATTCTTTACATCTCCTACTTTAGATTGCAGTTCTTTCAATAAAGTTGATTGTTGCTTATGTTTTCTACCTTCAAAACTGTGCTGTTCTTCCCTTGACATTTAGTCCTAACTCTTTATCTTAAATAACACTGATACTTTTCCTGTTTTTGTTATTCTTTTAAATTGATTTTAGAATTATTTTATGTATGAGTGCTCTGTCTGCATGTGCACCTGCATGCCGGAAGAGGACACCAACCCCGTTATAAATGATTGTGAGCTACCATGTGGTTGCTGTGACTTGAACTCAGGACCTCTAGAAGAGTGAGCCTTCTCTCTAGCTCCCTGATTTTGGAAGTATTAAATTAGATACTATTATGTCATCTTAGCTTAGTAGCCATCATTTTGTAAACAATTAGAAAAACTGCAAATTGATTATAACAGATTGATTGCTTTCCCTGCTATTTAATTTTATATGGCAGGCCTGGGAAGGCGAGAGAAGTGACTCTTCAAAGAACCAGGAAACTGAGAAAGTCTTAGGAGTGAGTGTTTTAGGCATTTTGAGCCTTAAAACTACTCAAGTAGTTACTTCAGCTGTTTTGTTACTATGTCTTATGTTCTAATATTAAATTTGTAGTGTTTATAGAAACAGAAGTAGGCTAGATTTGACCATATGATTGTGAATTTTTTAAAGACCTAAGAGAGAGACATTCAGCAAATATTTGAAGCTAGTACAGGAGCAGCTGATGCATGCACCTCTGGCTCTGTGCGCATGCCCAGAAGATCATACGGAGGTGGAGAAGCTGGGTTGCTAGGGACAATGATTTCTGTCAGCCTAGTATGTTCACACACAGAAGCAACTACGTCTTTAATCCAGATGTTAAGTGAGGTCCATGTCTATCTAAAGTAAGTACTCTGAAGATTTAGGCTGGAGGATAGTTGGCCTTGTAGGGTCCTGTTACACATGGCAAAACCTTGTCAAACAAACAAAACCCAAAGGAAAATTATCCTTAATCTCCCCCCCTCCTCCTAATGCTAGATGGAATCTCATGTAGAAAGTAGGTTTGGCTGATTCTCCAAGATGATGAGAAAGATGTTACCTTTCACCCAATGGAACCAACCTGGTTAAACTTTAAGCAAGATGTTGGGTCAAAGGTCTTAACTCCATCTTTACTATGAAGTTAAAAAAAATGTCCAAAGACAGTACAGTCCTATACGTGGTCATAACCATCAGCAATAACAGGGTGTTTTGGTGTTTGTTTGTTGGTTTGTTTGGTGTTTTGAGACAGGATTTCTCTGTGTAGCCCTGCTTGTCCTCCTCTGTAGACTAAGCTAGCCTCTAACTCAGAGATCCACTTCCCTCTGTCTCCTGACCACTAGCCAGGATCCTCTGTTTTAAAACGAACATCTTCATTTCTTAGATTTAGTTACTTAACATTTTCTGGGATATCTCGTGGTCCACCGTGGCTGCTGAAGCTGTAGTACCATTTTACAAGGACTCTTACAGTTTTAGATTATTTGTGTTGTATGCTATCTCACTGCCACAGCCAGGGCTGCATGGTAACACGTCCTATCAAAAACAGACAGGACAAAAGAACTCTTACTGCTGAAAATCAGGCCAGCTGTTGTAGGCCTATAAACCCAGCACTCAGGAAGGTTGAGGCAGGAGAGTCAGAAGACCTTGAAGCCCATTGTCAGCTGCATAGGGATGGACTACATGAAACAAATGTACAAAACCAGCAGCGAGTAAAGTACCATTGTCACCCTAGTTCTAGCTATAAAAGAGGCTAGGTATTTTGCAGCCCTGTTGAAATGAAGGTTCTTTTTTAGAGTGACAAAAGAATCTTCGGATATGAGTGGAAAAGGTCACAAACTTAATACAACTTGAAAGCTTGCAGTATACGCTGTTGTTGGCTAGATGGTTTTAAGTAGAGGTGTTAAACACTTCAGTTACTACAGTTAGAAGACTGAATCACTGAATTTCTGACCTGAAGCATATTTATTTAGACAGTCAATACAAGTCTCTCTAATCTTGCTTTGTAATTCATACATTTAAACTATGGTGTGATGCTATGACATTGTAGCAAAGAACAGTCTGAACTTGATCAAGATTTGGAAGATGTTGAAGAAGTAGAAGAAGAAGAAACGGGTGAAGAAACAAAAATCAAAGGTATTCTTTTAAATTACTTCAGGAGCCAGTGATTGCTGGCATTTGTGTTCTAGAGGAGATTAGTGCGAACTGTTCCCCCTTTCCTGGACTTGGTCCATTGTGCTCCATCTCCTGATTCATTCCTTGAGTTCAGTAACTGTAGGACAGAAGAAGGAAGCATTACCTACTGCTGGAGTTAGGAGTGTCTAGCTGGGTCAGGAACTGGGATTACTCGAATGGGAGAAATCCTGGAAGGTTGGAAGTAGGTTGTACTTGGCAACGCTTCTGAGCTGTGCTTACTGTTGAATTGTATAGAAAGCAGTGTGTGTGTCTGTCCATCAAAGTGCACCCTCGAAAACACCAAAGGGCATTTGATAGTCTACGTGCAGTCATTTGTCCAAGGGGTAGTGGTGATGGGGTAGGTAACCAGGTGACACACTTTCATTTTTAGCCAAATGAATTTTAATTGTGAAAATAGAGTTCCTATGTATTTAATTTTGACATTTCTCATAATTCACCATTGTATATAATACTGTGATAGATATCTAACAGTACATGTATATTTTTGTCAACATAAATTCCTAGAAATAAGCTTACTAGATAGAATTTTATGCACAATTTATACTTTGGTACTTGTTGGTAAACTGTTCATTAGAAGTACTGTATTGGTTTATTCTGTTATATGGAACATTTCTCTAAAATTATCTAACAATTAAATTTTATTATAAAATTAAAAAAAAAGAAAAAGAAAGAAAGTAGAGTTCCTAATTGATGTTACCAAATGCAGAAAAGGGAGAAATTTAAATTTTTGTGTTAAAATCTCAAAATTATACACAATAAAATAAAGGCACATTTTATTAAGCACCAAACAACATCCATATAACCCCTTTTTCTCTGGCTTAAAATTGTTGGTGCACTTAGAGTTTTCTGATAAGTCTTGACTGCCTTCAGATACTGTCAGCAGACACCTGGGTGAAGCTCTGGGCTTCCCCAAGGTGAAAGGTGGACGAAATTCAAGATATTAGAAATGGAAAAGATTGTGTCCATGAAGCTTGTGAGAAAGGCCTAGAGAGACCCCGTGCGTTAGAGATGGCAGAAACCTGGAGTCCTGCATTTCTCCTCATCAGACCAGCATTTAGGGCGTGCTAGGAAGACTTCATGGTTGGATTATCAGTGGAAAAGAGACCAAGCAGAAACCATGTCGTGAACCCCTCTTTCAATGCCCCTTTCTTTTTAAAAGCGCGTCAGCTAACTGTTCAGATGATGCAGAACCCTCAGATTCTCGCAGCTCTTCAGGAAAGACTTGATGGGCTGGTAGACACACCAACAGGATACATTGAAAGGTACAAGATCTCTTTTTTATTGTTGTTTTCTATCTTATTTATCTTGTTATGAAAAGCCCCCTAAGTCATCTGTGTTTTCCTGGAAAGCTAATGTCTGTTAGTATCTAGTATAAGATTTGGGGGAGTTACAGTGGAAACGTCTGATTTGGTTGGGTCTTGACTTGCTTGGTTCAATTAGAAGTTTGATAGAAATGTACAGAATTAGAAATACAGATTTCTTTTTTTAAATACAGATTACTTGTTGTAATTTAAGGCCTAGAGTTCCTCGGCTTTCTGGTTTTAAGGCCCATGTGTACCATCTACCTTTCCCTCCTTTCTTACTGGAAATGTTTCCCGGTTCTGTGTCTACTGTCCCTTTCCCTCCCTTTCCTTTGATAGGGCTGTCTTACAGACTGTACTGAATGATTGATGTGGACCACTTTGTATGTCCTCCTGAGGAACGTAGACAGAGAGCGACAGTCTTTACCTGTACCAATCTTGTAGCAAGATTCCTAGAAATGCTGGATGTTTAGTGTGAAGGTGGCTTTATTTCCATGTCTGCCAGAAGTTGGCCTCCAGCTTTTGTAGATTTTCTTCTTGTAAACCAGTCTAGAAGGTATGATCATGTTTTACTGTATTTTCTGGCAGTTTTCAGAAACATGTGAGCCTTGTGGTCCATTTGTACCCCCGGTCCATTTTCTTACTGACATTACTTTTCATTTTGTTAGACTATTTTATGGAAATATTTGTATACTCATATTTTCATCTTAGCATTGTAAAAATATTTTATCTATAGAGTCTTTCAGTAAACAGAAATCCTTAACTTTTATATTAGCAAAATGACTGGCCTGTTTTTCACTTTATGTTTATGGATTCAAATTGCATAGGAATTCTTTGCTAGTTTTAACTTTAGGTCTTTTATTCCTTCAAAGTCCAACTTTGTACTTGGTACAGGTAAACATCCATTCCTTCCTGTTTTTGAGTAAGTTCTTAAAAAACTATATTACCTCAACTATTCTTTTTTGCTATTACACATTTAGATACCGTGGCTTCATAGTGTGTGTTAATACAATATCTAAGAGGGTGATTTGTTTGCACACTCAACTCTAGACACTTTTCATGGCAATCAAGACATGATTCTTTTGTTCTTGTCACATTTGACCTTTCAGTAGATCTGGCAGACATGCTTCCTTTCATATAAGAGGCTAACCTATCTTGACCTTTATGCTCCATGTTTGACAGGGTTCTCAAGCTTTGTAATTCCTAAGGTTTGATATTGGTTACATTCAAGTCCATGGATTGGCAAAATAGTGTATCTTCTTACCATCATCTGTCTGTCTGTCTGCCTGAGTACTTGTATTTACAGCACATGCTGTCTCGGGTTTGTGGCTTCTTCAAAGAGTATCGGTTCCGTTCATTTCTGTATATTTTGCATGTAATTCCTGTTGTGAATAGTGTTCTTTCATTGTATTCCTGCTGTACAGAGAATTGCTGTGTTTTCTTTAAAAAATGTATTAGTGTATCCAGTAGCATTGCTAAAATCATTGGAATAATTTACAGTCCTGGCTGGACTGGAACTTGTTGACTTACACCAAGCTGACTTAGACTTCTCAGAAATGTTGCCTGCCTTTGCCTCCCAAGTACTGGGAATAAAGGGGTTTGCTATCATCATGCCTGGCTAAGATTTTACTTTAAAATCTAGTTTGGTTTGTCCAAGTTTTCTTTTGTGTTAAATTTTGGTTTGCTATATTCTAAACATGTTTAAAATAGGCAATTGTCTTGATCTTACTAATGTTTCTTAGCACCTTCATTCCCCACTCCTCAGGAAGGGGTTCTCTGTAGCCCCTGGCATCCTGTATTTCAACTCTGTAGACCAGGCTGGTCTCGAACTCAGATCTGCCTGCCTCTCCTCCCAAGTGCTGAGATTAAAGGTGTGCCCCACGACCGGGCGCTTAAACTTTAACCTTGGACTTCTTTTGCATTTCCTGCTGCTCTCTCCCTTATTTCTGGCCGATTGTTAACTTACCTAACTTGGTCTCTCAGTTTATTCTGTCCTTCGTGGCCTTTGTATTCTTATTTTTTATGTATGTGCACATGTGTGCTTGCCCAGGGAGGCTAAGAAAGAGCAGTAGGTCCTGGAAGGTTTAGGTGGCAGTGAGCTGTCCACTGTGGGTGCTGGGAAGTGCGAGAGCAGCAAACACTCAGTCACTGAGCCATCTCAGTGCCGTCTTGTTTTTGTAACGTTTGTAAATACTGACTAGGGGTGGGTAGTTTAGGAGGTAAACTATTTGGTACTCTTGTGATGCAAGGCTGATACCTGAATTCAATGCCTGGAACCCATACAAAAGTGGAAGGAGAGAACCTTCTCACATCTCAGTGTGGTTGCGTGACCTATGCACAGCTCCCCCAACTGGGCAATAATAATAACTAAATGCAGAGCAGAGGCCACACCCTGATGGTGATGACTGGGGTGTGGTTGTGCTGTGTAGCCTTCTGTATTCCCGTGTAGTAACTGTTGGCTTGGTCTGGGAGGTTCTGGGAAGGGTTTCAGTTCTTACTGTACACTAAAAGTTTCAAATGTATGTGTGTGTGTACTCATGCCTTTATATTGTAGATTCTTTGACTATATTTTATTCTAACATTAAGATGCATATTCAAACTTTCACAATTTGAATATGTGTTTGTATTTGTTATACGTTAAAGCATTAGGTTTCTTTTTTTATTCTGTGTTTTTAATGTATAAGAGTGTTGCGCCTCCATGAACATAGTGTGCATAATAGGGTTTTGGTTTTCCTGGGTCTAAGAGTTACAGGGAGTTTGCAAGCTCCATGTGGGTGCTGGGAATTGAACTATGGTCTTCTGCAAAAGCAGTAAGTGTTTTTAACCATTGAGCCAACTTACCAGCCCAACTTACTTTCTTAATTAAGTTCACTGCTTTGTTTTGGGACATGAACCCAGTTTAATACGGCTTCAGGCTCACTGTGTAGCTTCTTGGCGCTCCCTCCTGTCTACAGATTCTGGGAAATCCCAACTTAAGTTGTCGGGCTTGTGGAAGAAATAGGAAAAAAACCTGATCTGATAGAGACTAAGAACAGTTGAATTCTTTAATTTTAACTACTTCAGAGGTTAGGTAAGAAAATTATTTTATAAAAATTTGCAAAGAATATTCAACCCAGATTATGGCTATTCCTTGTTTTTGTCTGGTTGTTTGGTATTCTTTTTCTCTTTATTGTTTTATTAAACTTGCCTTTATAATTAAAGGATCTGTATATCTATTTTGAATTTTAGTTACTTTAAATCCCTTGCTTCAACTCAGAAACCCACTTTTTTTTTTCCTCCTTTTTTATTTTTGATACTTTATATACATTTCCAATGTTTCTCCTTTTCTGAGTCTCCTCTTTGTATACCCCCCATCCCCTCCGAAACCCCTCAGAAACCCACTTTTATGTTTCGGTTTTAATGTATGGAAAGGGTGACTTGTGTTTTTCTATGATTATGAAACTTTTCAGCTTGCCCAAGGTAGTCAAAAGACGCGTGAATGCTCTCAAGAATCTTCAAGTGAAATGTGCACAGATAGAAGCCAAATTCTATGAGGAAGTTCATGATCTCGAGAGAAAGTATGCTGTTCTCTATCAGCCTTTATTTGATAAGGTAATGATTTATATTGCTTTCTAAGGTAACTCAGGGAAACAAACTTGCTATGTAGCTATCTCAGTGGAGTGGGGATTAGAGGTACATGGGAAAGCAATGGCAATTTACTAATTAAATCAGAAACCAGTAGTTTCAAGTTTTGGGTGCTAATATTTTTACATAAGCTCTCTTTTTTATTTTAGCGATTTGAGATCATTAATGCAATTTATGAACCTACAGAAGAAGAGTGCGAGTGGAAACCAGACGAGGAAGACGAAGTTTCGGTGAGTGCCCTGCGGTTTCCTGTGGCGCAGATGATAGGGGCTGTGAGCAGTTTTTAGAAGTAGCATTTATCGGTTGTGTGGTATTAAATGGACAGCTTTGTAAGTGTTGGGCATCAGCTGTGTTCTTAGACCTTGGGAATGGACTCCTTGTGTGGATAGCGCAGAGGGGCTTTTCTTCAAGTGAGCCGCTTTCCTGTGGCCTGCCTGCCTGCAGTGAATAGTGACTGCTGTGCTGGAGGGAGGGCTGGCGCTGTGAGGTGACCGAGCTGTGAGGTGACCGAGCGTCTTACTGCAGCATCGCTGCCTTTGCAGGGTAGAATCAGTGGGGTATTTTGATTAAGAAGGACCTCAGAGGCTGAACATTGGACAAGTTAAACACAGCACAAGTTCGCTGTGGTTAAAAACCTTGTTATTGACTATCTTCTGCCTTTTAAATGTTCCTAAGGTTCTTGATGTAGGTGGTATAGCTCTTTCTAAGGTGGGTATGAGAGTGGTGATTGCTGTGGAATTGAAGTTTTCCAATGAGTGACAACAGAATTTGCACAATTAAACTAGAACGACGTTGTTTATTGGAGGTTGAAAGTGTATCAGAAGACATATTATGTCATTCCATTGTGTGCTGTCTTTTTTCAAGGAGGAGCTGAAAGAAAAGGCCAAGATTGAAGATGAGAAAAAAGATGAAGAAAAAGAAGACCCTAAAGGAATTCCTGAATTTTGGTTGACAGTTTTTAAGAATGTTGATTTGCTCAGTGATATGGTTCAGGTAATTTAATTCACAAAGCCACCTGTTAACTTAAAAGAAGTTTTTATATTTAAATATCTGTGGTTTCCTCATGCTTACTTACAGTTCTATATAAAGAAAATTCAATTAATCAGTATTTTAAATTCACTAATGAAGTGGTATCTTTGATCATTATTAGTTGGTACTTTCTCATTGTTTACAATACCTTCTTGTTTTTCTGTACTTAGTATCAAGGTAGGGTTGGTGAGAAAATATAAGTGTTTAATTTGTATTGCACTAAAAAATCTCTTCAGTTTGAAACTTGTTAATCCAGGAGGAATGTGCATCTTAAAATATAAAGCTATTTAACTCACAATGTCTTAGTCCCTGGAAAACCAACACGGATGTTACCTTCTTTGGGAAATTGCTTCTTGTTCTTGAGCCATTGCCATCTGTGTAGTGCTGGTGCTACCAGTCACAAACCCCTGGTTAGCAGTGGCAAAGGACTGATCTCAGCGATGAGTGTAAGTGCATCCCTGCTAAAGGAATGGTCTCAGCGATGAGTGGCAATGCAGTTCTGCTTTGCCAAAGTAGAGAAAGAACAAACAGCTTAAAACCACAATAGATAATCAGAAAATATTTTAAAATAAACATAGCCTTTTTTAGATTTTTGCATTTTTCAGACTGGTCAGGCAGTGTGCAGTATGAGGTAGCTTCAGTGTGAAAGGGTTCATAGTTACTATATAAAACTTCTGTAACAGACACTCCCTATCGTCGATAGTTTTTGTGTGGTTACAGAACATTGACCCTAAAATGCCAAATTAGAAGCTAATTGTTATTTTAATTTGAAGGAACATGATGAACCTATTCTGAAGCACTTGAAAGATATTAAAGTGAAGTTTTCGGATGCTGGCCAGCCTATGGTAAAAGAAGTTTTAAATATTTAGTTTTGTAGTATGTTGTTAAAGATAAGTTTTAAGCATGACATTCAGGAGTTTGGTTGGAGTATGGGACACTAGGTACTCTTAATTAAGTATGTGCATGTTTGGTTTTGGTGCTTGTGATTCTGTACTTTATCCTATTCCTGTGGAATTTAAGCTTTTTAAAAGTAAAGATAGTAATCTTAGATTAAAGTAGATAAAATACAACAGGGAAACTATTAAAGGTGCCTGCCTGGGAATGACTTCAGGCAAATGGTGCCTGAGAGTGTTTAACCCCTTCTATGCCAACTATGGGCAGTGCTATTAGTAAAGGATCCCAGTCTTAAAGTCCAGGCTTCAAGGTTGAGTTGAGGGTGGAGCATCACATCCAAGAACTGTCTTTGTGGGGAGTTGGAGAGAAGGGACACTTGGTCATTTATTTAAATTTACCTGACCTAAATGATAATTGAGGTTGAAACCATATTGTTTATCTTGTGCCTTTATTTACTTTTGCCTGTAACAGAACTAAGGGTTTTCTCTACATCCCCGTTACCATTTTATTTCAGAGTGAGGGAAAGAGCATTAGACATTGGTATATGCTTATCAAAAACCACAAGTCAAACTGTTTACTAATGGTTGAAATTTACAGTTTAAGAACTTAACTCACTTTTGTTTTCTTTTAAAGAGTTTTATCTTAGAATTTCACTTTGAACCCAATGAATATTTCACAAATGAAGTATTAACAAAGGCTTACAGGATGAGGTCAGAACCAGATGATTCTGATCCCTTTTCTTTTGACGGACCAGAAATTATGGGTTGTACAGGGTGAGTGAACTGTACTAATGTGTTTGTGTTTAGTTGTAGATAGACTTTCAGTATTACATTCCCTCGTGTGTCCTGGTGGCTTTGTACATAGCCAGATATTTTAGGCTCTTCCATTTTCCTCTGGGTCTGACTATAATATACATTCATGGAAGGGATATATCAAGTTAATGCTATTGTAAATTGATTTTAAAGCTTTGTTTAGAAAATGTCCTGTAAAATTTTAATTTGACATGTAAACACTTGTAAAAATCTAGCAATCACATGTGCTAAAATATCATAAATATATATATCTTGTTTCCTAAGGTGCCAGATAGATTGGAAAAAAGGAAAGAATGTTACTTTGAAAACCATTAAGAAGAAGCAGAAACATAAGGGACGTGGGACAGTTCGTACTGTGACTAAAACAGTTTCCAATGATTCTTTCTTTAATTTCTTTGCTCCTCCTGAAGGTAAGTAGTAAGTAGTGTCTCAGTTTAGGCCAGGTATTGATGTGTGATGTACTGTAAGCTGTGTTTAATTTTTTTTCTGATTGGGATTTCTTTTCATTTTGCAGTTCCTGAGAATGGAGATCTGGTAAGTTGAGTTACTGTGACATTGGTTGGTCTTGAACTCAGCTCCACTTGCCTCTCCTTCCCCAGGCCCTGGGATTAAAGGCATGTCCTACCATGCCTGCTAAAGACTCAGTATTGCTTTTATGTGTGTTACTGTTTGACAGCATGTGTGTATTGTTCCATTTGTGTGACTAATGCCCGCACAAGTGAGAAGACATAGACTCCTCTTGACTAATGGAGTTAACGTACGGTTGGTTCTCTGGTTTTTTGGGTGCTGGGAACTGAGTTCTGGCTCTATTGAAAGAACAGACAATGCTGTTAAATCACTGAGCCTTAATAACCTTGCCAGCCATACTTTTGTTTATTTTGAAAGGAATGCCAGTGTGTAGCAAAGTTTCTTTTACGCTTTGCTCTTTAAACACAAGTTAGGACTACATAATAAACAGTCCTAACTTCTATTTACTACAATTTTTCTTGGTGTATATGCTGGCCTGCTAACTTATTTTTAGGTATGAATAACATGCAAATCCAACACATGCAGATGACTTACTTGATAAGTGACAGGCAGAGTTGGAACTTTGTCACATGCCAACTGACTGACAATTCTCTTTAATAGGATGATGACGCTGAGGCGATACTGGCTGCAGACTTTGAAATTGGTCACTTTTTACGTGAGCGCATAATCCCAAGATCAGTGTTATACTTCACTGGAGAGGCCATTGAGGACGATGACGATGATGTGAGTGCACATAAGTCCTGCTGGGGTCCTTAGATGGGGGTGCCATAGTCAGAGTTGGTGACAGGTTAGATTACGGTTTCATAAAGTAGGACATAGAAGGATTCACTAGGAAGCTAATCTTTTAGATAGCTTTTCTCAATTTTGAAGTCTCTTTAGGGATATTTGAATTAATTTATGATAGGTTTTTTGTTTTTCTGTTAGAAAAACTATTTTGAATTGATGAAGCATGGTTACTTTTACATTTATTTTGATGTCATTGTCATGAAACAATTAGAACTCTTGAATGTTCGTGGCAGTATTTAAGTAGTAATATAGAGTCTGTAAAGAAGTCTTGGGGAAGTGTTTCTGCCTGTAGCTAGCACAGCGCTTGGTCACTACAGCGTTCTAGCATTTATGTACATTTAGTGTTCCGGTTATGGTGTAACTAGTTAGTCATGCTTACTGACGTTACTCACTCACACTTTACTTGCCTTTGCAGTATGATGAAGAAGGTGAAGAAGCTGATGAGGTAATGTTTACCAAATGAGCAAATAATTCACTGTAAAACACATTGAGGAGCAAAATTGAGTGATTAATGTATTCCCTTGCTTATAATCATTCTGTGATTTGGGATAAATTTTGGAAACTGATTTTAGAATTCTACAGCCAAACAATGTATGTATAAGGTTTCAATAAATAAATTGCAAAACTCAGCAACATTTTTTTTTTTATTTCAAATAATTTTGTTCTGCTGCAGGGTTATCAGCTCTTTGAAGAAGTCAAAAGCTGCAGTAAACTTTTTCACCGTTGGCTGCAGTAAATCTTTTCAATAAAAGCTGTCTGGATGTCTCAAGTTGTGTTGGGAAATTTTTCATATTAGAAGCTTTCAAATTAAATTGTATTATCAACAAACTCTGTAATCATGAAAATCTGTTGACCCATAGAGTAACTTGTGTAAAATTTCCATACATTATGAGCCAGTTTTTTCTAGTATGTACCTACTTCATGGATGCATTTTGAACTTTAATATAGGAAGGGGAAGAAGAAGGAGATGAGGAAAACGATCCAGACTATGACCCAAAGGTGAGCAAAACCTGTGCTGGCCTTTTCCGTTGACCTTAAGCTAAAGTAGGAATAGATGAGATCCTCTCTTTAATTGCTCATTTGGGATTTGGCCTTTTTAAAGAATTAAACTTTATTGCTTAGATTGTTTTCCACGTAAAGGAAAGTTATGATTGGTCAACTAAAGGAAATCTGGATGCAGCAATGCTTTGAACTTTGGATGCTCCAACTACTATTAAAATTACTTGATTCCTAAAGGTCCCAGTTTAGAATTCTTCAAAGTATGTAATAATAATTTCCAGGATTCATTTGAAACCTAGAATTTCCTTTATTTTGTTCCTCTACCATATACTGTAAAACACTGGGAAGATACTTTAAGCAAGTAGAGGGGAAGCTAAGAACCAGATACTTTGTTAGATATGAATTAGTGTTACAGATAAATATAAACAAATTGACAGTGTCCAATGCAGTGGTTATTTTAAGGTTATGGATTATCTCAGGAAATAATGCTTTAGTATAGACTTCAGTGACTTTGAACATTACTTTGTCACTATCCCATATTTTCTGTCTTCACTGCAATTTTTACAAGACGAGATATTATGATAATTAATTATTGCATGAAAAATGCATCAAAATCGGTAGAAGATAGATTGACATGTTGTTCTCCTTTAACAGAAGGACCAAAACCCAGCCGAGTGCAAGCAGCAGTGAGCGGTGCCTGGCCTTGAGGACGGCCTCCCTGTAATAGCCTAAACAGACTCATTTACTTACAGCCTTATGGTTTTGTATTTTCTTGGTAGAGTCAGTAAGTTTTTAAGGGAAAGGAAGTTGCTATTAAAGACCAATTTGTTCTGCCTAGCACCCTAACTCTAGCGCTGTCAGACACGTTAATGCGTACACCCTCTCTAATGCATGTTCGTTATTGCTGCAGTTTGGTTCTGGATATTTTCACCGTGTAGCATTGGAATACAATTATGAAATCCAGCTGTTGAACCTCCTAAAGAACCAGTGTTATTCTCAGCTAGTAGAGCAGAGTGAAGCCCGCCGGCCTTAGCTGTGCTCTCTGTTACGATGTTAGAGGGGTGCACGAGGCTTGGCATGATTTGAGGAAGGAAAATTGTGGTTAAGAATTTCCAGTAAGATCAAACTTAATAACTGAGATTATTAAGGCATTTTTTATGTTTTCGATGATAAAATAAAAGTCAACTCATAAATAGCAAGGTGAACAAACCCTAGGTTCTCTTTAGAAGTTAATTGATAGTATTTAATGTACTTTGAAAATTAACCTCCATTAATTAAATCTTTTCTTTGTGGTAGGGCCTACCTTCTGCTTTCCTGGAAAAGATGAATATACATCATTTGAACCTATTTTGAGTTTTCTGTTTGTTTGCCTAATTTTGTTTTTATAGCCTAAAATAAAAATATGACACAGTTTTAGCTCTCTCGGGATGCTGTCTCAGTTTGTACTGGTTGAGGCTATTGCAGAGGGTTAGTTGGAATTCAGGGGTGCCTAGTTTTCTATATTGAACAACGTTGGCGGAGGTGATTCACGTGTGCGTTAAAAAGTGATGTGAGATTACGCTTGTTAGAACTGAGTCCTTTGGGCTTTGTTTGTTCTGTCCTCAGTGCTGAGGCTGAGGAGGCTGAGGATGAGTGTCAGGAGCCATGCTGTTTACTGTGCATAACTGAGGGTGGGCGGTACTGTTGACTCAACTACCTCAGCTCTGTAAAGGCAACTGGTAAATCTCACAAACGCTTCTCAGTCTTACAAAATGCTCAGAACAATTGGGCCTCTGTACCACAAGTGAGATTTCCAGCATTACATTATATTCACACCAAGGGAGAATGAAGTTTAAACACTTCTCTTCTAGAGCTGAGCATGCGGCTCCTATTTTAGTGGGAATGAATGGAAGTGCTGTATGATTTCAAGAGATTGAAGGGTTTTGGGGTTTTTTTCAGTTAGCCTTTTACCCTCTACAGATACTCAAGTGAGCGCATTGTAATAAAGTCTACGGCGGTGGCAAGGCAGGGGAGGGTGGCATTAAGTTTTGGGCCACTGAGAGCCACACTTAAATACCTCAGGCTAATCACTGTTCACTTTGTGGGAAGGAATGGTTTTGACAGGGTGTATTATTAATTGGACTGTTCTTGGAGGAAAGTTACTGCTGTTAATAATTTCCATTGAGGAAAATATTTTTTGAGGTGATAGCTCTTTGTGAGATTTTAGTATTAAGCTTAGAATGTGAACACATTCTATAGCTGACATCTTCCTGAGATTTTTTAACTACTGGAAATCCTTAACCAATTATATTTTCTTTATTTTGAAGATGATTTGGTTGCTTTTTCTTAGATGGTTTCTGCTATTTTCTGTAATCATAGTTCATCCAAACACAGGCTATTTTCTTGAACATAAAAGTTTGTAACCTAAAGATAGGATCTCATTTTCAGTGAACGTACAGACTAGCACAGTCTTCCCTTCCTTCTGTAGGAAGTAGCTGTTGGCAAAGCGAAGAGGTAGCGGCTCCTGTTGTATAATGGGCAAGTGCTGTGTGGAGCTTCCGGGGTCAGTGTTTATTATGACATCTGTCAGTCCCCATATGGTTCTATTCTCCAGAAGTCTGAAATATGTAATCTGAAATCCTTAATAAAATTGGATCTAATTTTATAAAATACACTGGTGATATTTGAAGTTTTTATAACCACATAACGCTGAAGATGGGAGAGCTGCTAATTCTCTGCTTCACTCTGACTTGTTAGAATTAATTTGAAGAGAGTCTTAGCATGTTAAATCTGCAGTGATGAGAAAAAAGGGATTCTGTGGTCTGCAGACATTGTCTACAAATCTTACAGTTCTCGGTTTTTACTTTCACTGTTTAAACTACGATATTCATGTGGCGTCAGGTTTGTTTTTCCTCTGGTAACCATGCGCATTGGTGTGAGGGTGTCAGATCCCCTAGAACTGGAGTTACAGACAGTTGGGAGCTTCTATGTTGGTGCTGGGAATTGAACCTGGGTCCTTTGGAAGAACAGACAGTGCTCTTAACCATGGAGCCATCTTTCCACACGCACATACACACACAGTTCTTTATAAATAAACAAACTCTCAAGAAAGTAATCTTGCAGACCCATGGTCTTTCTAATCTGGTAGGTGGCCAGAGTGTTCTCACACAGTTGGTTGTTTAATTTGAATGTCTGAAAAGGTATGTCTGCAGTTTTCTTAAGGTTCTTTTATGCGACTCATCAAAGTATTAACACCAACTGGTCTATAAAGGATGATGTCGCCATTGTTTGGATACGGTGAGTTGGTAAAGGAAAAATGGTATTTACCTTGTTTTGAGCTCATTGACAATCACATAAGAAAGGCATTAGCTTTGATCTGTGCTTAGTGATAGTGGTTGGTGTAACTGAAATAAATTTTTATATCTATGTAACTACAGACAGAATTTGTGGGTTTATCTGAGTTACAGACTATTTCCATTGTCGAAACAGGTACTTTTGAAAACTATCTTGCTATGCAGAAGTGTGAAATCTAATAACCACATGCTTGACTTCAGGGCTTGGTTTAAGAATATAGTCTTTATTGGTTAGTCTAATGTGAGTTTTAGGCTTAATTTCTAGCTTTAAATTTAAAAAAGTTGATTTAGATGTACAAAAACATATAATGTAGAAGCACAGTTTATAGGGAGTTTGGGAAACAAATGGATGTGCCAATCACTTTAGAAAGCTATGCACTGTATATCTCCTTTGTAATTCTAAACTCAGTTTTTTAAAAAAGAATTATTTGTTTTATTTCTACTGTCTTCAGAAGAGGGCATCAGACCCGATTACAGATGTTTTAGCCACCATATGATTGCTGGGAATTGAACTCAGGACCTCTGGAAGAGCAATAAGTGCTCTTAACCACCGAGCCATCTTTCCAGCCCCTATAAACTCAATTTTTAAAAAGTGTTAGGTAATTTAGACTATTAAGTCTCTAAATTAACATGTATCTATCTGGCTGTGGCAAAAATAATACTGATATTAAGAGATGTTATTTGTGTCTGCTGGTTTATAAACTCAGACATTAAACTAACCTGGACTAATTAAGATCTATCATGATTTTAGAGAAATGGAAACATAGTTGGAGTAGAAATTATTTCCATTTAAAGAAGTTTCCAGATTTTTGCATACTGTGTAGCTGTTTTCATTTTGACATCTTAACTGTAGTTTCAGGATTTTCATCTTTCAAGAAGTAAGTTGACATGTTATCAAAGGAGAAATTGGGCACAACAAGATTATTGTCAGGAAGTGAGTTATTAACTTTAAAATTCATAAAGCTCATGTTTAAGTTGCTTAAGTAAAGCCAATACTTTGAAACTACATTTTAAACTTAAAACTGGAAAAGGAATCGGGAGCAGTGGTCAAACACGCAAGTGACAAACCCAACATTTATTCCATGGCTATGGCTAGGTAAAATAATTTCTGGCACAATAAAAACTTGGGGTAGGAATAAGTAGGGAATCTGGCATTTGGCTAAAGGAACCAAACTGGAGTGCTCTAGTTAGAACTGGAGAAGGTCCTAGACCTAGACCTAGAAATTGAGGACAGAGATGAGAGGGAAGGTGCAGCTGAGAAGTGAGCAGATGAGGCCAACAGCCTGGGTGTGGTCACTCAGGACAGTTTCAGTGCAAGGATGTTAGGTTGTGCTACACTTCATACATTTAAAAATGTTAAAGTGAAATTTCAACTTATTTTTCTAACTACATGATCACAGGCTTGATGGGTAGTACTTGTAGCTTTGTGTATAGCCGAAGACATCAAGGAGGCTTAGTGTTTCCCAGGCTCATTATAGATCTTCATTTCTTAAAAGTGCTGGCTGGGTATCGTCTAAAAATTCCCTCATTTCTTAGAGTGGGGAGTGAATGCTATTTAGAAATGTAGCCTCGGTGGGCCTGGAGGGATGGCTCTGTAAAAAGCATTTGGTTCCTTTTCCAGCATCTACACAGTGTCTTTACATAACTCCTGTCCATGGGAGATGGCAGGCACCCCTCATAAGCATAAAATGAATCCTTAAAAGAGCAGAGAAACAGCCTGGGCCGTAGGTAAGCTTAAGCTTTTTCTTGGGTAGTTTTAAGGTGTAGGATAGCACATTACAAATACAGACTGCTGGGTCCCCCCACCCCCAATAAGTGGCATTTGTTGACTCTAGAAAGTTCCTCTGGAATGAGAATGAAAAAGACCAATTTCATTAAATTTATGCAAACCTGAATAATCCATCCCGTAATGCTTTTAATGGCCAGGTATAAGAACCTTGGTCTTTGGCGTCCACCCCCCATTGTAAGAGTCATACTTTGTATTAAGACAGACAAGAGCATTAGTAGAGTATATCTAGAATCCGATGTAACCATAGATTTTTTTTTTAAATCAACACAAGTATACTTAAATTTGGTTATTTTGCTTTGTGAGCATACTTTGGAAGAACTTAGGTGGTTTTAAAGTCTTAGTGGTTTGAAAGGCCAAAGTCTTGCTAGGTAACAGGTGCCTAAGTATACATAAATACTAATTAGACTAGGTAATGGCACTAAAGCCATGGCCCTATTGAAAGCTTTTCATGTTTGCTACCTTCAATTTTAAGGTGAGCTCAATTTAGACTGTTTCTGGGTGATTTCTTTGGTCTTTGGTAGTATCCTGAGAAGAAGAAGAAGTCAATTCCACTGTTCTAGTTTCAGCCTGACCCTGATGTAGTCTCCTGGTCTTTGAGGCTATCTTCTGAGATGCCTATTCTGTGTCCAGTGTGATTTTGGACTGAGCATTTGGTGTTTGCAGCATTATGGGGAGGTTGTTTGTTTAGATGTAGGCGCACACACACATGGTGTGAATTGGGAAAGTAGAATTTACAATGACAGTAATAGCTACTGTCATTTAGATTGAAGAAGGCCTCAATGGTTACTTGGGTGAAGTGTAATTTGTTAACTTGCTTTTTAATATTTAGAAAAAATTCCCATTGTGTAGGTCTGACTGGCCTGGAACTTACTACATAAGACCAGGTTGGTCAACTCGCAGGTCTATCTGCCTCCAGGAGTGCTGCAAATAGAGGCATGGGTACCATGCCTGGTTCTGGTCAGAATTTGATAGGAAATAAAATTAGGAAGATAATAACTCCAGTCTAAGGTGAAGTTCAACCTGCTTTGGGTGACAGAACGTTGCAGGGTTTGGGAAAGGCAATGGAGTTAACACTGCTTAGAGGGGTGTGGATGCTTTGCTTTCCAGTGTTCCAGTCAGCTACCTGCAACTCTAGTTTGAGGCTATTCGAGATGAAGTCTTGTGGTGTGCAAATGCCCTTACATTTTCACCTGCCCACCCCCTTTGAAGGATTGCCTGGAAAGAGTGGAAACCAAAGGCCAGTTTGCAGGGCTGGGGGTAGGAATCTGCTTCCATGGGGATGGGATGGGGAAGAAGGTAATAAAATCTTTTCTAGTACCTGGGGCTGGGCAGGTGTTGGGCTGGAGATGCTAGCTACCTAGTGGAGTACTTGTGGAGTGTCTGCAAGGCCCTAGGTCTCATGCCCAGCATAAGAAAAATGGGGAAAGAAAAGGTGGTGTGTGCACTGCTTGTCCCATAAACAGAATGCTGGCTGGGTGTCACCAGAGAGCAAACCTCGGGTCAGTGTAGGTGCCGGTGATCTTAGGTCTGCAGCCCTACAGTACTTGAGAGAACAGTTGAGGACCTTCCTTAGTCTTGAGGCGTGCAGGTGTACTACACAAGTTGGTCACTAGGGGGCATCAGCTCACCAGCTTGTACTGCAACAAGCTTAGACTTGAGAAGTCTATTAAAAATTACAAGTTAGAAAATAAGAATTTTTGAGGTTTTTTTCCCCCCAGAAAACTACAAGATGGCTGAGAAATCTTGGGTTTTATCAATGTGGGTGGGACTATTTGTGTTTTAAACACTGACAAAATACCTGATAATTTCATGGTATAACAGCTTTTTAACTTTTCGGTGTACACAGTGGGGTGGCAAGGATGCCATAGTGTGCAAGGTTAGCAGCTTTAACCTCCGAGCCATTTTGTCAGTCCTTGTTACTGCTGCAGGCATTGGGATGCTGGTAAGGAATACCTTATACTATCGCTAAACACAACAAAAGACACAAAAGCCCATGGGAGTCAACGTATATGGACTTATTCAGGGTTAGTTCGTGGTGGTGTTCATTTTATTTTATTTATTTATTTTTTTAAAGATTTATTTATTTATTATATGTAAGTACACTGTAGCTGTCTTCAGACACCCCAGCAGAGGGCATCAGATCTCATTATGGATGGTTGTGAGCCACCATGTGGTTGCTGGGATTTGAACTCAGGACCTTCGGAAGAGCAGTCAGTGCTCTTACCTGCTGAGCCATCTCTCCAGCCCGGTGTTGTTCATTTTAAAGATAACCAAGTGCATATAGGGTTTGATAGCTAGGTATTGATAGAGAAAAGAGTGGTGAGAGGCACGTGTGCTTAAAACACATTTGCAATCTCTACTACCCATGTGTTGAAGTAGTTAAAAAGAAAATCTTGACACAGGAAACTGGGAAGCAAGGCCTGGGATTATGGCAGAACACAGCTTGTGCACAGAGCTGGTCTGTGGCCCACACCCCACCTTGGTCCCTCACCTTACCTCTATACTGGTGTAAGAAGCTGCCTGCACATTTGAGCTGTACATGAGCGTACAGGGTGCTGGTGATGCATCCATTACCTGCTTGCCACGTAGACGGTATTTAGAGCCCTTAACGGGGGTGTCTTGAGTTGATATTTTTCACTGAAATTCAGTCCTAAGTTAGCTCAGGGCTTTAGGTATAAGCTACTGGGCCCCTAGCCCTTACTAAACCAGTTCCATCCAAGAAGTTGTTTTGTATGTTTAGTGATTCCTCCATTGTAACTAGATTTTTTTTTCAGCGTCCTTTTAAGTAAAATATCCCGTGTCCCATTTTCTGTGACTCAATTCTTAATGTCTTTATAAGAGTTACTGAGTATTTAATGTGAGTAAATCTGTTTTATTCTTTGGCAATAGGTACTTGGATATACTAGACAGGTGGAAAACAGAACAGCGTCGTCCTTAAAGACAAGTTGAATGAGCCAAACATTTTTAATGATTTCTGCATTTTCTGACGATTTATTTTTGAGGGTTTTTTTGTTTTGTTTTTTGTTCTTGTTTTTTCCTTAGAAAAAAGAAAGGCCTCTATAGCCAATTAAGTGAGGTGGCTGTTGAAATAAACTGAGCAGAGTTTCAATCTACAAAATTCTGAAACTCAAATTTCCTATAATCAAACTCACTGTGGTCAATGTACACTTAGCTTACCTACCACAAAAATACCAATTGTGAACCAGCCAGAGGGAAATGGGGAATTTTACAGTCTTTACTCAAAATGAAGTGGGCATGTATGATGGCTGGGCATTTGCAAATATTTTAGGAAAATAGTGCCTTATTGGTTTGGTAAACTGGGCTATATAGTTCACAGTTGAGTGTTTTCCCAGATGGAATACTATACTGTCAACTATGCCTGTATGTATCAGCACATACAGCACAGCACAGCTATGCCTGGCTTTAAGAACTCTGAATACTGTCAGTGCCCTTTCCAGATTACAAGAGGATGCCATCCTGCTAAAAAAGATAGACAGCTGGTAGTGTAGGAACTCTGGAGTGCTGACGGGCTACAGAGGTAGGGGGAAAACCTAAGATGGTTAGTGATCAGAATTACAAATCTATCCTTGGCATGCACCAAGATACTGCTCATGCATAATCACATTAGAAATCTTTACAGTTTTTTGGATAAAAAAATTGAAAGGCACTGAAATGAAGCCAAATTAAGACAATTATTTTTTGAACTGGTCCATTTGATCAGTACCTTGTGTGAAGGTTCAAGAACCCTGTTTTTAAAAAGACGTTTCTGTTAGCTCTCAGATTGAGTTTCTTAGCATGACACACAAAAGAATTTGAGTAGTCCATCCTCTACATTCTTTTCAATTGGATTCTTGATTACTCTTTGCAGTGTGTCTCACTAACAGCCTGTTTTGTTCTATCTTCTTGTGAGAGGAGGCTTAGAGGTTATTTTCCCAAACTGGAGACTAGATCTATGCCTTTTTTCCAACCTTATCAGGAAGCAGAATCTCTGAACGGTTTAAATGCAAGAGTGGGACTAGGACCTTCCCAGAGCCAGATTCCCATAGGTGTTTGTAGGACATTCGCCAAGGCTTATGTGTGTGACGTCCCAATGCTGGACATCTGCCTACTGCTATGGACTGCAAGGTCTCATCTAGAAGGAAACCTGAGGAGCTAGAGAGATTGGTGGTTCCGCACCCATAGCAGAGGACCCTTGTTGGGCGGCTCACAACCTGTTCCAGGGACCTGCTGATTTCTGACCTGCGTTCATATACAATACATACTACGTAATGCATACACACAAGCAAAACATAAACACGAAAAACAAAAAAACAACAAAAACCCGAGAGCTTGGTGAGTCTGGCTATTTTGCCTGTGCCCTGTGGTGGAAAAGGAAGTCAAGAATATATACCTGGAGCGAGTCCACCCTTCTTTCCCTGCCACTACATCAAACCGGTAGCTTTATTGTTTTGACGTAGCTAATTACTCCAGGAAGAACTATTTAATAACTGAACAAAACCATGAAGCACACTTGGGTTTTGTTCCCTGAGATGTTTACATAGGTATCGCGAAAATGCACACCATGGAACTTCGGCCCTTACGTTTCATACCCTTGTTTGGAACCGGCTCCACGCTAATCCCAGGGACGGCTCCCCAGGCCTGCCTGGAGCTGCTACCCGCCCCCGCAGCGGAGAGCCCACCCGCTAGGGAAGGGTGGAACCGTGGGGATGGCCTTTCGGCGCCCTCTGGGCGTCGGCAGTCGCCACCCGGCAGCCGCGGCGACCTCAGCGACCGCGTGGAGCCGCCAGGAGTTTCCGGAGCCTGGCTTCCAGGCTGCGCGGGCGGCCGTGGGTGGTGGGGCGGAGCCGGCGGCGGGGCGGAGCCAGTGGCGGGGGGCGTGTCCGCGGCGGGCTCTGGGAAGGCCCCAAGTTAATGAGGCGTACGCCGGCTGCCGAGCGCCTCTCCGAGCTGGGTTTTCCCCCGCGGCGCGGGCGCCAGGAGCCGCCTTTTCCGCTGGGTGTCACTCGGGGGTGGGGAGGGTGGCCCATTGAAAAGCGCCGCGAGGGGCCCCGGCCAGTGCCCTTCAGTGAGCGCTCGCCGGAGGACGGCAGAGAGCAGCCCGCTCACGGTTCCGGAATCTTGTGGCGCGTCAGGACTCGCCTGTCCCTCTGCCGGGACCCCGAGCCACCACCGCCACCGCCACCGCTCTGTCTCCTGCGAGTCAGCCTCCTCTGCGCGCTCCGGGCGGGCGGCCGCGGAAGCCGCTGGGGCGAGGACGGCGCACGGCTGCTACTGCTACCCCCAGCCGGAGCGTCTGGAAGCCTAAAGACCGAGCGGAGCAGCAGCACCCCTTATGCCGGAAGGATGCTGGAGAGCAGCGGCTGCAAGGCGCTGAAGGAAGGAGTGTTGGAAAAGCGTAGCGACGGGCTGCTGCAGCTCTGGAAGAAAAAGTGCTGCATCCTCACCGAGGAAGGGCTACTGCTCATACCGCCCAAGCAGCTACAACAGCAGCAGCAGCAACAGCCCGGGCAGGGGACAGCCGAACCGTCCCAACCTAGTGGCCCCGCCGTCGCCAGCCTTGAGCCACCAGTCAAGCTGAAGGAATTGCACTTTTCCAATATGAAGACTGTAGACTGCGTGGAGCGCAAGGGCAAGTATATGTACTTCACTGTGGTGATGGCGGAGGGCAAAGAGATCGACTTTCGGTGCCCCCAGGACCAGGGCTGGAACGCCGAAATCACGTTGCAGATGGTGCAGTACAAAAATCGTCAGGCCATACTGGCGGTCAAGTCTACCAGGCAGAAGCAGCAGCACCTGGTCCAGCAGCAGCCTCCGCAGACGCAGCAGATCCAACCCCAGCCCCAGCCCCAGATCCAATCCCAGCCCCAGCCTCAGATCCAGCCTCAACCCCAACTCCAAGCCCAACCCCAGCCCCAACCTCAGCCCCAACCTCAGCCCCAGCCCCAACAACTCCACTCCTACCCGCATCCTCATCCTCATCCTTACCCTCACCCGCACCCGCACCAGCACCCGCATCAGCACCCGCACCCTCATCCACACCAACTCCAGCACGCGCACCAGCCTCTTCACTCGCAGCCGCAGGGCCACCGGCTTCTCCGCAGCACCTCCAACTCTGCCTGAAGAGGGCGGCACCCGGACCCCTCAAGGTAAGGTCCTGGCAACTTGGGACACCTAGAAACGTGTCGGCATGGCTGTTGGGAAGAGATAGGAAGCTTGTTGACCGGTTCCGCTCCCGAAGTAAAGTTTTTAAAAAAATCGTTTCAAGTTTCTGGAGAGGTGGCAAGAAGATGGGCAAGCTGGAGCTTGTAGAGGCCGGGCGGGGAGGGAAGAGCCGGAGGAATTCCTCCAGGGAGCGGGGTACGGTGGATAGACCACCTACCTTCCCACCACCATGATCACTCTTGTTCAGCGCCGTCCTCCATAGTGCTACTTTATTGTTTGCCTCCACACCGAGGGAACGACCTGGTGTCCTGGGCACTCCGTCCTTTGTACTGGCCGGGAGGGAACCGGGTTTTGATTTCTGAGCCATCCATTTCATTCCGTCCTTTCTTTCCAGGTTTTGAGGACTTCGGGAAGTGGGAAGAGTGCATTGCTATTAAGTTCACTTGGATCAAAACCAACAGTCTCCCCACCTCGTGCCAGATCAAGTAGTTTGGACATCACCCGACGGATAAGGCGCTTGCAGTTCCTCGTAGTTTTCTGCGTAATCTTCATCACAGAGCAGGAAGCGATTTTGAGTCAAGATGACTTTATTTACGGACCTTTGGAAGGATCACTTAACGTAATGAACCTTGTAGGAGCAATTTATGTACTGTAATTTTATTTTAATGTATTTTGGTTTATGATTATTTATTAGTTTTTTTATGCCTATTCTAAGACATTTCTGAATGTAGGCCACCTCCTCCCCCTCCTCGCCAAAAAAAGAAAGAAAGAAACTTTATTTTCAGAAACCTATTTCCTAGTAAGCCCTGATCTTGGAAAAGAAAACGGGAAAGGGTGGTGGAGGGGGCAAACATGAAAAATAGACTCATTATCCCCAGGATGTTCTCATAAAGCCGACTCTTTCATTGTATTTGAAGAAGTTGAAATTAAATTCTGATATTACTTTCACTTTTGAAGGTCTCTTTCATAGATGTGTAGTGTGTGCAGATGTTTCTTTAAAAAAAAAAAGCTGATGGGTCAGAATGTATAATTATGAAAACCTGGTGGTCAAGACCATGCTTTTCTAGGAAGAAATCAGTAAGAATGACACTGGATTTTATTTTTAATTTATTTTTTGTTTTTGTTTTGTTTGTTTTTGTTTTTGTTTTTTCGAGACAGGGTTTCTCTGTGTAGCCCTCGCTGTCCTGGAACTCATTCTATAGACCAGGCTGGCCTCGAACTCGGAAATCCACCTGCCTCTGCCTTCCGAATGCTGGGATTAAAGGCGCCCCAGCAACACTGGATTTTAAAACATGTAAATCCCACCCAGCCGGAGGCCTGGTGATTGGCTTGAGGTTGTGGTGAGTGGAGTCTGCCGTGAGTGAGGGGAACCTGTAGGAACGCACAGAGCCCGTTTGGAGCTGAGAGCTGGGCTCACATACCCCGGAAGTCAATCCTAGCACCAAAAAAGGTCATTTTGATTGTGAATATTAATGCTTCAATTTTAAAATTAGGGGTGCTCCACTTGACTTAAGAGTATTTTTACCCCTGTTCAGAATCCCATCAGGATCTCTGCATCCTCAGCTTGGGACACATTTTCTTAGCCTTTTACTTTGTCCTAGATACACTCTGAGAGTAACTCGTAAATATTTCAAAGGACTGGAAGCTATAACATTTTTAATTTCATACTGGAAATAAGACTGGGCAGAGAAAGCAATATTTTTCTCTTTCCTGCTCTGGGGGATGTCTGAACCTTCCCTGTTTTGGTTAGGTGGCTAAATTCACCATTAGGAAGGAAGGAAAGACTAGAGAAGCTAAGGTCAGTGGTTCTCAACCTGTGGGTCTTGACCCCTTTGAGGGTCAACACAGAGGTTGCATATCAGATCTTTATATTGTGATTCATAACAGCAAGATCACAGGAAATAGCAATGACTTGGACTCCCCGCAATAGGAGGAGCTGGGATAAAGGGTTACAGCATTGGAAGGTTGAGAACCACAGCTCTAGATTGTCAGTAAGAAAACAAACTCTCAGTTAACAGTCAGGATGTTGCGGGGGTGGAGGGAGAGGATGTGCTTTTAAAGGTAGAACAAACCCTCCACTGTGTAAAATCAAAGGGACAGTCAAGATTCACAAAGGCAGACAGACGCTACTTCAGTGGAGAAGGAGTCCCAGATAATGCTGAAGTCTCTAGGGGTTGAAAGTCACTTCCTCACGGCCTGACAGCTGACTGGTCTCTGTTTGCCCTGACTTTTTCTCAGTATCTTGGTTAGCATTTCTTCAGCATCCAAACTGGAATGTCGGTTTTAAGAAACGAGATGTCTTTTTTTTTTTTTTTTCACCTTCTGCATGGAAAGACGACCCAGGGAGACAAATGCTGTCATTTTGAAGTCATAATTTAGTTGAAAAGTTGCAGGGGTCGGGAGTGGGGGTTGTGAGTTCTCACCTTCGGGGCTGCCTGATTCGTAGTTGTGAAAATATTCTGCCAAAGGTTTAAAACATAGCATGTATGTAGGGCAGCCCCAAGAGCCAGGTTGACACGTTTCCCAGATTTGATGTGGTTTCCTTGGAGTCATTTCTGTACTTTCTGATAGGATGCACGCACACAGTACTGCAGTTTATACATGCAGATCATAAGCCTGTTAACTCCCAGCTCCTCCTAGCTGCATCCCTTTCCCTCATTATCAGGATAGTAAAGGCCATACCAAATGCCTTGAAAATTAAGATTTAATTGAAAAGTCTTGGGGGGTTGGGGGGGGAATTGGAACTCGAAACAGGAAAACCTGAGGCTTGAGGACTGGCTTGCGGATGTGGTGAACTGAGTCTGCTGTGAGAAAATGATGTTTTGTTTTGTTTTGTTTTTTTGGTTTTTTTTTCGAGATAGGGTTTCTCTGTGTAGCCCTGGCTGTCCTGGAACTCACTCTGTAGACCAGGCTGGCTTCGAACTCAGAAATCCACCTGCCCCTGCCTCCCAAGTGCTGGAATTAAAGGTGTGTGCCACCACTGCCTGGCCTTGTTTTGTGTTTTTTAAAGACAGGTCTGTTGTTGGATTATATATAGAACTCAGTCATCACATTAATAAAAAAACAAAACAAAACAAAAAACACCAAAAACCTAACAAAACAAAAACCCAACAGAACAAAAAAACCAAGAAAACCTGCTGTCTGTGTCTTAGTTGCTAGAATTTTCATAACCCTGTATCTGCAATGATATGTTAAATTGACCCTCTCCAAAACTTTCTCTTGACATTAATCTGTGAAATCTCAGTGGCTGGAAAACAAAACAAAACAAAATACAGATGCACTTGATGGCTTTATTCTACCTGTAAGAAAATGATAAAAACCATTCAAAGCACTGGGAGACAAGGCGGTTTCGTCATTAAAAAAGTCTGAAAATACTTTTACCCATAAAAGAGACCAAAGGGGCCGGTCCATTTTTTAAAAAAGTATCAACCCTGAAGTTAACATGAAATAAAAAAAAAAAAAAAATTGAAAAATGAAAAGGAATGTCCCACCTGAAAATTGAACTGTTTGTCCTTGAATTTGTGTTGACAGCCAGCCTCCTACACAGCCAGCTCACTAACTCAGTAAAGAAAAGGAGAACAGATGCAGAACTCTGTAGCACTCTGCCCTGTTTCCTTTCTTTGCTCTCACGTTTCCTGAGACATTCTGGGACAGGCTGAGATCCATAACCTTCTTTAGTGATACTTTCTCAGTAGAAATCCATTTGGATCTGCTTTGTCCTGAGGTCAGAGGATAAACGTGCATGAGCTCCTTTCAGAACGGACATCTTCATGAAGCAAGCAAAGATTCTGGATGAATCAAGCCAAATTTTTCATTTCATATTTTTTTCCCCAGTGATGGTTAAGAAGCCAGCGGTGCATAGTAAAGGAGTCTCCTTTGAATGAGAACAGTGTTAACAAGTCTGGCTGAGCTGTGTGAGCTCCTTTTGGACTCTCATCGAATTCTTTTTTAAAAAGTCCTAACTTTAAATCTGATATGGAAGAAGTGCTATCAGCTCGTGAGTTCAAACTATGTCATTTGTTTCCACAGGGAAATCGAGACGCTTTATCTTGGCTGCAGGTGTTAACAATGTCATATGTAGGGCAGGGTTAGAGGAAGGGTCTGGGATTTGAGGGGACGTAGAGCAGTACCATGGATGGTGAGTCTGTGAACATGTGTTTATTTCTTCCTGTCTAACTGTCAATCTACTTGGGTTCTATTCAACGAGTAAATACCCTTAGCAGAATGTCAAGTAGGGAAATTATAGATCTAGACCAACAGTTCTCAACCTGTGGGTGGAGGAGACCCTTTTGGGGAGGGGTCGTCGAACAACCCTTTCACAGGGGTCACCTAAGACCATGGGAAAATATAGATATTTACATTATGATTCACGACAGTAGCACAATTGCAGTTACAAAGCAGCAACAAAGTAATTTTATGGTTGGGGGTCACCACAATGTGAGGAACTGTATTAAAGTGATCCAGCATTACAGAGGCTGAGAACCACTGATCTAGATACTGAGACAGAGTCTCACACAGCCCAGGCAAACCAACACTTGCTATGTACCTGGAGATGACCTTGAACTTCTAGTTCCTTTGCCTCTACTTCCGGGGTGCTGGGAGCACAGGTGTGCAGCACCACATTTATTCGATGCTGGAGAGCTAACACAGGGTCTCGTGCGTGCTAGGCAAGCACTTTCCCAACTGAAATACATCCACAGTTCTAATTTTTAAAGTTCTTGACCTAGTTTTTGAAAGTGACTTTTTTTTTTCTTTTTACATCTGCGGTTTGAATAAACAACCAATGGATAAGATTGGGTGCCAAAGATATCTGTGTCTTTGCCAGCAAGTCATTGACCAAAGAGAAAAAGAGGGCATTCTTAGGCCTGGAAGTCTTAAGTGTAACGGTAGACTGGCTGTATATAAAGCTCTGGGTTCGATCACTCTGAAAAGGAATCTTTCTCCGATGGAGGAAAAATCTCTAGTGTTTAGACACATCCCCCTTAGTGCTCAGAAGCTGACCCTCTAGCAAGTGACTAGGCAGTGGGGAAGTAGAGTTTTGTTCATTACTCTTAGTTCCGCACCTCCCACCTTCCCTAAACTTTAGTGGCTAGTCCCATCTAGACCCTGCTAAATGCCCTTTACCACCCGCCTGTAGGAGCGGCCTGCCTGGCCACTCCATTTTGAGATCTCATGCAGCTCTTCAACCCTTCTCCATCAGAAGCATGGTGAAACTCTGTCTCTCCTCCGTTGTGTCCCTCTGCTTGCCTCCAGGGACCCGGAAGTCCCGCCTATCCCTCCCGCCACCCAGCAATTGGCCCATAGCTTTCTTTATTGACAGATCAAGAACCAACTGGGGAATAGGACCTTAGCATCAGCATCGCCCCTACCCTACTTGGTTGTGACCCTAAAAGCAGAGTCAGAATTTGTACGAACAGGTAGAGAAGAGTTATTTTTTATACTTTGAAAATGCATCCCCTCTCCAGTGAAGTATCTTTTGAGATGACTTTCTTGTGCATCTTGGAAGGCCTTAATGCCTGACATGTACACTGAATTTCTGAAGAACTTGGCTTACAAAGACCATGACCATTCTTGGATGAAAGAGGACATTTTTTGCATTAAGGTTAGACATTCTTCCCCCCCCCCCCAAGATTGAGAACTTTGAATCTAGAAATTTCTTTTGGTGAAATAATTAGCTTTCCAAATGCTAATTACATTTTGGGGCTTTACCCTGGGCTCTCTAGCCCAGTCCTGTGGTTGGGAATGTGTTCTTTCTCAATAAACTGTATTTCTGATTCTAAAAAGGAGGAGGGAGGGAGGAATATGCTAATGAATTTCAGCTGAATTATCTTTTCCCCAGAAGATGAGAAACAGTCCCTAGGGAATTAGCTTGAAAGCAATTTTTGTCCTAAGTTTCTAGGAAGAGTAAAGCTTTGACTAGAGAGATAGCTTCAAATAGGTATCTACAGAGCCTCCCGGTTGGAGTTGAAAGTGGTATGACACCCATCTTCCTTGGCATCTAAATGCTTTTAAATATTAAAAGTCCTTAAAGTAGATTTTTGAAACCTTTTTTTTTTTTTTTAAATCCTCTAGCATAGTCTTAACATTGGCAGCTTTTTCTACTATGTTTTTCTTAAGAACTTGAAGCAGAAGGTAAATTTCTGAGGTAGAGAGGGAACTTCAAGGCTACTCGAAATACATGTATATAGGTTATCAAAGAGAGTCTAAAAGAGCCAGGATTGGAGAGTAATGGATTCGGGCCTCAGGTCTACCACTTTCCTGCTATATAGATCTCGAATCACTTAACCAAACTTTCAGTGAAATGGAACTAATAAAATGCTTATCTTAGAGTCACAGACATCTTCTGTGTTTCAAGTGTTTAAACGGTGCCTAGCTTGTGAACAAAAGGAAGTTTCCTATATTTCGGGACAGATAACACAGATTTGGAACTCAGTACAGTTGTGTGAATATGTATCATGGTATTTTGAAGCTGTGAATTACATTTCCTGAGGTTGTTGCACTTTTTGTTTGATGGTAGCAATGATGAAAACGCCCATAATATCTTGCTGTTGTTGAGACAGGAGCTCACTATGTAGCCCTGACTGGCCTTGAACTAGCAAACCGTAGGCCCCTTCCACCTACAAGCTGGGATTTTAGGTGTAAAGCATCATGTCTGATTTTGAAAACAGGCAGAAAATAAATTATTTATAGTACTAATTTTTTAAAAAGTCATTACATTTATTCATGTATTTATTTACTTATTTATTATGCAAAGGAAGTGGGCACAGCATGCATTGCCTTGAAGGCCAAAGGACTATTTGTCGGAGTCAGTTTTCTTCTTCCACCATGTAAGCCCCTGGGATCTTTAACTACCCCAGCACTATCAATTTAATGACTGTTTTGAAATTATTTTCCATCCTTGGTCTAGGTACTTATGTATTTTGCAGTCTGTGATTATATAATCAATAACATTAATTTCTATGACTTCTAGACTCCACCCGGATGGCCAGTTAGACAGAGGGCAAACACTGGGTTGTTGTGGTTATCATGTTCCCCAGAATTACCCTCACAGAATGTCACCTCTCCTGAGAACATAACCGTCCTTTGGGGGTTGTCCATTAGGAAGGAAATAGAGCAAGAACCTGTTATGTCCAACCAACCCAACTCTAAGGAACCGTCTAGCTCCAGATCCCCCTGCAGTGAGTTGGCACTGTCATTCAACTCTGCCCAATCCTGCTTGCCTCGTCCCTTTAAAGATGACATTCTCAAAAATTCTGTGCCTCACCCCCTCACCTCTTATATAGAAATGTTAGTCTCTGTGTCCCTATTTACAGACAAATCTTAGTTTTAGAGCCTGTTTCTCAAGGAATCCCATGTATGACTGTGTCTGTCACACCCACAGGTACCTTGCTTTAAGAAGCTGCTGTGGGTGTTGGGAAAAGAGCCCGTGACATTGCATTAAGGCTGGGCTTTAAGGGGTAGTCTTAACTTGGACTGGTTTGGTTCTGCAGGAAACATTTAGCAATGCCTGGAAGCATTGTTTCTCACATAAGTTTCTCACAACTGGTAGACACCAAATAGACTGATAGCTGCTCTGTTAGGCACAGACCTGCCCTCCACAGCAAAACAGTCCGTCGCCTTGACCCCTCTTCTTTCTGGCTTTGCTTCCTACTTGGTACGTGGTGAACAGGTTTCTTCTATCAGCTTCTGCCACCTGTTATCACTTCATTACAGGTCCAAAAGCAGCGAGCCCAGGCTACTGTGGACTGAGACCCTTAACACACAAGCCTCATAGCCTTCCTCCTTTTATGTGGGTTAGGTCAGCGATGAGGGGCTTAGACACTGGTAGTCTGTGTGTCTTGAGTAGAGTATTCTTGCTGGCTACACAGACAACAGAGGAGGATCATAGTGAAATTAGCGTCATGGCACTGAGTGTCCTAGAATCTAGCCTTACTCACCTACAAAGAGAACTGGAATCTGAGGACAAAAACTCCATTTTGCCTCTGAGACAGAAAGGGAGAATGACTTGCTCTCTGCTAGGCCATTCACCTGAAGCATTTTATGTTTACTTAAGACTCCGGAAATGGAAACTTGAAAAAAAAAAAAGTCAGTGTGATCATGTTGCACGCTCCTAAGCCCTGTCAGAGTCATTTACAATAGGGTGAGCCAACTCTGTCCCAGGTCCTTAGAGACCACAGTTTCACATCCTGTGCTTCTGAAACCACTGAGCAGTTATTCAGCTAGTGCATAGAAAGAGACAGGAAATGAGTCTCAAAGCTTCGAAGTTTTAATGATGTCACTATCCTCTGCTTGCTTCCTCCTGACGCTGGTGGTTTATTCAGGTCAGCTCTGCTGAAGCTGACCGGTCATTGGCTTGGAAATAGTCTGAGCCCTGCAACTTCCAGCCAGTTAGCCAGGAGGGAGGCTCTGGTCAGGGCTGACTCATCACCTCAGAAGGGCAGCCCGGCTTCTTGATTCACTTAGGGCAAAGAAGCTTCTTTCTGTGTCTCAGTGTCTTTGTCTCTCTCTATGTCTCTGTCTGTTTCTGTCTGTCACGCTCTGTCCTGTAAATTTTGGCTACAGGCAGTAAACACTTACTTTTAGTGACTCTTGCAAGTGACCCTAAATCCATACATTTGTGTGTGTGTGCGTGTTTGCGTGTGTATGTTTGTGTGTGTGTGTGTATTTGAACATGTGTATTTGTGTGTGCATGTGTATGTTTGTATGTGTGTTTGTGTGTGTGTGTGCTGGGCGAGATGTTCCATCTTTTCTTCCCCCAGTAATTTTCACGGCCCAGGCCAGCTTTACGGTATGCAGTTTACATCTTAGAGCTTGGGACAGCACCAAGAAGAGAGCTGGCTTCTTCAGAGGCTTGAGCACTGTGCGTTGAGGGTTGGTCCTAGCACTCTAAACATTCATTACAAAACAGGGACCTGTTTTGTAGCAGAGGTGCCGGTCCTGTGTAATTTCCTGTGGTGGAGTTTCAAAACTTGCTGGAGGGAATGGCTCTTCTCTGCAACAATTCAATGATGAGCCGGGCAGTGGTGGCGCACGCCTTTAATCCCAGCCCTCGGGAGGCAGGGGCAGGCAGATTTCTGAGTTCGAGGCCAGCCTGGTCTACAGAGTGAGTTCCAGGACAGCCAGGGCTACACAGAGAAACCCTGTCTCAAAAAACCAAAACAAACAAACAAACAAAAAAACAAAACAATTCAGTGACTCACTCTTAGATACAGAAGCAAAGGAGACTCATAAGGTGGATATTACTATCTAAGCTGTATTTGCAGCCATGGGAATGAAGGTGGTTCTTCTTGCAGCATACAGGCTTAGAATGGAGGCATTGTAACTATCACCAAAGGTTTACATGAAATCCCCGGTGCCTGTGACTAGTGCCAGGCAGCTAGTAGGTGGCCTGAGTTTCATGATTCCACAGCTGGATCCTGGTTTGTACTTATGCCTTTCCTTGACCTGCAGAAATGGTGAATTTGAAGTCAGAACCATAATAACATTCTGGAAGTCGAGACAAAGCATTGTGCAGCCCACTTCCCTTTACAGAGGAGAAAAGGAAGCATAAAGATACCAGTTCTTCATCCAGGGCAGCAGTCAAAGACAGGAGAAGATTTTGAATGGCGTTCTGGTCTTTCCGCTGCACTACTCTGCCAGGCCAGAGGGGCAATTTATGTAAAATGAAGATGAGATTTTAAAAAATTAATTAATTAATGTGGGATTGGGGGACAGAAAACCATGTCCTGGTGTTGGGTCTCTTCCTCCATCTTTATAGGCATTTTAGGGATGGAGCTCTGGTCACTAGGATTGCAAGGTAAGAGTGTCTACTCTCTGAGCGTGCCATTGGCCCTGAAGGTCAGTATTCTTACACATAATCACTTGTAGCTTTTAGACTCGTTTGTGGTCTTATTAGTATCCAATAAAGATTGGTCATACATTGTTCCTCCAGAGTATAGATTTTTATTTCAATTTCATTAAGTCTTTAAGGCCTTTACAAATATTGAAAATCACCTATTTAATTTGACAGTTTTTGCAGTGATTTAGCCTTTCCAAATGTTATCTGCCAGGGTGAACAAAGACCTTAAACAGCAATGGGGCCAATTCACCAAAGAAACCAAAGGTGTATTTTTTAAATAGACATATTTTATCTGTTTAGTTATTTATTAGTTTTGATTTTTCAAGCCAGGGTTTCTCTGTATAGCTGTGGCTGTTCTAGAACTCACTCTGTAGACCAGGCTGGCCTTGAACTTAGAGATCCACCTGCCTCTGCCTCCCAGTTGGTGGGACTAAAGGCGTTCGCTATGACCCAGCAAGTAGATATATTTTAAATGTGATTTTTTTTATACAACGTTCTTTAATTTCTTTTCATTAAAAACAATTAATTTGGAAACTGGATGTTAAAAGCCATTTGGAATTTATCTTATGACCTGTAAAATACTTATGGACTGTTTCGGTGTTGTTAGTCACCCTGGGGTCTTGAAATTATCTGTGGAGTTAGAAAATGGTTGTGCACTTTGACTGTTCATTCTGTTACACAAAGAAGGAGCTGACCAGCTTCCCTAGCTTCCCTGTGTGTCAGGGGGGGAGTAGTACCTGAAAAAAAGTCTTTCTTGGTTTTTATGTTTGATTTGGTGATGGGTATTTAACTGAGAGTGCCCCACCAGTTAGAAAAACACTCCCCCACTCAGCTCATTTAGAATAAAATGGGTTGCTGAGCCTAGAAGCTCTTAGGGCAGCTGGGAGAGCCCCACATAGTACTTGCTGCTCTTGTGAAGAAGGAGAGGAAAGGTATTTGCATAGCACCAGATTACATCCTTGACAACACTCTCTAGCTGAGTTGTATAGCCTATGCCCTCGGGAGCCAGAGGGAGGACAATCCCTGTGCATTTGAGGCCAGCCGGGGCTACATAGTGAGACCCTGTCTTTAATTGAAAGAAAGGAAGAAAGGAAGGAGGGAAAAATTACAAAACAAAACCACTCCCTTTGCCTAGGACATTAATAACCCCAAATGACACATTTCCTCCATCTTGTTCAGGCTGGAGAATTCAGAACTCAGAGATAATACAAAGGAGATGGAAGCCAGGTGTGGTGGCACCCACTTGCAGTCCCAGCACTTGGGAGGCAGAGGCAGGCAGACCTCTGTGAATTTGAGGCCAGCCTGGTCTACAAATTGAATTCCAGGACAGTCAGGACTACACAGAGAAACCCTGTCTCGAACACCCCCTCCCACCATCAAAAAAAAAAGGAAAAGAAAAAAGAAAGAAAAAGAAAAAAGAAAGAGAAAGAGTAGAAAAAGAAAAGGGGAGAGAGAGAGAGAGAGAGAGAGAGAGAGAGAGAGAACGCCCACATGGCTCCTCAGTAACATGGCTCCTCAGTAACTGTCCTTGGGTTTGCGGTTAACCCACTTTTTAATTCAAAATTATGAACGTGCTGCAGGCGATGCCATATTTCCTCTGGCATAAAATGACCTTTCCCGGGGTTTCATTCATAGCACTTGGCTCTGTCTCTGAGTCACAGTGCTTGTCACAAGGCAGCAGGTTGCCTGCTTGTTCTTATTGGAGTGACAACTGGGCCGTGTGACAGAGGGCAATGCTGACAGGCTGTCTCTCTGACAGCAGATTGTCAGCGTTCTTGACCCGGGCACTCCAAGAGCCTGGGAAAACACTTTGATTTCAATGTGGCTTTCAAACAGAATATCCAGCTCAACCAAATGACTGTAAAATAGGTCTTCGGGTCGGCTTTTGTGAAATTAGCTGATTCTCAGCGTCCTCAACCAGCTGATGGCTGTGCCAGTGGCATAATCAGGGGACATTCTTCTTCATGTGCATTTAACCTTGACACGTAAAACCAGTGTTTTAATTTTGAATTTACCAGCTAGAAACTAACGCATGGGATTGGGTGAGAGACAACGGGTGTCTGTGAATTAAAAAGAGGGACATAGAAGGTATACAGTTGGAAGCAAGTGAGTTGCAAGGTGGGTGGGAGGACCCTCCGGATACAGAGGGAGGAAGGGCAAGGACTGCCAGCAGGCCTGGGAAGGAACTTTCCCATTTCTTCCACTCTTCCTTTCCGAAGCACCCATGACATTGCCCTTTTGTCAGAGGGGAAAAAAAATCTTTCCTTAGGACGTAAACTAAAGGCTTTGGTTGATTTCTGACAAGCGATTATGACAATGATTGTTTAGCAGTGGAGGGAAGTGAAGAAATGAGCGCCGCCCTCCCCCCTTCCCTCCCCCTTCGCGCGCCCCTGCAACAATTACCCAATTGTAAGCATGGAACACGTAGGGATGTTAATGCATTCGTTTGACCTCAATAATGCCATTAAAAAGAGTTCAACATTTCTCCCCAACAAGAGTCATCAGAAAAGGAAATAAACATCAGGTTCAGTGGAGGTAGGGGTGTGTGTGTGTGTGTGTGTGTGTGTGTGTGTTCACGCGTGCGCGCGCGCATGTTCTACAGGCACAAATCCCTTAAGAAACATGTGTTGTACTTTGAATTTAGTTGGAAAAGCTGCCATTCATTAGACTGTTTCTGACAGAGATCTTAAACCTCCAGTAAGAGACCAGATAATCCGTATTTCTCCCTCGCAGCTGGCTGGCTCAGAGGGTATTTCCAACAGAGCAACAAAATGCCTAGCCTCTCACGGTGCTCCCAGTGAGTGCTCCACAAGGTGAAGTAAGGAAGGTGACAGTAATTATGAGGCTGCTAGAGACATTTGACAGGTTGCCGCCGTTGGTGTTCCCAGTCTATTTTGCCAGACCCATGTGACTTTATTCTCTACGTTAAACTTTCTGCAAGATTGCATTTTATGTTTTAAAAAAACCGCAGCAACAAAACGGGGTTGTCAATTCTCTTATAAACAAAAAGCAAACTGTCAAACGGAACCCAGGGGATACAGAGCTCTAAATACTGGAAGTTGTCCCCTCCTCCCTTTCGTTCTTATTATCAATGCTTGATTAAGTTTGACCTCATGTAGCACATTTAACCAAAAAAATAAATCAAAGATGCTTTCAGTTTAGAACTCTGTAGGACGGACACAGTGGGTGTGAGATTACAGATATATTCGTTGGCTTCACTACAATAGCCATATACTCACCTTTCCTGTTAAAGTATTAGTTACTATTCTCATTACTGTGATAAAATAACCTACGGAAGCAACTTAAGGCAGGCAGGCAGGCAGGCAGGCTTGCTTTATTTGGGCTCAGGGTTTGAGATTACAGTCGACCAACCACAGCAGGGATGGTGTAGCAGCAGGAGCTGGAAGCAGGGGACCACACTGCAGCCACAGACAGGAAACAGCAGGAGGCCAGCACTGGTGATCCACTCACTTTCCTTTAGTCTGAACCACAGTCTGCTGGGTGGTGCTGCCCACATCAAGGCTGATCTTCCCTCCTCAGCTAAGTCTCCCAGGAAACACCCTCACAGGCACAGCTAAAAGTGCATTTCCCTGGTGACTCCAAATCCAGTTAAGTCCGCTGCCCTAGAAGATGAAGCAGTGCATACACATGAATCACGTTGCATACCTAGATTATACACAAAATGTGTTTAAAATGTTTGTTTTTTTAAAAAAACACCTTGTGGGAAAAATCCTGGATTTTATATGACTCTGTACATGTGATCTCCTCTCTGGACTCTAGTTTTGTTGTCTTTAAAGATGTGTCATTTGCCCCCTGCCCCATTAACTATAATGTTTTACATTTATTGGTCGTTTTCCTACATAGTCATTTTTCTTTAGAAAGGTCCCCAACTTGGAGGATCTGTGTTTGAGTCTTAACAAGGTCTTCCATAAGTTTGTGTGATTTCGTACATAGGAACGTGGCTCAGTTTCCTTACCAGGAGTAAAGGGGGTAATAAAGTCTGTCCTAGGAGGTAACTTGAGGCCAAAGCAGATAATGTATGTAAAAATGCTTTGTACTGTAGTAAATGACAGGGAGTGCGACCGACAGATGGGCTGCCAAACCTCCGTCGAAGAAAAAGCACAAGAAATGCATGTAGATGCAGAGACACATTTGCACACGCAGGAATCCCATAAAAACATAAACCCTGAAGCCATAATCTATACGCAAAGGATCTATAAGGTAATAAAAAATGCCTAGGGAAGATGAGGGGGAGAGAGAGAGAGAGAGAAGAGAGAGAAGAGAGAGAGAGAGAGAGAGAGAGAGAGAGAGAGAGAGAGAGAGAGAGAGAGAGAGAGGTTATAAGAATGAGTAGCTGGAGGTGGGAGGGGGATGGTGAGCTGGGAAGTTTAGGGTAGGGGAGCAGGTGTGAAGGGCAGAAGGTGATCCTGAGGGAGCCTGGAGGCCCCCATAAGCTTTGGTATGATAACAGACACCAGGTCCATTGGTCCCTTCTGCCTTTTGGAACTTGAGGAAATGGAGTTTCCTTTGGATCGGACGATTATAAGACAAGGAGCCCTCCAAGGTGTTGGGTTCCTTTGGTGTTGGCCATCTACTGCTGAGCATGGCGTCTGCTCGAGAGTGGTTTGTTTCCTTAGTGAGACTCCCTTGGAGAAAACCAATTTGAAAACTGAGATTTCTTTCTTTTTTTCCCTTTTTTAAAGATTTAATTATTTATTTTATACATACGTATACTCATACGTATACTCTCTGTATATTGTCTGACTGTGGGTCTCGGTATTTGTGACAGGATTTTCCCTGTCCAATCACGTTAAAATATTAGTGCAACAGGAGGCCTGTGATTGGACAGGGAAAAGGGAGGCGGAGCTAAGAGTTGCAGAGAGAGGGAGAGGAGTGGGGGGAAAGGAGGAAGCCAAGATGGAAGCAGACAGACAGGAAGAAGAACCTGAACCATCATGGCTTTAAATAGCCACAGGTAGCTATGATAGTATATAGGGATAAAATAATGAGATAACTTGTCTAGTCTAGGTGGGCAGCTTATATTTTTATCAGTTAGTTATGAAATTATTGTATTAGCATCTTGTGAATTGAGAATTTATTGATACGTAAATCTGACTTGTTAATTATAAGCGTCTAGAGTTTTGTTTCTACTGGGTAAATGGGTGTTGTGGCGGCTGACCGTGGGGTGGACAGTCGTTGTGTGGGGCTGGTGTGGCAGTGAAGGGAACTCGGGAGGGAGCTCCAGCCCCGCTGGAAAGTTGGTGGGCAAAGAGTAGCCCTGGAGGACCTCGCAGGGCTGAGAGTTGCCAGCAGTAGCGCGGGAACGTGCTGGTCTGATTTTTAAATATTCTCTGCAACCGTATTTGTTCCCATCTGTTGCGGGAGGAAGCTTCTTTGATGATGGCATATCAAGGCACTGATTTATGCATAGAGCAGAATATCATTAGCAGAGCAGTAGTAGTTGTTTTTCTCCTAGGCCCTGGACTATCTAGTCTCTTAGCCACCCAAGAAGCACTGGACATGGATTCCAGCTCATGGAATGGGTCTTAACTCAAATCAGATAGTGGTTGGTTTCTCCCACAGGTTTATACCATTATTGCACCAGCGTATCTTGCAAGCAGGCAACCATTGTAGATCTAAGAGTCTGTAGCTGTGTTGGTGTTTCTCTTTCTCTTTCGGTAGTGTAGTGTGCAGAACACCTTCCAGTGCTGTGGACACCAGTCTGTAGGGATGAAGACTACAGGCAGGCACAAGCTCTAACTCTCCATTCCAGGGAGTTGTAAAGACTCTGTCTTCAGCAATAGGACCATACTATCAGTTTGTGGAGAGCCACCAATAACCTTGGTAAGAGCCTGGGTTGTTTGAAGGTTCCCATGGAACCAACCCCCTTGGCCAAAGATTGATTATATGAAACATATTCTCCTTACTGGAATTTTTATTTATTTGGTAACGAGAGATGCCCAGTTGGGGCTCTGTCCCCCCTATTATATGGTGATTTTGTTCAGGTCACCTTCTTATATGTATATATTTTAAGAAGCTTCTACTGTCTTAGGGTTCCTCTGACTCCTCAAAGGATACCCCTTTCCCTCTTCTCTTCTTCTACCTTTTCTTCTCTCCATCTCCGTGATTGATACTTCTGTCTTTTTAATCAAAGCTTTTAAATCAGCCTTGACTACTACTTTGTCCTGGATAGAGCATTCTACCTGACCACCCCTACACACACACCCCAGGGCATTTTTGAGATCTACAGAGGTTTGACTTTTAAAGTTCACAGTGTTGAGCCTGTCTTAGGTGTCCTTCATTATGGATTCCTACATAGGATCTGCTCTCAACTGCTTTTGCTTGCTTTGGTTGTTCTGATAATTAACCTATGTTCTTTTCACCTCCTGTTCTGAGAAGACAGGGCAGGATTTGCCTCCCTTTGGTTAAGTGGTGATAATCTTAGTCTCTCTCTGTCTGTCAGGACTCAAACTTCTGCTATTTCTCTTCAAATAAAGGAATCTTACTGCCCCACCCCATTTCTCAGAGTTTCCAAAATAAACACAAGCTTAGTTGTGTACACTGACATATAATTTGAAAAGTAAGAAGCAAAATAAATCTTCAAGAGTAACTTGTAGAAACCAGGCCAGACTTGTGTTTTTAAGCAAAATCAGACTGTTTCAGTGTGGTCTTGCTAAATCCGGGTTTATTTTTGAGGTTGGTTGCTGGGAATCCTTTGGAGGATAAAGGCAAAGTCCCTTTGGGCACATCAGACCACCCCCAGAGGTACAAAGTGAATCTCAGAGGCATTCCAGAGGGGCTGGGAAAGATCTGACAGGAAGTATTCCCAGAACATACTACTCCCAAAGTCCCTGCTGGCTAATGACTAGGGCACAATTGTAAATAAAGCAGTTCAACTTCAAAGAGTAGCCATCTATATACATGAGCATCAGCTTCAGCAAATAGGAAAATGCCCTCCTGGCTTTTTGGCAACTCATAGCATCTCTTGTGCCAAAGGCTTTGCAAGTCAAACTAAGAAAACGCACATGTTCTCTCTACCCAGGGCCATGTTCTAAACCTCAACAGGAGCCCCAGAGTCTCGTGGCTCCTCCTCGAGAATATTCTTTATCTCAACTAGATTATCTGGGGTTGGAAAGTTGGGGATGGAAGGAAAAGAGGCAAAGGAGTGAAGAGATCAAGATGGCCAGGGTACAGGTCTCCTTTAATATCCTCAGAAGGCAGATCCCTGGTGGTCGGGGTCTTCATGCAAACTTGCACATTTCTCTGTTAATCGAGTTCAGTGTAGGCTGGCGTCCCAGGGCAAAAGCAAGTGTGAACTTTGGCTTCAGATAGCCCAAGCTCCAAATACTCAGCTCTCAGGACTGATACACTGGACTTGATACCATTGAATGTTTGCTTCTCTATAAAATGGAAATAACAAATTCTGGTCAATGGCTAACCTTATTTTGACATTATAAATGCACAGGGATTACTTATGTTTAGTACCTGGCACATGGGGTGGAGGGCCATGGCTACCACTTCCCATACTTCTGAAACCCATAACTGGCTCCTGGTTACTGAGTTGATATTGCCATATGGTTTGTATTGGGTTTTGTGCTTACGACTTCTCGTGTGAGACCAATTTGTTTTTTAAAGTCCTAACTTTTGATACAGTGGAGTGTTGCACCATTCCAATTGAGTTAAATAAGAATCTCACCTTGGAAAGGACTTAAACTGACAGTTGTGTTTGCATTTGCTTACCTGAAATTCTCTCGTTATATTTCACAAGCAATCTAGTCTTGCGCCAGGCCGCAATATTCTATTTCAGCAGGTGTGACTCCTGAGTTGTCTAGGCTTCTAAAGGGATATCAAGGATTGAGACAGTTGCTTCTATAGGCTAGATTAAACATTGCTTTAAGGTTGTTGTCAAGTAATTGAAGTCTAACAATAGGAATGTTTTAATTGGTTTGTTATCTGACACAATCATTTCTTGGCTGATTCCAGACACACACACACACACACACACACACACACACACACACACACACACCCCAACCTTCCCCTTTCCTTTACTTCACTGTTGGGGTTAAATTCAAGGCCTCAGGCAAGCACTGTACCAGTATGTTGTACCTGTCTAGCCTTAGATACAAATCTTTATATGTTTTTTGGAGATAGAATGTCACTGTTATAGCCTTGGGTAGCCTGAACCTCACTATGTAAAGCAGGATTACCTGGAACTCATAGAGATCTGCCTGCCTCTGCCTCTCCAGGGAGTCTTGAGATTAAAGGCATGTGCCCTGTATTTGCCTATATACGACGTCTTAATACTATTTTTGTTGTCTTCTTTTCTTTCTTTTTTTTTTTTTTAAAGACATGGTTTCTCTGTGTAGCTCTGACTATCCTGGAACTTTCTTTGTAGACCAGACTACCCTCTAACTCACAGAGATCTGTCTGCCCCTGCCTCCCAAGTACAGGAATTAAAGTTATGTGCCACCACTGCTTAGCCTAATACTGTTTTAAAATAAAACTGTGTGTAAAATTTCTCTATGCTTTTTTTTTTTTTTTTTTTTAATGCAGGGTATTATATTGTATATCTGGCCAACCTGGAATGTTTTCGATAGCCCAAGCTGGTTCTGGAGTCAGGATCTTTTCCCCTCAGTCTTGTGGGTGCAGAGGTTACAGGCATGAGCCACAGGCCCAACTTAGAATTTTGTGCTGTATTAAGCAGAAAGGAAAGAGTTATTGTTCTGGATCATGTCTATAAGAAGCCAGGAACCATGAGCCTTCAACATACCACAAGACAATTATGTTCTGTGCAGCATGTCTCCAATCTAAGCAAGGGGAGGGGGGCTGACTAGCTGAGCCTGTTGGTGAATTGCCACTGGGCAACACAGAGGGAGCAGTCTGGGTAGACCCAGTCTGCGCTGCAGTCCGGCGTTTCTGTCGGGGGTCAGGTGACAGTGGCCTAGCCGGTGTGTCTCTGGGCTGGAAATATCCTCCTATGTTCTTAAATGGAACAATTTGATCAGCAGGCCGAGTCTCCTTTTCTTGGGACACAGATGTGAATTTAATGCATTCTTCTTTGACATCTCATTAATGGAGAAAGGCTGCAACAGTGTGGACATTATTGACATCTTTGTGGTGCTAGACACTGTGGTCGTAGGAAAGTTCATAGATCTTGCTATTTTAATTCCTAGGATGCATCTACAAAATTAGTTATTGTTATCTGAATTTTAAAGATGGGGTTAAGTAACTTTCCTGACATGGTTTGTGCTAAAAATCAGGTTTCACTTGGCCTTTGGAATCCAATATTCTACTCTATCAGATAATAGTCAGTATATTCAGGAGAGCTGGCACATTGGTAGTAAATATGTTGGCTTTCGACTTCATACATTTTTAGTTCCAGCTTCCCCATTGTGTGACCGTGAGTAATTTAATGTCTACCGACAGCTTGTCATCTATAACAAAGGTACTATCATAACAATGCCTAGCCTAATGAATTGCTGCAAAGATAAAGTCTTGACACCTGGTAAGGGCCCAATATACCACCTGTTACCATTCCGTTTCTATTGACTTGGGACACGCTGGTTTTATTGTGACGGATGCTGCCGTATCCAGTTAATTACAGTGTTCTTTCGATTCCTCCCAGAGACCCCTTCACCGGAGGTGAGGATAGACAGGGTAATGGTGGTATTTTATCTAGGAGGAAGGGCTAGCGCACCCAGTGATTCAGGAAATGTGTGTGTGTGTGTGTGTGTGTGTGTGTGTGTGTGTGTGTGTGTGTGTGTGTGTGTCTAGAACAGAAGGAAGGTAAGAGATATCTGGAGACCCAAGAGAGGTAGACCAGTGGCAGTGAGGGATTCTTTAGAGAGAACTCAGGGACCAGGGCTAGAAGCTTGTCACTGCTTATCACAAGATATTCCTTAGCTGGCCCCTAGTAAGCTATGGAGTATGCGTGTGCTCACGTGTGGGGAGGTAGTTGTGTGTGCCGTCTATGAGTGTGCATGCACTTATACTTGTGTGTTTGTGTGGTGATGGATGTGTGTGATCTGTGCATGGGGCTTCTGTGTTATCCATGCATGTACTTGTATAGTGGTGACTATGTGGTTTTTTGTTTTTGTTTTTGTATCTGTGCACACATATATGAGTGTATGGTACCTGCATTAGAATATCCATGCCTTGTGTGTGCATGTGTGGAGGCACATGTACATGTATGGATGGTGTCGGTGTGGATGCATAGAGTTGTATATGTGTGCATGTGAACGTGTGTTTGAGACAGGAAATTGCTGTTGTGTGTTCTAGACTGTCCCCTTTCACCTCTTTCCTTTATGCATTTCATACGACAGACATTTATTGGGTAATTTCTACTTTCCATGAATTTTGATAAGACCCATGATTAAAAAACTCGAGTAAGGCAGCCAATGCCCTGATGAATAAATAATAAGGTAATAAATATGACTGGGGATGTCTTGCAGAGGCCTTTTCAATTATTAGTTCCCAACCTGTCAGGGGACCACACGGAATTCAATTACTAGGATTTTGCTCCCAGATCAGACATGATTGGAGCTGTAAAAGACAAATCGTGCAGCGACGCATTGAACTGCATTCATGTTGCAGTGTGATCCGCTAGTGTGGCCGGAAGTAACTCAGTTTCATTTAATTCAGGCAGAAGACACGGGGAGGATAGCAGCTGCTTACAAACACTGATGAGGTGAAGACGGCCTAGAAAACAGTTCAGGTATGCTCTGCTAATCCTCTGTAGATGGCAGCTGTTGGAGGGGTGCCTCGATGTCTCTTTGTGTCCCTAGTGCGTATTTTCTTTGAAATAGAAGAGAAGGTCAATTGATTAGAAGGCCATTCCTTAAGAAGTCCCTCAACCAAGCCCTCAGTTTTAATTCATCCCTGGGAGAAGGCCTCAGTCTTGACTATAGCCATTCTCAGGGGAGAAAGCTAAAAGCAACCTTGGGTACCCTCAGGACGCAAAGCACCATGGGATTCTCACTGTCCGGTGAAGTCAAGTCCAGGATTTATTCAGTTGAAGACTACCAACTCAACTGAGAATTGGCGATTGTGGACTAACCCACTTCCTTGTTAGCTCTGACAATAACTTTGTACAGAGATTTCATTCTTGACCTAGTAGCTTCGCTCTACCCCTGGTGAGGAAGAAAGCCATGCGCTGATAAAATCAAGGTGGATGGTGTGCTGAATGGTGCATTGAAAACTGAACGCTAGGGGACTGGAACAGGAGGATGGGATGGGTCAGGATCGCAGGTCATAGGTCATCTTCTCTGAGGTCACATTCCCTCCTCCACGCGGCTGGTTAGAAGAGTGTACACTTCCCCGGTTCTGGTGAAGATTGTGTTAAAGTATCTGGTATGTGGGTTCCCATCTGTATTAGCTCGCCAGCCAGGGTCCACGTCTCTCCCTCGATGTAGTCAGGGCTGTTGCTCACCAGGCTGGACTGGGGAAGGGAAGATCAGTCAGGCGGGTGGGTGCAGGCAGGATCTTAGTGAGTGTATGGACAGTGAACACACACCAAGGAACAGCTTTGGAGAACTGGTTCAGTTTATTGAGGGGAACAAGGGCGACTTAAAACCTTTTCGGGGTGAGTGCACATCATTGGGTGTGCAGCGCCGAGGCCAGGGTGCTGGGGATGACGCATTGGAAGGAGGAAGCCCAGGTGCTATTAAGGGAACAGGAAGTTTAATCTACTGGACACCCCCCCCCCCCCCCCCCGCTGAGGTAAAGGTGGAGGCCTCGGATAGTGAGGTACCGATCCTGCTCCTGCGGATCTCAGGACAAGATTTCTGGAGTTTGCGCATGCCTCAACCCAACTCTTGCTACAAGCCTGTTCCTCCTGGTCCCACAGCTTCCTGGCGCCACATTAACTGAATCAGGGTTTGAAGCAAATGAATAGAGACTCTATCGAGAAGAAACCAAATATCTGAACATGATACTTTTTAAAATTTTATTTTTATAGTCGGGCGGTGGTGGTGCACATTTTTAATCCAAGGGCTTGGGAGGCAGAGGCAGGTGGATCTCTGAGTTTGAGGCCAACCTGCTCTCTAGAGTGAGTTCCAGAATAGCCAGGGCTACACAGAAAAACCCTGTGTCAAAAAACAAAAACAACAACAAAGTTTTATTTTTATGTGTATGGATGTTTGTCTGCATGTATGTTTGACACATGCATGAATGGTAGCCAAGGACATGAGAAAAAGGTATCAGATTCCTTGGAACTGAAATTACAGATGGTTGTAAGCTGCCATGTGGGTGCTGAGAGGGCCTTAGCTGCCTTCCCTTGGGGAATCCTGAAGCTCCTAAGAGACTACATAGTCTCAGAGCCCAAGAATCAAAATGGAAAAACAATTTGGCCTCTTATGACCATGGCCCCAAGTGGCAGTGGTTGGGGGGTTGTATTGCTTTTGGAGTCTCTCTCCTGCAGGTGTTTGTAATATGATGACTTACAGATATTTACGACTAAATAAATGGTTACAAATGTTGGGGGACCGTGATATGCTCTGGCTCCCTCACAGCTTGCAGGGCTGCCTCCTTTTAATTAATTTAGAGGCAATCAGGTTTGCACATGCAGCTGTGCAGCGTTTGTTTATCTAGAACAATCATGCCTCAGGCACCAGAACAATTAGGACCAGAAAAAATTTGAGGAAAACTTTTTTTTTTGTTCAAATTCCTGTGTTCCTTTTATCATTAAAAATAACAGATAATTTTTGAGCACCTATCATGTGTTGGCTGCTTTGTTCAAGTATTATTGCATGTACTCGTATATACTGTTTTTCTCTGTCTCTCTCTCTTAACGGTTCTAATTGTATTAATATAGAGACAGGCTGAGGCTGAAGTTCTTCAGAGTCAGAGACAATGACAACAATGTCAGACACAGGAGAAGACAGTGTGTAGGAAGGGTGTTACTGAGGGTGAAAGCTAACAGAGATGGCTAGCCAGATACTGCTTTAGTTCCTCAGTTTCTGTTAGAACAGTCTGGAATATCATATATTATCCGATTTCTGATGCAAACACCCCAAACCGTCTTTACTTTTCATATGATCTCATGGAATTTGGTAGGCTACAGATTTCTTTGAAGTAGATTTTAGCTGAGTTATGGTTTGCAGATGATGAATCTGGAACAAGGCTTTTGCAGGTGAAGCCCTCAAGTGTGGGAGGTTCTTTTGATGTCTAATGCCCTTGTTTCTTTCTCCCTTCAATACCGCCCAGTCATTTTCTTACACTAAGTATACATATCAATTTTAAAACTTTCCTTGACAGCTCGGGCATGATACTGCAGACATGCATTCTCAGACTTGGAGTATGGAGGCAGGGGGATCAGGAATCCCAGGTCATTCTTGGCTACATGGTAAATCTAAGGCCAGTTTGAGTTACATGAGACCCTGTCTTATAGACAACAACAACAACAAAGTTCCCAGAATTTTTACTTAAAGATTTACTTAGCTAGAAGTGAGTTGAGTTTATCTGGGAGATGAACAGGCTTGTTCTCTGGAGCTTCCCCCTCTTTCAGATCAGTAAGGAGCACACCCACATGGCTAACAGATGGACCACCTGAGAGACTGGCACACAACAGTCCAGGCTCGAGCCCGCCCACAACCTGCCCATCCGTTTTCTTGTCTATGGCTATTTCTGTACTATAGTGGCAGATCCAGTCAGGTGAAGCCAACAGGACTGGCTACCCAGTGTGATCTGTGCAGCTCTATAGATTCAAAGTTTCAAAAGGACCATGCTTGCTACAATGTTCTCCTGTCTTTAAAGTTTTTAGTAATTTTGGATAAAGATTTTCCTTCCTTCCTTCCTTCCTTCCTTCCTTCCTTCCTTCCTTCCTTCCTTCCTTCCTTCCATTCTTTCTTTCTGCATTACATATTAGGTCCTTAGCAGAAGTGGCCCAGTTCCTGACTCCCCGACCATCTGTTTTCTTACATTTGTAGTTACATCAACATTCCATGTCCGCATCCATTGGTTCAAGTAATTGTGGCTTGAAAATATTTGGAATAAAAATTCCTGTTCTGACCATGAACCCATTTTTGTCTTGTCATTGTTTCTAACCAGTACAATAGAACACAACATTTGCACTGCGCTGTGAGTTATAAGGAGAGCAGAGTTGATCTCAAGGATATTGGAAGTTATGGGTACGCTATGTGCAAATGTTATGTACTCTTACATAAAGCACCAGAGCGCTTGAGATGAGACCTCACACTGTATCCTCACAGATACCACGACCTGAGTACCCTTAATGTGCTGAGACAGGGACTATGTTCAAATATAAATACTTGAACCTGATTGCAGAGATTCTGGGTCATTGGAGGCCTGGTATGACACAAATATCTTCTTTTCAAAAAACCTAATGTGCCTAATGTTGTGCTGGGTGGTGGTGGTGGTACACACCTCTAACCCCAGCACTTGGGGGGCAGAGGCAGGCGGATCTCTAAGTTCAAGGCCAGCCTGGTCCACAGAATGAGTTTCAGGACGGCCAGGGCTACAAAGAGAAACCCTGTCTTAAAAACCAAATCACCCCAAATCAAAACAAAAACCAACATGCTCTCTCTCACACACACACACACACACAGAGAGAGAGAGAGAGAGAGAGAGAGAGAGAGAGAGAGAGAGAAAGAGAGATAGAGAACAAAAAGCCCTAATGTTGGTTTCCATGTTGGTTTCCATGTGTGACTGCTCTCTTGGCCACACCTGGAGGAAAACTGGCCCCATTACCTCATATTTACTGTCTCATTAGAGTCTGACTGGTTTCCTCTACACCAGCCCTTCCCTTTTCCAGCCCATTTTTAAATTGGTGGCCAGGTTAATCACCTCCAAACATTGCTTTTGAATCTTAATTCCTGGCTCAAGATCTTTTAAATAATTACTCGATTCCCACAGAATAGAGCCCCAACTTGTCTGTTTGACATTGCATAGCCTCCCACGCTGGCTGCCACCAAATACCATCTAAATGCTTTCTTGTCCTGCTCCAGTGCAAAGCAGTGAATGGTAGTGAAAGGCAAACTTGATTGCTCATGCAAATGTCGCTGCTGCTGGCTGTGTAGCCTCTTATGAACTTAGACTCCTCATCTTGAACATAGAACTTCCAGGTGGTGGTGGCACATGCCTTTAATCCCAGGGTTACATAGAGAAACCTTGTCTTGACACCCTCCCCCCCAAAAAAAGGAAGAAAGAAAAAAGAAAATGGAGCTAGTGTAACACAGAGATGAGTGTACCTCTGCTGTGTATCTCCCTTAACACATGCTAGTTCTAGAAACAGGGAAACAGGCAAAGCTAACCCGGGAAACATCTGATAATAACTTAACAGTACTATTCAAGTGTCAATGTCAGCAAAAGCAGGGACACTTCGGGACACACAGGAGGAGGCTAAGAGTCATACAAATGCAATATGGTATCCTGGGTTGGACGGGGGACGTCTGTAGGAAACTGTGATGTCTGAAGACCTGCTTTGTAGTTAATGGTGATGTGCCCATCTTAAGTCCCTGCCTCTGATGCCTGTGCTGTGCTATGTTCCTTAGGGAAGCAAGGTGAGAGATAGAAGGACATTAGCCTTTTTTTTTTTTTTTTTTTTTATGACTCACGTAAGTCTAAAATTAGCTCAATATAAAAGGTTCGATTGATATAATTATGTCTACATTACAAGAGAAATGACAAGGTCATAGCTATAGTCCTGAGGACAGTTACTGGGTACTAGATACAGGAAGTTTGATTTCATGCAGTTAGTCATTGGAGCGAGACGGATGGTCTGGGTAAAGCTTCCTCACATACAATATCTCAATAGTAAGAGTCCTTGGATTCCAACAAACTTTAGTTAGTTTGTTTGCTTGCTTGCCTTGGTGATTTTCTGTTGCTATAGTGGATGCCTGATCCTGAGATGGTCGCTCGGTCATGGTAGAGCATGCATAGCAAGTGGCTCTGGAAGGCACTAACCAATCAAACCAGAGCATGCTTGTTCTTAAATAATTCTACTTCCTGGAGTCTCCATGAAGCCTTCTGGGCCCACTTGGCCCCCTTGCCCTTCAGGAATTCCATTTGTCTTGGGGTTGCCATTCATTCACCACTAATTCTGTCTGACTGATCATTGTTCATTTTCTCTGCCTTGCCATCTCAGCTAGGAATGAACTCCATGAAACTGAGAACAAGATTTCAAGGACGTCGGAATGTCTCTCTCTTGCTTTGTACCAAGACTTTGGCTTTGGCCCAGGGCTTGCCCTTGTCTCTCTTACACATCCCATAGTTCTCTGCAGCAATAATCTTGACTATCTCACCATGTGAGTCACCAAGGATTTCTCAGGTGCCTCGTTGTCCTTGAGAACTTCAAGAGTAACTTACGTTAGCTGTGCTGGGGGTCGGCTATCTGCCCATACTAGAGATGGAGATGTTTGTCTCTGGTTGTGAGGAAATATTAGGAGCTGGCTCCTCAGATGATTTCTGGGAAAAGGACAAATTGCAGCAAGCAGATTACAGAGCAAAATTCAGCAAGTTAGATGTCTTTTAAATATCGGGGCTAAAAACCTTACAACATATATGTCACAAGGTAGATTTTGGAAGAAACAAATGGATATGCATGGATAGAAAAGAAGAAAAAGAAATGTAAATCAGATAAAATTACCATCTTGGTTTTACAAGTGTGCAGTTCAGTAGTATTAACTATGATTTCATTGTTGTAAAACAAATCACAGACATATATGTGTGTATATATATATATAAAACACATATATAATATATAAATAACATTATATATGTATATATAACACATATAACATATATGCTATATAATATATACATACATTATATATTAAATATATGTTATATACAATATATATATGTATATATTAACCTCTGAACATAGATTAGGAGTGGTAAAATGGATCAGGAATAGAAGTGCTTACTGTGCAAACCTGGTCACCTGAGCTTGATCCCTGAAACCTGCATGAAAGTAAAAAGAGAGAACTAACTTGACAAACTTGTCCTCTGACCTCCGCTTATGTCTCATGGCACGTGTGCAACCACACATACATCATACTTCCCACGCTAATACAATATAAGAGGACAAAGACTACAACACTCAATAGCGCATAGGTTAAAGCCTTAAACTAACAGTTACCCACGAGGAGGTATAGACATCAGATAAATATCCAAAGAGAGAGTCAACATAGTCCGTCATTATGCACGGGAAAGTTGAAGCAGCGAGGTGCCTATTACTCTGAGTTTAATGTGCTTGTAAGAACCCAGAGTTACTAGAACAGTAATATTTTGTTACTTGCTTGTGCAAATGCAAGAAAGCACAGACACGTACTTTGAAATCCTGCTTGGTAGTTTCTTATAAACCAGACATTCCATATAACCCAGGGCTTGCTTTTTTTTTCTTTACATGTTTATTAGACATTAGTGATTCATTTGTTGAGAAATCTTTGTTCATCACTGAACCTCATTTTTTTTTCAATTGGATATTTTCTTTATTTACATTTCAAATGTTTCCCCCTTTCCAGGTCTCCCCTCCAGAAACCCCCTATCCCATTCCCCTTCCCCCTGCTTCTGTGAGGGTGTTCCCCTACCCACCCACCTCCCAGCCCTCGCATTCCCCTACACCGGACCACCGAGCCTTCACAGGACCAAGGGCCTCCCCTCCCATTAACGCCCGACAAGGCCATCCTCTGCTACATATGCAGCTGGAGCCATGGGTCCCTCCATGAGTACTCCTTGGTTGGTGGTTTAGTCCCAACCCAGGGCTTTCTAATGTCTACTTTTGGAAGGAAGAGAAATAATAAGATTTGCTTACACAAAAACCTGTGTGTTTCAGCTCATATTAATTCTTAGTTGCTGGAAAGTGGAGAGGATCAGAGTTTATCACAGGTGAAGATACGAACGCAGAGCAGGTTGTCTATACAGTTGAAATTGCTTCTCAGTAAAAGCAGTGGGCCGCGGATCCATGTGGTGGTATGGATGATCTAGTGTAGTACGCTAAGTGACAGAAACCTGATTCAAATCCCACACATTTGGTTCCTCTTGTGGAACATTTGGGAGAAGTAAACTATGGGGACAGACCCAGATCTGGAGCAAGATTAACAAGGGAACACTTTTTTCCCCCCATGATTGCAAAAACATTCTATATTTTGATTTTATTGGAGAAAGCATGACTCTTCGTAATCATTGAAATTTGTAGGACTATGTATCTAAAGTTAACCTTTTGGTATCTGTAAATTATAACTCAACTGGCCTAGCTTTAGTGAACAGTTGTTGCAAACAATAGAAACATGATATGCATAAGTAATATGGCTATGTCCCAGTTAGGTTATATTTATGGTACTTTGTATGTACTGTTGGGATGCCACTTAGTAGGGACTTTTGGGGGTTGAACTGGCTCTCAGCTTTCCCCATATGTCTTAGGTAGCCTTGCTATTGCTGTAATGAAACATCATGACCAAAGCAGCTTGGGGAGGAAAGGGTCCATTTGGCTTATACTTCCACATCACTGTTCATCATTAAAGAAAGTCAGGACAGGAACTCACACAGGGCACGAGCCTGGAGGCAGGAAGTGATGCAGAGGCCATGGAGGGTGCTGCTTACTGGCTTGTTCTTCATGGCTTGCTCAGCCTGCTTTCTTATAGAACCCAGGATCACTAACCCAGGCATGGCACCACCCACAATGGGCTAGGCACTTCCCCATCAATCACTAATTAAGAAAATGCCTTAGAGCACTGGTACTCAACCTGTGGGTCACAATCTCTTTGGGCGTTACATATCAGATATCCTGCATATCAGATATTTACATGACAATTTATAACTAGAAAAATTACAGTTAAGTAGCAACAGAATAATTTTATGGTTGGGGGTCACCACAACATGAGGAACTGTATTAAAGGGTCACGGCATTAGGAAGTTTGAGGAACACTTCTTTCATGGTTTGCTCCATGCGGCTTTTGAAGTTCAATCCTGCATACCAACTGGGGTTTCATTAGCATCTTACTCCTGGTGCACCGAAGCTGAGCTGAGCACAGTCAGTGTGCAAGTATTTCAAATTGCATCCAATTAATTGTGGGCAGATTCAGGATTGATCAGAGTGACAGACAGCTGGGGGAGGGAAAGTGAATACACTTCCATGTGTAAACAGACAGATTCATGAGCGTTCAATGGCTGCTATGGAAACTTCTGAACATTTTTTGTTTGTTTTAATAAACGATGGGAATTCTATCTGACTCCTAGGGAGATGGAAGCAGAGGGTCATTGAGAAGAAACTTCAAAGGGCACGTGACTTCCTCCTTTTGATAATTTGCCTCAAAGTTGTTTTCTTAAAATAGAAAGCAAGAAAGAAACAAGAATGAAGACCAAAGGCATACAGAGCTGTTTAAAGCTCACAGGCCCCATATTCTTTCAACCCAAAGTCTGAAGTTCTGAAGCCAGTTCAGAATTCTTGGCAAGGTTTTGCTTTTCCCATCTCTTGGGAACATATGAGTGAAATTAATGATTGTTTAAAAACAGTACAGTATCAACAGGCTGTAGAGACACACTCATCTCTAACCCTAGCATTTGGGAGGCAGAAGGAGGCAGATCTGAGTTTGAGGCTAACCTGGTCTACTGAGCAAATTCCAGGACAGCCAGGGCTACACAGAGAAACCCTGTCTCGAAAAACCAAGACCACCCTATCACCACCACCACCGCCAAACCCCAAACCAAACCAACCAACCAACCAACCAAACAGTTAAGTGTCAATGAGTCAGAGCCCATGTTTTAATTTCTTTATGTCTTTCCATAATCTAAAAGTATATGCATGCATTAGTAGAAATGAAACACAGTTCAGCCACTGTGGAAAAAACAAAAGCATGCAAATCCCTTTGAAAATTAAACATGGAGTCACCATAGGATGCAACTGTTCCTTAGACTCGGAAGCAGTGGCTGGAATGGATGCTCCTGCACCAAAGTCCCCAGTGATATCATTCACGACAGGCAGAAGGTCGGAGCCACTCAACTGTGCCAGAAGCATGAGGATCCGGAATACGGCTTTCATATGTGTTGGGGTATTGCTTAGGCTTAAGAAGAAATGAAAATCTGACATGTGTTACACCACAGAAAAACCTTGAGGACATGTTAAGGCAGACCCAAGGGCAAAAATTGTATGGATCCTTTTATGCGAGGTTCCTAGGGCACTCAAATCTACTGTGCTAAGCAGGGGGACACTGGGGCCCAGGAACTGGGAGGAGTGTGGGTGACTATTTATTGGCCACACATTTTAGTTGGTGAGTGTGGAGAGTTCTGGAGATGGATGGTATGAGAGCTGCCCAGCAGTGTGATTATGTGATTACCACTGAATTGCATGTCCAGAAATGGCCAAAAATATGTATATAATCACAATATAAAGGACAGACATTCATATTAAAGATATGCTGGTGAAATTATTTGTCTCTTGGAGTAAAAAGCTTCCTTACTGATAAAGCATGATGAAGAAGGAGGAGGAAGAGGAGGGGAGGGAAGAAGGAGAAGGAGGAGGAGGAGGAGGAGGAGGAGGAGGAGGAGGAGGAGGAGGAGGAGGAGAAGAAGAAGAAGAAGAAGAAGAAGAAGAAGAAGAAGAAGAAGAAGAAGAAGAAGAAGAAGAAGAAGGAAACATTACTTCTAATTTAGTCAAGCTTTCGTTCTGTAATTCTAGCGAATTACATTTCAGTGTCAACTGAGGCATCGGTTACTGTGGCAGTGGATAAAGGAAGCAGAGTGACAAACCCAAACCCTAGAAACGCTGAGGGGAGAATGTAGCGCTTCTACATGTATTTGCTTATGGATTCAGGGAGGTTTGAAGGATTCTGGGTGGGCAGAAAACAATGGGTAAAGGCATTCAGGCTGGGGTAAGTGTGTGCTGGTAGTGGGGCGAAGGGAGGGGTGAGAGTGGGCGAGGAAGCCCTGGTGGGTGGGCGGGGTGTTGAATGACAAGCAGTGAGATACATGGCACCTGTGTGAGGGCAGACTGGAGGGTTTGAACTTGAGTATATGGATCAGGAATCCATAAAGATTTTTATTCTAGTGCTTTGTGCATTGGAGATTTCAAAACAGAATCCCGCCTCGTTCCCCCCACCCCTTACCCCAGTGGTGATTGTCTTTTTCAGGGAAGAGAAGTCCTTTAGCCTTCAAACTCTTCATGTCGTTTTTTTTTTTTTTTTTTTTTTTTTTTTTTTTTTTTTTTTTTTTTTTTACCAGAGGTCTGCTATGTGCAGAATTTCTTTAAGATGCAAAGCGCAGAAGGAAAGTCTGTATTTGCACACCATTACACTCCAGTGGGTTTGGTAAATGACAAAACTAAGACTTGGGTCCTTGAAATCCATTCTGTGAGGAGGAACTTGACACCATTTTTGATTATTTGATTTGCTTTTTTAGAAGCCAAGGTGAGGGTCACGGTGTACCGCCTGGTGGTGTAAATGCAATGTCTCCTTCATGTACCTCTGCCAGCCTCACTCGCTAAGTGGAGAACATGGAGATTTCTGTTTGACTTGGAGAAAGCAGCATATTTACCAATGGCTGAAGGTGATTAAGAAATAATGTAACTTCAAAGAGTCTGTGGAGAGGGGCGCAGATAAAGATTGCTTGGATTTGGAGGCAACAACAGTGTCAACTGGCCTGACCCCTGATGCTCCCAGATACTGGATCACCAACTAAAGAATACACATGGAGGGACCCATGGTGCTGGCCACATATGTGGCAGAAGAGGGCCTCTCAGGGGGAGGAGAGGCCCTTGGGCCTGAGGGTGTTAGAGGCCCCAGTATAGGGGAATGCCAATGTGGGAAGATGGGAGTGGTGGGTTGGTGGGTGGGTAGGGGAGCACCCTCATAGAGGCAGGGGGAGGGGGGAAGGGATGGGCGTTTCCAAAGGGGAGACCTGGAAAGATGGAAACATTTGAAATGTAAATAAAATATCAAAAAGTAAATAAATAAATAAATAAATAAATAAATAAATAAATAAATAAATAAAAAGAAAGAAAAAAAGATTTCCTCTTGCTATTATGGGAAGTTGACTCAGGTTCAGTGTGAACATGTCCTGTTGAATAGGTCATTGAAAGAAGAGTACCAACTCAAGTGCTACCGTTGTGAAGTCAGTGTCTGCAATGGTGTCCTTTGCACAGCTTAAGAAGCCCACTATTAGGAGAGTGCTGGGTCCACGAATCCTGAGCATCCTGAGTGTAAGGTCTACGCCTTCCTTTAGAGATGCAGGAAACAGGGGTTTGCATTTTTCAAATACTGCAATTAACAAAGGTCGAGTAACTCATGGCAGGATGGCCAACAAATATCACTGCTAATAGCAAAATGTTTCCACAGGCGCAGGTTATGTCGGACAGCACTGCCGTTAACCTCCAGTGCATACTGGGAAGGACACTGAATCAAAGTCTTTCTTTTTGGCTAACGATAAGCACTGCGAATTATGATAATAGAGAAAAAGGCCACACTCTAGTTTCCCTTTCCAGCTGAGCCACAGAAAGACCTCAGTGTGTGCCATCTGTTAGGAAGTGCAGGCTCTGTGTAGCACAACTGGAAAACCCTTGCCAGAAAATCACGAAGCCTTCGGGACTATGCGTACTTGAGTGTCCACACATTGTTGGCATTGTGTACGTGGAAATGCCACCCCATCCGTGTGTGACTGTCCAGAATTTGGAATCAAAATGTGCTGTGGGTCTAAACTATGTGCTAGATTTTGAAGACTTAGTACCCAAAAGATAAAATGGTGCTCATAGCAGCCTATGCCTTTGGTCTCAGCACACAGGAGGCAGAGGTAATGTGATCTCGACCGTGAGGCCGGCCAGCCTAAGCTACATAGTGAGAGCTCATCTCGGCAGAACAAAATAAAGCAAAATGGCCAATGGAATGGCCCTGCAGGGAAAGGGGTTTGCCATAAAGACCTGACAACCTAAATTTAATCCTGGAAACCACGGTGGGAGGAGATGGTTGATTTCTGATTCCTAAAAGTTGTCCTCTGACTTCCCACAGGCATGGCACGCCATGCACACACACACACACACACACACGCACACACACACACACACACACAAACAGACACACACACAGACACACACACACGCACACACACACACAGAGACACACACACACGCACACACACACACACACACACACAAACAGACACACACACAGACACACACACAGATACACACAGACACACACACACACGCACACACACGCACACACACGCACACACACATACACACACAGACACACAAACACACACACAGACACACACACACACACAAACAGACACACACACACAGACACACACACAGACACACACACACACAGACACACACAGACACACACAGACACACACACACTGAATGTTTAAAGAAGAAATAGAAATTGGCCCTTTTAACCCCTTAGTTATTGCCTTTAAAATCAATTGTCTTATCTTCACACTGGTTTTGAAAAATGTCCAAAGCAATTTTCCTGCATATAATTTCCTCAGCATTTGTTTAATTATTTTATTCAGTGTTGCTGTCATAATGATAACTTTCTATTGTTTGAGAAAAAATGACATCGAATGATTAAATCTCCCTCCACAGTGTTGGTGGTGGTGGTGGTGGAGTGGGGGGGGGAGTCAAAGAAAGCTGATTTGAATACAGAGAATAAATAGTAATTAAACTGTAAATGTTGATTTTTTTCCCTTTGACGTCTACTAGTGTGTTTGGTGAATAAAGCGCACATTGTCGCTTATTATTTCTGCCACAGCGATGGTTTGTGAGAATCACAGCAAGGCCACGTTATATTGGGGAGTTTCCCAGGGCAGCTGAACTGAAGTTTCCTTTGTTTATATTAAAGCCTGGATTATTTTTTCCCTCTTAAACAGTACACATCGGTTTTAGATAAAACCTGAGAACTTCTTTTTTTTTCTCCTTCAAACTCAATTACTTCACTGTATTCTGGAGAGAAGATCTATCGTAAGACCCGGAAGCTGAACGGGGCATGCTTATTTCACACTGTGTCTTTCCTTCTGTTTTTAGACTTTAGAATAGCAATCTCAGTCTAGACTCCTCTGGGGAGCTTTAAACGCAATCCTGGGATCTGGATACCCTACCCGTCCAGTCAATTGTATTGGAAGCTGAGCTATAAACGAATCAGAATCACCACTCAGGTGATCCCAACTCGAGGCTGAGAATCAGTGCTGTGTTAGGTCGGAGGCACAGTTCACCAGTTTTTCCCAGGAGGTTTACGGAATGTGGATGACTTAAGGGACTACCTCCCCCCCCCCCCCCCCCCCGCCTCCATGACGGGAGATAAGGTCTGTCATCTCTTGTTCTGAACACTCTCCCTGTGCTTTGGCTTACTCGCCTCAGAGAAATGCACTTTCCTCCTGCTTTAACGTGTACACCGAAGAGCCCAACGATCATATGTCATCAGTTTCTCAGTTACTTGGGTTTGCTTTTATCCAGGATGTGGTACCGGGAATTTGTCTCTTAAAACGTATACCCAATAGACAGCCACGTACACATATGACGTCATGGTATTACCCTCTACAGATCGGTCTCACAGATTATCACAATATTAACCGTCTCAGCAGGGTGCTAAAGAGAACATGTTGAGCAAGGTAGATATCTTATGGACTTTGCTTAATTATTTAGAGTTGGGTGTTATTGTCTTCACAAATATAATTATCATCATGGGACTCACATTTTTTACTGTGAAATTAGTTGTTCCCCTTGGATCTGATTCTATGAAATGCAAGGCCTTCATGAGGATTCATGCAGTGAACATATTTTGTATATCGCAAGGCATTAAAGTAAGTTAATTTTATGCCTTCGATGAAGTTTGGGGTTTAAAATATTTAAAATTAGTATCAAATGAGACAATTCTTATTGTCAGTAACCAAAAATGATGATTTCTCTGGAGCTACTCTGCTGTGAAATAATTGTAAAATGACTGGAGAATGCAGATTAAAATCATTGAATCAGGGCTATGTGTTATTAGAGATTTAACCAAAAGCTCTAGGCGGCTTGCTCAGCCATTCATTCATTCCACAAACATTCATTGGTGGTTTGCTAGTACCACTTAACCCTCTCAGTGCTGGGCTTACAGGAACATGCAAAGCATCTGGGCAGAAACCTGGTCCTGCCCTGGCAGAGTTTATTCCCACTTCCTGGCCAACTCCAGAACGCATATGTAATTTATATTTAGAAAAACATATTTGGGGGCAGGAGAGGATCTAATTTTAGTTTTTCGATAAGAAAATGATATCCGAGCAGATGGTTTAAGTGGATGAGAGGACAGGCCATAAAACTGTATTGATAAGGTATTGATGCAGCGGGAACTAGTGCAAAAGAGGTGGGGGGGGCAGAAGGCTGGGCTTGCCGGATAAAATGCAGGATGACCGGTCAAAGATGAATTTCACATAGACAACACAGAATTGTTAATGTAATATATAGACCACTCTTATCCTAGAAAATTGCAGAGTGTCTTGTACTCTTCTCTCCTAAATCCGGCAAAGTTAGATATATCCAGCAGAGGTAGGGGATTGAAAGGCAGGGAATGGCTGAGCCAGAGGTAGGGAACAGGAGATGTAAAGAATCAGGCAGGAGAGGTCTAGAGGGGTTGGGTGAAGGTGGAGGGTGTTTTAGACCACTGTAGAATTTGAGGGTCAGTGGAATGACTCAGTGGTTAAAGATGCTTACTGCCAAGTCTGATGACCTGGGTTCGATCCTTACAATCCATGTGATGGAAAGAAAGAGCTAGTTCTGGCAAGTTATCTCATGACCTCTACATGTACTCTGGAGCACATGCACAAACACACAGAATAACTAGGTTCTTTTTAACTAAAACTTTAAAAAGGAACTTTCCCTTTTTCTCTAGCTGACATCCCTGGAGAGTTTGAGCTGACAGTGTTTTGAAGTTTGGAAGCACCAGTAAGTCTGCTGTTTTGTTTGAAGGACAACAGGAACGGAAGCAGGAAGACCAGGTAGGAGGTTATCGCAACCATTCACATGAGAGATGGATGGTGGGATGCTAGGACATGATGGTCAAGGTATGGTCTAAATGGACACCCAAGGCGTTTTCTGGTGGGCTGGGGGTGCACCATTAAGCAAAGTTGAGTTTGGAGAAGGTGGAATTGCCATTCAATGGACTGGGGGAATAGGGTGTTGCTTTTTATTTGGTAGTGGTGGGAGAGTACAGGAAGAATACGTGTTACATTTGACAGAAGTCAGAGGTATTTAATAGCTAACTGGAAACATTAAGTTGGAATTTAGGTTTGTTTGTTTGTGTGTTTCCCAAGTAGAAAAGCCAGGAATTACGTCATTGTATCAGCTCAGAAAAGGAACCGGAAGTAAGGCAGTTACCACCGTAGAAAGTAAGGTTCTTTATCCAGCGCTGAGAGACTGAGGGTTGGGGCTGTTCTAGGAGACAATGGCAGGCAGTTGTCTGCAATGGTTGATCTCTTGTTTGAAGGCAGACAGGTCCCCCAGAGCTCTCAATGTGTAGAAGAAAGAGCTGAGCTGGATATCACTCTCCAGGCTTTCAGGTGTCAAGGCTAGCTGAGTCACTCCATGCCTCTGCCAATTCCCCTTTGTTAGTCTAGTGTGGTGTGGCCAGGTTAAGCTGGACTTGCTACCTCTCCTCATAAAACGAGACCATGTGGGAGCTACATTTGCTATAGATTACCTCAGAAGAAAATGCAGCCTTCCCACGGAGGGCTGAAATAAATACTTATCGTTGTGTTACTGTGCACAATTGCCGCCATTGACTTGGGTTTGTGATGTCAATGAAGCCGGTCCTGCCCGAGGCTGCTCAGTGCAGCCTGCCTGGTCCAGGAGCCTTTCCTCTCCTCAAGGCTTGAACAGACTCTTGGTTCTTCCACTCAAGAGTTCAGCTGGCAGGATGTGCCGCCCACTGATGCCTGGCTTCTCCTCAAGGCACTTTCGAATTCTCCCACAGTTTCCTTCTTGAATTCATTTCCTGTCAGCTTCTGCGTTCTCACCTCCTGTCCTCTGTGGGCTGTTCGCTCCTCCGTCTTCTCTTGCTGGGCTACTTCCCTGATTGCTCCACCCATTTCATTTCTTATGACCTGTTCTATGATGAAATGTGTTGCACATTTCAGTCTGACTCTTATTGCTAAAGCTCAGAGTGGGTTGTTGTTCAACACTCAATATGTTCTTGGTGGGTTTTTGATTTCATGCAGGAAGCAATTGTATACATTCCTAATAATGAATCTTAGTTTGTACAAGTCGTGGTGACTTTCTGTGCTGTCTGACCTCCAGTGGAGTGAGACACCATTAGTGTTTGGTCCAGATTACCAAATGTTCCTCAGGACTTTCCTCATTGGTTTCGAATAAGATCACGTGATCCAGGAATTGGATGTAGGTTGAAGTCACTCGATTCAGGTTCTGTAATAATTCTGGGTCAGACAGCAGCCTCTTCTTTATGCCTATCAGTATGGATTACTTTAGCATGTTGCCCCCTGAGTGCCCGGTGAAGGGCCAGCTCTGCTCTTTATTTCCTGATATCTTAGTGATTTGCCCTTTTCTGATGTGTGATATGGGTAAACTTCCTTGCAAAGATGTGCTGTGCCTAGCCCTAGCTGCTCAGATATGAATCCAATGACATCCTGAAGGAGCATACGCTGATGCTTGGGTATGCTATGGTGATTGTCACAATCCTAATGCTTTTTAGGGGCCACTCCAAGAATTGTTCATTAAAATACTGTTGGAAGAGGGGATGATTGTCTTGACTCTTGTTCACAACAGAAGGTCAGAAGATGAATTGGAAGTGAGAACCAGAATTCAATTGCCCCCTTTCAATGTGTGCTTGATGAGGTGTTTCCGTTGGAGCTTTTACTGGTCAAGCTTGAAAAGTCAGTCTGTTCTCAAAGGTCACATTTCCCATATTGGGGAATAAGGAAATAGGCTAGAAGCTGCTAGAATGTTTGCTGCTGTATCTTCCCTTCTTCCTTATACAAAAGAAAGAAATACAAATGTATAGATGACACGTGGGAACAAGACTTCTGTATTTTTCCCATCTTCGTTCTACTAGGATTCTTATGTACTCAGACACAAGAAAGGGGACAGACCTTGATGTGACAACAAATATACAAGCCCATTGCTGTCACATCTGCTCCCAGTCCCTGGGGCCTACAGTGTGTAGTCAAAAGCTTGGACTCTGAAGGTGAATAGCCCTGGGCTTTAATTCTGGTTTCTTCACTAATTGGCCTGATTTGTGGCAAGTTATATAAGCTAACTCATGACTGCTCAACTATTAGGAGGGATAAAAATATTATTTCTCTAATATGATTACTGCGAGATTTGAAGAATTGATGCTTATTTAAAAAAAAAAAAAA
>CM052707.1:72710578-72742952 GCA_028551405.1 Uromys caudimaculatus | reverse complement strand
CCTGATTGGTGGATAAAGATACTAACAGCTAATAGCTGAGCAGAAGAGACATTAGGTGGGTTTTAGAGTTGCCAGGCCTCCTGGGGTGGGAGATGGGGGTCAGAGAACCATGAGAGAGAGAAGAATGGAGAGGAAGGAGAAGCCACCTGGGTCCGGAGTCAGGAAAACATGGCCTTGAGGGCTGGCCAATTGAACTTAAGAGCAACCCAGATGAAACATAGTAAGTAATAACTCGGGGTTATCGATAGGAAATAGATTTTATTAGCATAGAGTAGAGATATCTGCTCAGCTCTAGTGGCTGATTAAGCTTATTGTAAATATAAAGGTTGTGTGTATGTTTTATCCAGGAACTGAATCATCTAGGCAAGGTAAAATCCCCAGATTGGGATGAAAAATTTCTACAACATATTGGTGTGGCACATTGGGGTTTCTACCCCACCTCTGACCACTTAGTTCCTGGATAAAGGACATGCCATGTGTTAATTTATCATCTCTGACTTTTCAAGAAAATTGGACTTCTATTGAATCCTACTGAGAAAACTCCTTATCTACACAATCTGGCCAATGGCTAGGCATAAACCCAAGGAATAAATTGTCTCCAGCAGGATAGAACATGGGGCAGTGCTCCTGGTAAGATGGCTCGGTGGATAAAGGTGCTTGCTGCCAAGCCTACTAACCAGAGTCTGACCCCCAGGCCCCATGTGATCAAAGAAAACAACCCACCCAAATTTTCCTCAGAGCTTCCCACATATGCCATAACATGCACATGCGTAAATAAATAAAATTAAATATTAAAAATGGGGTGGAGGGGCAGAGGCAGGAAGCAGAAGAAGAAAGTTCAGTGTCTAGGCAACCATCTATGTGTCCATGTCTGCTTGCCCCTAACGGAGGAGCATTTTTAATACTTAATGGAAACCTTCTGCAGCTTCAAAGGTTTACCTCAAATGTCTATCCTCACAAAGCTAAAGAGACTTGGGGAAGGCAGACCCTCTTAAACCACTTACCATACGTAGCCATTTATTCTCCCTATGCCATGAAGGTTGGGGAAGGAACAGTTCTGGGCTCTGTTCTAGACTAGGTTGCTGATTCAGGTTCAGTCAACCAACATGGACAGTGTCATATTACCTGCCTTGCAGAGCAGCAGAGGCTTTTACAGAAATGATCTTAAGTCTAGGTTTTGGTTCTGTGTGTTGGTTGTTGGTCTGAGACAGGGTCTCATAGCCCAGGCTGGCTTGAAACTCACAGTGATGTAAAGAGTGGCCTTGAACTTTTCTGATCATCCTATGCCTAGCTCCTGAGTACTGGAGTTATGAATGTGTCCCATTGCTCCTGGTTTATGCTATGCTAGGGATGGTACCCAGGGTCATCTGCATGCTTGGCAAAGACTCCTCTAACTGAGCTACCTCCCAGGACTTGAGATTATCTCATTCTAGTTAGTTTAATTATCAAGCTGGCACAGGCTAAAGTCATCTGAGAGGAAAGCCTTGTTTGAGGAGTTGCCTAGATCAGATTGGCCTATGAGCATGTCTGTGGGGGATGGTCTTGATTATTAATTGATACAGGATAGCCCAGCCCATTGTGCGGCACCATCGCTATGTCGGAGATCCTGGAATACATAAGAAAGCTAGTTTAAACTTGAACAAAGCAGCCAGACAGCAAGGCAGAAATCAGCATACCTCCATGTTTTCTATTCCAGGTCCCTACTTTCAGGTTCCTGCCTCGACTTCCCTCATCAGTAGGTTGTGTCCTGGAAGTGTAAACCAAATAGACTCTTTCCTCTCCGAGCTGTTTTTGGTCAGCGTTGTTGTTATTGTTGTTTGGGTTGTTGTGGTGGTGGGGGTGGGGGTTTTTTTCTTCCACAGCAACAGAGAAACAAACTAGAACTTACCTTATTTCAGCATACCCTACAAACTAGACCATCTCTTAACTCTCAACATATGCTACACAGTAAATCTTAGAGCAGTTATCCAAGTGCAGATTTTACAGTTGCCTAGTGTAAAGGGAGGCCATGGTTGTTCCAAGGTATGGTTGAAGGCAAGGTCTTTTTTGTAGATATGAGAAAGAGTCCAGCCAGAGGCATCTGGAAAAGTCCAGAGCAGGGAGAGAAAGGAGTACATTGAACATGGCCAGCAGACTGGACTTGACCAGAAGAGGAGAAAGAGGGAGACAAAGAGAAGACCAAGAGAAAGGGGACTAAGGGAAGGAGGTAAAAGACAGAGAACCAGGAAAGTTCATGGCCAGAATGACAGGGTTATATATGAGTAGGAAGCTGGGAGAAGCGAAACCCTGCGCTGGAGGAGTCTCAGGTAGGGGTGGGTGAGAAAAGCTGAGCCACAGCTACTGAGTGAGCCTGGATGCTAAGGCACCACAGACACCCACTTTTCCCTTCTGACAGGAATAAGGAAGTAGCTCCTTTGGTAGAGCCAAACTGGCAGGCCAGAATCAGGAGTGGAGTTTCCTTTGGACCTGACACTCAGATAGTGAGCGGCCCAATCAGCATGTCGCATAGTTATGCTTTGAATAGAGGTAAGCAACTGATAACCAAAAGGTCACTGCATGGACACAGTGGGTTTGGCACACAATCTCTCAATGCAGTGCTACCTTTAAAATCTGACATCGTTTCTATAAAGTAGCAAATTAATTATCCCTTTTGAAACTTGCTTAGATCGAGCATGCCTCTCTTGACCTGCTTCAGCCTTCAGCACCCTACACATACACACACACACACACACACACACACACACACTCCAACAAACCACACACACACAAACTGCTTCAGCCTTCAGCACCCTATACACACACCACCACCACCTCCACCACCAATCTACTGCGCACACAAAGTAGAATAGCCTCACAGACCAGACAGCTGGCACCTGGGTACCTGTTACATCTCTAGTCTTTGCTCTTCCTGGACCTTAACCCCTAGTTCATGTCCAGTTTTCTACCTGGAGTCAGTTGGTGATGCCCAGCCCTGACTCCCTCTCAGACTCTTCCTTTCCTTATCTAGATGAGTGGATGACTCCCCATCTTAGGGACCAAGCCAGTGCTCCAGTGAAAAGTGGGATTATCTAAAATAGTGGTTCTCAAGGGTCCTAATGCTGTGACCCCTAATGCAGTTCCTCCTGTTGGGGTGACCCCCCAAGCAGAAAGCTATTCTCATTGTTACTTCAGAACTGCAATTTTGCCACTGTTTGGAATCGTAATGTAAATATCTGATATGCAGACTATCTGATAGGCAGATGGTCTTAGGCCATCCCTGTGAAAGGGTTGCTCAACCTCCCAGCAGGGGCCATGCCCCACAGGTTGAGAACCACTAATCTAACGCTGCCACAGGACGGGACTGTCAGATTCCTGTGAAACCAAACTCAAGCATGCTGAGTTCAGCATATTAGAGGCATATCAAGTCCTCCTTTTTTAGTAGGCTAATTAATTATAGTTATACCATCTCATGAGAGTATCCTAAGAATACTTTAGGTATTAAACTTATCTTGGGTAAAACTGGTCTCTGATGACTTAGACCAGCCCTAAATTCCTCTACAATAGTAACCCTGAGCTAGATGTCAACTACCTGACCATTTAACCATTAAGCTATCTTGGCTTCTGTGCAACTCTTGCTTGCTGTGGATGTCCAGAGCTACCTTTCTGTATATGTCACAATTGCATTTTTTGTCCTGAAAAACTAAAACCAACTAGAGGTGAAGGCTGCTTGCCACACTAATCCGCTTGGGACAGTCCCACTGGTGGTTAATAAAGTCTCCGTCCCCCTTATTCAAGCATCTCAGAGTTTTTCTCCTCAGGTACCCCAAAATATTTTCCCACCCCTACCTTTATTGCCCATTTATCAGACAGGAACCTCTAGGTCAAGACAGCAGATGCTAGAATACAAAAGAAAAATTCATAGAATGCCTGCTTCTCCCAAAATATAAGATAAAAATATTGCCAGGTAGTGGAGGTACCTCACTGTAATCCCAGAACTCAGGCAAAGGCAGGAGGATCTCTGACTTCAAGACCAGCCTGATTTACAGAGCAAGTTCCAGGAGAGCCAGGTGAAAGAAAAAAAAAACTGTCTGGAAAAATGAAATATCTATATATTATATTTGGGTACATTTGGATATGTCATAAATATATGTGTCTATTAAAGTTTGTTTTATTTTGTTTTCTTTTACTTTGAGAGTATTTTTGCTAAGTAGGTCTGGCTGGCCTGGGACATGCTGTGTTGACCAGGCTGTCCTCAAACATGCACTGATCCTGTTGCCTCTGCACCCAGGTACTGCGATTACAACCGTACACCACCATGCCTAGCTTTAAATTGTTTTAAGACAGTGTTCCACGGAAGGTCTCTGTACTTCTTAGGCTCTGCTACTCAGAGGGACGATCTAGAAATTCAGAGAAGTTTAGGGTCCAAAATATTATCCTTGTAGAAGTTTCAAAAACATACCTCACATGCAAAAATACTTTTGTATAAAGTAGTCAAATGCAGATGGTGGTGGCACATGCTGTTGATCCCAGCACTCAGGAGGCAGAAGCACGTAGATCTCTGAGAGTTGAAAGCCTGTTCTACACAGCAAGTTCTAGTACAGCCAAGGCTACACAGAGAAACCCTGTCAGAAACAAAGTGAAGTGATAAAGCCAATTGGGTATTATTTCAAAGAAACACAAGAAGAAAAGCTACAGCTGAGAACATTTTTTAAAGGACAGAATTTTTTTATTACTAATTGGGTGTGGCGACCGGTGCCTGTAATCCCAGCACTCATGATATAGAGGCAGGAGGATTGCTTCAAGTTTTCGACCAACAGGAGCTGCATAGGAAGCGCTAGACCCCACCTGGCTACAATGTAGCCGAACTCTGTCTCAGAAAAACAAATGACAGAAAATAATTGTTTCTTTCTAAGTATAAAGATACAACCTTCCACATAATCCTTTAAGTAAATGTACTTACTAGCTAGTATGTCTCAATATGTCTTGCAGGAATTTTGTTCCTGAGCTAGTAAAAGTCTAAACAGTCTAACATGGGTTTAGTCATATATACACTAATTCACTCAAAGGCATTAGAAGGCCTAAAAGACTCAGGCCTAGGAGTCATCATATTGACGTATGTGAAACAGCCGTTTCATACTTTCATGTTAACAAACTCTTTACTGCATCTGACTAATGCCATTGCCTAGCTCAAGGCTGCTGACTCATCTGATAGAGGCAAGACTCTTAATGAGTCAAGTTCTTAGGAAACGTGAGCCATGGAGCCCCTGGCTCTCCCAGGAGCCCCAAAGTCTTCCCGGGTCTCTGCTATGCCTGCCTTCCCTCCCGATGAATTAATTGCTGTTAGTGTGTGGGAGGGTGGTGCCTGTAATTAGCTTTCTACATGGCAGTTTAGTCAACAATAGAAAGGTGGATAAGTGAATCATGAACTTGTCAGTAGATTAGAAAAAAAAAAACCTGGAACTTGTCAAATGCTTAAAATAATTGGTTCACAGAGATGCAAACGGAATCCAAGATGAGGTAGAAAGAACATGCTTAGAAGCCCAGTCAAACTCTCAGACAATATGAAAGCCTTCGTGAATTCCTGACGAAGGTGACACATGGCTTTATCTAGCACTGTATGAATAGGGTGGGGTTGGAATTGAAGAAAGGTCAGAATCCACAGATAAGGATGAAGGAAATTCCATGCAGGATCTGAAATTTGCTGATGGCAATAGACAGCGTGCTGTTATCTGCATAAAGAATCTGGATGGCAGATGACTTCAAATCCTTGCACTACATTGATTCTGCCTCAGAGAGAGCTTGCTAAAAGTGCCACTTTGAGCCACTAAGGGAAGAAAGCTAGCGGAACTAGAGGCAAAATTCACTCAAATATTTTGGCTTCTGTTGGAACAAAAATAGCCCTTCTCTTTTAAGAAACTGATGCTGCAGAGACTTGATGATGTTCTAGGAAATGAAATGAGATAATGTTTTCAAAATAGCCCTGTGATAATGTCAATGAGTAATTTCAGCTCTTATCACACAAGGCATTGTGTGCTTTGTGAGCAGCAGCGCTGATATGAAACAAGCAAAGGTGTCAGGACATTTAAAAAAATGTAATGCTTCCCCCTCTTTAAAGAAAATAGCACATAAATGGCCAACATCGTTGGATGAAAACCTAACTCCACTCAACCATGGTGGGGCGTGTCTAAAAATGAGTTTTGTTAATTCTTGGCAAAGGCTGAAGGAAGATCTTGGACTAACACCCATACTTCATAGTCAAGGAGAAAACAGGATCTCAGGTCATTCAAACCATCAGAGGCTTTAAATGTCAACCTGGCCCTTGCCCAAACTGGTGGCCACCCAGAGACATTAAATAACAGCACTTGGGAGGCAGAGGCAGGTGGATTTCTGAGTTCAAGGCCAGCCTGGTCTACAGAGTGAGTTCCAGGACAGCCAGGACTACGCAGAGAAACCCTGTCTCGAAAAAAACAAAAACAAAAACAAAAAAGAAAGAAAGAAAATAACATCTCTCAGTTAGTTTCAGGGTGTACGAACTGCAGCACTGGGTCCGAGGAGCCAACCTTCTCCTTTCCTCTCTTTCTTCTTCTTCTTTTCTCCCTCCTTGACCTAGTTCTGAGAAACAGTAAAGATCCATGGGCAAAATGTCACTGAAGCCCAGTTCTAAGTCCTCAAAATTACCAAAAGCCACTTTCCCTTCCTCCATTTTATCACCTGCCACTTTCATACAGAAGCCATCTCCATCTCCTAGACACCTTGTGCCCGGGGTCACTCCAAAGTTGTCATACTTTCTGTGATGGTTCCCTCCACGCCAAGCCAAAGGCAGGAAGGAGGGCTTCCTGGGCCATGGCTTCTATAGCAGTTCCAGTCTTCAGCTACATGGTATTTATTACCCGTTCTTTCGCTATCTTCATGACCTTTCCCCCTCTTACCACACCTGCAACATTGATTTCTCAGAAGCAATGAATTGTCTGATTGATCTTCATTCATGACATTGCACACAGCCCAGAGACTCCATCGCTGTGGGCTGAACAAAGACCTGTTACAAATTTTATGATTCTATGAATGGTAGGAGATAGCAGATAGTCAAAGCATCATGATGACACGCATAATATATCTATGCCATGGCAATGCCTTGTTCAGTAGCAAAACATCTGTGAGTTGATACTGTGAAATTTCTAGATTTTACAAACTGCCTCTGAAAGGGCCTGCTAACTGTCAAGTATTACCCCCAGGGATGGCAATTCAAATTAGTCTTTGTCTTCCTCTCTCTGGCCTCTCTGCCCCAACATCTTAGCTCCATGCTTATTTCACTGCCCACCTAAGTTCAAGGCTGAACTCACACATTATTAGCCCTATATGGGACACTCCTTGACTCCATTGATGATGGCACTAAGGCTCTTGTCTGAAGTCTCACAGATTTTTATCCTCTGCCTCTCAGTGCTGTTAGTCTCTTTGTTAACTGTTTTTAGTTACGTATACTGATCCATTCTACCTCAGTAGTTGACATGGGGATGGGTTTCTCCATTTTTACCTGAAGATGCTTCACATAGTATGTTGCTTACAGGTCTGTGGTAAACCATGTTTTGCAAAACTTCATCTGCAAAATGAAGATGGTGCATGGCCTGGAGGGCCATGGCTCAGGTTATCTCAGATCAGCAGTCGGTAAAATGGTGAGTGTGGCCTATTGTGGGGAATATGTCTGTTTGTCTGTTTGTTTATTGAGCCCCATTGTGGGAGTGGGGGTTGTCTAACTTAGTCTGGTGATCAGAAGACTTTCCAGAAGAGATGACCCTGACTCGAGGCTCATCCATTGCTGTAAAGAGAGAGAAGGAATGACATTCTCATTGAAAAGAGGTCAAGAGCGCATCCACACACATTTAGAGGCTTAAAAAACACTTCCTTTTTTTTTCTAAATATGGGGATCAGATGCTGGGAGGGCAGCAACCCTCTCCAACACGGATTTATCCATTGCATCAAGTTCCTTTGTTTTCCTGGAGGAGCAAAGTTATGTAAGGAGGATAGGTCACAGTGATATGACTGTGTGCCTGGCGGTGTGGGAAGGAATCAATGGGCTCTGGACAGGGGACAAAATGACCTGTGTGGCTATGGCAGTGTCACATGGAGACCGGAGGTGACCACTCAGACACAAGGTTTAGCCAACTCAAAGTCTTTATTCCAGTGGCCTGGTTGTGACCTCAAGTCTCCAGACCTTAGGGTTTTTTAAAGGAAGACACCTCATATAGGCATCGCATGGAGGTGGGGGTCGGGATGCCTTATAGATTAAGCAGTTGGAAGCAAACAGTTTTAGCAGAAGCTAAGCTAAGTAGTTAGCCAGCCAGCCAGCCCAGGGGGTTCACTGCACAAACAAGCAGCTGAGATGAATGGTTAGCTGGAGGAGGTTCCACAAAAACAAGACAGGGTTTCTCTGTGTAGCCCTCGCTGTCCTGGAACTCACTCTGTAGACCAGGCTGGCCTCGAACTCAGAAATCCGCCTGCCTCTGCCTCCCAAGTGCTGGGATTAAAGGCGTTTGCCACCACTGCCTGGCACAAACAAGCAATTTTAACAAAGGCTAAGTTAGCTAGGACTCGCTGACCTTTGATTCCTAGAATAGAGTTGGGTAGTTTTTCCTGGGATTCTCCATCAAAGAGATGAGATTCTAGTTAAACCTCAAATGGCCTCAGAAAGAATACAAGATGGAAGAACCTCTGCACTGTCCTGCTCTGTCCTAACAGCATTACAGTTATCCCATGTAAAAAAACATGACAAGCTTGGGGTAGTAAGATTAGTATCACTTGGTGATTTATTAGACATGAGAGGAAAAAGAACAGGGAAGGAAAGGAAGATAGCAAGCAAGCTTCAACCGGTCACAGAGACAGGAGATGCCGAAGGCAAAGGAAGTTTACACACAGAGATATCCATCAAGTGCTTTACCTAAAGAGCAAAGCGCCTGTCTGATAGGAATTCAGTTAACACAGGCCCAGATCTCAGAAGAGAGGTTTCAGAGCCGGATTGGTAGGGATAGGTGAGATCGTTCAGAGAAGGCCCACAGAACTAACATAGTGTTTAAATGTGAAAGCAAAGGCTGGAGAGAGGCTTGCTGTTGGCCCTTTTGCTCCTCTTAAAGAAGACCTGGGTTTGGTTCCCACCACCTACATGGTTGTCTGTGATTCGATTCTGGGAATGCAATACTGGCTTCTGGCTTCTGAGAGCATTAGGCCTTAGCTTCCATCCATGCAAACACCCATATACATAAAATAATAAAATATTTTTAAAAAAATAAATTTAAGGATAAAAAAGTAAAGTTCTAACCAAAAAGAAAGATGGAGAACCAGGAAAAGACCAACTTTTGAAAGCTGGAGATTGTCCCAAAGGAGCAGGAGTCATGAAAATGTATTACAGTGGCAGAGGGCTCGCCTCCTGCCTCCTGCCTCCTGCCTCCTGCCTCCTGCCTCCTGCCTCCTGCCTCCTGCCTCCTGCCTCCTGCCTCCTGGCCCTGGGTTTCATCACCATCTTAGACCAGGGAGATAGGAAGTGAGATTAAGACATCAACAACAGCCATGGCATTTAGCCAGAGGGGGTTTTGACCTTAAAAAACAAAATGCTATCGGAGAGTGATAGAAGCTGAGGCCAGCAGTGGGTGAAGGGGGTGGGGTGGGGGGGATGAACCGATAGAAGTTTTCAGAAACTAAACCTTTCAAAGGAACAGGAGAGATGAAAGCCAAACACTGGCCTTGGGAGTCAGAATGTGTTATTTGGCTGTTTGGTTTGTTTTTACAGTTGACAGAGCCTTGAACATGTTTATATACTGTGCTGAAAACAGTCAGGGAGGAGCTAAAGACACTGGGAAAAGGCTAGAAACAGGAGAACATTCTCTGAGGAGGCAACTGAGGAGGGGAGGATGAATTACCTTCAGAGGGGGAAGACACAGTGTTGCTAGGAGACCACGGGTGGAAGGGCTTGGGGGGGTGATGGTTACAGACACTAATAGCTTTACAGACAAGAGGGCAGATAGACAGAGGCTCCTCCCCCAAATCCTGATTCTCTGACAGGATTCAGAAAAACTGACCGAACGTAGAAGGGGGATATTTGCATGCAAAGACGTTTACTAGACATGTTAGCCAATCACAATGCATGAATCTGATGCATCACAAAAAGCCAAAAGGCAGTCAGGGGAGTGTGTAAGCTACCTGCCTGTCTGATTATGATGGGAGATGATTATTAACTTTTTACTCATATAATGCTATTGTGGTTGACTTTGAAATATCATTATCATTCAGGCAGCATATAACCTTTATAGATAAAAATAATATAATGTACTGGGTTTACTTTTAAAATAATTGGTGTGAAAGAGAAACTGTAGATGAAACAAGACTGGACATAAACTAAGGGCTAGACAAGGAAGTTTATGAATCTATTCCCTGGGGGTTTGTGTGTACTCAGTGGAATTTTGCCATATGAAAATACATGAATAAATAAGAAATAAATAAAAATTAAAAATTAAGTCCTTCTACCTCCAAAAAAGGTGATGGTAGAAAATGAAAAAGCTTTATATTGAAAAAATATATATAAAGCTAGGTAGAACTGAAAGTCCAGCAAACATCAAAGACATTCAAGTTGTTATTACAAAGTTGAATGACCTTTTATCTAGCAGTGCTCGGAGAGAAGCTTTGATGTGGTAGCGTAAAAGATACCCTGGAGCAAAGGTGAGAATCTGCAAGGAGATGACAGACAAGGTGAAAGGGATCGGGTGTAAACTGGAGAAAAACTGAAAGTTGGGATCATTACCCTGCCTACACTAGAGGGCAAAGTCGGGGTCAGGGGACCATGGAAGTTACCGATAGATAGACACAGGGAAAAGGAAATGGACATGGACGTCTCAGAGAAAATACACGAGCAGGAAGTAAGAACGAAAAATCTGTAAGGGCGAGAAGCTGCGGTTGGCAAGCCCGTCTCTGGAGCTGAAGATTTCAATTCTGCAAGGTCAAGGTAGAGCTGTGTATGGTTGCCAGAGTTATCTGCCGGTCACTGTTACCCATGACATCAAATGGAATCAAGAAAGTGACAGAGGCTGAAGACGTTGATGGCTAGCAGCTAGGAGTGTATGTTGCTCTTCCAGAGGACCTCGGTTCAATTCCCGGCTCCCATGTCAGGTGGCTGAGCTGCCTGTAACTACAGCTACTGGGATGCAACACCTCTAGACTCCATGAGCACCCACAAGCATCACACACGTGTACACACACAGAGGCACGCATGCACAGTGGCTGCTCAGAAGTCTCTGAAGGAAAACTGAATTTCAGAGCATGGAGTGGGAATCTCTGCTAGGAACATAAATCACCGTTGTTCTTCGTTGTTTCGTTTATTTGACAAATAGTCCACCATTAAGCAGATGGTATGCCCCATCTAACTACGTGAGTTTTTCGACTTAAAAAGTTACCAGGGACAAAAATTTAAGATGAAGAAACAAATTTAGAAAGGCCAGAAAGGGAACACTAAAAAACAAAGAAAACAGACTAAGTCACAACACAAAGTCACAACACAAGTAAACATTTAATTAACGATCATCTCAGATATCAAGAGAGTTTATCACTGGAAAAGGGCTTCAGACCTTAGTAGGCCTTAGCAGAACTGACTCCATGATGGAAGTACCATTCAGGCCTAACTCAGCACATAGACAGCACCTCCTGACAAAAATAAAAACAAAGACAGAATCCACCAAAGTCCATAGTTCTGGGAATGTCCCTAAATGAACTAAACTCGCTTTTCTGGCTTCTATAATCCCATTTTTGGCTAACTGTTCTTATTACTGAGGTATGTCAAGCCAAGACATGGTTTCTGTGCTTTAAAAGCTCACCCCAAGAAGGCTCAATGCCACCCTGGGATCCAGGAACACTCAGTGTAGACATGGACCAGCTAATACTTTCTATCAACTTAAACCACTTACATTGCATAAAATTTCTTGTCACCGTCTAGCAGCCCTGAGATTCCCATTTACATGTGGAATAGTGAAGGGAATTTTCCCTCTGCCATTCAAGGACTGGCTGGAATAAACTGACAAAGACCAATTCATTAGAGAGGAGACACACATGTAATACATTTAACCCCTGGCCCAATAGGACTTAGAAATTCCAATATGATACCTCTGTTCTATTGGGGAAGAACAGAAACTGGACATTTTTTTTTTGATTAATAGTTAATGGTTTGTAGGTAACTTCAGGAAGTTCGTAGGAACATGTTGAAATGAGACTGGGCCTGCATACTAGCAGGCAAGTATAAATCTCTTTGACATATTGAGCAAGACTAAAAATAGAAGACAATTGTGTGTGTCAAAGTCTATGCAGGTGTGTTGACAGACGGCCTCTCTTCCTATGATTTGTGTTCATGAAAGCTCAGGGAGGGTCTAGTGGGAATTGCTTTCTTCCTTAGCTGGGTGGGACTTGGAGCAGAGAAAGCTTCTGTGACACCTGTTGCTCAGTTCCTTTCGCTCAAAATAATGGACAGACCAGGGTGTCCTGTTTGAGGTGCTGGTCTCTTGATTCTTTGGTAGGTAAGGAAGCAGGCTGAGAGGCTAACATAGACCACATTGCTGATAAGAAAAATAGCCAGGGCTGGTTGACATTGGGTCGCCTTCCCCAACCTCTGCTCCTTAGTGCTTTATTACACCCTGTAAGGGAAACCACAGTGTGTGAACCAGCCCCACCCAGACCCGCCTGAAAGCTATAGGTACAGCCACAGTGTCGAGGCTCTGAGACTTGAGGAGTTAGAAATGGACGGGTGGGTGGGTGGGTATCTCCATTATTAGTCACGCAACTTCAATGTTCAGTGGGGAGAAGAAGCTAGGGCACGAGGGGCTTCTCTTTCAGAAATTCCTCTCAGGGATCAGTGGCACCAAGGTCTATCAAAGGCCTAGAATAAAAGGGAAGGCGTCTGGAGTCAAAGTCCTTGAGTAACCATTTCCTTGTGAATGAGAGGCTGGTATGTAAATAAGAGCTTTGCATAAGCCAGACATTCTTTTGAGTCCAGTTTATCTGCAGTGTGAGTCATTTCCTCTCTAAAGCAAGAATTAAAAGAGATCAAATCCCATAATCATTACACAGCACATATCTTCCTCCTCCCTGGCCTGCCTAAAGATAGCCAGCGAGCGAGGTTCTTGCCTTGGACAGGACCAGCAGCAACTGCTCGGAGACACACAGGCAGGTTAAGGGCTAGAGACTGAAAGGACGTTTCAGGGACAGTCGTGTGAGCCATAAAAGAATGTGAGTAGCAAGAACGCTTAAGCAACTCAGGGCAGGTTTATGTCTTCTTAAGGAAGCTGAACCCCACGGTCAGTCGGAGTAGCAACAAGACTAGAATCCTTTGAAGAAAGGCGGTTTCCAGAGACCAGGAAATGGAAAAAGCATCAAGCTACAGACTCTTCTACAGAGGAGGGCTTCACCCAGGGACTACTTGACCTTTCAAACTCAACAACAATATAGTAATATTCTGGGATGGTGTGCTAGCACACACACACACACACACACACACACACACACACACACACACATGCACTCACAGCAACAAAGTAACCAGTTCTTCCTCTTTTAGACATCTTGCCTGGACGCCATGACACACTCACAAGGCTTGACTCGCCTTTCAGGAGTTAAAGATTAAATGTGTAGAATAGCATAGGGGAGGAGGGAAGCCGGTGGGCAGACATGAAAGCATTCACTTTCCCTGGGAGCCTCCACAGTTCCGTTGCACACTTCCTCCTTCCACACTACAGATGACCGTATGTCCAAGGGATGTGAGTTCGAATTACCAAGGTTTAAAGGAGTGAAACCAAGTTTACTTCTTGCAGCAAGGAGGGAGAGTGCTGGAGGTGATGTGCAGGGTGGTACTCTTTTCCCTCTGACACATTCCCTCATCCCATGTATTCAGACAGGACCTTGTTAGATCGCCCAGACTGTACTTGAACTCAAGATCCCGAGGCTTCCTAAAAACTGCAAACATCACTGTGTGCCACTACAGTTTGTAGTTCCTTGAACAAAGAACGAAGGAGCTTTCATTGGGGAAACATTACATCTATGCTATTATATAGAAGGATTCGCTATTGTTAGCATCAGAACCGTCCACAGACAGCCAGAAGCTTTGAACCCAGCCTCTGAACCCTAGGCGACAAGACCCTCCTGTGTCTGTTGCCATAGCAACCGTTGCACACCCCCTGCGCATGAGTTACCTGTTTTACCTGCATCACCACCTGCGTTACATCACAGCCATGATAAAAGACACGGACCCCGACTCATACCTCTCTCTCTCCTTCACTTCTTTCCCTCACTTCCCCCTCCCCCCTCCCCGTCAGGGTTGCCTCTTTCAATAAAGACCTCCCCCGTGAGAACTGTGCTGGCTTGACGTGATCTGCCCAGGAATACGCCCACTTTTCATCTAAGAGTTATCACATTTGAAGTGTGCACACTCCTGAGCAAAACCAATTTGGGGTCATAATCATATACCCCCTCTGCGTTGACCCCAAAAAGATGATTGGTACAAACAACCCTGGACAGATTTCAGCATAAGGAGCAAAGTTTTCTTCCATAGGTCAGCTAAGATAACCGCAAGAGAGGTGACTTGGTGAAGCTGGCGGCTTCTTAAGTTTGTCCAAAGAGCCTTTACTCAAATAAAAAGAAAACTTTAGTGCCGGACCTAGGCCTCAGTTGATAGTGTTTCCCTAACATGCTCAAAGGCGTGGTTTGAGCCACAAAGCTACATAAAATCACCAGTGCTGGCAGGAGCCTGTAATCTACAGGGGGATCAGAAGTTCAAGGTCATCCTTGGGCTATAAGAGATCTTGTCTCCCATGGGGGGAGGAGTAATGCAGGGGGGGGGGGGACAACCAGAAAGAAAGATGGAGGGAAGAGTACACTGCCAGTCTTTTAAAGGGCTGATAGCTTTTCTTCCTTTGCATAGAGAGCTTGTCCCTGAAGGTCCCTGCCTCACCTCCAGCTTCTAGCAATGCCTTACCCCGCATGTGCTATGTGGGAAGCTTACAGAAACAAGCAAAGTCAGTGTTGTATCTTTCCTCCAGGGGCTTTGGTCCAGCAGAAGAGACTGCATGGTGACTGGGGAAGGGTGGGAGCCAGCGACAGTTGTAATTCCAAACAGAAGAAGGGGCATGAGGGTTAGTCTTCCCTGAGGAACTAAGGTCAAGAGAGAGGAAGCAGAAATTCTTCAACCCTTCTCCTGAAAGGACTAAAACCCAAGACTCTGAAGAACAGGGTACTTTTATCATTTCTTAAACTATATAAACCTTCCACATGTGTTGTGAGGACAACTATTCTCTAAATGGGAATGTTCCCACTTTGCTTTTCAGGTAATCTGTGAGCCCTTCAGTAGACGAGACGTCGTTTTGTGATGACGTTCTGAGTGTTAGGAAGAACCTCCAGCCCTGTTCCTAAAAGTCTGCTTCATCCACTCCTATGTTGTAAGTGTACAGTAAAGACTCTGTGTGTGAATATCACATGCAGAATACATCAACCTAAATGCACAGGAACAACTGAAGGAAATATAAAAACCGAGCCTGAGAACACAAGGAAGGAGTTTTGAATAGTAACAGCCGTGCCTGTCAAAAGTGAATACTGTACCAGTATTTTTTTTTTTTCTAATTTTTTAGGCCCTTGTGCTGGCCAGTCTTATGTCAACTTGACACACAAGCTATAGTCATCTGAAAGAGGAAACCTCAGTTGAGAAAATGCCTCTATAAGTCATTTTCTTTAATAGTGATTGATTGGGGGAGGGTTCAGCCCATGGTGGGTGGGGCCATCCATGGACTGGTAGTCCTGGGTCATATAAGAAAGCAGGCTGAATAAGCCTTGTGGAACAAGTCAGTAAGTAACAACCCTCCATGGCTTCCACATCAGCTCCTGCCTCCAGGTTCCTGCCCTGTTTGAGTTCCTGTCTTGACTTCCTTCAATGATGGACTGTGATGTGAAAGTGTAAGCCAAATGGACCCTTCTCTCTCCAACTTGCTTTTTAGTCATGGTGGTTTTGTGGAAGCAATAGAAACTTTAACTAAGACAGTACTCTGGCTCAGTTGATTCAAGGTGTTAAGTTCTCCCCACAGTTCCCCTCTGAGACCCCCGCGGACCAGCCCTCTGCAGAGCACCGGAAAGTGAAGAACAAGTTGGTTTCTGGGTAACAGGCGCCTAACCTCAGGAGTGAGTTTTTATGGACCTCTTACACCATTTATTCATTGACAAACACACATTACTGCTATATTTTTTTTTTCAACTGACAGTTGTAAAAAAAAAATTAATACTCCACCAATTTTCTTGTTCTTAGAATGTTCCCCTTCTCCTGAATAGATCAAAGCTACACGAGAAGCATTCAGTAGAGGGCTGTGTAAACACTGCTTGTTTAAAAGGATCAAGCCTCACCCATAACAATGAACAACATCCTAGCATCCAGATAAGCAGCTGCAAAAGCCGGGGAAGAGGTTGGACAACTGCCCATTATCAGTACGGCCAGTATACTGAAGCCTGTGTAGGTAAAGGAAACTAACTTCACTAACTTCAGTGATTTCACACCCACGTTTGCTTTTTTTGCTTTTTTTTTTTTTTTTTTTTGGTTTTTCGAGACAGGGTTTCTCTGTGTAGCCCTGGCTGTCCTGGAACTCACTCTGTAGACCAGGCTGGCCTCGAACTCAGAAATCCGCCTGCCTCTGCCTCCCAAGTGCTGGGATTAAAGGCGTGCGCCACCACTGCCCGGCCCACGTTTGCTTTTTATTGGAAGATATTTTATTAAGAGCAAAGGTTTTTCGTATCATTGTTTATAAACTCTTAGTAGTCTACAGGGAAACAAAGAAATATATCTTTAAGGAACTTTTGACAAACATTAAAGACATTTTCATGGGGAGACCTAGAGAGATGGCTCAGTGGTTAAGAGCACTGGCTGCTCTTCCATGAGACCCTGGTTAAATTCCAGCAACCATATGGCAGCTCACAACTGCTTATAGAGCTACTTGCAGGGTATCAAACACCCTCATCTGGCCTTCAAGGGCACCAGGCACACAGACTCATATGCAGGCAAAACATTAATATACATAAGATAAATGTTTTGTAATTAAAAATATAGAGAGATAAAGTAGAGATAGAGATAGAGGTAGAGGTAGAGGTAGAGGTAGAGGTAGAGGTAGAGGTAGAGGTAGAGGTAGAGGTAGAGGTAGAGGTAGAGATAGAGAGGTAGCTTGGCTGGGGCTGGCGAGATGGGTCACCAGGTAAAGATGTCTGCTGCCAAGCCTGAAGGCCTCAGTTGCATCCTCAGGACTACATGGCGTAAGGAAAGAACCAACTTCCAAAACTCATCCTCCCACTTGTTTACCCTAGCCATGAAACCTGTGTTTGTGTGTGTGTATCATTCACAATGAGAAACACTAACATTAAAAATACCAGTCACTTCCACACTGATCAGTAAAATCGAGTTTTTTAATTTTTGACCTTAATTCTAGCTCACGGTTCTTTAAGCGACTCTAACGTCTGGGTTAAGTTTTCCCAGAGGTCTCTATACTAAAGGCTTAGTCGTCAGTTTGGCACTTTAGAAGGTAGTGGAAACCTCTAGGAGGTGGGGTCTAACAAATGTTTAGGTCATTGGAGGAACACTGTAGAAGGAGATAATATGTCTTCCTCTCTTTGCTTTCGGTCTGCCATTGTCACAGTGACAGTAAGGCCCATTAAGGACACTATTTCCTTCTGGTCAAAAGAATGAAGACACTGGTTTGGATGGAGACATTCCAGTTGGACAGGTCAGTGATGTGACTAAGGGACCACCCTTCAAGAAGGAGGTTATCACCCAGAAAAGTCAAGCTCGCCTTAAGCCATGCTAAAGAGGTGGGAGGAAGGATTCGCTCTTTAATGAGATAGTGCACATTCCCTTCCCAGAATGCCTCCGGTGAAATCCTGCAGGCTCCCTTGAAGCCCTGATCCAGAAAGAAGTAACTTCGTTTTCTTTTCTGTCTCTTTCTTTAGGAAGCTTTCTTCCTGTTATTTGGGCTTCCTTGGTCTTTCTCTGAAGCTCCTCTTTCTGTCATGTGGCTGACCGCCATGCCAGCTTAACTCAAAAGGCATGATGGGTAAAAGGCATGATGGGTAATTTTCCTTCTCCCCAGGAGGCTGCCAAGATTTACAGCTTGCCTGCCCTAGGTGTTTCTCTTTCAAACTCTAATTGTCCTTAAGCTTCTATTTGAGTCTGTTCTTAAGTTCTTTTATTAATGAGACTAAGAACCCTAACAGGGGACCCTGGTTAACACCACGAAGCAAGCAGCTTCCTCTACCATCCTGATGTGTTACCTCAAGCACGTGTCCAAAAAGCAACAGAGCCAGCCAATAATGGACCAAAACCATGATAGACCAAAACAATAATGAATAAAACTATCTTTTGTTTATTTACCTCAGGTGTTTGTTATAGTAACAGAAAGTTGACTAACACAATGGGCAAATAGCGTGTCCTCTTGATCTTTGAATTTTTAAACAGATTTTTTTTAATGTGGTGTGTGTATGCACATGAACTCATGCATGCATGTGTGTACCATGTATGTTGGTACCTGCAGAGTCTAGAAGGTGTCAGATTCCCTGGATCTGAAGTTACAGGAAGTCATGAGCCATCTAATCTGAGTGTCGGGGATTGAACTTGGGTCCTCTGAAAAAACAGGAAGTGCTCTTGACTGCTGAGCCATCTCTCTAGCCCCAGTCTTGGATTTTTATTTGTTTATTGGCACTGATGTGTGTGCATGATTAGGTGGGTGGCATGTATGCTGCGGCACTTGTGTCGACTTCTGAGGACACCTTTGTGAAGTCACTTCTCTCCTATCTTCATGTTGTTTCCAGGACCAAACTAAAGTCATCAAGCCTGCATGACATGTTCTTTTTACACACTGGGCTCTCTTGTGGGCCTGATCTTGGATTCTAAATATATTAACTTAGAATTTTAAGGGTTTTCTTTTTCTACTATGCACAGGTCAATGTTCCGTCTTAGAAACAGGCTGCTAATGGAATCAGCTAGGGAAAGAGCTTTCAAACAAGACAATGTTTCCTTTGTGGATGGGTCAATGCAGAGAACAGGAAGGGAAGAGCCCCACTTTCAAATACAAAGCCCACTGGTTCTTTCTTTCCTCATTGTCTACTTCCCTCTACAACAATAAGGAAGGAAAACTCCTGCTAGCAGTCCCCAAAGGCGTAACTAAATTATAAGACAGTTTTCTAAAGAGATTAAACATTTCTATGGTTATAAAGATCATTTGCACTGTGGTTCTGATTTTAAATACTCTGGTTTGAAATATGGGAACACGGAGATCATCATTTGGAGGTCTTCTGTCAGGGTTTTTTTTGTTTTTTGGTTTTTTGGTTTTTTTGCAGCTTCCTGATAGGAGCAACAGAAGAATAGTAAGTATATGTTCAGATTATAAGTCACAGGCCCGGGTTAAAACCCAGTGCCATGGAGACAGAGAGAAAGAGAAAGGGAGAGGGGAGGAGAGGAGAAGAGAGAGAGAGAGAGAGAGAGAGAGAGAGAGAGAGAGAGAGAGAGAGAGAGAAAGGGAGAGGAGAGGAGAGGAGAAGAGAGACAGAGACAGAGACAGAGAGAAAGGGAGAGGAGAGGAGAGAGAGAGAGAGAGAGAGAAAGGGAGAGGAGAGAAGAGAGAGAGAGAAAGGGAGAGGAGAGGAGAGAGAGAGAGAGGGAGAAGAGAGACAGGGGGACAGACAGACATGGCACACATGCATGCACATGTTCACACCATATAAAAATACATTTATTTTAAAAATATTTAAAGATCAAGAAAGAGACAGAGAGAAAGAATGGGAAGAGAGATGAAGGCGGAGATAGAAAGAGATGAGAAGGGAGGGAGGGAGGGAGGGAGGGAGGGAGGGAGGCAGATCACTGAGTCGCAGTGCTCCTATCCCCTTGGTGTGTGGTAGCCCTAGCTCTCTAACTAGGACAGATAGCAACAGAATCCTTATGGTCCCAGACACACGTCTTTTGCATGTTCTTGTGGTGGTTTGTGCTTCTGCTTTTGAATAGGCAATTAAGGCTATTTGAATTCATGCTGCTGTCCAAACTTTTCAAGATACAAACTGCATCTTACCAAAAAAGTCGAGGAACTAAAGTGGCCCATCACTCTAGACCAGAGGGCACATTCGTTCAGGCAATAAACAACTCCGGATTGAATTCATCTATGTCTAATTCAGAGGTTTATTATTGTTGTTGTTATTATTATTATTTAAACATGGTTTTCTTTCAAACCAGTTCAGTCTCTTTTTTTTCCTCAAATTGTTTATATGAACAGGAAAAAACTTTTAACACAAAACCAGAACAAAATCCTGTATCTACCTGTTGGCAGATGTTGATTTTCTCATTTATATAAAAATCCTTCATTGTTGTGAAGAAATCTCACAGTATTTTCCTTTAAGAAAAAGGACACACGGGGCATGCTAGGACACGTTTTTAATCCCAGTACTTGGGAGGCAGAGGCAGGTGGATCACTGTGAGCTCAAGGCCAACCTGGTCTACAGAGCGATAGCCAGGACTGTTTGTTACACAGAGAAAGCCTGGGTTGAGATAATTAATTAATTTTAAATGAGATTTTGATGCTATATATCAGAGGAACAGTTGCTGACACCACGCGGGAACCTGGGAATGTAGCAGCAATCCTTAACTTGGTTCTTCTCATGACTGACTTGAACAATGTGACTCCATCGGAGAGCCACTAAGCTTGCCTCTCTGTTGTTCCCCCATGCCATAGCAGAAACTGAGGTTCCTAGCAAAGCCACCTATTCTTTGCTCTCCACCATTACTAATCACATGGAGTATTCTCCTGTTTGTATAAGACACACCACACTCTGCCATTCCTACACCCAGCAGGCCTCACCTGAGCAAAGAATGTTCTTTTCTGTACATATAAGGTCTGACTTTTAGTTCTCTTCCAACCAACACCCCTGCTTCATAACTACTGCCTTAATATTGGAAAGCCAACACTATATATTCTCCCAACCGTAGACTCAGCCTACAATGGACTCCCACAGTGGTCCTCTGGGCTCCAACCATGTGATGCTGAACACAATCTGCAGATGTGCGAGCAAACACACACACACACACATAAAATAAATGTAATTTTTTAAAAACTAAAAATAAGTAAGTCATACCCTGGTCTCTCTCTCAGATCATATAAAATTGTTCACATTCTAAAAAGAAAAGCAATGACGGCAAGAACAAACCAGCTATTGGGGCTGGCAATTGGAAGGATGTGCTGGGTTTTCGGTGTTTTGATGCCAAGCACCCTCTGCGGTATATATTCAACCCACCCAAGAATGAATCCTTGAGGACCAAACAGAAAAAATAGGCCTAGCTTGTAAATGTCTCATTAGCCTGTACTGGGCTTGCTGCCCAACCCAGACTGTGTTCCCAGTGACCTCTTTTCAGGCTTGAGGCCAGAACTTATTTTTGTTAGATCTGGAAGCGATTTATTCCGTTCCCACAAACGCCACGGTATTGTGAAAAGTGCAGGTTGAACAGGGGTGGTGTCTAACAGAGGTGTAAGTGGAGTAGCCAGAAGAAAAGAGAAAGACAAAGACACATGATGAGGAGCACAGTTCAACTCCCTTTGTCAGAACAATCCAAGTTTGATCAACCGGTCTCCGGAGCTAAATTCCCACACCAGCTTGAGATAATTAGCCAGTCTCCAAGGGAAAACCTCCAGCATAGCAAGCCACAGGGGGACAGAGAATACAGACAGAGAAGGCTATTCACTGATCACTGATGTGTTCCCAACCCTACACCAGTTGTCAGCTGACTTATCCTTCAGAAAATTCCATGAGAAATGACAGGAAAGTAGAGGCAGCCTCTCCTTAACTGACAGGACAGAGCCTGGTTATGCATAAAACCTGGGAAGCTAACAATAGTGACAGAAGTCACTATGTTACTTGAGCAAAACTGTACTGGATACTGCCTTTGCACATGGCTCCCTTTTCAGGCTCATTGGTAAGGACAGATGTTTACACCAAAATTGGTTGGCAATCTTGAGGAGGAGTAACAGGGTCCCCCCCATTTATTTGGACAGACTGCCACATAGCTCCAAAGTTTCAGACTTGGGGTGAACTCCAGAAGGCCAGGCTTCTGGTAGTGTTCGTGGTTACCCCACTCTCCAGGGAAAGATTGACAAAATATATTGGTTACTTTTCTCGTGGCTGTAATAAAATGCCTAACAAAAGCAATTTAAAGAAGGAAGGAAGGAAGGGTTGCTGGGCTCACAGTTTTGAGAGCACAGTCCACCATAGTGGGGAAGGCATGGGACTAGGAGCGTAAGACAGTTGGGCACACTGCATCTGCTATCATGAAGCAGGAAGATGAGTGCTGGCTCTTAGCTTGCTTTTTCTTTCATCAATAGGAGATTCCAGCTCATTCAAGATGGGTCTTGCCTCCCCAATTAAACCTTGCTGAAAATACCCTTACAGATGCTCCTAAAGGTAGATTTCTACAGTGATTCTAAATCCAGTCAAATTGACAGTCAAGATCAGCCGTTAGGCTGAGCTGGCCAGCCAGCCATCATGAGTGTCTTAGTTAGAGTTACTATCGCTACGGATGAAACACAATGACCAAAACAAGTTGGGGAACAAAGGGTTTATTTGGCTTACACTTTCATATCGCTGTTCATCAATGAAGGAAATCAGAACAAGAACTTAAACAGGGCAGGAACCCGGAGGCAGGAGCAGATGCATGGAGGGGTGCTGCTTACTGGCTTGCTCCTCATGGCTTGCTCACCCTGCTTTCTTATAGGACCCAGGACCATCAGCCCAGGGATGGCACCACCCACAAAACGCTGGGCCCTCCCCCATCAATCACTAATTAAGAAAATGCCCCACAGGCTTGCCTACAGCCCAATCTTATGGAGGCATTTTCTCAATTGAGGCTCCCTTCTCTGAGACTTGTGTCAAGTTCACATAAAACTGGCCATGATAGTGAGCCTACAGAAACAAACTTTGGGGCCCCCCAATTTTTTTCCTTTGATATATTTCAAGTTAGCTTTTCTGACAGATCAGGACAAAATCAACTGTAAAAGGCTGCCCACTTATAGAAGCAACTTTCATCATTCACATTAGTGAATGAATAGCTACCAGGTGTGAGGGGACACTTGTACCTGAAATCATCCTTCTACCCAGGAAAGATGCTTACACAGAAAGGATTGGGAACTCTTGCCAGTTGGCTCAGAGATTTCCACAGGTGGCTGTTACTCAGGAGATTATCTGTATGAGAAAATAGTCCCAGTTCACTGTGCACCTCTCCCAGCTGCCTTTCCTAGCTTCCTCCCGGCTGCTTGCTACCTTCAGAGACTCAAGCCTCTGAGTGTGTGTGTGTGTGTGTGTGTGTGTGTGTGTGTGTGTGTGTGTCCTATGGGTGGGCACATTGATAAATTCCTGTTTATTCCCTTCTCTCTTGTCAGTCTGTCTACTGCCAGTCTATTTCAAAATAAATTATCAAAATTGTCATAGGACAAAGAATTAACTGAAGCATCCCTAAGGAAACCATCTGGCTGGAAGAAAATTAGCCTGCATACGGCAAGACAGCCAAAGTCATCGGTGATTTTATTTAAAGACAAAAGAAAAGAAAGGAAGGAAGGGAGGAAGGAAGAGAGATACAGTGTCTTTCAACACAAGCCAACAGCACTGACCTGTGACCCTGGGAAGCTGAGGATACTGGAGAGATGAAAGTGATGAGATGTCCTCTAACTATGTCCCTTCAGCACTCATTCCTTCAGGTGTCCACCCAACAGGGCTCACAGGGGGTGCCACACACTAGATACCATTCTAGGAGCCGGATAACAATGGCAAACGTACTCTTCTATCAACTGTGTAAACCTGGCTTGCTTGAGAAATATCTAAAAATGGCAGTAAACAAGAGAAAAAACATCAGAATTTGAACCCGGAAATATGTTGCATTCTTAATGTCAGGTCCAAATTCTGGCAGTTAGACAAAAGCCAGCAATTCTCAGAAAGCCCATTCCCCTACTAAAGGAGCCAGCCATATCTTTATCCCTGGCAGAAGGGACAAGTGGCTATCTGTGGTACCTTTTATCATGCTGATCTCCAGGCTCCTTCAGGATCACAAGTACTACGTACACATTTTAAGATCCATGCTGGCTCCTGGCTCTTCTCCTCTGGCTCCCTACCCTAAACTTCTCCATCTCAGAGCTTCCCTTCCCCTGCTATTCTGGCAATGTGCTCTCTTGCCCCTCCCCTCCTCTTGTTCATCTTTCTCTTCCTCTCTTGCCCCGCCCCCTTCCCATGGCCAAGTCCAATCTGCTGGCCATGTTCACTCGACTACTTCCTCTCCTTACTCTGGACTCTTCCAAAAAGCTTCTGGCTGTTCTCTCCCTCATATCTATGGGGAAAAAGAATTACCCTCAACCATACCTTGGATCTGTCTTGTCATCAGTTTATATAATTAACTTTTGCAGTATACAGTTTTCTTTTCAATGTATATGAATCAACTATTTTCACCACTACAATAGCTGGGGCTGGTTGAGTGTGGGTGTTTGGGGGTTGGTTTGTTTAGCTGGTTGGGATATTTTTGAAGACAGTCTCATACTGTGCCCTAAGATGGCCTAGAACTCTGCTTGGGTAGGCCAAGCAGAACTTTCAGGAATCCTTCTGTCTCAGCGTCCTGTACGATGGTGACAAAAGCGTGAAATCCCAACGTTCAGGAAGTAGAGTTAGGAATTGTCAAAAGTTCAAGTTCTTAGGTATGTGTGAGTATGAGGCCAGCCTGGGCTACATGAGAGCCTGTCTCAGTATTATAGAGAGAGACTAGTAAGGCAGGGACTGAGGGTGTGTGGAGTTCACTCTGTAACAGCTCATTCTCTGGAAATAACTGGAGGCCTGTGGGAACTCATTTTGTCCTAAGGCCATCATTTAAAGGTCCCCCTCTCTCTTCGCATCATGATGCTAAAGACTTCTGCACATGAGCTCAGGATAACTATTCAAACCACAGCTCACATTGTCTTCTCCTCGTGTGTGTGCAGTACTGTGCTGTGGATGACTTTCTCACTTGCTGTGTTCAGTTCAGCAAATTGCAGTCAGGCTAAAAACTAGTTTCCTATGCAAAGGAGCTTGTATTCACTTCTAACCAGTGAACTAGACTAGTGGACTTGGAGGTGGGGGTTAGGATGAAATGGACCCTAAAGCCCCAAAGCCCCGCTTACCCTATGAATTGCAAGGCAGGTTAGAGAAAATGGCTCCACAGCTCCCAGCAGACTATGGGCTATGAGTGCACCATGTCCTGATGGGACCTGTTTATAGCCCTAGGCACACCTGGGTCAGGCAAGGGAGGGGCATTTCCTCAGTGGGGGTAACAACACAGTCTGTTGTGCTTGACCACCAGGCTACTTGAGAGGGAGCTCAACATGTGTTTTGAGCTCTTGCTGAGAACAGCAGGGCAGGTGTGAGGAGACCCAGCTCCTGCAAAAACAATCATTTCTTCAAGAGCTTACATTACTTCAAGCCAGTGAGATTCTTACTCATCCGCACCTACATTTAAGTTCAATCTATTGCACTTTGGCAATGGTGTAACACTTAGGATCCTAGTCTTCAGATCACATAAGAGCAGTCTGGCACCAAGGAAAGCGAGAGTCCTGACAACCCGAGTTTGAGCCCCTCCCCCCTAATGGGGAATTTTCTCAGAAACCACATTGCAGAATAATTCCTACTGACCGTCTCATATCCATCTGCTTACATTCACCAAATTTTATCAGTTGCTTTTTTTTTTTTTTAAACACTCTAGGAAAAAAACAACAACAAAAAAAACCGGTATTACCCATTTCCCCAAGTCTAACAGCCCAGCAGTGAACACCATGGTTACTAAATGTTTGTGCACCTGCTTTCTCATGGCCTTAGGGTAAACATCCGAGGTGAATTTCAACTCAAAGGATAGATACATTTTTATGGCTTTTGAAATCAAATTGCTCCCTCAAAGAAGGAGCTATTTTTGTTCCCACTAGTCTTGTGTGGAAGTATTTATTCCCCTATAATTGTCTCTTTGTTGAGTACTGCAATAAAACAAAATTGCTAATATGATAGACGAATAAATAAGCTACTTCTTTCTATGAATTTCTTTATAGCCATTGGGACCATAGATTCTGTTTGCTGTATACTTTTTATGTGAATTAGCTGTTTATATAGTTTGTAAGTGTTCTTTATACAGCAAACATTCCACATGTATATATTTTGCAAAGAATAAGCTTTTTTAAAAATTTGAGTGTGTGTATGTAAGTATGTATGTATGTATGTATGTATGTATGTATATATGTATGTTTCTGAGTCTGTGTCTATGTGAAGGTATGTGCACTCTTCCCTGATGGTTGCATCTAACACTTTCCCAATCACATTTTTAAAGGACTAGATTATTTTGAAAGGTGGTCCCTTAGGCATGGCAGTTACAGGCCTTTAGTCACCAACCCAGCTCACCTCGTACACACTTAAAATGCTGAGGACCAAGCCTAGCGTCTCACACTTTCTAGGAAACTGCTCTACCATGGAGCTACACATCCAAACCCTCTTTTTAATTCTTTAGACTATGCCCAAAACAAAATACATCATACTGTGATCCAATGTATTTGAATGGAGTTATATGTGTATACATATAAAATAAACATTCATGTCTATAATAGAAGTATTCGTTTTATAGAACAGTACTCTGCTTAATACCTGCCATTTACATAGCTTTTTTTTTTTTCTTCTTAGGCTAGTTGATAACAACTAAATTGGATCCACAAATCATTTATAAGACCCAACCCACAGGTGAAGAAACATCATTAATAATTTAATTATAAATGCTGAGGATCCAGAAAAGAGACACCAGTCCATACCTTCCCCCTAGAAGTGTCTGGGATATGGTTATTCAAGACTAAATGGTAGGGGACTAGCGAGATGGCTCAATGGTTAAGAGCACTCAGTGGCTATTCTGCCAGAGGACTTGGGTTCAATGCCCAGCACCTACATGGCAGTTCACAACAGTCTGTAACTCCAGTTCCAGGGGATCTGGCACCTTCTTACAGACATGCATACAGACAAAACACCAATGCACATAAAAATAAATTTAAAAATCCTTAAAAAGAGAAAGACTCAGCTAGAGAATATTGTTATTCTTGTTTGACAGCTAAGAAAATCGAGCCTGGGGAGCTAAGAGCTGGGGCTGTAAATACTGCTTTGTTAGTAAAAGCACGTGCCCTGCAAGCACAGGGTTCTGAGTTTGATCTTCAGAGCCTACATGGTGGCACCTGCTTGTGTTCTCAATACCAGGAAGACAGAGGTATGCAGCTCTCTGGGGCTGGCTGCCTAGTTAGTCTAGCCTACTAGGCAAACCCCGGGCCAATGAAAGATCCTATCTAAAGAAAAAAACAAAGGTAAGAGAAATCTGAAGAAGGACACACATGTATACACCAGCACACACATGAACACATGAGTACACACCTGTACACCACACATCAATAAGTTGAAAAGAAGAGGAGAGCCAGACAAAACTCATGCCCTATCTATGAGCAGAGGCACACTGGCCTGCTGCCTTGGGCTTCAAAGAGTCCAGGGTCCTCAAGCAGAATCTCTTAGAACTTGGGTTTCTCTAGCCACTCACTTCAAACCTCTTTTTCTTCTCTTTGATGTTTTATTATCTCCAGCGAAGCTGGACACTCAGCTTGCTCTATGAAAAGTTAATGGTGGCTTGGTTTTCATGCTGGCAAGGGCACCATCAAACTGGCAGGAAGTCCACTCAGGCAAGTTCAAAATAACTCTGCCAGCAACTCACTTAATAACATCATAGCCAGGAAGTTCTCCTTGAGATCTAATCTACATCCATATGGCAGCAACTTATAAATAAACTTTAATTTCCCACCCCATAACCAGAGTGCCCAAGGACTATGTAAAACAGTAACTGAGTGCATAACAAACACAGCCAGGAAGAGAATTGGCTAATTTGCATGTGAACCATTGTAATCCTCAGAAAAAGGTGTCACATGTTAAAAAAGACTCTTTACTTTAAAAAAAAAAAAATATTAGTCCCATAATTAAACACCTGCTAAGAGTAGTTGCAAATACTCAATAATTCTTATTTAAAGAAGAAAGCTCCGTACTTTGATTCCTTTTGTTGTTGGAAAGATATGTACACTGCTCCTTATCTAAAGACTCGAGGCACAGAACTCCCAGAACTCCCGCTGGGGCAAATTAGGAACAATACTGAGCCGAATTGAATGGACCTTTCAAATTCTCTGCACCAGAGAAAAAGGTTCCCCAAGTCCCAGGTGTCCGTTGGAGGTGGGTGGGCCGGGGTTTCAGAGTTGCCTATTAACTCTCTCACCTCCCCAGATAGCCAAGTGACAGCTGCAGTGTGGTTTCTTTGAAGTGTCCGAATTCTGGGGCGGCACTTCAGAGGGCACAGGCTTCTCAGGCAGGTATGTTTGCTGGACACACCTGGTAGCTGCCAAGCACACAGCCACAGATGGAAGGCAGGAATTGTCTAAGCCAGTGGTTCTCAACCTTCCTGTTACCTCGGCACTTTAACACAGTTCCTCCTGTTGTGGTGACCCCCAGCCATAAAATGATTGCGTTGCTACTTCATAACTGTAATTCTGTTACTGTTATGAATTGTAGTGCAAATGTTTGGGAAGATAGAGGTTTGCCAAAGGGGTCACAACCCACTGGTTGAGAACCACTGGCCTATGCCAAGGGGTCCTTTAATGAAGTGTGACCAACTGACACCCCTTCAAGGAGACAGGGTGAGCTCAGAGATGAATTAAGTATGTCAAAATATGTTCTTTTTGAGGGGGAAAAAAAACCTGTCTTCTCTACTAAGGACCATCATTGCACAGATGCATGGGGGGGGGGGGACTTTGATTGGCAAGTGCCCAGTGTGAGAAAACAAATCTTATTCACATGAGCAAGAGTTGAGAGCCATCTGTTAACACAGACTTGGTTAAAAGCAACCTGTCAGTAGAAAGCTAGGGAATGTGTGTTCTGTTGTAAGTGGAAATGCGAACCACCATAAAAATAGATACTAACAAACCAAAGGGACCACATAGAGGTCAGACACAGAACATGAGGAATCCTGGCCTCCTTTCAAGTTGGCTAGACACCACTCAGACCATACCTTATACGAAGACATTGCCAAGTAGCCTTAAATAAGTCACCTTTGGGAGGGTCTGCCGAGTATCGAGTATTACTCAGCCCTTACTATATCTGTGTGGGTGTAAACAAAACACCATGAAAAGTTATGGTGTGATATAGATAGCTACGGCCTTCTTTACCCAGCATTTGCCTCTGGGGGAAAAAAAAAAAGGACATCCCATGGTTCGAATAGAAGTCTGAAAACTGTAAGACATTGAGCAAATCGATGTAATATTTCCACTTCTGTTCTACCCTCCAAAAGGAGTTATGTGCATTAAGTAAGTGAATGCATACACAGGCGCTGGGCTAGTGTCCAGTGCTTAGCAACAGCTCAACAAACATTAACCAATACTCTGTCTGCCTGTTGCAAGGAAATAGGTAACAGGGTGAGATGTGGCCTGCAAGAAAACCACAGTCCCACCCAGCCCCATGGACCACATTGACTTCAATGAACTGTATCTGCATTCTTAAGTCATTTGTTTCATTTGTTTCTGGAGGAAATGTCCAGTGCCAGATTCTTGCAGTCTGCTTATGCCCTCCCACCCCCTACCAGCTTCATGAAGCTCAGCAGGAAACAGGAATATCCTCAACTTAAACACCTCCTCCCAACAGCCTGCCTGCCATTCAGATCACTCAGCTCCTGAGCTTCTTGCAAGTATTACATGAGAAGGGGATTGTGACGCCCGAGTATGGTAACTGGCACACAGGAAGGGTGCCAACATGGTGGCTCTTACGGTGCTCCCGTAGAACCGATGTCTGGAGCAGCACAGGACTATTTACCATGGACATGACTATTTCTAGCACGGAGCTAGCTCTTCTACACAGTGCAAGATAACTCTAGCGCACAGCCTTGCTTCACACACATTTCACAGTATCAGAAAGAATACAGAGACTGGCCTGGGTTTTAATATAGACTTTGCTACTTACTATATTACTTAACCTCTGTAAGTCTCAGTGGTCTCATCTCTAGGAAGAAGGAAGGGAACTGGAGAGGTGGCTCAATGGTTAAGAGCACTGGCTGCTCTTCCAGAGGTCCCGAGTTTAATTCCCAGCACCCACATGGTGGCTCACAACTGTCTGTAATCCAGTTCCAAGTGATTTGATACCTTCACACAAATATGCTTGCAGGCAAAACACCAATGCACATAAAATAAGGATAAATAAATCATGTTTTAAACAAAAAGTAAAAGAAGGGATTAGAAAAATAAGATATTGGGTTTATTTTGTAGATATTTATATTTACTATTTTAAATTATGTGTACATGTGTATGTATTCCTGTGGGAATGTGTCTGTGAGAGTGATATGGAAGCCAGAGGTATCTGAGGTCCTGGAGGCAGAGTCACAGACAGTCATGGGCTCCCTGATGTGGGTGCTGGGAATCAGACTCAGACCCTCTGAAAGAGCAGCAAGTGTTCTTGACTGCTGGGCCAGCCCTCCAATGATAATATCTAGCTCAACGTCTGGTGGTTTGCCATTATCAATGAGACACTTGTGATACCAGCTTTACCTATTGGTTCTCCTTTCACACATGTTACATATTCCTTTTTTTGTAAGCAATAAGCATGGGCATTTTTCTCAGAGAGAGTAATCCCACCTAGGAAACAGCAGCACACTGAATAAGAACGACCACCCTAGACTCATATAAGTGAATGCTCAGGAAATGGCACGATTTGAATGATTAGGAGGTGTGGCCTTGATGGAAGTAATGTGTCACAGGGGTGGGGGTTTAGGGGTGTGGGGGGGTGGCTTTGATGTTTCAGGGGCCCAAGCCAGACCCACACCAGGCCCACGCCAGGCCCACTGCCTCTCTCTTCCTGCCGCCTGCAGATCCAGATGCAGAACTTGCAGCTGCCCCTCCAGTCCCATGTCTGCTGCCATTCTGCCTGTGGGCTACCATGCTTCCTGCCATGAAGGATGATAGACCAAACCTCTGAAACTGTAAGCCAGCCCCAATGAAATGCCTTCTTTTATAAGAGTTGTGATGGTCATGGTGTCTCCTCACAGCAATAGGACACTGACTAAGACAACATACTGGGTTCAGCGGATCCACCGTGCTTCCGGCAGGCAACACTACAGATCTGGCTGGCCCCAGCCAGCATGGAGAATGCAGGAATTCACTTCAATAACCATCTTTCCTGTCTTAGTCAGTGTCCTATTGATGTGAAGAAATACCCTGACCATGGCAACTCTGATGAAAGAAAGCATTTCATTGGGCCTTGCTTACAGTTTCAGAGAGTCCATTATCCTCATGGCAGGGAGCATGGCACAGGCAGACATGGTAGGCGAGAGTTCTATATCTGAATCCATAAGCAGCAGGAAGAGAGTCACAGGGCCTGGCTTGGGCCCTTGAAACCTCAAAGACCACCCTCCCGTGACGTACTTCTTCCCAAAAAAGCCACACCTACTCTAACAAGGCCACGCCTCCTCCTGGTGCCACTCCCTATGACCAAGCATTCACATATATGAGGCTATGGGGCCATTCCTAGTCAAACCAGCTCAATTCCCTTTCTCCCAATACCTCCTCATTACTTCTTTGTTCTCATGATTACCCAGGCGATGTCTTGGGGGCCGATAACTCATAGGTACATGTTAATACACAAAGGTATGCTCATACACACATGCCCGATTCATGGATTTAGCACCGGGTTTGCTATTTGAAAAACTTTTAAAGTTTATTTTTGACAGTTTCATGCGTGTATAAAAATGGATCCTAAGCCGGGCAGTGGTGGCGCACGCCTTTGATCCCAGCACTCGGAAGGCAGAGGCAGGCGGATTTCTGAGTTCGAGGCCAGCCTGGTCTACAGAGTAAGTTCCAGGACAGCCAGGGCTATACAGAGAAACTCTGTCTCGAAAAACAAAAAAAAAAACAAAAAAAAAAAAAAAATGGATCCTAGATTTAGATCCCCCCACTCTCCCTCTCCCTCCCTCCAGACTCCTAGCCCCTCCCCTTCACTTTCTTGTCTTCCTATTTATTTTTTAATAACTTACTGAGTCCAGTCAGCGCTATCTAATGCATCCTCTTCTTAGGTAGGTAGGTTTATATGGTAGAGATGTACCCGTGACCTCCCAAAGGCCAAACTCCTAATTAACACAGTTTTGTTAAGGTTCTATCCCAGTCATGGCCAAGACCAAGGCCTGTACAGTCTCTCACATGATCTCTGTCCTTACTCACAGGCTTCTCTGACACAGTTCTCTGTTGATCCTCTCAGTGGCTGCCACAAGGATCAC
>CM052707.1:72681756-72710078 GCA_028551405.1 Uromys caudimaculatus | reverse complement strand
ACTCTGGAAATCAGTTTGGTGGACCCTCAGAAAAATGGACATAATACTACCTGAGGACCTAGCTATACCACTCCTGGGCATATACCCAAAAGATGCTCCAACATGTAATAAAGACATATGCTCCACTATGTTCATAGCAGCCATATTTATAATAGCCAGAAGCTGGAAACAACCCAGATATCCCTCATCAGAGGAATGGATACAGAAAATGTGGTACATTTACACAATGGAGTACTACTCAGCTATTAAAAACAATGACTTCATGAAATTTGCAGGCAAATGGATGGAACTTGAAAATATCATCCTGAGCGAGGTAACTCAGTCACAAAAGAATGAACATGGTATGTACTCACTGATAAGTGGATATTAGCCCAAAAGGTCAGAATACCCAAGTATTTATAGTAACCGCTGGACTGAGAGTGAGGTCCCAGATGGAGAAGTTGGAGAAGTGACTGAAGGAGCGGAGGGAGTTTGCAGTCCCATGGAGGGAGCAAAAGTGTCAACTGGCCCGACCCCCCAGCCCCCTTCTTCCTCCTGGACAATGGACCACCAACCAAAGAATACACATTGAGGGACCCATGGTTCGGACCACATATGTGGCAGAGGAGGGCCTTGGCCATTAGGGGGAGGAGAGGCCCTTGGGCCTGAGGGTGTTAGAAGCCCTAGTAAAGGGGAATGTCAAGGTGGGAATATGGGAGTGGGTGGGTGGGAGGTGGAATACCCTCATAGAGGCGGGGGAAGGGGAGGGATAGGGGGTTTCCAAAGAGGAGATCTGGAAAGGGGGAAACATTGGAAATGTAAATAAAGTATCAAAAAAAAAAAAAAAAAAAAAAAAGTCGTGCATCGCCACTGTCCTGTGTTCTTTATAAAGTGACTGGAGTCTGAAGATTTTACTCCTTTTGTATTTCTTTGTCTTGTTTGTTGGTGCTGGGATGGAGCTCAGTCTCTTGCACACACCAGGCAAACACTGTACATAGACCTATGCTCATGGACCCTTCACTTTCTTCCAATCACTTGGCTGGACCTTCATGGCTTCTTTAATTATCTGAGGAAGGACTTTCTGCTTCCCTCTTGCTCCCTCCTCCCACAGCTGATTTTGGAGACAGGGCGTTCTGTAGCTCATGCTATCCTTGATTTTGTATTGTAGCTGAGGATGACCTTGAACTGATCTTCCTGCCTCCACCTCTTGAGTACTGGGGACACAGGACCTGTGCCGCCACTTACGGTTTAATGCAACTGCCAAGCACTGCGCATGTTAGGCAAACATGGTATCGACAGAGCCACATGCTCGGCTGTGCTACTGTATTCTCGAGTGAGGAAGAGACTGTTGAAATTCTGAGGTTAGGGTTAACCAAAGCTGCTGGTTTTCTAATTTATTGACAAGTATGAGGCTAAATGACAAAGTTAACTTTTGTCTTTTCCATTTCTCAGTCTGTGCAATGAATTTCCCTAGAGAGGTCAAAGATAGAAGAGCTGGGTTGATCAGGGCCCTCATCACCTCCAAGAGCTGACGGTTGGCTTGGCAGAGAACAGACTGAGAATGCAGGATGGAAGTTAGGCACTCTAGTGGGATTAAGACAAAGCATTGAGCTCCCTCAGCTCTTCCTGAAGTGTCTTTGAAGGTGAGGGATTTAAACTGGAGCATGAGCTTTGAGGTACTCACTCTGCACCTCAGCACCTCAGGAGACCGGCTTGTCTGTGACAGTAACTTTTTGAAGTCATTGCTCCAGTTTGTTTTGCAAAAGAGGCTGTTGTAAGCCTCGTTAGAATTCCCAATTCATAAATAAGAAAGGAATTAGATACTCCCACCTCAGGAGTGACCGTTCGTGTATATAGTATGGGCTCACATGGCTGGCTCTGTGGTAGGCACTGTTTGAGAAGTGAGAAAGCAGCTGGATGAAATTTCAGCCTTCTCCAAGCCTGCATCCCAGTCAGGGAAGTAGAAAACAAGCAGACCTCACGGTAAGAAAGGTTATAGATAAAATCAGAGTAGAGGCTGGGGATCTAATTTGGGATGGGCAATAGCACCCTGTATAATGAGACCCCTAGAGAGAAGGATCAGAGGGCCCCAACTCTCCCTTAGGATATGAGGCTAGACCGTAAGCATTGTTAAATACGGTATGAATATTAACATCATAGAGATTTTTAGTGTATGAATCCTTTAGAGTTTAGGTTTCCTTCAAACACACTGAGCTGTTAAATGCCAGACCAAGCCCTTTGACTGATAACTGTCACATGCCTCACTCACACCCAGCTGCTGTAATCAGGAAGCTTTCGATGAAGCAACCCCTTTCTTTGGCAGTTGCGTTATCACGATGATGGTCTGGCTGCTTTGCACATGGTACATACAGTCTTTCCCGGAAGACTTGTCTGGGAAGAACCAGGAAACCATGTTTTCTGCTGTCAGGAGGCCTTGCTTCAGTCAGAACATGCCTCGGACAACTTAAAGCAGCCTTGGCCCAAAGAAGCTTCTATAAAACTCCAGTTGACCTTATCTGTCCTGTAGTAGCTAGTCTCATTCAGAAAGGCAGGGGTGGGGGTGGAGGTCTGGGGGGGGGGGGACCTCCTGAGTAATGCAATATGTGATTGGTCCATATGCAAATATGAGGCGCTTGTGATTGGTTAAAACTGAGGCTGTGATTGGTGGACTAGAGACTTCATAAATATTCCACATCCCTCTTCTGGTCATATACGCAGATTGCTTCTCTCTGTTTTGGGGTCAACTCACACGGTGTCTCTCCGGTACCTACTGCCTTGTGCCCCAACATTAGACCCCAGTAAAGGCTTCTCCTAAGTGGTCTTTTCTTTTTCTGCTCCAGACACACCCAGAAATGGTGCAGAAGCAACAGAAGAGACCCAGAGATCAGCCAGAAGCAGCAACTCGAGGTCCTGGGCCCTGGAAGAGGGCCACGGAGCGTCGAAGGGTTCAGAACCACGAGTCTGCAAATGGGAATTCCTGGAAAGAAGCTGTGTCTATGGAGACTGGTTGATTGATTGATTGATTGATTGATTAGAACTACAGTACCTCGTAGAGGTTGGAATGTTGCAGGTCCAGAGGCCAATTACCTTATTTGGAGCTAGTTCCGGGCCTCCTAAATGGCCATTTCTTGCTCACCCCTGTGTCAGACCTAACGTCTTGTGACTAATAGATGAAACCCCTTTGGAATCTCTTAACTTAGCAAGCCGATTGTTTCCACCAATCCAACAGCTAAGAATGTTATCAGATGGCATCTTGGACCCATAGACAATCTTCTCCTCCTTGCTGTATCTGTCTCTGATGTACCCACCAATGTGTTTTAAACTTGCCTTGATTTATGAGTTTCTTTGTTCTGTAAAACTATAAAACTTCACAATGGAACATGGAATTTGGAGTAACCTAAATCTTTGTTCTTGGGCCATGGTCACTCAAAATGGCTCCAGAACGAACTCTCTCATTCCCTTCAAGATGAGAGCTATCGTTGTTTGCATCACCGGGTTCTAACATCTGAAATTTTTGAGCTGCAGTCCTATTTGTAATAAGCCTCTCATCTGAACAGGGGGAGCTAGGTCTCTGGGTTTTAAAACATAAAGCAATAAGTCTCTGGTTCTCTGCGCTCAGAGTCGTAAGCCTCTGTCTTTGAAACCCAAAGCATGCTCTGGGCAGAGCACCTAGAGAGCTACGGGTCTTTGGTTTTTAAAACGTGTAGCCATCGGCCTCCATCCTCAGGGCTGAGAACCATTAGTCATTGGGTTTGTAACTCAGTTGTAGCTTCTGGTATTCAAGAATTGCCAACCCTGAAAAGGCATTCCCTTGCTTATTTGTGATTTCCATACAAATAGAGCAAGAGGGCCCTTAGCTAGCTCTTGGAAGAGATGGCCTGGAAGAGGTCTATGAGTGTGCTACATGGATACCTGGGAGAGGACCCTGGTGAGTGAGAACAGGAATGTGCTTGCCATGCCTGGGATAAGAAGGAAGCTTGTTACACTGAGTCATGGTGACTGGTGGGGGCGGTGATGCAGAAGAGAAAAGAACGATGAGTGGTGGGGTGGATCAGGAAGGCTCTTGTAGGTTCTTGTAAGAAATTCTACTTCAACTCTGAGTAAGAAAGCAAGCCAGTTGTGGCCTTTGATCAGAAGAATGACATAATCTGGCTTCTGAAAGGACCGGTCTGATGACTAAGCTGGGGAATAGCTTCGGAGACGCATGCGTGGAAGAAGGGTATCCACTTGGGAGTCAAGTCTTGTACCAGGGTGGTCATGGTTACCAGGGTGGTCCTGGTAGGGATGGGGGAAACCTGGAAGTCTGCCTCCAGACTAAGGTTTCTGGTGTGAGAGAGAGGAGGAAGAGATGACAGTCGCTGTGAGGTCTGAGACAGCTTCTCACTGAGATGGGAAGTCCTCTGAGGGGACAGACTTGTGTTGATGTTAGGACACAGAGTCTGACAAGGTGATGGGGACCCTAAGAGGGGATTGTTCGATCTCAAGGAAACCCGGGACAAATGGCTCCTGAGGTGTCTAATGAATGCATCAAAGCAGTCTCTGGCTGCTTGGTCTTTCCCTACTCACAAGTACCTGTTACAAAGTCATCCTGGTTGCCGTACCTTGTCCTCTACCCTAAACCTCTCCAGTCCCTTCCCTCCCTCCCCTCCCCTCCCCTTCCCCCAGCTTCTCTTTTCTATATGACCTCAGCCATTTTGGTTATGCATCCACTTGGCCTCTGGGTTTCCACACAGCCTGTTTGCTCCTGATTCCTCTCTTAGCCTCCTCCTGTCTCCTGTCTTCTCTTGTTTCCTCCTTTACCCCAAACCCTCTTCATGGCCCAATTTAGTCTGCTAGCCTTGTTTCGTCTGGACCCTTCCAGTTGCCTCTGACTGTGCTCTCCCTCATATCTACAATAAAAACCTTTCCCTCAACCACACCTGGGAGCAGTCATGTCCTCCGTTTTCGTTCACTGCTGACAAAGCAGTTAGGTAGCAGTGTGGACTTCAGGGGTTATGATGGGGCTGGCAAGCTTAATTGGAGAGTTTTAGTGTTTAAGGACAAGGGACAGAGAGGAGCAGAACAGAGCACTTTGCAATAGCCAGTCATTGTAGAATGAAGTCCTCCAGGCAAAGCAGCCGCCATGTTGATTGCATTACGAGAGCCAAGCTATAAGAAAGACTGTCTAGAGAATTGGTTCTCAATCTGTGGGTCTTGACCCACTTGAGTCAGCATATCAAATGTTTATAGTACGGTTCATAACACTCGAAAAATTACTGTTATGAAGTAGAAATGAAAATAACTTAATGGTTGGGGGTGTCTCCACAACATGAGGGGCTGAATTAAAGGCTCACAGCATTAGGAAGGTTGAAGACCACTGATCTAGAACTAGCCTGCTGATTGTTGATGCTCCTCCAGAGAAGAAGGTGGTGGGGAGGATCTGTCCCCCACCTGAGATTCTAGCTGTATCCACTTGCCACCCAAGCAGTGCTGCAAGCAATTCTGCTCTAATTGCATGTGGCCTCAGGGTCAAGGGAGCTGGAGGCTATATAAGTTGGGCAAGGTTAACTAAGGGGGTGGGAGCTCTGTTTCTGTGGCTGTGAGAAGTCATTTTCCATGCTGGGTGCAGGATTTCCAGTCTGAGTGATCTGGGGTCCTCTGTGCTTCTGTAAGTATTCCCCTCACACATGCCCTGAAGATTGGAAGCCTAATAAACTCATTGGTTCCTCGGGGCTAACTTAATGGAATTATACTCTTGGCTGTTTCTTGGTCCTTGGAAGAAGAGGGTAGACACTGTCTTAAGTTCCTTATGGGATGGAATTCTCACGACACAAGGAAACAGGAGACTGGTATAAAGGTAAAAGTCTCTGTAGCTTAAAGCTTTGATCTGGGGTTGGGGAGCAAAGTGAACAGTAGATAAAGAAAACTGTCAATGACTAAAGAGAGTTAGCTGATGCAGGAAGACAACCAGGCCCATAAATGGGGAACAGGTGACCCGTGACACAGTTCGTGAGGGCTCGGATCAAACACTTGTGATTTTTATCCAAAATGTATGCCTGCTTTTTGAGGCAGGCATGGAATGGTTAGGTAAAGAATTTTATATCTCTGAACCACAAAGTTCTTGTGCTTTGCTTGTCAGCTCCATTGCAAGCTTTTAGCTTTTGAGACAAGGTCTTGTTAGGGAGCTCTGGATGGCCTGGAACTCACTGCACATCTAAGCTTGGCCCTGGGCTCTTCACAGTGCTTTTTGTCTCAGTCTCCAGAGTTCTGGGATTACAGGTGTGGACCGCTACACACAGCCTGTTTTTTCCTTGCTCTCCCCTCCACCTCCCTCTCCACCTTGCCCTTCCTCTTCTGTTGTTTTTCAAGACCAAGTTTCTTGCTCTCTTTGTGCTGGCCTGGAGCTCAGAAATCTGCCTGCCTTTGTCTCTGCTTTTGCTGGGACTAAAGGGTTGCACCGCCGTGCCCGGCTTGTTGCAAACAACTTCAACGTGGAAACCTCTAGTTTCTCTGGAAAATTAGCTATGTCAAACGTTGTTTTGCTGGGGTTACATAGGTGAAAGGATGTCTTGCTAAAGCAAATAGATGAAAGACTGCTCTCCTGAAGCAGACACAGGTGACAGGATGTGTGGCTATAGCAAACAGGTGGAAGGACCTGTGATGAAGGAGTCTAAACATGATCCCACAGACAGTGGGAGATGAGTACTGAGCATTGGTTTGGTTTGCCCTGTCTCATTATTCTTCACTAAAAATATGCATGTATTGGTTCACTTTACATACATACACTTTACAACATAGTGTGTTGAGCTCAACTTGTGGTAACGCCGCCATTGGGAGAAACTTGCCCAAGAACTGCTCATGAGGTTCCTGCAGCAGCTTGCTGATTCCTTGGCCTCACCTCAGGCCGGTTGGTGAGCCTGGCAGTTTCCTCAGGATTGAACTCTAGCTGCCCGGTGTCTGCTTGCTGAAAGGACTGAACTGCAGCTGCTGAATCAAATTTGGTGTTTGCTATGGGACTGAGGTGCTGCCAAAAAAAGATCAAGCTTGTCCCCAAAGAACCATTGCTGAACAGGTCCCCTTCCCCCCCCCATATCCTGATAACTTCTCTTCCACTACCTCTGCTGGGTGGTGGGCTAGAGGAGAGGCTGCACCCTTATTAAAAGTAGGTTGCGAAAATGTATGCCCACACAACTTCTTGTCTTGTTTTTAAATATGTATTTACGTGCGTCAGTGTTTACCTGTGTGTATGTCTGTTTCGGGGTGTCGGATCCCCTGGACCTGGAATTTCAGACAGCTGTGAGCTGCCCTGTGGGTGCTAGGAATGGAACCAGAGTCTCCTGGAAGAGCAGTCAGTGCTCTGAACTGCTTCCACCATCTCTCCAATCCCATATTGCAAATTCCTTAAGAGAGAATTTGCCACTGGAATTTTTCTCTCCCTCCCTTTTTCTCCCTCCTCCTATCCTTTCCCTCCCTTCATCCCCCTTTCTTCCCCCTTCCCTTCTGTCCTTTGTCCTGGGGATCAAACCCGGAGCCTTGTCTATAGTAGGCAAGCATTCAACCACTGAGCTGCTTCTCTAGGTTTCAGTTTACACTGTGTAAGAAGCTAACACGGGAAAGCTTTGCATATGCTAGGCATTCAGTACGTACTACGTTCAACAAACAATGGTATTTGTTAAGGGAACAAATTAAAACAATTACCTAAAGCTCAGAAATCTCCTGTAGGGCCTTTGGCAGGACAGATTTAGCCATGCTGGGCTTTCCTGGCAAGTGGCCTGATCTGCGTCGTGAACACTGAAGATGGCTATGAGGTCTGAGGTGGTGTTTGGGATGTTATGGTGGGGATGATGTCTTAGATAAAAATTATAGGCTATTTGGCTGCTCACTTGAAAGCATTTGTTCCAAGAGTGAGGCTTTTGCTCTGTGTTAATGTAGAATTATTTGAAATAATACTACTAATAATAAATACATAAAATACGTGCTTAAATTGAGTTTCTAAGTAGGCTCTCAGAAAAACAGGCAATGACTTGTTTAAGGGAGCTATTTGCATGCACAGATGGGTCCTCATGTCTCCAGATCCTCATTGCACTTGTGATGACCTGTTTGCAAGAATTCACGAAATTTAGGGGAATTCCTGGGCAGAAGGAAAGGCTCTAGGCCTTTGCAGACACATCCTTGCCTCAGGAGGAGGCCTGAGGGAAATCATAGCAAAATATAAACTCTCATTCCAAAGGCTATACAAGGACCTTTGCTGAGCTCGCGGCTGTCAAAGGCAATGGTTTACTTCATTATCCTGCCCAGCTCGTTTCTGTGGGACGCCGTCAACTTAAGAAAAGGGAGACAGCATCTAAAAAAATTGAAAATATGGTTTCTTCCTTCATTTTGTTTTCCTTCTGGCTTTGTTAGTGGTGGTTTTTAAAAACAGTTCTAAGTTTGATCGTAAGCTTGGTTGAAAGAGGTTTTGCTTCTTCTCTTTTATTATTATTTTTCCCTAACAGATTCATTTAACTTAATAGTTCTTGGTGAAATTATTTGAAACCAGACTGGAAAATTGAGTTAAAAAAAAAAAAAATCTCTGGCCCTCAAGGTTGTGGTGAAATGTCAAGGAGACCTCTTTTTTAGAGGTCATGACAGCCCAGTTTTGGGCTAAATGAATAGTGACAGTGGGCAGACTAGGAAATGGAGCTGACTCCTTAAGAGGGAGGGGGGGGGAACAGACGGACGGACAGAAAACCAGCTTTGAGAAACGTTTTGTTCAAAATGATTACGGACTAAGTGGAAATAGCCCCGAATAGATGCTTTACAAGGAAAACTGGCCTATGCCATGCTAAGATGTTCTGGTGCAGTGTAAGTCAGTCCCTAGGGCTGAACAGGGGTGTGTCTGTGAGCTTCTGTCCTATAGAAGTGACCCCTGTGATATTTATTTAGTTATTTTTGGTGTTTTCAAGACAGGGTTTCTCTGTGTAGCCCTGGCTGTTCTGGAATTGCTTTGTAGACTAGACTGGCTTCAAACTCAGAGATCCACCTGCTTCTGCCTCCCAAGTGCTGGAATTAAAGGCCCAAGTACTTTGCATGATTTCCAAATTAGAACATTTTTTAGATCTATTTATTTTATTCTACACGTATGTACTTTTCCCGCCTGCATGTGTACATGTGTACTGCCTTCATCCCTGGCATTTGAAGAGGTCAGAGGAAAACATGGGACTCCTGGTACGGAGTTTACAGATGGTTGTGAACCACTGTGTGGGTTCTGGGAACTAAACTGTGGGTCTCTGCAAAAGCCACAATTGCTCGTATCCCCTGGGCCATTGCTCCAGCCCATGATTTTTAAATTTTGTTCTGGCTATTGAATCTGGTGTCCAAAGCATAGCAAGAAAATTCTGGAGGAGCCCGTAGGGTGGAAGCATCGCTGTCAGCGGGACAATCAGGTGAAAGGGTATCGATTTTGAATGTCTTTACCTTGAGGTTACAATTTAGGAATGTAGAGCTGAGGAACAAGGGCAGCCAGCCAGAAACACTGAGAGTCCATTCTCGTGTTGGCCTTAGGTATTCCCAGTGAAGGTCAGTTCTTGGAGTCGTTGTGGTAGTCCACGGTGTGTGCATGTCTGTGCGTTTCTCTTAGCTAGGCTAGGTAATACTGCAGTGACAAGCTATCCAAGTTTTTAGCAACTGAAACAACAAAGTTTTACTGCTCTTTTGCTGTGTGTGATTTTGAATGCGCCCATATCTTGGGCATGGGTTCTGTCTGCACATGCAATCTGGGTCATAGGTAGATGGGGAGCACTACCCATTACTGACACTTATGGTCACCGTGCCTCAGTAGCCGAGAAAGGTCTTATATGTCTTATACTATCAATGGTCTTGGTATGATGACAGTGACTTATTTTTGTCCAACTCACCATTGTTAGCCACAACCATTCATATATTTTTTCTATGCAACTGTTAAGGGGCCAGAAAAAGCAATTCTATCCTTTATGATATCGCTCCGTTGGTTCTAGGAACTATACAGCTGTCATGGGATAGTCGGACTGTGGCCCCACGCTGCCTGCTCTTTAGATGCTTTCCCACATGGAATCCTTTGGTAGGATTGAACCTGGGATACTGACAGGGAACTCATGTTGGCAGCTTCTCTGCTGGGCTGATGCAGTAACTCAGCAGGGACAGACGCTTGACAGTAAGTCTGATGACACCAGGGCTATCCGGGCACCTGTGTGGCAAAACACAAAAGGGTCCCTGGAAGGTGACCTCTGACCTCTGTGTTCTCCCTATGCCCAGACACAATAAATATATTTTTTTTCAAAATTAAAAGACTTTAACTCCTATGATAGATAATAATACATCGTATGATAGGTCATACATTTAGGATGGCCTCCTTTTTCTTTCTTTCTTCCTTTTTTTTCTTTTGGTTTTCTGAGACAGGGTTTGTCTTACTCTGTAGACTGGGCTGGCCTTGAACTCACCTGAGATCCACCTGCCTCTACCTCCCGAATGCTGGGATTAAAGACCACTAACCACCCAACTAGGATGACCTCTTTAGGGAGACCTTTTAGGAATTTCTTTAACATTTGAGTAGAAATTTCACCTGTGCCATCAAATTGTGCTTAAGATGATCAGAATTGATTCCTACTTATCTACTAAGACACTCAAAATTATCTTACTTTGGAGTATTGGGGCTGGTTTTCTTTGGTGGGAGGTCTCTTTTCACATTTTATCCTAGTTTTTAGGCATTTGGGAGTTTTATTTCCAAAAAGGTCTGCGGAAGGAGACTCAATCTGAAGTCTCTGTCAGATGGACAGACAGACTGACTCATAAAGTAGATGAATAGAAGAAAATAACAGGAGCTATGGCTGATTTCTTGAATTTTAACAGTGTGTCCCCGAGTTGGTCACAAGGTGGTCAGATAAGAGTGATTCCAATAGCCATCTCTAGTCTCTCTTCATAAAGGGCACCGTGGCAATGTGTGCCAGAACAATTAGTCCCAAATGAGTTATTTCTTGTTATTCCTTGTGGACAGACCAAGGAGTCATTTTCTGGTGATATAGTCTTCTTTGCTAGGTCTTAGTTTTTGCTTAGAATGTTTTTTAAATAAGAAAAAATAAAAATTTTAATCATCTCTGTGTGCGTGTGTGTGTGTGTGTGTGTGTGTGTGTGTGTGTGTAGGTCATAGGTCAACCTCCAAGACTTAGTTCTCTCCTCCTACCATGTAGGTTCTAGGCTTGGTAGCAAGTACCCTTACCTAGCTCTCTGGCCCACGTAAGAATTTCTTTACGTGCATTTTGAATCCTCGGTTTTCACCAGTTAATTTGTCTGGCATCATTTCCCCCAGTGTGAGTTCTGCCTGGCTCTGGAACACTACAGTTCTCTCTCTACTCTAATCCTGAACGCTGATTTCACCTTCACCATGGTAGCGGCTTGCTCTTTGGAGTTTACTTTTTATCTTCAGAGGGACCAGTGATTTTTCCTGTGCCAGCGATAATAGAGAGTAGATGCTTAGCACCCTCCCACCTCACACACACACTTTTCTGGGAGGAGCCATTTCCCCCAGAGCTGGATTCTTTCCTCTGTGGCACTAGATGGAACTATTACTGTCTCCCAGTGCCAGCTGTTGGAGGCAGAGTTGTCTAATTACTTATGACTTCTGTAGTTTGTATTACAAAAAAGCCCGTTTCTATCCGTGCTGATCTCTGGCTGTTGTCGAATGGTTACACCATATTGAAAGAATGGCCAGGATTTTCCTTTTGCAAACTCCTGAATTCAGTCTTCTAACAGATAAAACAAAACTTGGGAAACTGACTAATGCTAAAGAGTAATCCCTACGATAGTGTCCATGAGTAGATGCTTAGTTATATGTTGATGGGGGAAACAGTTCCACGAAAGCCGTCATGGGTGACTCTCCTCATGTTGTACAGTGGTCTGCCATAATAAACACATGCGCCGTAGGACATTGAGTCCATAGTCATGGAAGAAGTCACAGAAAACCATAAGCCGGGCAGTGGTGGCGCATGCCTTTAATCCCAGCACTTGGGAGGCAGAGGCAGGTGGATTTCTGAGTTTGAGGCCAGCCTGGTCTACAGAGTGAGTTCCAGGACAGCCAGGGCTACACAGAGAAACCCTGTCTCGAAAAACAACAAAACAAAACAAAAAACAAAACAGAAAACCATAGAAACCAGCAATTTGGAAGGACAGAGACTTTTCTTCAGGATTATAAAGCTATGAAACCCGTTCTCCATGGAAAATCTGATGTGGAAGTCTGGCTGTAAATATAAGCATTGTCCTGTGGCGGTGATTGCCAACCTTTTGCCGTAACCCCTTTAATACAGTGCCTCGTGTTGTGGTGACCCCTAGCCATAACATTATTTCATTGCTACTCCATAACTGCAAGTTTTCTACTGTTATGGATCATAGTGAAGATATCTGATAATGGAGGCTATCTGTGCTGTGACCCTCACAGGGGCCATGAACCACAGATTGAGAACCACTGTCTTACAGACCCTGTGTTCTCCATACGCACGCTGCAGTCCTCATGGTACACATCGGAGAAGGTATAGGGCTTTCCCCAGGATCTTCCAGGAGCTGATTCTATACCTGGGCCATTTCCCCTCTTTCTCCCTTTCCAGCATTCTATGTGCCAAGGTATTATGTGGCTGATGAGAGTAAAGAGGGTGGGTTGTAGAAACACCAAGAGGCCAGCCTGATGTGTAGTGCGAGATTCCTACTCTTCTGGAGCTTCCGTTACCTTTCTCTTCTGATTGTGACCCACTGTGAAACTGACCAGGATGGTGCTGGGACATCTTCAGTGCTCTGTGATTCAGAAAGAGCTTATCTCAGTTCTTAGGAGGAAAAAGGAAGAAACAGAAAGCATCCAGAAAAACACAAAGCAAGCATGCAATACCCCTACTATATCGAAAACGTGAAACCCAATGCTGTTAAGGGATTTGAAAAACTCCAGAGTGGAGAAAGTGACACGTATTCTGATTTACACAGAAATCAATCTTCTGTATGCCATTAGTGACCTCTGGACCATAGAGACGATCTGTAATTATATTCATGCCTTATATCTCTGGCAAATCTCTTGGGGTTTGAGTAGGTGTGCAGCAGGAAAAATATTAGTCTAGCCACAGTAGATTTAAAAAGCACCCTTAAATATTTTTTTGGGGAATGGTTGGTTTAATTATGTAGTCTTCATGTAACAACAATTCTCAAGGTCTCAGTAAAATCACTGCGTAAGTCTGGAGTGGTGGGGCAAGGCTTTAGTCCTAGCACCCTGTTGTTGGGAGGCTGAAGCAGGAGGATCTCTGTGAAGTAGAGGCCAGCTTGCTTGCTCTACATAGTGCCATGTGCATTGTGTTGTGACTTTGGCCTTCTGGGATGTTCATGGAGGACACAAAAGCTGTTTTCTGAGGAAGGAGTGTGTGGTGGTTAGTTTGAATTGTTAACTTGATGCAACCTAAAATCACTTGGGAACAGAGTCTCAGTGAGGCGCTATCTAGCTCAGGTTGGTCTGTAGGTGTGTCTGTGGGGGACTGTATTGATTATTAACTGATACAGGAACATCCGGCCCATGTGGGTGGCTCTGAACTATGAGTAGAGAAAGTGGTTTGGGAAGGAAGGAAAGAAGAAACTCTGTTCTCTTTGCTCTTGACTGTAGATGTGATAATTTGTCTTGATAACAGGCTGCAACCTGGAACTATGAACCAAGCTAACCTTTCTTTTCTTTCTCTCTCTGTCTCTCTCTCTCTGTCTCTCTCTCTGTCTCTGTCTCTCTCTCTCTTTCTTTCTTTCTTTTTTCGAGACAGGGTTTCTCTGTGTGGTCCTGGCTGTCCTGGAACTCACTCTGTAGAGCAGGCTGGCCTTGAACTCAGAAATCCGCCTGCCTCTGCTTCCCAAGTGCTGGGATTAAAGGCGTGTGCCACCACTGCCCGCTCAAGCTAACCTTTCTTAAGTTTCTGTTTCTCAAACTGTTTTATGACAGTAACAGAGATGAAACTAGACCAGTATGTAGCAGAAGATTACAAACCTTGTCTATGTTAGATTTCTCGGTTTTCACTACTTTCTAAGGCAGGTGGTAAGTCCCAGCTGAAAGCTGTTAAAGGCTGGTTTCTTTGCCCGGGGAGTGGGATAGCAGCGGGAACTTTTGAAAATTTTTGCGTTAGATGTTAACTTTTTATGTTGGAGAGATTTTCCAGAAATACAACTTTTATTTTTTTTCCTAGATGAGGTTTCTCTGTGTAGTCCTGGCTGTCCTGAAACTCGCTCTGCAGACTACCAGGCTGGTCTCAAACTCAGAGATCTCTCTGACTCTGCCTTTTAACTTCTAAGCCAGGGGTGGGAATGGGCATGGGGGTGGGGGGGTGTCAATCTGGACTTCAGCCCTGGTCAGAATCACAAGTTGTCTGTGTTATTACTATATGTTCCTTCCATGATGCCACTGGGGCCTTGTTGCTTGGCAGAACCTGTACCATGGCTTAAGCTCTGGTAGACTCATTCTTTATGGGCTGGGCTGGGTCGGTAATCAATGGGGAAATTATCTTGCTTCTGGAATTGATTCCTTCTGAGAAGCTTGACTGGCTTAGAGATGCATGGTTCTAATTAAATGTTCATATTTCTACATAAAACGGATATGGGGTACTTTGGGTAACCCACAGTCATGTGAGGCTTCGTGAATAAGCCAGAGTACTATCTACTTGCCCACCCCATTCCCATTGGTTATATTTGCTTTGCTTTCAAAGTCTGAAATGTCATCTAGAAAATGAATACTGTGCCTACCTGACACATGGGAATTTGAAAAGATGTTTTTATAGTCAGGGGCTGCAAAGTCTTTTTGTGCATATTTTGGGTAATTTATATACTTTTGAGTCCTTATTTTACCCAGGACCTTGAAGTTAAAATAGTAAATAAAAAGGGGGATTAAAAATAGTTGTGTCTCTACCCTTCGTATTCTAGGGAAGAAGACTGATGATAAATAATATTTTCTCCAGTGGTCTGAAGCCTATTAGGGGATTATGTATAATGTTGAAGGGCGTTGGGAGGTAGGAAGGAGAAACGACATAAAATTAGGAGCTGTCTTTTATTTATTTACTTATTTCGAGGCAGTGTTTCTTGTATCCCAGGCTGGCCTTGAACTTGATTTAAAGTCGAGAATGACCTGGAACATTTGTTCCTCCTGCTACCTCCCCCATAAGTGCTGTAGTTACAGGCATGTGCCGCCACGCCTGGTTTGTATGGTGGTTGGGATAGACCAGGGTTTGCACCTGCTGGTTGAGCCCTCCACCAAAAGAGCTCCATCCGGAGATGTAATTTTAAAGTTGCTACCCTGGACAGCCGCATTTGAATAAGACAGAAAGTAGGGACATATAAACAGAATCAAAGTGAAAGTATCAAGTCTGCAAAAACTGAGCAGATCTGGCGATCAGAGGACTAGGGATTTGTGAAGGTGCTTGGACGCGTGCCTAGCTTTCAGTCTTTAGTGCTGGATAGTTGGGCAGTATTAGTCAGCTTGGTGGTAGGAGGTGTGATGAACTGGAGGAAGACACTTTGGCCGTCATGCTAAGAATGAACTGAGGGTCAAGAATGGGAGAAAGGAAATCAGCTCAGCTGTTGAACTGACTCAGGTGACGAACGGCAGCCTGTGACACTATGCCAGGGGCATGTTTTGTGATGCATGTTCGGAGTACAGATGAATGAGAAATTGACTGTGAAGTGTAGAAAGAAAAAGAGAATGAAGGGTGACCCCAAGACTTGGACACAAACCATTAAAAGAGTGACCGCTTTTCACCGAGGCGAGGATGATGGGATTTTAAGAGCGGTAGGTTGAGAAGCATCTGCACTTCCTCTTTGGGTTTGTGAAACCGGAAGTACTTATCGAGACATCAAGTAGACAATGCGGAGATGACAGTAAATCAGCTACTCCAATTAAGCTACAACTTAAGTCTTTGCCTTACAGATGTAGTATAGAAATTCTAAATAATAATTAAGTGTAATTTCATTCTCAGGCAATTAAAGAAAGATGTGATAAAAGAAAAGAAAAAAAGACCTTTTCAACGTTCAGAAAACTTGGAAGGAGGCCAATGTTAATAACCTTCAATTTACCATTAGATTCTTTTATTATTAATGTGAATTTTAAAAATAATCATAAAACTAAATAGTCATTAGAAATCACCTTGGGCAGAGAGCTGGGAGAATAATTTTTTACTTCAATAGACTTTAAATAAATATTAAATGATGATAATAGAGACACATAGACAGTGGGAAATTTGCATGGATCACAGAGAAGGCATGTGAGATTTTTAACTCAAATTGGAACCTTTTGTAATAAAGGTTCTTTGAATTTTCCAATTTTTTTTTTAAGTCAAAGCATTTCCTAGAAATAATCTCATTAAGCTGTAGTGAGACTAGCCAGGACACATAATATTATTTCTAATTTATAAATCTGTCTGGGAAGGAACAAAGGATTCACAATGGTGTCTCTGTGTTCTTGGAGACTCAATGGCTAAACAAAGCTTTTAGAGTCTGCATTTTTTCCCCCCATTTTGGATGAGTTATTTTCCAGCATAACCAAAGTGTTGTTATTGTTTTCTCTACTACAATGAGCAAAAAGAATCCTGGTTTTTGCTCCCTTTTAAGTCTTGTGTTTTAGCTCTGAATGGCCACATGCAAAAGAGATGATGTTCACATCAGAGAGAGCTGTGCTCTAAGTGTATTCACTCTTTAGAATCTAGGCTAATGGGGGGGGCCCTTTAAGATGTGAGCGAAAGACAGATCTTCCCCCCGAGATTCAACTATGAGAGATGAATTTATTCCTGTTGCTCAAATGTAGCACAAAGCTTCCAGAAGCAGGCGTAGATACATGGGATTTGTGTGTGTGTGTAACTTTGAGAATGCCCTTTGGGGGTTATACATGTTCAGTGCAAGAGATTCATGCACCAAAGCGTTTATTTAACACTTGCTACATGGAAAACTCCAGTGAGGCAAGGAGGCTCTTAGGAGTAAATGCATAGGAGTTTCGTGTTGGAGAATAGCAGTGTAAATAATCCATTTCTTTCCTCAGAGCAACTCGAGGCAAGGACTGGTTAAGCTTATGTCAGATGCTCAGTTCATGGACCAGTCATTGTTGGAAAGACCAAACCTTATTGGATCAAAGCAATGTGGCTGGAAAAGCTATAGGGTCACAGAGGATGGGTAATGAGAGAGAGCCCCCAAGGAAAGACTATTAAGGGATGCTAAGAAAACCACACTAATCCTAAGTTGTCAGCTTACGGACAGCATCCCCAAGAAATAGTGTCAGGTGGTCAAATGCCTTCTTAAAGGTGTTTAATGCTCACCTTGTAGATTCAACTAGTCTTAATTAAACTACTAGTTTAAATGTGGGTAGTTTTTAAACTGTGACTGAGTACTAAAGAAAGACTGTGTTTTGGGTTGTCTGTGCATCTATGTAGGTGAGACACAAAAGAGGCTGTGGTGATCCAGGTGATGGAAGCTGTGTCTGTAAAGGCACAAAGGTAAGTGGGGTGGTTTGAAGATGCTTGGCCCATGGGGAGTGGCACTATTAGGAGATGTGGCCTTGTTAGACGAAGTGTGTCACTGTGTAGTGGCCTTTGAGGTCTCCTATGCTCAGGCTTTGCCCAGTACAGAAGAGAGTCCCCTCCTGGCTGCCTTCAGATCAAGATGGAGAACTCTCAGCTCCTTCTCCAGCACCATGTCTGCCTGCATGCTGCCGTGCTTCCCACCATGATGAAAATGGACTGAACCTCTGAAACTGAAAGCCAGCCCTGATTGTTTGCCTTTATAAGAGTTGCCTTGGTCATGATGTCACTTCACAGCAATGAAACCCTAACAAAGATAGTAAGAATAAAAGAAAATTACCTAGTCAGGAAATTTGAGGTTGACTGGAGAAGGTAAGGTGATCAGATCACAAGAAATATAGGAAGCTTGTGTTGTAAATGAGAGAGCATCTCCTACTGAATGTAAACCAGCTAATACTTATCAAATGCTCCTTGGTGCCAGTGATACTCTATGCTTTTTACATGTATTAGTCCATTTAGCCCTTCTGCCAGGTCTGTGAGGCAAGTAACAGCAATTTGCAAAATGATTGAAAACTGCTCTATGTCATGATTGATGAACATCAACTCAGAAACTACGCCAGACACCCAGGGTTGCTACCCATCCCTTGTGCATCGGTAATTACCAGCCTTGCTCGCTGCCATTGTAGGAGGCTAAAGTACAGAGCTGGTAACTTTTGCAACCCTGCATGACAGAGCATTGGAAATGGGCTTCAAACCAAAGGTCCCCCTACCCTCTGCCCATGAAGGAGGAAGACCAGATTCATTCTTTAGGACAAGAACATGAGAGAGTACAATCTCATAGACAGCTGCTGCATTTGTTTGTCGTGATAGTCCTAGTACTACTCTGGAAACTTAAATATGTGTAATAAATGACTAGACGCCTTATTTCATACTTGAGAAATGCAAAAAAGGCTGAGGCTGTACTCGAGATGAGAGAAATAGCAAATATTTAAAGTAAGAAAACTGTATTCAGGGCACTGTCTTAGGGTTTTACTGTTGTGAACAGACACCATGACCAAAGCAAGTCTTATAAAAGGCAACATTTAATTGGGGCTGGCTTATAGGTTCAGTCCATTATCATCAAGGCAGGAGCATGGCAGCATCCAGGCAGACATGGTGCAGGAGGAGCTGAGAGTTCTACATCTTCATCTGAAGGTTGCTAGTAGAATACTGACTTCCAGGCAGCTAGGATAAGGGTCTTAAAGCCCATGCCCACAGTGACACACCTACTCCAACAAGGTCACACCTCCCAATAGTGCCATTCCCCGGGCAAAGTATATACAAGCCATCACAGGCACCGAAGGACAAAATTTAAGAAATATTAACATGCAGAGTGCCTCAGGTTCTTATTTTGAGCAACAATTTAGGTAGCATTGCCATTTGCTAGGATAACAAATGCAAAAAGGACAGGTAGCCTGCTTTGGGTAGGTCAAAGGTTAAGAGTTCTTTTGCCAATGTGGAGCCTGTTTATACTTGCCAAGGAGGCAATTGGACCTAGAATCCAGGGACAGAGTAGTGCTGGTGATGCAGGCCAGTGTTGAGTAATCAGGGCAGAGTGGAAGTTAAAGGCATGAGGCTAGTCAGACTCATCCAGAAAGAAGAGGATGAGCCCTTGGGCAGGAGAGAGAAGAGCAGTATGGGATAGAGGGTGGGGAGGGTGGAGAAGAGGGGGAGGGGGGTATGGGGAGAGAAAAGAGAGGAAGGGAGGGAGACAGAGAGAGAGAGAGAGAGAGAGAGAGAGAGAGAGAGAGAGAGAGAGAGAATGAGAATGAATAGCTAAAGATGGAGAAGAAATTCTGAGAAATGTTGACAGTAAAGTTGAATCTTGTAAGGTGTCAGAACGTACGGTTTCCTGATCTTTCCTAAGAGCACCAGGCAGCTGGGCTCCAAGTATAGAAAAGTAGGCAGGTATTAGAGACGATCTAGACTGTTGTATTTTCCTGAATAAAAGCGGCTGATTACAAGGGCAGAGAGAACAGGAAGTGAGTATAGGAGGGACTTAATTTGAAGTTGGTTAAGAATGGAAGGTCTCAGTGAGTCAAAGAATGGGGTGTGGTGGGTGTCGAGGACTCAATAGCTGAAGGGTTAGGAAGTCCTGGTCAGAATGGGGTGATGGATTCTTGATGTAGGTGGTAACAAGGTCAACAGGTGTGGATAGGTGTGAGCCACTAATGCATTAGTCAGGGTTCTCTGAGGGAAAAAAGATCAATGGCTGATATTACTATGGTGGTTGATATTATATAGAGTTGGCTTGTGGTTTCATGTAGGAAATCTTGAGATCTGTGTGAGTCAGTAAGCTGGAGATCCAGGAGAGTCTAGAGTGCCGTTCTGGATTGAAGGCAAGCAGGCTTGAGGTCTGGGAAGAGCTTAGATCTCAGTTAAACCCAAGAAACAGAAGAGCAGGTGAGCATCCTTGAAGGTTCGTGGTGTGAAGCCTGAACTTCAGATCTGTGTGGTTCACAAGGAAGGCAACTCTCCTATATCATGGTACGGGTGGAAAAATAGTCTGTAGAGAAAAGTATAAGAATAATCTCATCTGTCCTTCCCGCCCCTGCCCCCCAGTGTCTTCTCCCAGAGATGGGGTTCAATATTTCAAATATTCTCTCCGGTCCTTGAGACACCGAAGAGGTAGCCTTTTTGACATCAAATTAGCGTGATAGTAGATGCCTTTCTCATTAGTCATGTTGTAACAGAGGCAAAGAGAATCCCTTTTACTCATGATTCACGAACGACCCTGAACCCTCCAGCTCACCCTCCTTCACTGTCATCCCCATTCTCTACTCTGGAACCAAGAATCCTGGGTGTCATCTCTTCTCTGGGCACCCACTACAGGCGAACTATGTCCACCTGTCTTCCTTTTGAATGGAGGACAGTTCAGGTTCACACTACGGTGGAGTTGATAGTCTTATTATCAGTTCTATCTGCAGCACCTAAGGGGTGACACGATACAGGTACCTGCAATCTCGGATCCTCAGATTCTCTGAGGAATCAGCTTTGATCCCCCTGCCATGGGGATCTGTACTGGACAAAGATAAAACAGTTCTGTCTGTGCTTCTAAATATCCAGCTCCAAGGGGGGGAGATCAAAAATCACCTGTAATACTCTGCCTCTTTGTTCTAAGCAGTCATCAGTGGTTGGCTCATGTCTTCTCTCACCCATGGGCTTGGACCTGCTTCACTCATCTCCTGAGTCAGATCCTTATCTCTTCCCTAGGCTCCCTCACAGGCACACTCAGCAAGAATACTTGGCAGCTACCTGGGCATTCCTTACCCAGTCAAAGCGATACCTAAAATTAACAGCACACATTCATTCCACATAGATGGTGCTATGCTTGGCACACAACACATGCACAGGAGAGTCTAGCTGTCATCTCTATTTTGCTAGACTTTCTCCAATTCTCTCAGATTGTCTTTATAGGCACCTAGGTGGGTCTATAGCTACTGAGTCACCATCAATAGAGTATTCACCTAACTGTGAATCACGTCTTATTTCCTAGGTGGCTTTCATATTGAAAAGTAGAAACAGGAAAGTCCTGCTTTTTGTCGCCTGCCTGAGTAATCTAATTTCACTTGACTGGCTGCATTTAAGAGGAGCATAATAGAGGAAGGAATATTTGGGACGTAAATCAGATTTCCCAAACCCTGTTTGTCAGCTTTCAACTGTGCAGGAAGTCAATGGTCACCTTTCTGACCCTGATGACTTTTCTGCTTCTGAGTCATCAGATGATGCCATCAGAATATCGTGGGTCTGGAGAGAATGGACCTAGAATTTGTTTCTTGGACTTAATAGCATACAAGTTGGGATTTTATGGGTATTAATACCCCTACAAGGACATTTCCTGACAGCAAATTATTTAGTCTGTATGCACTTTAGACGCTCGTGAATGTTTAGATAGTTGTTTCGCAAGCCAGACTGATCATGCTTAGAGAGTCTGATGAATCCACTGCTGTGGTTCAGATCACTCACAAGCTTGGGAAATACTGTAGAAGGTATTGAGCAACAAGCTGTGAATTAGTTTTGTCAGCTCTGCCCTAGGTTATCCAGTCATTCATCAAATATTAGCTATACAACTACTGAATGCCAACCACTGGGCTCGGTACGGAAGACACACACACACACAAGGGTGACAGCCTTTCTATTCTCTGAAAGGGATACTTTAGTCGGGTGATTCTGGGTAAGGACTGAAAGGAACCATTTATCCATCTATCCGGTAAATGGTTTTGGACCATTTATATGAGCTAGGCACCGAGGTAGGTATAGGTGATTCGGCAGTGGACACACTACAGACTCACACTGTCTTCTAAGGCCCATTATAATTCACAGAAGAGATGAACAACTAAACACCAATTCCAAGTACCTTGTGATAAGTGCAAGATAAACGAATCATTTATAGAAGACAGTGAAAAATCCCAGAGAGGGGAAACATTTGCAGTGGTCTGTGATGTGTGTAGCAATGGAGGGCCAATGCTCAGCTTAGAAGTAATCTCTCGGCCGGGCAGTGGTGGCGCACGCCTTTAATCCCAGCACTTGGGAGGCAGAGGCAGGCGGATTTCTGAGTTCGAGGCCAGCCTGGTCTACAGAGTGAGTTCCAGGACAGCCAGGGCTCCACAGAGAAACCCTGTCTCGAAAATCCAAAAAAAAAAAAAGAAGTAATCTCTCTCCCCTCCCCTGTCCTCCCCTGCCTCCCCTTGTCCTCCCTTCTCCTCCCCCCTATCCCCCCCTCCTACCCTCTTTTCCTCTCCCAACTGAAAAGGCATGAAGCTCTTTGCCCAGAGTGTGGTCTTATTTATAAGAAGTCATATAAGACCATTGGAGCTTCGGATGCTTCTCTGGCTATGTAGGTTTGTAAGAAAGCTAATAGAGGTCTAAGGAGACACAGGACTAGGGAGAAAATGGCTTAAGTAGAAGGAAATTGTGTTAGACATTGGATTTTGAGTGTCTGTGTACAGTTAAAAACGAAACAAACACTGAGCATTCTTCACCATAAGCAGCAGGAGGATGGTGGTATTTACCTGCAACTCCGGCTCTGGGGAAGCTCAGATAGGAGGATCATGAGTTCTAGGCCAGCCTGGGTGACATGGTGATGTCTTGTCTCAACATACACACACACGTAATACATGCATGCATATGCACGCACACATGTGCACATATACGCATGGACACGCCCACACAAATGCATCTACATATGCACACATCCATACGGCCACATGCGCACAGCTTATTAGCAGCGACAACATAAACAACCATAAAGACCTACATGAGTGAAAAGGATAAGAAAAGTTGCATGCATATTGGGCTTGAAGTGAGAACAGTTTTTCTTGTAAATGGCCTTGCTGAAAGGCTCCTTGTCTTAAAAGAGGAGGAAGCCATACTTGTGACTATTTATATTATACTTTAAATATTCCTATTATAGTAACTACAGGTAATATGGAACTCATCATCAGCAGTTGTGTTTTCTTAAACATTGTCACAGTTTTCTTCTCAGATCCTAACAATAAAAATCCCTTTCTTCTACTTCTGGGGAATATCTAAATAAATGGAACCAACCAATGATATTGGCCTATTTCCTAAGCAAATACCTGAAAAAAGCCTGTGTATTGGAGGGGGGTATAAGGCTCCAAATACTGAGATTGCCCATAAAATCAGAGGTTCACAAATATATTTGTGCATCAGAAACACCCAAATAGCCTTTTGTTTTCTTTTGAGACAAGGTCTCATGTAGCTCAGGTTAGCCTTGAACTTGCTGTGCATCCACAAATAAACTCCCAACCCTCCTCTGGCTCCCACCTGACAGGTGCTGACATTACAGGTGTGCAATGGGTTTTTCCAGTGATTCTCAACCTTCCTAGTGTCATGACCCCTTAATACAGATCCTCGTGCTGTGGTAACCCCCAACCACAAAATTATTTTCATTGCTACTTCATAACTGTAATTTTTGCTACCACTATGACTCATAATGTAAATATCTATGTTTTCTGATGGTCTCAGGTGATCTCTGTGAAAGGGTCGTTTGGCCCTCAAAAAGGGCTCGTGACCTTCTGGTTTGTATGAAGCTGGGCTTCCAACAGAGGGCTTTTCATATATGCTAAGGCTCTAGGCACTGATCTGTATCTGCAGTCCCTAAAGCTTTCAAAGCTAGAGATAATTAGGCTATTCAGGGAGACTCTGATTCCGTGACTATGGGGGAAATAAGTGGACAATGCTTTTGAAGGGGATCTGATACACCTGCTTTGTAGGGTTGCAGTTTCAGGACCTGTGCACTGTGTGGGTTAACTCTGGCATTTGTTCCCACTTTTGGGTGGGCTTCTCACATTTCACGTAAACGCAGACACGCATCCATGCCAACTTAATGTTTTTTTAGTTTTGTCCTTTGTTTTATCCTCTTTTCTTTTCCTCTTCCACTTTTTTTTTTTTTTTTTAAACAGAATCCCCAAATTTGTAGATGTTATGGCTTTCTTGTCCAAACCCTTGTTTTAGATGAGAGGATAATTAAATCATTTAGAGAAATTAATCACTCAACCCAATATATTTTGCCAGAAAGGTCTTAGTGCTTTGGCAATCCACACACAGGCCTGCCTTGCCGAGAGCCACACGGCTCTGCACAGGGTGGAGGCCAGTGGTTGGCAGTCTGCTGAGCTCAGCACACTGAACAACTGGCTGTTCTGACCCCGCCTTCTTACTTCCTCTTTCAGGGTGTCACGCCCAGTCCTCATTCCATGATTCCTGACTCAGCTTCTGTGACCTGGTGACTTTCTCACTGTGGCCCTTTGGTATTTGGGTTCCGTCTTTCCTTTCTGGGTAGGGTGCTCCGCTTGGATTTAGGCCGCCAGCCTCCCTGTTCCGCTGTTGGCAGCTTCCTCATGCAGCCCCAGACAAATGACCTTTGGGAGTCACAGTACCTGAGAATGTATTTTCTGTTGTTTCCTCAGCTTGATAGTTGAAGCATTCCTTCTTTTATGTCTGGCTGCCCAGTGAGGGCCAATATCTCCGTATAATCAATATTGTGTACTTACACCATTCCTCACTAAGGAATTAGTCATTGAACAAGCATAAAGCACCATGCTCACATCCTGACACCCAGGAAATATCTGAAAGGGACATTATTATTTACCATCTTTCTTGAATCTATTATGAACAGGGGTAGATAAATTCTTTGGCTACTCAACCATTGTCTTATGTGACCCAGGTAATAGGAATTTGGACAGGAGGACTGCCCCTTTTCATCCCATGGGTAGGAACATACTTTATCTTCCTTCCTTCACACCCACCCAGCCTCCCTCTGACACACAGCAGCCAAATTGCTGACTCTCTATTTGCTTTCCATGACAGCCATCTCTGTGTTTCTCTGTTTGTCGTGGCTGAGAACTTCTTCCTCTTGTTAAATTATGTGTTTTGGCCAGATCTAGTTTGCCTCTTTATTTTTAATAAGGATTTCTTACTGTGCGGTAACTTGCCTATGATGGAGAGCTACGGTGACGCAAACGCGCATGTGCATTGCCCACAGCATGGTTCTCGGAGCACCATTTCCTCTCAGGCTTCCGTCACTCGGGTTGTGCTCTCCTCCCTGAGATGCACCATACAGAGTAAATGTGATGAGTAAGTTTCCTTTGAAATATTTCTAGTGTGATATAAAAATGTCCTTTGGATCTGTGTTAAGTATGCAGAAGGACTACTGTAATTTTAACAAGAGTCCAAGTATAGACTAAAGATTGAGTGGTTGATTGAAAAAATTTGCTGAAACTAGGTTCTTTAGAGCCAGTCTTTTTTCTTCCTCTCTCTCCCCACCACTCCTGTGTGAGAAAAGGTATATATGTATGTATGTATGTGCATATATATATATATATATATATATATATACACACACACACACACACACACACTCTGTATACACATATATATTCTCTACACACACATATATATTCTAGATACACAAGCACACACACATGCATGTGTGCACACACTTTTTCAATGTATGTATAAAGATTTTGCTAAGGTCAACCACTTCCTTGTCTTGAATTCTTGTTTGGAACCCTCATTGGTTCATTAAACACCCCTTTTGTGCCTCAATTACAGCATCCAGTTTCAACTTCTTTAAAGTAGACCAGGATCTTACAGATGACCCACGAAGTAAATTGAATGTAGTATCTTCCTAGAATAGAGTTTTAATACTTTTCTTCTAATCTTTGTAAGTTGTCTTACCCCCACCCACCCACACATAAGGTAAATATTTTTATTTATTTATTCATTCATTTATCCACGTATTTATTTATTTTAGCAAGATATCACCATGTAACCATAGGTAACCTGGAACTTGTTATGTAGACCAGACTGGCCTCAGATTCAAAGCGATCCGCCTGCCTCTGCCTTTCTAGTGCTGAGATTAAAGTCATATAATCCTTTACACTGCTCTGATAATAGTTTTAAAGCAACTCATTTTGCCTGTTTCAACCTATTCAATTGAGGTTTTGCAGCCTTTAAAAAAACATTTATATCACACTGGCTTGCATAATATTGGACATAGTCAAATCATTATTCCCGGAGATAAGTGATTTCTTTACAATGTACATTCCAGCAGTGGATAGCAGTTAAGAGGCCGTGGGAAGAAATCAACCTTGCTCTTGGTCAATAGGCTCTAAAGAACATCAGAGTGTGAACTATAACTGCAACAGACAACTCCTGTCTATTGTGTATCTTAATTAAGCCTGTAAGTAATGCTTTGAGAAAAATGGTGCCATTAGGAAGGATTACTTGTCCCCTTTAGTTGGGTTAAGTGATAGAAAGCTGGTTAAGGGGTTGCTGTTGAATTTGTTCAAAATTTTCTTTGGTCAACTGAACAATGGCTATGATTTGCCAACTGGTTAGTTTCAAAATTGAAGTTGTTTGGAAGTCAAAATTTATTAGTGAGGGTGGGGACAAGACCAGGGCCATTGAGCAAGCAGATGTAGTGGGCAGGGGATTTTCCAGGGAATAAATGCTTGCACACTGAGGCTTCTAGGTAGCTCTCCGAAGATTTCCCCCCCCCCCCCCGCGCCCCGTCCCTTCTACTCCAGCTGGAATGAGATACAGCCATGCTCTCAGATGGAGTCCTAAGGTTAACTTTCACCAACAAATCAGTCTCAGGAGATTACCATCTTTTTGTGGGGTTAAGGGGGGGGGGTTAAGGATTGGTACACTAATTAACTAGATTGGATGTCAGAATCAGAGCCTCCCTTTAGCCACCGGCAATGTCTCCATGGCAACGTTGCCAGGTCTGGGTCACCTTAGACTATGCTCATTTCTCTGTAGTCACTTTCCAAAGCCTTTCTTTCCTCTGTCTCTCCTTCTCCTGGCTCTCTGTTCACACTGCCTCTTCTTCACCGGATTCAGACTCCATAAGAGGACTCTGATCATGTGCTCTGCTTCGCCTGTAGTATACCATAATGCTCTACCTACTCATGGCGGTTCAGGAGGCTCCCAGACACCTCTGTTCTCTCCACCTTTCATACTTTTTCCTCTGCATTTTTACTGTGTTGGTTCCTGTGTCTGGAGAGCTACTTCAAACCCATGTCCCCTGGGTCAGTCTTGACTAGAGTTGGCACCCCAGGCTGACATCTGGGAGACCTGATCCTCAGCCATATGATCTGTGTGGCCTGTGACTGACTGACATGCTTGTAGCACGGTGGGGAGTTCATTACTTGCTGAAGGCTTTTCAAACCTTTGACTCAGTTTCAGCTCAGTTACTTAGCATTAGGTATGGTTGCAGACAGGGCTAGGTACACGATAGATAACCTGACGCTATAAAACCTGAGCTAATAGTATATATATGCATACATACAAGCATACACTTGTGAAAGATCATGAAGATACTCAGGTTAAAAAGATATAAAAGTGTTTAAAAGCTCATTCAGATATTAAGGTGTTGGGCAGCATTTCTCAACCTGTGGTTGCACCACCTTTTTGGGGTCACACATCAGATATTTACATTATGATTCATAATAGTAGCAAAATTACAGTTATGAAGTAGTAACAAGATGATATTTTGGTTGCAGGTCACTACAACGTGAGGAACTGTATTAAAGGGTCTCAGCATTAGGAACGTTGAGACCCACTGGTTCAGGGGCTTATAGCTGGACCAGAATTTGAGCTTGGTTCCTTTCACTTGACTCCGTGGTATCCTGTGATGTTTGCACATCATTCTTCTGGGAAGGGCTGTTCAGAAAGGGTTTCTGTTTACAGACTTTAAGTAAAGGGATTAGTTCTATGGTTTGCAGACTTCTTAAAACATCACAAAACCTGTTATTTAAACGAAATCTTGAGAAGTTGCCAAAAATGTAAAATGGCCAAGTTCAAAGCTGGTTAAGGCAGGTGGAGGGTGTTTGCGATCCTCTCTATTACTCCAACCTCTCATCCTACAGCCCCTCCAGGCCTGTGGAGAAGCATGGTTCAGTGACAAGGATTAGTGTAATTACACATATCCATCTAATCACATGTCTCACAAGGGGTGTGTTCTGAGAGATCATTGTCCTTCTCAGATAGCCAGCATAAGACTCCTCTTCCTGGAGCAATGAGACTGATTCTGCATTCCTCTTCTGGTGAATCCATTCATCTATCTACCCACCCACCCACTCACCCATCCACCCACCCACCCATCAACTCATCCATTAACTCACCCATCCATCTATCCATCCATCCACCCACCCACCTATCCATCCATCCATCCATCCATCCATCCATCCATCCATCCATCCATCCACCCACCCATCCATCCACCCACCCACCCATCCATCCATCCATCCATCCATCCATCCATCCATCCATCCATCCATC
>CM052707.1:72659605-72681656 GCA_028551405.1 Uromys caudimaculatus | reverse complement strand
CATGACAACAGAATCAGATGGTAGAATGGGTCAGGGCAAATTATAGCCTTTACGTCATGCTTCTATGACTCTCTCCAGCAAGACTCCCCATCTTAATACCTTCATCAAGGGATGAATACTTTGATTAGGTCAGAATCTTCAGGACCAGTCACCCTCAAAAGCTCATCAGCTAACATGCCCCCAGTATGGGAACCTGTTGGGGAGATTTCATATTCAAACAACAAGGATTTTTTAGAATATTTTAAATGTATTGATAATTTCATATATCTTTACAATGTACCTTGATTATATCCAACCACATTCCTCTTCTATTATCCTTTAGATTCCTAGTATTTCTCCCCTCCCTTCATCTTCTCTTCCTCTTCTTCCTTTACAATCCACTGAATCCAACTAGTACGGCTTGCATGTGCATGGTGGAGAGCCATTCATCAGAACAGGGACAATTACCAGCAGCCACATCCCCATCACCAAAGTGATTCTTCCTCCTTTAGCAGCCATCACTTGCAAATAACTCCTCAGTTTCTCCCATCCATGCTGGACCATTATCTAGCTGTATTATCTGGAAGTATGACTGAGACAAAGACAAACAAAACAAGCCCATGGTCTTCTGGGTTGCTACAGGCTCTAAGACACTGGAAGCATCTACTCTGCTCTCATTGGCCAGATGGGATGATTCTATCTGCCCAACAGAATCATCATGAAAGTCCTTGACAAATTGTATTTGCAATATGAATGAATATGCCTTTTATTTGTTTGGTTTTTTTGTTTGTCTTATTTTCAAGACAGAGTTTCTCTATAATCCCAGCTGTTCTGGAACTCACTCTGTAGACCAGGGTAGCCTTGAACTTAGAGATCCACCTGCCCCTTCCTCTTGAGTTCTGGGATTAAAGACAAGCACTGCCATACCAAGCTAATAAAATATTCTTATTAAGCTAGCAATATTTGAAAAATAAAGTACATTTATTAGAAACAAGTGTGTGGGTATGAGGACACTTTCTAGGTGATGGAAATATTCTCTATCTGTATATGAATGGTGGTAATGTGGGTATTAAAGGTCTAAATATTCATTATTTTATGCTTAAGTCTAATATATTTTATTACATATTTCTTAGTCAGGGTTTCTATTCCTGCACAAACATCATGACCAAGATGCAAGTTGGAGAGGAAAGGGTTTATTCAGCTTACACTTCCACATTGCCGTTCATCACCAAAGGAAATCAGGACTGGAACTCAAGCAGATCAGGAAGCAGGAGCTGATGTAGAGGCCATGGAGGGATGTTTCTTACTGGCTTGCTTCTCCTGGCTTGCTCAGCTTGCTCTCTTATAGAACCCAAGACTACCAGCCCAGGGATGGCACCACCCACAAGGGGCCCTCCCCCTTGTTCACTAATTGAGAAAATGCCTTACCGCTGGATCTCATGGAGGCATTTTCTCAGCTGAAGCTCCTTTCTCTGTGATAACTTCAGCTTGTGTCAAGTTGACACACAAAACCAGCCAGTACAACATGTGATAATTCTATGTATTACAGAAAGCATGATGAACATAACAGAATCACGTCAGTTATTTTTAAAAAATCTTTAAGGTTAGAGAGGGCTCAGGATCATAGACACCCATTGTCCCTGCATCTTCACAGGGAAGAAATAGCACTGATTAAAGAGGAGGGTTTGTTATGTCTTTTTCTTTTTCCATGAGCATGAGTGCCTTTGGTATATGTGCATATGTGTATGAATGTGTTCATGTGCTGAGAGCTTACATCTTGGCCCACAAACCTGAGGGAGAGAGAGAAAGAGTTAATTGGCATGGGCTTTTGAAATCTCAAAGTCTACCCCAGTAGACTTTCAACAAGGGCACACTTACTAATTCTTCCAAAACAGTTCCACGAAGTGAGGACCAAACATTCAAATATATGAGCCCACGAGGACTATTCTTCAAATCATCACAGAGACACACTTCCAATTACCTAACAAACTTCCTATCAGGCTCACCTCCTGAAGATTTTACTATCTCAGAGTAAGGTCACTTTAGCACAGGGTGTTACAGAAACATTTAAATCTCAGTTACATTATTGAAACTTTACAACAGTGTAGTGATTAGATGATATTTGAATTGGGGGGAAGGGACCAAAGTCTATACTCCATGGAACAGGGGCTTTGTAAATTACTCAAGAAAATGAATTTAGGAAAAAGACTTTGGTCACTGTGCTAACATAGCACTCATTCATAGACCTGTGGTGACATTACTTAGAACAAATACTGGCATTTTGAAACGAATTTTTATATTGAATTATGTATTATGATCTCTGTCTGTTTTTCTGGCATCCTATGTGAAGGAAATGTTATTCCCAGAAATAAGTTGGCTGAAATTGGAAACCCTTCCCCTATATTTATATTTCAGTATCTCTTGACTATTTTCTACTCAAAGACTGACTGTAAGGACTGTGAGGGGCCACTCAAAGCTCTGAGATTGAGCAGACTCCTATTTTCCCATGCCTGGGCATATGAACAATATGCTTGAGAGGATGTGTGTGTGTTTGGGGGGTGGTGGTGAAGACATGGAGAGAGACCCATAGTGTATGGACCAACTAAGGAGAAGTCCACCTATTTTCCCGTGCCTGGGCATATGAGGAATCCTTTGGAAAGGATGGGGGAGGGGTAAGGACATGGAGAGAGGCCCAATGGTTGGCTATGAACCAACTAAGTAGAAACCCACCAGCCCAGCACCAGCACCTCCCTTCAACACCTGTCTTTCTCCTTCTCTCTCACCACCACCCTTTCTATGACTTCTACCCCCACCTGCAGTTTTTACACTTCTTCTTGTTCTACAACCACAACTCTCATGCCTTTCACCTCCGTCGCCACCTCCTTCACCTTGACTCTCTCTACTGCTTCCTCTTTTTCACCCTTCTCCTCCTCTACCCCCTCTTCCTTGTCCTTTTCCTCTGCCTGCATCCCTATCTCCTCCACCATCATCCCTGTTTCTTCTACTTGTACATCTACCATCATCTCCATCCCCACCGTGACCGTCACCTCCTCCTCTCCTTCTGCCTCCTTGGTCCTTATCTACTTTTTCCTTTATTACCTCCTGTGCCATATTGGCAGGAGAAGACTCAAGGGAGCGATCCAGGAACTTCTAGCATCCAATTCCCTGACTGAGGGTGGCAGATAATCTCCAAGTGTTAGCTAGGTTGCACACTCAGAGAACAAATCTTCTGAAATGGAATAGGCGAATGGGAGCACCTGAGAGTCTGGGGTGTCTCCAAGAAAATGTGAAACTGAGAGATGTATTATAATCTGTTGAAAATGGATTAGATCTATGGTAGAGAGTTTATAGATGAATTGGTGATGAATGAAAACAAGGAAGAGGGAAAGAGTACTCGTTCTAGGAAAGAGTGTTAAGAAGTCTAGGAGACTAAATGATGCAGTTTTAAGTATTTATATCATCAGGATATTACACTGAATGTTGACTGTATTAGTTTGAGATCCAAGATTAGATAGTGCCATTGGTTAGTGGGCAGTGAGAGAAAAGCACATTATGGAGACAGGAATGTGTGTAAGAGCTTATATCTCTCACTGACAAAACCGGAAGTCAGTGAGAAAGAGACTAGAGTTCCAAATCTCCTCTGTGAGCTTGTCCCCGAAGTCCTAAGGACCCACCATTAGGTACTACCTTCCAAGATTCCACTCCTTCCAATAGCTCCATTCAAAGCACCAGATCCTTAATGACAGCGAGCCTCTCCAGGACATAACTAGCCATATCTAAACCAAGCCATTAACTTAACCTAAAATTTCAAATTGGGATGACTAATGAAGAAATTCAAGTTATACGTTTGTTTATGTGTTCACTGAACTGTAAGAAAGTAAAATTTTCCTTGTCAGAGTTATGGAGTCATAATATCTAAGTTAAAAATCAAGAATTGGTAGAATAAACATACTCTTGTGAAATACTGGGTGAGATGGCAGTGAAAATTGAAAGCAATTGCCTTCAGGAAATAGGAAGTAAGACTGTAATTTTGATAATTATGTTGACCATTAACCGAAATGTCTCTTAAGTCATTTTAGCTAATTCAGTCATTAAAATTAAAGTTTTGAAATTTTAAACAGAAAGATGGACAGCCGGTAGAGGAGTGTCTTCATCAGGAACGAATAGAAATCCTACAATTCTTGCATCAGTAATGTATTAAATATGTTAATGCACCCTTCTCAGAAGGGACTCATAACAGCAAAAAGAAAGAGACCACCATACGTACTCTGTTTCTTCCAGGAGATGCTGAAAGTTTCAATATGCCAAGAAGCACCTCACTAGCTCTGGGGAGCTTATGAGTATAATCACACCACAACGTATTGGTAAAGCACTTGTTCTGTGGCTTTGATCCCATCAGTTTCTTCCCCTGAATCATAGACACACCTTTCCTATACCTCCAGTATAACATTCTCAGCAATGGGTATGAATACTCACCTGAATTTTTCTAAATTCTAGACTTATTTTTGTTTTTTTGTTGTTGTTTTGTGTGTGTGTGTGTGTGTGTGTGTGTGTGTGTGTGTGTGTGTGTGTGTGTGTGAGATTGTACATGTGATGGCGCTTGGGATGTTTGGTCTAGGCACCTGGGGCTGCTGTGCTGTTATAGACAGCAGATACTGTGAGTGGTGATAGGTGGGTTGTGTGGTTTCCTGGTTCTCTGAAAGCAGGGCCAAACTGGGAACCAGTAATATTTACAAAGTCCTGGGTCTGAGTCCCGACTTTTTCTTTCTGCCCACATTTTAATGTCCTGTCGAGGTAACAGGACTCATATAGAAATCGCAGTAGACCCTTGCCTCTTTATTTTTACATAAGGGGTTGGCTCTTCTTTCATTGTGCACTGGAGCCAGTAGTTGAGTTGCTGTCCCAGTATCAGGAAAGAGGCTGTGGAAGTTGGAAGGGGTACACACATATGCTGCTATTGCCCCTTTACCTGTAAACCATATGCCACGCAACGTAAGAGTAGCTGCAGCAATTTATAGGCAGTACACATGCACTTTGCTCTGAGCTTAATTTTTGAATATAAAAATGTTTATTATGTCCATTAATCATATCCTTAATCTCTGCTTCCCATGCAACCTCTTGAGCTTGAGGCTGATGCAGGGGCAGCTGCAGCAAGAGCTGAAGTTTCAGTCTTCCAGGAAAATTTTGTTTGCAAACCTGCCATAGCATTAAATGAGCCAGTCACTTGGAAACTTTCTATCTACTAGGAGAATCTACATACCTGTACCCTTTGTTCGTCTCATCAGTAATTGGAGCTGCCCAGAAGCTCTCCGGTCAATTCCAGCTGCTTTAATTTCATCACTGCAAAAATGAAGTAACAGTAGAAGAATCTGTGTTTGGTAACATGACCAACTTACATCCCTGCCCTAGTACTTCAAATCCATTAAGTTGTTCCAAAGAGGTCTGGCAGACTTGTAAGTCAGAAAGCATAATAAACCCACATGCCTTAGACTGAACAGTTTTATTGCCTATTATAAACCGGATACTTTTAATCCTTCTAAAAGGTTCACAAGTCACCCTCAAGGACTCTTCAGTTAGGTTAAAATGTATCTTTATGGTTCAGAGTTTCTTCTCTTGTGAATTGCTATTATTGCTTCTCTGCTTTTCTGCTGTGATTGGCATTCTTAAAATTCATTGTGGTCAGTCAATACTAGCGCCAGAGGCATTGAACTAACTCTGGCAAGCTCCTGTAATAAATTCCTTTGGAACGCTTTGGATTTCAAGCAGGAATCGCCGTCAAATCTTGGACCTTTCCCACTGCAGAGAAAAACACTTAGAAATCCCTTGGTTGATTCTTGCCACCAATCCCGTATTGTTCTTGTCTTTCCTTGGGGTTTAGATCATGAGTAGATTCCCAAACAGGATGCTTGTCTTTCTTAACGGGCTTTTGCTTTAGGGATCTTAACCAGGTGCTAGGAGGCAACCAGTCTTTCTTTGATGGGCACTGTCTCACTGTCTAGCTTGCTTAGATACTGACCTTGGCATCTGCCATCTTGACTCCATCACTCTTGTTACATCCACTTTCCTGTCACTCAAAGCCTTGGCTTCCTTTTTCTGGTTCTGTCTTGCTCCCATGCCTCATCTCTGCTGCCTCTGCATCCACAGGTACAGCTTCCTCCTCATCCTTTCCTTCTGTTTGCAAATGGTCCTCACAGATGTTACTACTGTTCCTCTCATTCTTAGTGCTCTTGTAAAGCGCCTCAGGCACACTTCAACATCGGTGTTTTTCCTGTCTTTCTAGATGCCTGTGCAGAGTGTTGGATACTTGGGTTCACATTCTGGAAAAATCTGCTCCAGTCACTTTCTCTTACTCTGTAATCATCAGTGAGGTTCTTAATTGTTGATTTAGGTTTTTTCCCCCAATCATCCGATGAGAATGGCATCTCTTGTCTCATGGGTAATAAAGAATAATCCTGCTAATATACATGAGAATGGGAGGTAGAGGCAAGCAGGCTCTATGATTGACACTCAGCAGCTGTTATGTTTTATTGACCACTGGTCACTGTTGTTTCTAATGCTCTATCCTCTTTGTAACTTCTAGGAAAGAAATGGCATGTGCTGCACTGAGAGCTCAGGGTTCCTTGTCCCACTCCACCTTCCGTAGGCCTTGGTTGACTCCACAGGCCTTGAGGAATGCCTCTGTCATCTGCTCTCTCTACCCCAAGGACAGAAGCCAGAGAAGTGAAAGCAAAGCAGTTTAAAAAAATATATTTTACAATTTAATTTAATTTTTATTTTATGTGTGTATTTGCCTGCATGTATGGGGGTATAGCACTTGCATGCCTGGTGCCTAGTGAGGCCGGAAGAGAAGATGATGTTAGATTCTGTTGTGTTTTATAAAAAGATAAGAGACCAGAGATATGTTTGGTAGAGGCTCAGTATGGTGTGTGTGTGGGGGGGAAGGGGGCGCCTCTATGGGCCCATGCTGAGGCATCCCTTCCCCCTGAGGGACCAGCCACAGGATGGTATAGTATAGAATAGAGTTTATTCAGGACATGGGGAGGGGAGTTGAGAGAAAGGCAGAGAGAGAGAGAGGAGAGAGGAGTGAGAGAGGAGTGAGAGAGAGGAGGGGGATAAAGAGGGGGAGGAGGAGAGGGGAAAGGGGAGAGGGGGAGGGGGAGAGGGGAAGGGGGAGAGGGGAAGGGGGAGAGGGGGAAGAGGCTGGCCATGAGCACACAGAGCAAGAGGGGGTAGGAGATTGGGTAAGGAGAGGGAGTAGGAACAAAAGGAGAGAAGGGAGCAAGAGGAACAAGAGAGCAAGAGAGAGAGGAGGGGGTGAGCGAGTCAGACACTCCTGGCTGTTGCCAGGTAACTGTGGTGTGGAGCCTAGACAAAATGCCAACAGATTCCTTGGATCTGGAGTTAACTGGTGGTTGTGAGCTGTCACGTGGGTGCTGGAAACCAATCCCTGGTCCCCTGGAAGAGCAGCAAGTGTTTTTAACCTCCAAGCCGTCTCTCCAAGCCCTGAAGTAGTTGTTAAGGATGTTAAGATGCTACTAAGAGAAAAAAGGTAAAAATGGCCACTGATACTGACCCGGCACCAAGGCGGTGGTTTGTAAAATCCTTTGACATGGAGAGAGTTCTGTCTTTTCCTATAGGCAGGACTTTGCATCCTGCCCAAGCTCCTGGTATTGGCCAAGAACACAGAGCCTCATTGGATGAACAGTTTGGGCCCCACACACCTTTTAGGATCCTCAGTTATGTACAACTTGCTAATTCTTGAGTCCTGAGAGCATGAGTCCTGCTGCAGCTAGGAAGGGAGGGGAACAGCCGCTTGTCTGTAACTATGATGAACCCTAAGTTTGCCTCATATTGCAAACGGACTATAGCAATCTATTTCTTACATACCTGGGTATGGGAAATTTGGACATGACTCATTATTCAGCTGTGATCTTGGCATGATTTATTATTTATTTATTGAAACAGGGTCTCCTGTAGCCCAGGCTGGGCTTGAAATCCAAGCAGAGGTTGGCCCTGAACTTCTGATCCTCCTCCTTCCCAAGGGCTAGAATTCCAAGCATGTGATACCGTAAGTCATTTATGCAGCTTGAGTGCTATTGGGGATCGAACCCAGGGCTAGATAAGCACTCCTCCAACTGAACTACAACCCCAGTGTTTGTTGGGTGTTTTTTTTATTTTCTTGAGACATGGTCTCACTTTGTAAATCATTGTGACCTTGAATTTGGTCCAATCCTCCTGCCTCATCTCCTGAGTGCTGACATTAGAATCTAAGCTATCACAACCAGCTATCTTTAAAACACATAGTAACCCTTGGATAAAATATAAGCTTTTATCCAGACAGTGAACTGGCAGCCTCTTTGCGCCTCTGGGTCCGTCTCTTTTGGGAGATCCAGTCACTCCCTCCTCTTGTCCTGAGGCATCCATACTTAAGGCATTCATTCTTTACCTCTGAGGATTTCAAAGCATTCCTGTGGAATCTCCCCCCCCCTGCCCCCCAGCAAAATTACAGAACTTGTGGAAATGCCAGCTGCTCCATCCGGCAAACCCTGTAAGTGATATTTTTACCCCCTCATTGATTTGAAATTGTACCCTCTCACTATATGGCACACCATCAACCACTTTGAAATATATGATTAATTAAAGTGTTTAATGATGCTGACAAACAGGCAAATGGATGCACATTCAGTAGAGAATCTACAGAGTGGTCTGGGTCCAGCCATCTGTGCATGGATCCTCATAGGAGACACTGTAGCAAGGAGACGGGTCCAGGTCCATCCCGGAGGCAGCAGTCCTGATTGGGGGTGGGGGATCCTGGTACCAAGGATGTAGTGCTTGAACTCTGGCTTGCTGTCTGAAGCTTCTGGGCGTTGTCATTGAGACAGGAGAATGGGGGAGGTAAGGAAAAGAAAGATCATCATGGTTACTCTGCAAATCCATTCTCATTTCTTCTGATTATTTTGGTTTCTTCTGCTCTGTATTTCTAAGGGCACATATAGGTCCCAGGAAGAACAAGGTACCATGGAAGGAAAAGGTAGGGACAGGCCTCCTGCCTCTCTTTTGCCAGAGCCCCAATACTAGGGTAATGATGTGGGTGATAATCAGGGCTCACTTTCTTCTCTGGCTCCTGAAAATTAAACGCGGAACAAAACGATTCTTGTTTTGTTTGAGACAGGGTCTTTAGGTTGCCATGGATAGCCTAGAATTCACTCCATAGACAAGGCTGCCCTCTAATTCACAAGTATCCACCTGCCTCTGTCTCCCGACTGCAAGGATTAAAGATGTACACTGTCATGGCTGGCAAATAAAATAACTTTATTCAGAGTTTTTCCTTAATGAAAAATATCATATATATTTATATATGATATATATCATATATATATCATATTATTTATATTTTGAGTGTGAGACTTAAGTCTAAAATAATTTTTGAAAGACACCCTTTCCCTGTCATAGAAGAGGAGGGGAAGGGGAGAGACAGATGACATAGCAACAGTTGTATCAGGAAGATTGTCTGGTTTGGTGGTCCGCTTGATCTATTAATTTTGGTCATGGTTAGTTACTCTGTGGAAATCAACTACAATTTACAGATCTTCTGTGACTTTTATAAGCTCTCCATAATCTTGTGGCATTGGGTCAATATAATAGGCTAGAATGGGTATAGAAGTCTGTGTGGTTGTGTGTGTGTGTGTGTGGGTGTGTGTGTGTGTGTGTGATCATGGATGGAACTTGGGAAGTAGGTAAACCAACTCTGGGCTAAATCAGACCCGAAGCTTTAAAGCCTTGCAGACAATGCCCATTTGTTCACACAGTGTGGCTGCTTTTGTGCAGATAGGGTAAGTCGGCTAGTTGCAATTGAAAGTGTCTGTCCTACCGGGCTGAGTGTATTCACTCTCTGGGCTTTTCCAGAACACTTTTCCAGTCTTCAGTTCTAGATAAAGCCCCGAGGTCGTGGCTGGCGTCATATGAGCTTTTGGGTGAGTACAGAGGATGGGAGCAAATTAGGTCAAGAGTTAAGTGGAGCCCTGAAGCTTTTCTCAGTGCCGGGTAGCCACCTAAAGCTTGGGTTGCTGGGCAGCTGATGGCTTTCGCACAAGATAAAATCATAGCCATTCAGTTATTTATGGAGGTTTACAGCAAGGCTTGTAGTCACATTGTCTACATGGTGTTTACATTTGAAAAATTGCATTTGTTAAGTGCGCATGCGCACGTGCGCGCTTCTGTATGTACACAGTGGCATAGCATGTATGTGGGGTTCAGAGGATAGTTTCCAGGGGTTCACACTTTCCACCTTGTGGGATCCAGGGGTTGAATTCAGGCCATCAGCCTTGGCGACAAGCCCCTTTGCCTCCTGAGTCAGCTCACCAGCACAGCTCATGGTGCTTGACACAGAGTGGATTTGCTGTATCCATGGAAGTGAACCATCGCCCCTGCTAGCACTGCAGTGCCAAGCAAATGAGTCGAAAACTCAGGCTCCTTTCCCCCCAGGATGAGATGGAACTATTTCAGGATGGGTGAGAACATTCATGACTCCTGAAAAGAATGGATATTAGGATGAAAAATTATTTACAATTATGAAAATAAATATTGTAAAAATTTAAAAGTTAAAAATTTGCTCCGTGTCCATATTGCCTCGTTTCTTAAGGGCAGGGCTTGTGGAACAGTGCGTAGGGAAGGCTGTGGTGGCCTAGCAGTCTGCGCAGCTGGGCTGCAAGGCTGTCTTCACTAGCACTTGTGACTTGGGGTGTTAATTCATGTCTCCCAGCCTGTTTCTTCACCTCAAAAATACTAGTGATAATATTGCTATCTCATGGGATTCTTGTGAGTCTAGAGATAAAGAGAACTTTATTAGAGCGGCATGCTAGCCATTAATTTACTTATTTACTTGAGATGGGGTCTTACCATGTAGCCTAAATTGGTCTCCACCTTAGTTTATAGCTCTTGACTGCCTTTGAACTCATAAGCCTTTTACCCCTGTGTCCCGAGTGCCAGGGTTACAGGCATGTACCTTCCTGCAAGACTGGTATGTATGTTTACTTCTGAGAGAATCCAGCCAATTCCACATGAACCTTAATTTCTTCTACTGTTTCTCAAAAATCCTTCCTTAATTTGCCCGGGGTGTCACAGACATGAAATCCTTAGCTGGGTCATATGAAAACCTGTCCCTGATTACGGAGAGATGTGATTGCTCCAGCAGCAGGAGTCCCGGCGGCACAGGTTATTTAAGCTAGCTACTCATATCCTGCCCGCAGAGTCTTTCTGCAGAGAGCATGTGAGTCACGGAGGGAATGGGACCATCTGTGGTACTGAACCAGGACCAATGGTTGCCTGTCACAAGAATGGGCTTCTGTCTTTGTTCAGTGCAAGTTTTTACCTGCTTTAGTGCTCTTCTGACTAGGGCTTGTCTTTAGTTCTTTCATTTGGAAAAGAAAAAAAAAATTCCCCGACAAGAGCAGTCATCAGGCTGCTGTCCCACTCGGCGTGAAGCTAATTCTTTCTAACTCAGATTGTTTTGCTCCGACTGCCTCAGTGTGAGGCAAGACCCTGGCATTTCTACATCTGTGCTTCAGTCCCTTAAATCTTCCTGAGGTTTCCATTCTTCCTCTCCCTTTATGGAGGGCACAGTGTTTGGGTGCAGAGGCTCTCAGCTGGGAATAAGAGGCACTAAGCTAATTACCACTGCCTTTCTGTACTAATGTATTACTACGGTCCCCAACCCACTTCTGCAGATGCCTACAACACTATATGCATGTGTTTGGGTAAATATAAACACTTTAGGGTCTGTTGATCATTGCAGGTTTATGGTGAGCTTTACTTCAGATCACATATCGGCAAACACCAGCCTTGCCGGCACAGCTCAGGTACTTCTTGGATCTCTATATGTAAATTCCAAAGACTGTTACAGGTTAGAGAGCACTGATTTCTAGTCTAGACACTTGATATTTGTGATGCTTACAGATAGCATTTTCTTCCCCAATCTCACCTTTTCATCAATAACAATTGAGCATTGGCCCTGGGTTATTAGTGAGGTTAAATGAAAGTGTAGGACTGTAGGGACAGTTGTGACAATTGTAGCAACATTTAATTAGAAGTACTAAGAAGCCGCTGAATGATATTTCTTAGTTTGGGTTTAGTTTATGTCGGTGGCTCAGGACACTCATCTAAGTGTTAATCTAACAGGAGAGTTCTTGACTCTGCTTTAGAAACAGAGCACACGCGCATACAAATGTATACACAGCTATCAAATGCTTCCAGACAGCTGGACTGAAGTAAGCATGACAGGCACAGACACAGGCCTACTGGTCTCATGTGCGCCCTGGAGACACATGCAAAGAGTGAAAAGCCCAACAAGATCTCAGTTCTCTCCGAGGGAACAGCCACCTGAGCTCCTGACCCGGCAGGGACTTCCCTGTTGTCTTCTGTACAAAGGGGTCAGTTACTCAAAGCACCCAGATAATTTGCCCCATGTTTTTAATTAACTTTGCAATGTGAGTGTTGGGGGTTGGAGTGGGTAGGGGGGATGGGAAAGGTAGGTCAGCTGATGCAACAACTCTCCCTTCATCCTTTAATCCAGGGAAACTGAAGGAAGAGAAAAAAAGATATCAGGAAGCGTCCATAACAGCATTTGCCTTTTCTGGGGCTCATTTCCCCATGCACAGAGGAAACAGTTCCAATATCATTACCTTGAAGAAGCAAAGGAGTTAAACTTTTCATCACTGCTGAACACATCAAATTTATATGGCTTCAGTTTCTAGTTCACAGGGTGGATCCCAAAGTCAACAAGGGATTTTGGAAAACAAGAGTGAGAGAAAAAGAATATTTAAAGAATGTGGTATCAGAGACATGTCCATGGCCAGGCAAACTTAATGTTCTTGAAGTAAGATGACCTGAAAGGCCAGGAACGTCCCTGTGGCATAGACCAGGATACACCCCTATTTGCTAAGCATCCCCAGGACTTCACATTGTTACTGCGGCATATCGTGACTTGTCCTGACTGATACAAGCAGGAAGGAACGGATTCCTTTTTTTAACACTCATGATGACACAAGGTGTGTTCTTACACAGGAAGAGAAAGGATGAAGAAGCAACCTATTTGGGGTAAGAAGAAATGTAGAAACACAAGAAGACATCTCTTGTTTGTGTTAAGTCAGCAAAGTCTCTTGAATTCTGAATTGCGCCCATGTTTGGGGATGAGCAGTTTTGAGGACAGGGACATCAGTGGCTATTGTGTTAGTCTGCTGGAGCCGCCATAGTAGAGTACCACAGTCTGTATGACTTAAACATAGAAACTCCATTAAAAAATAGAAATTTTCTCTTGAATTTGGAGGCTGCAAATCCAAGATACCAGTGTCAGCTGGGTTGGCTTCCTCTGAGGCTGGTTTCCTTGGTATAAAGTGTGAGACCCAAAGTTAACCCACCGAAGGACCAGGTAACTTCTAGAATGCTGGGGGTTTTAGTTCTTGGAAAATATCAAAGCCTCATGGGAAAATATGGCAACCTATTGGTTTGCCTTTATCAGTCCCTGTAAAATGTGTCTCAGGGTTATTTAGCTAGGAATTCCAGGGAGTGATCTTGACCAAAGCCCATCCTGGTCAGTATTAAAGTTTGCTTCAGATGGGTTCAAATGGTGAAATTCTTCTCACAAGAATCTCAGGATTAACAATAGGTATGTGTCTGTCTTCATTCTAAGTAGGTGTTCTGGTCTCTTTGTATAAAGACTCCAGTGATGTTGAGTTAGGGCCCATCACAATGACCTTGTTTAACCTTCATTACCTTTTTAAGGATTTTTCAAATACAATCATAATCTGAGGTACTAGAAAATGGGACTTCACACAGGACTTCTGAGAAGATTCTATTTGATCTGTAATAGCTATAGAATCATGCCTACTATTCTGTATGTGCCAATAATGATGTGTGTGTGTGTGTGTGTGTGTGTATGTGTGTGTGTGTGTGTGTGTGTGTGTGTATGTGTTTCTTCTCTGAGATGCTTCTTCCTCACTTTTCTATGTCAGGAGTGAAATCTAAAACTTTGATCAAATAGCCAAAAGTTGTAGGCATTTCCATCTTTTGACAGTACAACATGATGACATCATCTACAGAGTTCTTGCTTGAGAACTGTGTAATAACATTACAAAAAATCTCCCAACATTTTGTGTAAGTTTAGAATTTTGTCTTGGGTTGCATTCATAGCTGTCCTTTGTCTTATGTGACCACATGAAGCCCGTGGGCTGCAGGTTGGATGCTCCTGGATCTAACAAATGCTGCTGTGTTTCACCTTGTACCAAAAAGAACTTGGGTGGGAAGGGTCCTGAAGATCTCATGATTGTGAGGAGGGTATTCCAGTTCCATTTTAGTAGCTGAGAAAAGGAGCTCAGGGTGATAAATGCTAGGTCATCTGGGGAATGCATGTTAGAACTGAGAACCAGGTCTATTCATTCAGAGCTCCTGTAATCTCCTTTCCATGAGGGCAGAGATACTGCAGTTTCTAAGAGCACTTCAAGTGAACACTAGTTCTCAGGGAAGACAGACAGAGTAGGGAATGAGAAACAAGGTATTCCAGGTGAGACGAGGAACAGACGTCCGTAAAATGTTTAGCTGCTGCCCACTGCCCAGTCTTCATGGTGGCATTATATTATTTTCCAATGGTGAAATCAGGTTGATGAAGTGGCCTCTCTGAATAATCCAGGAAATAACGAGACATCTCCTTTACATTGTTTACTACTTTCTTGGGAATGATATAATGGATACTCACGGGCTTTGTAGTTACAAAGTGATTTGCTATTATTTTGATTGGAGTTCTCTCCAGCAGCTCAACTCAGGGTAGTCACTGAAACTTGCTCAACTCACTCAGGAAATACTTAAAGGTTTAAAGACATCAAATTCGCCCAGAGATGCTCAGGGCAAGGAGATGAAAAACTGGAAACTTCACAGAGTGCCTCTGTGGTGCCTGTGGGCCTGCTTCCCCCCCACCCCCAGCCTTCTGGGAAGCAGAATGATGAAGGGAATTCCGTAATAAACATGACATTTTCTATAAGCATTTACTGAAAACGCAAGTCATCGAATTAGAAGAAGGACGTGGTAGGAAATCAGCGAGGCCCATGCTCTGTGCCAGGGTTTTCAGGCAAAGGTCTTGGGTCGGTTCTGTATAACACGTTTGTATTGACAGCCATGAAAGGATTCAGTGTGGTGAATGAGACAGCTGCTTGTACAGAGGCGTTTTTTTTCTTTTTCTTTTTTTCTCTTTCTTTCTTTTTCCCCCTTATGTGCTGAAAAGTCAGCCAAGAACAAAGCATGTTTGTAGGAAGTAAATCGCTGCCAGTTTTGATCCAAGATTCTCTCTCATTCAGCTGTAGCCAGAGACAACTGAGATTTCAATTTTCCTCATGAAGTTTGTATTTTTGGGTTTTGGTCAGATTAAAACATGGGATTTGGTTTGGTCTCAGTGCTCCATTTTCAAAATGTCACCCAAATGGATATAAACAAAAGCCACACTGGTTGTTTTCGGTTTCTGCTGGTTACAACTTTTCCAGCCGACAGAGTCTGGACAAACAAAGCTGTCTCTCGAAGGACATTTAGGTTTCTGACTCCCAGATGGAGCTTAAAGAGAGTAGATAAACAGCGGGCACGTTGGATTCAGAAGTGGTTTAAAGACGATACTAAGATGTTGAAGACTGGCTTTCGGGTATCTGGAGAGTCGAGGGACTGGATCCCAGTGGATGAGGGTGAAGAGCTGTGTCTCGGATCTGGGCGCTTTAAAAATGGAGAGGTGTTTTTCAAGAAAAATTTCTAGATGACAGAATAAAATTTCTTTTGGAGACACAAAAAGGAAAACATGATTCTGTTGAGAACCACTTTCCAATGGATTCAGAGAGAATGGAGACCCTGGTGTACACTACTTCTGATAACCCAGGGACATTACCTCTTCTAGTTCCCATCATTGGTCACCATTGTCTGGGAACCTGCAAAGTGAGTGGATAATGGTTAGGTACCTGCAGGGATCTACGTTTTCCTTCTAGACTATTGATAGAATTCTGTAATCAGAATCTCATATATAGGAAATTGAACATGACAAACCCAAATCCCACTATGAAAAAAAAAATAGAAGTATTATGTTAACTCCACAAACATTTCCGGGTGGCCAGCTACTTTGAGGAGCAATATCTTCTTACAGGGAAGCTGCTGCTGGAACATCATGGCGCCTGCTGCCTGGTGTTCTTCCTTGTCTCTTTCTGTGCATGGGGCAGAGGCCTCAGGAGCGGCCGCTACGTTTGCTTAGTATGTAGTTATTGTCATGCAGCTCAGCCCAGTACCGTACAAACTTGAAAAACTAGAACTGCTCTTCGGATTGCCTTTGTCAAGTGATATTTGTTTAAAAACTCTGTTCAGACTTAATGCGTTCTCCTTCAGAGTTCCATGTTCAGGGTGAGCCTTCTACTGAATTTGGTGAGTTTCCCAAGCAGATTTGTAACCCCACTGACTAATGTGTTTTCTAGTCCTACACAGGTCCAGTTGACACAAATAGTAGCATTGTGGTTAGCTGACCTTAATTGTCTTACCACTACCATAAAGGAATGGGTACTGTCTCTCCCTACAGTTTCAAGTAGAAATTTTGGTTTGTGGCTAGATCCATTAGAAAGACTTAGCTAGGAGGAAAATTCAATGTGAATTTGTGGTCTTCCTAGAGCTCTGATTTTGAACTCATCTTTTAATCTTGTCAAGTCTACTTCCAAGCAGGAGGTAGGAAAGTGGGCATTCCTGTAGAGACAGGTGAGGGATAGAGTCAAACAGTGTGTATGGTGACAACGGGAAGCATGATCTTGTCAGTGAAAAATATCAGGTGACATTTTTGGCCCCCGTCACTTAGTGTAGTGTCTGACTCATAATAAGTGTTGTAAATATTTAGTGAATAGATGATGGTACCCTCATAGGGTGTTACTCTTTAAGGATAGCTGGCCTGTAGGAGCAAGGGATGTTATTGGGAACAATGGAGAATCAGTTTGTGTATATAGGACAGAATCCTTTTAGAGTGGAGGAGAGAAAGCCAGCACGTTCAATGGTCACTGACATCATCAAAGAAATGTTTCCTAAAAAAGGTTTAGAAAGACACTTAAGAAATGTGTTTTTCTTCCTTCCGTGCCATGAGAATAGGGACTGAAAAATGTTGTGTCAAGATGAATCTAGAAAAGCAGCTGGTTGACAGAAGGCTAAAAGCCCTTCTCCACCCGAGCATCATGCAGTAAACAGCATGCTCAGAGTAGTTTTCGGAGAAAGACTAGAAGCCATTCCTCATCTGGGCTTCATCCGTGCGACAGAACATGTGTGCAGAAAACCCTCTGCGCACAAACCAGAGAGGCCGGGGCTACATGAATTGTCCCGTGAAAGTCATGTGTCTTGTGGTCAGTGCTTTTTTTTAGCTTTTCCCCTCAGCTCACTAGCTCATTCTTGGGACTGCTTTTCCTTTCTTCAGAAACTGTCTGTCTACTCTGTCTGTCTGTCTACAAAGCTAACTGTGTACATATTCTTTTTTTCTTCTGAAGTTGCATCTTGCTTTTAACCATGTGGCTCCATTGCTGAACATGCCTGCCTTGACCCCTAACTCCTTCGGAGCACGAGGGCTTTCTCTCTTCCTCAGGAATCCTCCCGGAGCCCAGCCATCCACTCATCCATCTATCCATCCATCATCCATCTATCCTTTCTTCTTCCTTTCCTCCTTCTCCCCCTGCCCCATTTCCCATTCTCCCTGTCACACAGAGTTGTAAAGAGGATAATGAATTGGGCTATCTATTCACCCAACCTGGATTTGCCTTGGTTTCATCTGGAGAGTGGATGACTCCTCAGGATTATCCTGAGGTCCTCATGGCTTGGCTTCTAAAGTCTAGAGACCATCTGCTTTTTCTTTTGCCTTTCCTCTCTTCTTCCAGCCAACTCGGATAAAAGAGCTGGCAGCTTTACTGGGAAAACTGGATAAATTCTGGCTCTCTGTTGTCAGTGCCACTGAAGACATTCGCTAGCGTCCAAACGATGAGAGATGTAGAAAATCTGAATGTGAAGGTTCAGTTCCATGGTTTGAAAGGATCATTGGCTGCTCCGTGGCTTATCTTTTACCTATGCTGATGTTTGCCATGGGCACATCGCAAACACAGGCACTCTTATTTTAATAAGGAAGTCATCTTGGCTAATAGTGGGCTTACCTATAGGGTTGTCAATCTTCCATAGGAACCGCCTCCTCACAATAGAAGGCAGCAACATGTCTGAAGCAATTATCACTTCTTGGTCTAAGTTAATTGCAGATTTTACTTAAGATTTTTCTCTTCTTGATTATAAATTTTAAAAGCATACTAAAGCATAAACGATTAGTTTTCATTCATTATTGTGTTTGCGGTGTATGACGTGTGAATGCCACAGTGCACACACATGTGATCAGAAGACAACTTTTGAGGAATTCTCTCCTGGTAGGGGCTCTCTCTCAAGTCATCGGACTAGTTTGGCAAGTACTTACCCTCTGAGCTATTTTGCCAGCCCACTTCTCCTCACCCCCCCATTACTGTTTATGCCTTCCTTTGCAACCTTACACCTCTTCTTATTGATAAGTAGTCTCTTTGTATTGGCTAAGCACAGAACAAAAACAATAAGGGACTCTGTTCTTCATAATCAATCTTTGAACCAACCCCAAACCCTCTTCTCAGTTCTGCTTTCTGTCAAATTACTTTTCTGCTTCTCTTATTCTTTCACGGTGGATTTGATGAAGACGTGTGGATTTGTAAGGTCACTGCCTGGCTGTACATAAGCCTGCCTATTTCTGCAAGCATAGTATGTTGGTTTGTAATATGTTTTCTACCTCTACTATAAAAGATTAGGACATTTGGGGGCTGACAAGATGGCTCAGTGGCCATGCGCACTTACTTGTTCTTGCAGAAGAAGACCTAGGTTCGATTCCCAGCACCCACATGGTGGTTCAAACCATCCATAACGCTACTTCTAGGGCATTCAATGCCTTCTTCTGACTTTCACAGACACCAAGCATGCATGTGGTACAAATACATACATGCAGGCAAAAATACACATAAATATACAGAGCAAATCTTAAGAAATGCTTTTAATTAGGGGATTTGCATACATACCCAATTTTTTTTTTTTTTTATTCTTTTGTGCACTAGAAAACTAGTAACAAACAAGGCTGCATTCCCACACAGTGGCAGTGTTTGGGAACTGATCTGTTCCTGTCTTGAAAGAGGTCATGTTTTTTCCAGTTCATATTAGACCCTACCTTAAGCTACTGCTATCACTGACTCTGGGACTAAGCATCAGCTGCTGTTTATCATTGCCCTGAAAGGCTTTTTTCTTTTTCTTTTTAAATGTGGCAATGCCTATGTCAAAGGTAGAATGGGAGAGTTGGGCTCAGAGGGCTAAATGCTCCTATACGAATGCTTGGTTAACTCCTGTGGGTTGTTTCTGGCCCCACTTCCCTTTGGGCTCGCAACTCCTGACCTGTGTTACTCCTCCTTATGTCACTCCATCCCTTTTGCTCCCTTTGTTTGTCAGTTTCCATATGGCTGCCAGGAGCCCAACCCAGCTGATCTGAGAGAGCAGCCAGTGTTCTTAACCACTGAGCCATCCCTCCAGCTCCTCCCTCCTCCATTGCTTCTTTGTTACCCCAGGATCTGTTAGTTTCTTTCCTTCAATGCATCTCTCTTCTGATCTATTGTATGTGCTGCTTGCTGCTCAAGTACTCTATTGTAAGTGTCCACTCATTCTTTCATTTACTTATTCATTTAGTAAGCACGTAAGGACTATAAAAACCTATCATTTCCTTCTATGAAGAAGCCTTCTGTTACTCTTCATTGCTGGAAGGACCAAGGTCAGATTCCCTATCCTGGTTTGGGAGTCCTTGACTACCCAGCTCCAGCTCATCTTTCTGGTCTCATTCTTCATTTGTCTTGAACAGTACCATCCAGGTGTGGTAGCACTCAGCTGTAACCCAAGCATTTGGGGAGAGAAGATCCAGATTGGAATCTATTATTTTGGAGTACACAGTGACACTGGGTCTCCAAAAGGCCCACAGGACGGCTTACATCTTAAGTACTAAGCCTGGGGAATACTTCAGTTAATATCAACATTGCCGTGGACGTTCGCTTGAGCAGGTCTTTTAGGTTCCACGGCTCGACATCCTGGTGTGTTCAGTAGGACTGTTCAGGAAAAGTTATGTGATTTAACAGTTGCAGCACAGTGAGAGGTGGGTGAGGGTTAGGATGAAGGACACCATTGTTAAGTCAAGCTACGGTTGGCCCTCTCTTCTCATTACTGTTTAAAATTCGAAGAGTTTTACACACACATACACACACACACATACACATACACACACAGGGCATGCATGTGTGACAGTGTACATGTGGAGGTCAGAGGCCAACTTGCAGGAGTTGGTTCTCTCCTTCAACCATGTAGTCCCAGGGAATTCACGTTGCCAAATTCAGTGGCAGAGCCATCTCTTTAGCCATTACTACCACCACCACCACCACCATTATTATTATTTTGTCTTGACAAGACTGTCTTTGGCTACTTCACATATCTAAATCTTTCTTGTTTAAGATAAAAGTTAGCAGGGTCGTCGACACCCACCCAGAGGAGAAGGGGAGGGAGGTATAGGGGAAAGGATCATGGGAGGGGGTGACAGGGAGAGGGGCAGTGAAGAAAGTGAATAAGTAAAAAAAAAATTTTTTTTAAAGATATAGGTCAGATAGTATAGCTTCTTTAAAACTTTTGACTATAGCCTATAGAATCCCACAATGTTGCGTTTTCAGTATATACTGCAAGAGTGTATTGATGTACAAATCTTCTTGACCCTACAACACAGTAAGCCCTGATTCTTTGGATCCAAGCATCTTTTCATCAACAGTGTTACTCACAGTATCTTGTGTAAAACAGATGCTTACTAACTCTGTTTGAAGTGATTGCTCCCTTATTTGATTATAGTGAAGAATTAATCACTAGGCTTGGGAAATTTTCTTTACTCTTATATGCTATCCCATCACAGGTATTTTTTAAAAAATATTTTTATTGATGACTAGATCAGCTTTATTGGATTTCTGTTTTTTATTTCCATCCAGAAATTACCTGTTTTGGATGAAACGTATAAAAACCCTAATGACTCCCACTAGCTAGCCTTTTGAGGAAGTAATATAGCTATTGGCATTGTTGGGATTTATACCTACCTTTCCTCAAAAGGATTTTAAAGAGCCTGCAGCATTAAACCTAATGGGAAATAGGTCGATTATGGCTAAGAGAACAGAGACCATGTCTAAGGAGAAGCAGATGCTCCTAGGCACCTGGGATGAGCTAATCACTCTACTTGGTGACTGAACTTGGCTCTGCGTTTCCTGGCAGCTAAAGTTGAAAGGAAACACATTGGGTTATTCATTCAGCACACATTTGTCGGATCTCTTTTATAAATGGGGCACTGTGTTCCCACTGGGGATTGGATGAGACTGAGTGGGTCCCTGGCTTTAAGCACATCACTTGGTTCTGAGCTAGGAGACAGGTGGGAGGTAGTGGGGGCAGGGGGCAATTAGATCAGAGGAGTGGGGGTGGCAGGGGGCAATTAGAGCACAGGAAAAGGCCAGCAACTGTTTGTTAGAGGGAGTCGGGCAAAGGTTATGGAAAATAGTTACGCATTTACCAGACTGTTTAGTGGGGGAACAGTCTTCCTGGCAACAGGAACAACTTATATGGAGACTGGTGTGTGTGCGCGCGCGCGTGCGTGCGTGTGTGCGTGTGTGTGCCTGTGTTATTTTCTGAGGCTGGTAGGAGCCAGAATATACTGGGCTATATCTGTCATGCAAATATCTCCTTAGTTACATACCCAAGGAGCCACCAGTAGTTTACTGACTCAGAGTCCCTGGAGGCATAGCTGGGGAATCTATGTTTGTGTGTGTACAGGCTAATGTATATTTGAGTGTGGGTTTGTAGGCCAGAGGTTAACCTTCAGGAGCCATCTACTTTGTGTTTTGAGACACACTCTTGCTGGGACCAGAGGCACACACGTTATTTTAGGTTGGCTGGCTAGCAAGCCTCAATGATT
>CM052707.1:72637980-72659105 GCA_028551405.1 Uromys caudimaculatus | reverse complement strand
ACAGATTTATCATCTTAAGTCCCTTTATTTAGTTCCCATTTCTGAAACCTCTTATTATGTGGGCCTTGTGTTTCCTGGTCATATGAATTTTGAGACAGTGATCCCTTTCTGTGAAGAATGACCTCATTCTCCTCATGGAAAAATTACTTTGGCATTTGAGCAAATAGGAATTAGATTGAAACCTAAGACATTTCTCTGATTGTGGTAACTAACCTTCTCCACCCTTCGGCTCTCCAGGGTTTTCCTGTGGACACTGAGTTATAGTTTTCCCCCTCTAGGCTCAGATTTAGTTTAAGAATATAATATAAATATTGTTTAAATGGACCCCTCTTTGCCAAGCACAGGATAAAAAATTTGCTCATGCAGTTAAAAAAAAAAAAAAAATAGATATTTTGTTGACCTTGACGTCTCTTTACCAGCTAAATTTTCAACTGGGATTTTAAATCTCAAGAGGATTAAAAAAAAAAAAAACTAATTAAATAAAAGAAAGCTTGTGAGGATATTCAAGTGGTGCCATTGTTGAGTCCAGGAAAGAGAGGGTTTATGGTTTTATGTCGCCAGCTTCTCTGTAGATGTGTTGATCATTTTATTACCTCCATCTCCTTCCTCCCATCTGGCATTGTTGGGTCACACCTCCTGTGCCTGGCACGGGGAAGATGGAAGACTCCTTAGGGGCCTGTAGGGAGGACAGATTGGATTCAATTAGTTTGAAGTCTTTAGCTGGTAGTCAGTGTGTTCCTAAAGCTCTCAGTCCAGAGTTTAGCAGGGGATAGCTGGAGATCACATGAATTAGAGAAGAGAAAACTGAGTCCACAGGGTGAGGCAGATTTCTCCATGAGAAATTTAATGAAATCGAAGCAAAGTTTGACAAGGACTGGTGTCTATTAGGTTGACACTGTACATTTAGAAAATGATTTTTTGTGGCCTCAGCATGGGCAGTTGGGTATATTAGTGACACATGTCACCACCTGTGATGCCTATTCCCAGGTCCCAGCATTCAGAGGTCACAGTATAGATTCGTTAGATCGTATATTAGATTACAGTATAGATTCATGAGATTCATTAGAACATGCCAGGCCAATAAAATTGCCACACTGTTGAAGAATAAGCAGACTCTGTTGGTGTCCCTGCCCTTCTGTCACGACTTCAGGGTCTCTCTACTTGAACGTCTTGACATTTTGGGTCAGATTTTTCTGTGGGGAGATGTCCATTGTGCAGGCTTGTTTGGTGGCATCCTGGCCTCCACACCCAGCCGAGATGCCTGTAGCAGCTAAGTCATGCCAGCTGTTGTCTGGGAAGCAAAGTTGCCCTTCCTCCCCACACAAGAGTTACTGCCTCAGATTAGCACTGAACCAGAGGATTAGGGATGAGATGAGCTTCTGTGTGTTTATGTGCATGTCTGTGCACGTGTAAACATGCCACTGCGGTCTGAATGGGTTCTCTCAAATTCTATGTTGAGGCAAAATCACCGATGCCATGACTTTGCCTAATGGGGCTTTGGGAGAGGTGATTTTCTACTTTCGTGTGGGGGGGGTACAGCCCTTCCTAATGATACCCAAAGGTGTGCATCTGCAGACATGTCATATGAAGGCCCAGTGAGAAAGTGCCGTCTATGAATCAGGAAATATTCCTTCAAGAAGCAGTGACTCTGTTGGCCTTTAAGAATGGGACTTTAACTGCTGGGACATTAAGAACTGTGTGGGGGAGGGGGGGGAATTGCTGTGGCTTGTGAAATGCCCAGTTCATGGGTTCTGTTACACCAGCCTCAGGGATGAAGACTGATTTTCTCTTCTTTCTCTGAGATGTGAAACTAACATCGGTCTTTTACATCTCAGGAGCTTCTTGTGAATAGATGGGCAGCTCTCGGGTAAATTTTACTTAACAGACTGATTCTCCTTTCCTTCTACTTGAAAAGCTGATTCATCCTGAAGAATGGGGTGACAGCAGATCTGATCCTTGGCAGATTAGAGCTAAGTTGGAGAGAGGCTGTCAAACCGGATCTGCTGGGCTTTGCTCTGTTGAGTGAGGTCATTCACAGTGAAACTAGAAACTCTACTGTAAACACTTGACTCTAGCAAGGCATCCCAAGGGCACTTAGTAAAGTTGTCCCTATGTCTTTAGGACCTAGGGAGAGATTCAGTAGATTGACTCATTTAATTTTATTTACTTTTTCTTCCAGTAAAATCTGTATTTGTTTTGAAATAGTGGTGGAGGGATTGAGGTTGTCAGATTGGTGTCCTTTAGGGACGTATAAGGGACCATGTAGAAGGGATGTTTATAGCTGTGTCAAGTCATAAAAGCATAAGATGGGAGGCAACTTTAGATCCAGTTATCTGTGTCCCCGACCCACTGCCATGGATCATATCGGTGAACCGAGATTATGTACTGACCAACCAGTGTTTGGTCACTCTCTCCTTTAGCAGAGTTGGTCAGTTTCCTCTTGAAACAGTCTTGTCTGGGTTTCCTCTGTATCATACACAACCCCCCCTCCCACTGTTTGTCTTTTTTGCAGGTTTCTCTCTATGAGTCTGTGAATGGTGGATTTTCTACAAAGTTCTCTCTCTTTGAATGTCCCTTCCCCGAGTTTGCCAGGTCCCCCAAATGCTAAAAATCTATACTTCTAGTCCAGCGCTCGTTTTTAAAACTCAAACCAGACTCAATGTTTTCAATTGTGTCATTAACATTTGCTCCTAGATGTCTAACAGATATCTCAAACTGAACATGGCCCCAAGTAGGGCAATTGTGCCCCTCTCACCTAGTGGCACTGGCCATTTGCTTCACTGGGTACTCTCTTTTGCTCACTGTAGTCTTTTCATAGTCTCAGGAGTGATCCCATGAACATTGTCACAAGCCATTTTCTAGTCCTGTCCTTGAATGACATCCTACTAGACCAAGAATAAAATCCCAGCTCCTTTACAATGCTCACGTGACTTCAAATAACCAGTGTTGGCGGTTACCTTAGGCCTCTGCCCACAGTTACCTGGCAACAGCCAGGTTTGCCTGACTCACTATAAAAGGGGCTGCTTGCCCCCTCCTCTCTCTTGATCTCCTGCTCCACCTCTCTCCCAATTCCCCCCTCTTTCCACGTGCTCATGGCGCTCGCTCTCCCCCCCCTCCCGTTCTCTCAGCTCCCCTCCCCATGCCTGGAGTAAACTCTATTCTATACTATTATGTACCTGGTCCCTCAGGGGGAAGGGATGCCTCATCATGGGCCCATAGAGGCACCCCTCCCCCCACACCATAACGTGCCTCCCACAAACATATCCCTTCATTCTCTTTCTTTCTTTCTTTTTTTTGTTTTTCGAGACATGGTTTCTCTGTGTAGCCCTGGCTGTCCTGGAACTCACTCTGTAGACCAGGCTGGCCTCGAACTCAGAAATCCACCTGCCTCTGCCTCCCAAGTGCTGGGATTAAAGGCGTGCGCCACCACTGCCCGGCTCATTCTCTCTCTCTTTTTTTTTATAAAACATATAACACCCAGTTCCTGGCTCCTAAGGCTTTGCCTCTGGGATTCCCACCTCATTACCATTTCTTCCTTCCTTCCACTTCTATGCCTTCAGGACTGACCTCTCTAGAGCTTCAGATGCTGCCACCTCTCAATACTCAGCTCTTAATTATAGGCTCTGCCCATCATCCACTCCCATTTCTTCTCCTCACAACACTCATCGGCATTACAGACTAGGCTACACACTACAACATTTCTTCATGAAACAAAAGGAAGCTCACAGAGAGGCTCTGTTTCCTAGGTGCCTGGCAAACAGTAGGCGTGTAGTGAACACGCATATATCACCCAGCGGGTATTTCTACAACAAGAGGGCCACATCCTGACCTCCAGCCCTCCAGCTCAGTCTGCTGAAGAGAGGTTGCTGGAAGGAAGCAGGCTGGCTCAGAAAAGATTCATTCACATAGCTGGCAGGTGTAGTCAGGGAAACGGTTGGGTCTGAACTCCTAGGTGACCCTTAAGCAATTTGGCTTTGACCTCTGAGGGAAGAAGCCATGCTTGAGTTGGGCAGGTGCGTTAAATGATTTGTAGGCATTTGTGTAACTTGTTCTGAGATTTCAATGTTTTTTCCCCCATCGGTGTAAATAAAAACCAACCCTCGTTGTCAAGATTTTCCGACCAGACCTTGTCTTCCCCCACTTGAAAAATAGAAAAACAAAGGGAGCCAACATGAATCTGTTCTCTATTTGTTGTTGTTGTTATTATTATTATTATTATTATTAACGGAGGGACACAAGATTCACTCCATTCCCTGGGAATGCATATTTGGGAAGACTTCCAGGTCCTCTGAATCACCTCAATCTTGGTAACTGGACTGGGAACGCACTGATCAATGAATCTCCCAGGTCAACCTCTATGGCTCCTTCTTTGAGCTTTCTTTTTTTTTTGGGGGGGGGGGCAGGGTCTCATTATGTACTTCTGGTTGGCCTGGAGCTTGCTATGTAAATCAGGTTGACCTTGAATTCACAGAGATCCACCTGTCTCTGCCTCCTGAGTGTGGCTGAGATTAAAGGAATATCCATGCCTGCTCTCTCTCTCTCTCTCTCTCTCTCTCTCTCTCTCTCTCTCTCTCTCATTCTTGTTCCCAGAGTTTGGAATAAAAGCCTAGACTCTGGCAGCTCCCCACAGCTAGGCTCTGTGGAAGGAGGTTTATTCACTGTGGTCACACTGGGAAGAGGTAAAAATAAAGGTGTCTGCTGATCCGCGTGTTTGTCTTCAGCATACTGACATGAATGAGGTTTAGGTTTAAATAGAGGGTGAGCAGTATGCATAATTAATCAATCCTCTCAAGAGCTGGTGTTTTCCACCATTGCATCAGCTCTGTTCTGTCTTGCTAGGTGCTTGGAACCCTGTAAAACCTCCTGGCTGGCAGGCTACTCCTTTGGTGCGTAGCAGGGCTCCAGCCTTTCTATTCTGTAGCACAGAATTCCTGAGGAAATGGGGTCTGTGGTTTCAATAGTCCATAGCAAATAGCAAAGGGAAGGGCCTCTCTCTCTCTCTCTCTCTCTCTCTCTCTCTCTCTCTCTCTCTCTCCTGCCTGTGCCCCCAGGACTGCTAAACTCCTCCTGCAGGTTTTCTAAGAGCATGCATTCTCTGCTGTCTGCCCTAAGATAAGCTGTCTGCTTTGGGCAAAGCCTGTGGCCATCCAAAATTGCCAGTAAGTGGGGGATAAAGCTTCGAGACAGGGCAGCACATCTGGATGCTCACCACAGCTGGAAAGCCCGGGGCTCAGGCTCTGACTCCCACCTGTCACTTATAGATGTGTCACAGACTGCATCAGACTCGGGTCTGTGTGTCTCCATTGGTTCTGAGCTTGAACAGAGAAGACTGGTGCTATTTGTGGTCTCCCTCAAAGATCCGGTAAAGTGACCAACTTAAGTCTTCTTCTCTCCTGGAGTAAAATACACAATACTAATTACTATGATATTTCAAGTCCCTCTGTACTGCATGAGTATATGCAGCCAGGAGTAGTACAAACTACCAGGTTAGTTTGTCCACGGATAGTGGATATCTGAGGAGAGATATCTGAGGAGGATTTCCCACAGAGAGTTGGGGAAATGCTCATGCGTTTTGAAAATCAGTAAGATACGGTGCCAGTGTCTAACTTGACCCTTGACCAATAGCCCTGTGCAACTGAGGTCGCCATAGGTGGATACCCCATTTGCTGGCATTTGCCCAGTGTGTGTCACACACTGGGCACTCAGTTGAGGGTGGTTTTCTTTTATCTGCTCCATGCTACATGTCTCATAGCCAGAGAGCCAAATTCCTTATGAGGCCCACGTATTAAAGTAACGAACATTGAATTACTCTTTATACATATAAAGACACTCACGTTTACAGTTTGGTCTCTCTCAGTCCTCAGCATGTGGAGATGTAGCTCAGTTGGTGGAGTGCTTTTCTACCTACCCTATATCAGGCCCTGAACCACATAAATGGGTATGGGAGCGCATACGTGTAATCCTAGCATGAAGAGGTGAAAGCAAGAGGGTTTGAAGTCCAAGACTATCTTCTGCTACATAGTGAATTGAGTAAAAAAGAAGAAAAAGGAAAGTGAGCATTTGAGGAAGAAGAAGGCAGGACTCAGAAGAGAGGAAATCCTATATCCCAGACATGCAGAAGCAATTCAGGTGATTGACTGGGCAGCCCAAAGTCAGTGGGATCAGGTCCCAACCGAAGATGGACTTCAAGTCCTGCTCTCTAACCACCAAATCTTGCAGCCCTGTGCTGTTCTGCCTAAGAAACATGCTGGTGTTTACTAGCTGTGCTGGGAGGAAGGAGCGTCCATTGAGAAAGTGACTCAATCGGATTGCACTGTAGGCAAGTCTGGGGGACAGTTTTTCGGTGAATGGTTGGCATGGAGGGTTGAGGTAGTGCCAAGTGTGGGCAGGTAGTCCTTGGTTGAATAAGAAAGCAACCTAGGCAAGCCACAGAGAGGGAGCCTATAAGCAATACTCCTCCATGGTGTTTCTTCAGTTCCTGCCTCCAGGTTCCTGCCCTCCTAGAGTTCTTGCCTTGGCTTTGAGAGTCAGTGATGGACTGTGACTAGGTTGTATAAGCCTAACAAACTCTGCCCTCCCCAAGCTGTTTTTGGTCATAGTGTTTTATCACAGAAATAGAAAGCCAAACAGGAATGATGTACGGGAGACCTGGGATATGGCCGTGTATACAAATAAAATCCAAAGACATGGATTATTAGACTCCCGTTGCATAGACATCCTCACATAATTATTTCAGTATTTATTCCCGAGTCAGGCATGATGGCACAAAGCTATAATCTGAATGCTCTTAGAGGCTGAGGCAGGAAGATTACAAGCTAGAGTTCAGTCTTGAGTACATAACCATACTGTGTCATAAAAGGGAAAATAGGATTACTATTTCCCTTTCCTAAATGGTTCTCTCTCTATTTAATAATCCATGTATTTGCTCATTCACAGACATTTCTTGGGTTCTTCCTATCTATATCATGTAGCAGGACAGGTGCTGAGAATGTGAAGATAGATCCAAGATAGATGGATGGATATATATATATATGTGTGTGTGTGTGTGTGTGTGTGTGTGTGTGTGTGTGTGTGTGTATGTGTGTATGTGTTATATGTTTTATATATATATGTATATATCATAATATACATATCATATATATCATATATATACATATCATATATAAAATATATAATCCAATATGGATATATAAATATATCCATCCATCTTGGATCATATGGATTATATATATATATATATATATATGCACACACATACATACATACACATATCTACATACATATGTATTATACATACATGCATACATGTACACACACACACACATATTCTGCCTTTTCTGTGTTAATGTGAAGACAGATGTGGAGATAAATAATGTTGGTTTCCAGAGGGTGGAAGGGCAGACAGGGTAGAAGAAGCTCATAGGGCATAAGGTCAGGCAGATGGCTTCTTAGAGGAGACCTTGTTTCAGGGACTGCAGCCCCAGCCTCTCATCTATAAATGGTACAGATGGTAATTAATGGGTATCTGGTAAGCCCTCAAGGAATAGTGGCTCTTATTTCTGTCACCATCCCACTCAGGACAAAACGTTAGTTCATTTTGTAAATCAGACTTTACATAGGGCAATACGGTGGGGAAAAAAAAATACTTTCAAATCCTTTGCATGTTGTTTCCAGTCACGAGTTTAATGGGTACTTGTGCCGGATCCCCAGGTCTCTTAACACCAGGAACAATCACTTTCAGAATTTGTTTCTACAAACTGGAAATAAACATGTTCCTGCTGGATGTGTTTATAAAAAGATAAAGAGATATAAGAATATGTTCTATGGAGAGGTAGTCAAGTATGGGGGAAGGGTGTGCCTCAGTGGGCCCATGCCGAGGCACCCCTTCCCCCTGAGGGCCAGCCACAGGACCGTAAGTATAGAATCGAGTTTATTCGGGGCATGGGGAGGGGAGTTAAGAAGGTAGTAGAGGCAGAGAAAGGCAGAGAGGGAGAGAGTAGAGAAGTAGAGGTCGACTATGAACACGTGGGGGGGGGGGAATGGGGAGGTGGGAAGAGGGCAAGAGGCAAGGCAAGAAATCAAGAGAGCGAGGAGGGGCAAGCAGCCCCTTTTATAGTGGGTCTCTACCTGGCTGTTGCCAGGTAACTATGGGGTGGAGTTTAGACAGAAAGCTAACACCACCTGCTCTTCCTCCTTTGCTGTTGCTGGCTGGTGACACTGGAGGATTTCCTAGAGACCCTGCTGTGGCCTTCAGAGCGCTTCAGGCATGTCGAGGGGGTTCATCTCAATGTAGCTGTTTTTCATCACCCTCGGGATCTGGCTGATTTTACTCACTTCTCCTTTAGCATGTATGTTTGCATATTTAGTCTCAATGTAAAAATACTTGGAAGTCCTCCGGAATGCCAGCTCAATAAAGCCTTTCTGTAAAGACATGAGAATCTTTCAAAACAAGCTCCCTCCACAGTTGACTTGTCTTTTGGAGGCATCTGTTTCTAACAGTTTCGAAGCCAGGCAGGCCTCTGAAAGGGTGCCTCTTGTCAATCATTGCTCTGCATTCTCACACTTCCTCAGCAAAGGAGAGACAAGGCAGGCACTGCAAAAGCCATAGAAGACATTGCTGGGACTTGGGCTGACTTTGAGTGGTTCAGCCGCTAAGGAAGGTTAAAATGACATGGTAAGTAAGATTCCTGAGAAAAGCTGAAGAAGGCAGGGGTTGTTTAGATATGCCTTTTCTGGGAACCGGGATTCAGATTACTCTGGCCTAGAATGAACCCAGTCCAGTGTTTATCTCACTTCCTCTCTGATAACAGCTCACATCTCCCAGCGCTATTGTGGAGAGCCTGGATCAACAGGAATTGATGAACTCCACACAGCGCTGGAGTGCCAACAGTGGCATGCTTCACCTTTGGAGAGAGATAAAGCAGGGCTTGTCAGTAGGCATGAGCCATGCCAATCAACGTAGTCCAGGGCCTTTGGTTTCAGCCTCGCTTAGGTTTTTAGATTGAAGGCAGCAAGGTTTTTTTTTTTTTTTTTAATTTATTTTATTTTTGAAAGACTAACATGAATGGCCTCTAGCCCAGGTCCTAATAGGCTCCATTTCCTTCGGAAATCTAGTGAGCAGTCTTTATTGTCTACCTTCTTATCAGAATTCTGGTTTTCCAGACTCTGTTGAAAATGGCCCATTAACCTGTCTATTCTGGGGCTTCTCTATCCCACAGTAATATGAGTCACATTCTTTCCACAAACTAATCACAAAGGCCTAAGAACCACATGGCCAGGTTTATCACAGCAGTAGCCCTACTTCTTAGGACCAACCTTCTATTTCCTTATTTTAGTTACACACACACACACACACACACACACACACACACACACACACACGACCCACAGAGCATGTGTTGAGGTCAAGCAACAGCTTGTGGGAGTCATTTCTCTCCTTAACATCAGGGGATCAAATTCAGGTCGACAGGTTTGGCAGCGAGCACCTTCATCTGCTGAGCCATCTCCTTGGTCTCTAAGCATCTCTTGCTACTGTAACAAAATACTCGAAGCAAGTGATGTAAGGAAAGAGGATTTCTTTAGGTTCAGGGTTTGAAGGTTCACTGTCAGGGAGGCATGGTGCTAGCAGCATGGACCAGAAGTTAGGGAGCAGAGAGAGAGATGAATGCTGGTTTCCATTGCCTCCCCCACTTTTTTTTCCCAAGACAGGGTTTCTCTGTGTAGTCTTGGAACTTACTCTGTAGATCAGGTTGGCCTTGAACTTAGAGATCTGCCACCTCTGCCTCCTGAGTGCTGGGACTAATAGTGTGCTCCACCACTGCCTAGCTCCCCCTTTGTATTCAGCCTAGGAACCCAGCCCATGGGATGGTGCTATCCACAGTCATTCCTCCTTAGTCAAACGTGTCTAAAAGTCCTGCTGATACATCCAGACCTGTGTCTCCTAGGAGATTCCAAATCAGACAGGTTGGCAGTGAAGGTAACCATGTAGCCAGGGCACACTAATCTGCACTCATGACACATTCAGTGCCATTAAGTGTAAAGTTTAACGATCTTTTTGTAATTATTACCATTAATAACAATTAATAACAATTAAGACCTTTGTCTTTGTTTATTTGGGGTACAATGTACCCCAAAGATGCCAAAACTAAAATAAATGCATAGAGGTAATAGAAGTAGGGGTTAACACAGTTTACAATCTGGGGAAGAGATATCTTTTTTTTTTTTTTTTTTTTTATTAAAATACTTAAAGCTCAAATTAGATTTTTTTTTTTCCATCAGAACTTACCTAGGTTTTTGTTTTTTGTTTTTTGTTTTACATCGAGATATTAGTTTAAAAGCCCATTGCCTGGTCACAGTAGAAACTGTTTCATTTTTAACTGGTGTGGTACAGAAGGAGTAACAAAGTACTGACAGGAAGACTTGATGATGTATCAGGTATACTCAGCGAGGCAAGCCATACATTGCCATTAGCTGGGATTTAGCAGTCTATGGTTCAGGATCATCACTGTGACTTACTAAGAGATGAAATTTAGTTATTTGACCTCTGTATACTTCAATTCCTTCTGTTAAGGAATGGAAATGCTAAAAGCATTCTTACGTAGCTGTTAGAAGAATGAAATATGTGTCAGAATGCTTGGTGCAGCAAACTCCGGCGTCTTACTGATATCATTTAGTGGGAGGCGGAAGGGCACTAAGCCTTGCCGGGGTCATTTCTCTCCTTCCGTGTGGGATACACACTTGTCAGATGATGAGATGAATAAAGAAGGATGGGGGTCTCATGATTAAAAACAAAGTTTGCTAAGTGTTCTGAGGAAAATGTTCCTTATTACCTAAAAGCAGTGTTCTAGTTATAATGTCTGTGGGAGTCATTGCAGCAGAAGAATCAATGTAAGGATCTACACACAGTTCGTATTGATCATGTTCTGTTGGGGGGTAAGTGGTCTGATTGTTTTTCCACAGAAATAACTGAAATTAAGGGTTAAGAGTTTGGAGAACTTATAGTTTTGGTTGTGAGCCTAGCCTTTAATGGCTGAGCCATCTTTCCAGCCCAGACTGAGCACAGGAACCCCATTGGAGGAGTTAGAGAAAGGACTGAAGGAGCCTAAGGGGTTTGCAACCCTATAGGAAGAACAACAATATCAACCAACCAGACCTCAGAGCTCCCAGGGACTAAACCACCAACCAAAGAGTACACATGGAGGGACCCATGGCTCCTGCTGCATATGTAGCAGAGGATGGCCTTGTTGGGCATCAATGGGAGGGGAGACCCTTGGTCCTGTGGAGGCTCGATGCCCCAGTGTAGGGGAGTGCTAGGGCGGTTAAGTGGGAGTGTGTGGCTGGGTGGGTGAGAACCCTCATAGAAGCATGGGGGGTGCCGGGGAGGGGGTTTCTGGAGGGGAAACTGGGAAGCAGGATAATATTTGAAATGTAAATAAGTAAAATAGCCAATAATAAAACAAAAAGAGTTTGGGGAACTCGAATTGTGTGTTTCTCTGTCCTTAAAGTGCTTGTGCTGCTTAACTCAAAGACTGCAGAGGGGTGAGGGGTTGAGTAGTTGTTAAAAATGAAAGTTGTGATGTAGTTGGGTATTTAAAGCCATCGGCTCGACGTCTGTCCATCCAGCCCTGGCTCAAAGATATTTAAGAACAATTGCTCTGTACTGAACATATGTAGACCTTTTTCTCATCTTTCTTCGGTGAGCCATACAAGAGAGCAATGATTGGCTTAACACTTATATCCCATCAGCTGTTATAAGTAATCTGGATGATTTAGTAAAACATTTAGCTTATATTATATATTATGTTGTTATATCCTGGCACAAATTCTGTGCCATTTTAAATGATGGACCTGAGCATTTGTGGATGTTGGTGTGTTGGGGAGGCTGTACTGGAATAATCCTTTGTGGGTATAAAGTGATGAACTGTTTATTGGTTATAAGTTTACAGGAAATGTGTGTTATTGATCTAATTCATAGAAGAGAGCAAAATGTCAGTAGGAGTAAATAAAGCATTTGATAGGTGAAAATAAGAAAGATATGTTTTGAATATGTAGATTTGCACCTGGGCATGGTGGCAGACTGCTGTAATCACAGCATTCAGGAGGCTGAGGCATCAATATTATAATTTCAAGGCCAGTTTAGGGCACATAGCAAAGCCTATTCTTAAAAACCAAAACAGAAAATAGATGAATACTAATGAAATATATTTTATGTCTGGCAGAGGTTAGGTACTCAGTAAAAAATCCAAATTAGAAACTTAGAATTTAAGTTAAAAACAAACAAACCATACCACCCAAAAGTAAAAGGTGTCATTTTAAAATATTCAGATACTGCTCTCCATTGAGTAGCTTTTATAGGCATGGCATGTTGTCATTGCTGTCTTATCACTCCCCGAATGCCTTCTAAGGAAAGAGTTCCCGGGGAACTCAGCTGCTGAAAGTTTCCTTGGCTTCTGCCTTGCTCAACCACAGATCTAAGTCTTGGATGCTCTGGCTCTGACTGTGGAGCATTGACTGAAGCAATGATCCCAGAGGGTGTGGCATGATGTCAGCAGCCAATGGAGTTGATTTGAACTCTATGGGTACACCCTTGCTGGATAATGAGATGGAAAAATGGGGGATGTGCCCCACAAAGTGTGTTCCTGTGTTCATATAATATCAGAAGTGACCTTTTCTATTCTGCCTCCTCTGGACGAGGCTAGTCAGTACTTCCATCTCAGCGAGAACTGGAGTGGAAGAGATCACATCTGTGATTACATCCTGGACCACAGACCACATCTTTATGTTGGAACAGCAAGCATCATCTGAGCTGGACTCCATTCTACTAGCTCTATGCACTAATAATGCCCAGAGCTGTTTGTGCTGCTTCACCCATGTATACGTTCCCATGAAACATTAGCCCTGATGAAAGGTGCCTTTCAGTTTGTGTGAAAACTGAAGCCAGGGCAGTCAGGCCCCATGCCCAGATGTTCTACCATCTACCAGGGTGGTCAATAGTTAGGTATTTCTTTTGTTGATACCAGTTCAGTACACCTAGGGAAGAGCCATTGTCAACCATAGTATTCATAGACAATAGTTTGCCATGATCACCTATGAACTATAGCACAAGAAACTGATTTGTAATGGAATCTAAAATATGAAGTTCACAAGTACATTCACTGGAAATATAATTAAAACATTTTTTTATATTTCTTTCTGGTAGTTTTTTTTTTTTCAACACTGTTGACTATAACTGAAAAAATGTGAAATCATTACCATGACTATAGAGGAATTTTAATGAGCAACTTGGCTGCACTGTGTGATCCAGCTGGAATACAGACACACCTTTAATCCTAAGGAGATCTCTGAGTTCAAGGTCAGCCTGGTATAGAGCAAGTTTCAGGTGAAGAAAAGCTTAGGTCCAGGCATGGTGGTACATGCCTTTAATTCCAGCATTCAGGAGAGAGAGGTATGCAGATCTCTGGGTTCTAGTCGGTAAGTTCAGTTGAGTCAGTGAGTTGAGAGGCAGGGCAGTGGAGTGGAGTTGGTGGTAGTTCAGTTTCTGAAGTTCAGAGGTATGTTTTTTTACCAGGACGGTTTTACAGAGACAAGTTGCAGACAGAACAAGCTAGACATGGGCAAAACCAGACTGAGCGAAAGAATGAGAAGGAGCCAGAAGATTAGAACAGATTGCCAGAGTTAGTTTGAAGTCAAGCAGAGCAATTCAGTGAGAAGCTGAGAGAAGTCAGATTGAATTAGTCAGCTTGGTGAGGAGTTTGAACCAGAATAGCTGAGTTGAATCAGACAGCCAGAGTTCAGAAAAACTAGAAAGGGTGAGCTTATTCAGCAGTAAGCCTATGAGAGGACAATTTCGTCAGGTGAATATAGTTACTTTTACATACAACCAAGAAAAGAAATGTACTTAGTGCTACTTACAGTCATTCTGTGCCCCATAATTCCTCCTCCTCATCCTTGATCCACTCTACTTTTCAGACATTTATGATCTGCTGTTACGTATATTAGAGATTATTTTCCACTTTCTCTCTGAGAAATTTTTATATAACCCTGGTCATGTATATATATATGGCATACAAATCAAAACATATATTAATAATAAGTAATAAGGTAATTTAACTTAAAAGCAATGTTTTGCATACATATAATTTTGCCACTTATTGAACACAAAGAGAAAATTTACATACTAATGAGGTGCCTATTTCTCACATAGAGATCTTGGCTAATTATGTGACACTGCAGGGCATTGTAGAATATCTTCAGGGCTTTGCAGAGTTGATGGATGATTTGACTTTATAATCATCAATGCTAAAACCACTACATAAAGTGGTAGTACAGAATTACTGAAGAATGTTTAGGGCCATTTCAGAAATTATTAGAAGTTCTGACCAAATCCAAGTCCAAACTCACTTAACTTTTTTTCCTTTCATGAAACCCAAGTCAGAAACCCAAACACTAACTTTTAAAACCAAACATTCTAACATGATACAATCCCAAAATATAGTACTTGGATACTTAGCAAGGATGGTAGGAGAATATGTAAAGTCTGTTTTCCATAATCAAGTCATTACATTTCTATAAGAGCAGACACCAACAACATTGTAGTTTCTAACATGCAGTCATCTTTGATCTGAGGAAGGTGTTGCAGGCAGAGTTCATTGGGACTGGATGGTGAGAGGCATGCACAAGAATGCTTGTTGTATGTTCACATCTAGTCTGTGTTGAGTCCACAGTGCTACACACCATGAGAGTTTCCAGAAACACCTTGGATTAATTATGCATTTGATTTTCAATTGTTGGTCATTATGGGCATCTAAATATTTTATTCTTGCCAAATTTCAGAATAAGATCCCATTACACTTTGGTCATGTGACTCCACACGGGTTGTAATATACTGATTTAGAAGCTGTGATATAGGTTCTTTTACACTTTTTAGAAGATCATAAAAATAGAATCACATGGAACTGGACACCAATGGCATCATACAATATGCATCCTTTGTTGTCTTTGACTCTGTATATTCTGAGATTTATCTTTTTCATTGAATCTACCACTTCTTTATTGTTGAGGAATACCTAAGCATGCTTATGTTATTATTTACTTATCTATTAAGATTTATTTTAGTTTTTTTTTTTTTTTTTTTTGGTTTTTTCGAGACAGAGTTTCTCTGTGTAGCCCTGGCTGTCCTGGAACTCACTCTGTAGACCAGGTTGGCTTTGAACTCAGAAATCCACCTGCCTCTGCCTCCCAAGTGCTGGGATTAAAGGCGTGCGCCACCACTACCTGGTGATTTATTTTAGTTTTAAGACAAGGTCTCATTCTGTAGCCCAGACTTGCCTCAAACTCAAACTCACAGTCTCTCTCCCTTAGTCTCCTGAGTTCTGGGATGATAGATTTAAGTCTCTGTATAAGGCTTCTTTTAACTGTTTGATTAACATTTATGGATACAACAAGTGTGAATATTTGTGTAAAGTTCTTTGGATAAATGCATACTTTTCATTTGTTCCCAGTTAATACCTAAGTACAATAACTGGGTCACATATTAGATAAATACATCTCATTTGTGAAATCATTGCAATCAAGTTCTCATGACATTATCTTTATTCTTTCAAAAATCTGTGCCCACTCTCATGACTCTACCTCCCCTGTTCCAGACAGTGGGAGTCTAACCCCCTTCTTGTCTTCTTGGATCAGCCCAACAAGCTAGATATATTTTTATTTATTTTTCTTACCAAGAGATGATACTCGATATGAGTTTATTTTTCATTTTTCTGTTTCATTGATGTTCTTTCTGGTCCTTGTCATTTACTTTTTTCCTATCTTGGGTCTGGTTTACACATTGTAAACCTATTTTGATACTGTGTTTTATTTTTTATTCAGTTTGTGATATTTTGTAATGTTCTCAATGGTTTTCTGGAACTCAAGAGATTATAGAACAATACTAGGAAAGGAGAAAATTGCCTAGGTCTGGCTATAGGAACAGTTTTAGATGTAAAAAAGGACTATGCTAGGTAAAAGGGTAGGAAGGAGACAAGAAAATGTGCCAATGAAGATATGGTGTGTAAATGGTGGGAGGGAGGGAAGGAGGGGGAGGAAGGGAAGGAGGGAGGGAGGGAAGGAGGGAGGGAGGGAGGGAGGGAGAGTTGAGGCGATTCTTCTTCCAACTTCCTGTTTGGTTAAATCAAGAGTTTGGTTCTACTGTATATGGAGGCTAGGTTAATTCAGTGTGCTGAGGATTTGAAGCAGGATTTATGGGGAGCAATGATGTGGAAACCCATGCTTACACAGCAATCATAAAGGTAAGATCTTGGGGTGAAGATCATGTGGTTGTAAATTTACCTTGTGCAATCTTCCTCCTGTGTTACCCTACTTGCCCAAGTGAAATATCAGAGGTGGAAAATACAAACAGATTTAGGAATTATTCAAGTCAAGGAATTTGGCAGATTCATTTGGGAGAAGAGTAATGAGCCAAGAAGATGACTCTGATAAGAAAATGAAGACATTGAGGCTGCCTGACAAACGGAAGCAACTGGCTGACTGGATACAGACAGCAGTGTGGGTCAAAGGCTTGGCAGTTTTCATGAGGTTGAAAAGCAGGTTTGAAGGCTCAGCAGAGAGAGCAGGAAGTTTAAGTAGGTTGTATGGTCAATCTGTGGGAGAGTAGAGATTAAGTCTGCACCCGAAAAGCAGTTCGGTGGAATGGCCAGTTTCAGGGTGTGGTTATGCACACAGGTGACAGAATTGGAATAAAACGGAGGTCTGTGGCATGAGGAGGCCTAAGAACTGCAAGGTCAGGCGTTTTGTAGGGCAGCCACATGGACTCTGAGATCCCCCAGGCTGATACTGTGACTAAGGTGAGAATGTGAATCACAAGTGGTTTCCTATTTGGGGGTAAATGAGAGGAATTAGACAACACAATGAGAAAAAGACATTTAGGATTACACAACAGAAGCATGTCAGGGTTTGTCAGTTAAGTGAAGAATTATTGAATGGGATACTAGAAAGCTAGTTTTCTTACCTCCAAGTCCCTTGTCAAGTGAGGTCCAGGAGGTAGGCTGCCCTGTGGTGGCTCTAAAGAGGCAGAGTATCCAGCAGGACAATCTAATGTAGGTCGAGGGATGATAGATTTCCTTCTGGAGGCAGACAGTGAACAAAACTTAGATGATCCAAAATATGGAATTCTAGGGGTGATGGCAGAAAGGTTTGGCTGTGAATAGTGGTGGGGGTATTTATTTCTCTGGTCATCCAAATATTAGTTTAGTGGAGTGGTGAACGGCAGATAGGCCTTGCTGTGGGAAAGGGGCAGACGATGACAGGGATGTCTGGCACAGAAGTCACAGAGCTCACATACTGGAGGGGAGTTTAGAAACGAGATTCTCTGATGCCAACTCTGGTGTTCCCAACGGGACAAGAAGCCTGGTGACTCTAGCAGTCCATGACTTGGCTGCTCAGGTGGTAGAGCACATTTTGTCTCAGATACTTCTGAGTGAGACATAGTTTCTTCCTGATGCTGAAGATGTTTGCAGTGATTGTCTCATGAGCTGCAGTTGCTCACCCTGGCTCCTTCCTTCTCCCTTCCTTTCTCTCTTTTTCTTTCTGTTTTAAATGATATTTTTATTCACTCTTTGAGAATTTCATACAATGTATCTTGATCATGTTCATAACCCCTAGAATCTTCTCCTAGGGCCTTCTGTACCTCCCTACACACTCAGTTTTCATTTGGAAAGGTATTAAAAAAACCCTCAAAACTATAAGTCCAACCAAGGCCTTAGTTTCCTCTTTAGAAGGACACAATGAATAATAAGAAATTACTGTTGATCAACGTGACTCCTAATGGTAATGTATGTGCAGTTCATAGCCGAGAGCCTGGTTCATAGTGGGTATTTAGTAAATGGTGGCCATTGCTTTCCTTATGAAGACCATAGAGGCTGGAATTTAGCTAGGGTTTAATACAAATAAATTCTGCATCTTTGTAACAGTTTCGTGACACTTGTCAGATGAATGAATTAAAATTCAGTGTGATCTCATGGATTGCCCAAGGTCAAGTCCTAGTAAGATGCGTAGATAGGTTGACTGGTTCTCCATTGTTGTCAGATGATCCTAGGCATATCATTTCAGAAATTAAAGGAAAAAATTGAAGGATTTTTAAATTACCTCCATGGCTTATGGTGACCCTGAGATCAGATAATATTTTGGGTGTGTCTCAGGCCCCTTGAGCCAAACTGCACTCCTTCTTACCTTGCTTAGCTTTCAGGGACACAAAGAGAAATACACATAGGTAAGGGAATTTTCTAGGTATGGGGGAAACTGTACTCAGGGTGATTGGTTGGTTATTCATAAAGAGCCAGCAATTAGGCTCTAATGAGATAATTAAAGCTGTGCTGAGGGAGACAGCGACTGATTTGTACTGTCAAGGGGAAACGCTGAGCATCTGAAATTTCACACAATCACACTTTTCCTGAATCAACCGGGTCAGAATTCATTTAGTTAGCAGTGAGCAGAGGCACCCCACTGGCCCCCTTAATTACAACACTGGGGCACTCTATGTAAACATTAGAGGAATGCTACATAGGATAATTCATAAATCATATGACTTTGTATTTCCTCTTGGGTGGACGTTAGATTGCAGAGCAGTGCAGAATTTTTTATCTGGACATGCAAACTTCCTTCATTTAATCATTGATCATGAAATCATTGTGTTACTTGGGATGATTTTTTTTCCCCACAGTTCACGATCTTCCAATATTTCTATTCCTTCCCAGCTCAAGGGTGAACTGCTTCTGTTTCTAATCACCTTATGGGCCCCCCCTGAGTTTTGGATGGAACCTTGGAGGTGGTGGGGTTCTATTCATTTCTGGTAAAGTGAAAAGAGAAAGCAAGCAAGCAAGCAAGCAAGCAAGCAGAAACAAAGAAAGAAAGAGGAAAAAAAAAAGCAGAAACAGAGCTTCGAGAAGGTTTTTTAAAATTAACTTTTCTGATATTACATGGCTAGATAATAAAAGGTTACATGAGAAAGATTAAGGCCGGAGGCCATATTGTGACAAGGAAAGCCAGGCTGACTTCAGAAGCCCATGTGACAATTTGGGGGATTGAAGAAGAGGAAGAATTACTGGTTTCCATCGTGTGCCTCATGGGTTGGATAATACAGTCGACTTTGCAGGGTGTCAGGTATGGAGGGGTGCAAACCAAACTAATATAGTTTACATATCTAACTTTAAGTATTTCACTATAATTTTTAAAGCAAACCAGGACATTTGTTCTATTTTTTTCATATTTCTAGCTCCCTCACTGCCCCTTTCTCTCCACTCCAGCTCAAACCTGTTTCAGAACCCATCTGGGTGGTGGCCAGAGCTAATCCCCAGGAGCCTTGGTTTTGCTGTTGGCACATGCAGGAGGCTCCTAAGAGCTTTGCCCTCCCCGTCACTTCTAGCTCCTACCTTCAGCCTGCCTCTGGCCTGTGCCTCTACAGACCTTGATAGGCTCTCAGGCTGCCATGTTTAGGAAATGGAGACTCCTATTTTCTTTCTCATCTCCCTGAGAACATTCTTTCTAGCATTCCTGTTTTTTTTCTTCCTGTAGGGCAGTAGATAACAACCTTCCGAACGCTGTGACCCTTTAATATATAATTCCTTCTGTTATGGTGACCCCCAACCATAAAATTATTTTGTTGCTACTTAACAACTATAATTTTGCAACTATTATGGATTGTAATGTAAATATCTGAAATGCAGGATATCTGATATTCAACTCCCAAAGAAGTCTTGACCCATCAGTTGAAAAACCCTGCTCTAGAGTCTTTGACTGGAGCCATAGGCCTGATCCAGATTGTTTCTGGTCCTAGAGAATGGTCTATGTAAAATGCTACTGCTGCTGCTGAGTGACAGTTAATTCCAGGATTGCCCACTGTCCATCAAGTGCCTATTTTCGATTTATTCCAGGCCCAAGCAGAAGTGAGCGCCTGGAAACACAAACTAATCAAGGCATGAGGAGGACTATGATCTTTTTTTGCTTATAGACCATCCAAACAAGGCACTGTGTACCTGCAAGAATGCAGATGGGTCAAGGTTCTTTCCTGTTTGCCATGGCCTGGGGGAGAGTTTTGTTACTCTTTTAGAAGTGGCTCTAACAGAACCTGAGTACTGTCATTTGGTGGTTAATTCTCTTTTGACTTTTAAGGGTGGTTTTGGGTCTTAATTTCCCAAACTAGACTGTCTCTTTTGACCTTGCATATGGCTCAGACATGAAGAATGAGCCTCATCTGTGTTCTTCCCGCATTTTGAATTGGATCTTAAACTACTGACTGTTGATATAAAAACATATTTTGTACCGTAGACCTTGAGATTTAGCCCAGGTTCTCTCAGCAAGTTTCATTACAGAAGAATTTTTCTTTTGCTCAGTAGATTTACAAGCAAATATAAACCATTTACAAAACTACTATATTTTGACTTTTGTGTAGGGATATATACCAAATTTTTCCTTTACTTAAGCTGAAAATCGTTTCTACAAAGATTATTATTTTTATGTTTGGGTTTGTGTGAATTTATGTACACCATGTTTGTGTAGGATCCCACAGAAACCAGAAGGGTTGTCAGATCCTCTAGTACCAGAGTTACAGGCAACTGTAGGCTTGCTAATGTGGACTCCGCTACCTTGGTCCTCCGCAATAGCAGTAAGTGCTTTTAACTACTGAGCCATCTCTACAGCCCCAATTGGCAGTTGTTTTATCAAATTTATAGTGGGAGTCATGGGCAACAGAAGACACTCAACACTGTTGAATGGAAAAAAAGCCAGTGTGAACATTTAATGTTGCCTTTCAAGCACCAGGGCTAAGCTCTTGGCTTTCATAGCTGCTCTAGCACTCAGGTTGAGTCCCTGGCATCTTAAGGCTCCAGGTTTCCTATTCCTGCTCCAGATGCAAGTTTCTCTACTTTACTGGGATTAAGCAATACTGGCAAAATTCCATTGAGGCAGTATCTTACAAATGGGATTGTGTCAGATATATGGCATTATTAAGTAATTTCTTTTTTTTAATTTTTTTATTTTTATTTTTGATACTTTATTTACATTTCCAATGTCTCCTCCTTGGAAACCCCGTATCCCTTCCCCCTACCCGCCTCAATGAGGGAATTCCACCT
>CM052707.1:72619929-72637480 GCA_028551405.1 Uromys caudimaculatus | reverse complement strand
ATTTCTATTTTTAGCTCCTGGATGGTTTTGTTCATTTCCTTTGTCTGTTTGATTGTGTTTTCCTGTAATTCTTTAATGGATTTCTGTGTTTCCTCTTTAAGGGCTTCTAGTTCTTTATCTCTGTTCTCTTGTGTTTCTTTAAGGATGTTATTCATTTCTTTCTTAAAGTCTTCTATCATAATCATGAGAAATGATTTTGAATCTGAGTCTTGCTTTTCTGGCGTATTGGGGAATCCAGGGCTTGCTGTGGTGGGAGAACTGGGTTCTGATGATGCCAAGTGGCCTTGGTTTCTGTTCCTTAGGTTCTTGCCCTTGCCTTTTGCCATCTTGATAACTCTGATGTTAGCTGATCTTACTCTGTCTGGCTATGGCTTTTCCCACCTGCAGGCCTCTGTATCAATACTCCTTGAAGACCAGCTCTCTCTGAAAGGTGTTTTTTCCACGCTCCTGGGTGAGTAACTTTCTCCCGGTGCTGCTTGGCTATGGAACCCTGGTGACCCAGGCAGAGGTCTCCTGCGGCCACCGATGGGATCCAGGGGTTTTCTATGCTCTCCTACCTCCGTCTCTGTGTCTCACAGTTTCACGGCAGTTCCTGGTGAGCTGTGGAGTTTGTCTTGGTCCCACTCCCGGCTTTTCCAAGCTCTTGGGAGGGTAGCTTTCTCCCGGTGCTAATTGGCTATGGAACCCTGTGGCCCAAGCTGAGGTCCCCAGCCACCGATCATTATTAAGTAATTTCATGGAAAGAAGAGATTAGAAGATTTTTAAATGACACCACAACATGTCCTCCTCCAGCCCCAGATACCCCCTGGATGTCCCCTTGAATGTCTCCTCCTCTCTCTCTCTTCCTCCTAAGAAAAAGAGGCCATGAATTTGAAAAGGAGTAGAGAAGAGAATATGGTAGGGTTTGGTGTAAGGAGAGGGAAGGGAGAAATATAATTATATTAGAATCTCAAAAATAAAAAAATAAATACAGATTTGGAGGAAATAAAAGAAGTATGTAAACTGAGACCTGAGTCTAGAAACCAAGAAAGCAGCAAGATGCAGCTGTCTGAGGGTGGCCCAGTGCTTAAGAGGAAGACAGCCACACAGTCTCCTAGTTTTGATTGGTTTATAATCACACCAGGTTCATGAGCACAACTGTTTCAATTTGCTTTGCCAGAACCTCATTAATCTTTGCTATTGGTTCATCTCCTGTTTCCAAATATGACCTCACCCCGAGGTTCTGCCCAGCGGCGAGCAGCTGGGAAGCATTTCCCTCTCCCAATCCAAGAGAGTCAGTGTGGAAGGGCCCCCGAGCTGGGGCTTGTTCCTGAGCTTTTCAGAATGAATCACTGGGGTGTGGGGATTTGGTGTGGATTACTAGCTGAGGAATGATCTGACTGTGTTTAGTTCAGAACTGAGGGCTTTGGAAAGATCTACAGCCCAGGCCTGGGAGCATGAGCTTATCACAGGACAGGATCAGAGTTATGGATCCTAGTTCTTTTTTTTGTCTCTCTCCTCAGCTGACCTCCCAATTATTTCAAGGGTGACTTGGGATAAGATTCTAAGCCATAAACTAAGGAGTGAATTTAGAGCCAGATTTTTCAGAAAGGGTCTAAATTTCTCTCTTTGTTCTCCAAAGACCCGTCTGACTTTTCTTTGCCTCCGCAAATAACAAGAACATTGATCTGTTTGGTCCAGCTGGTCAAGTGTCTCATCTCTCTGGCCACACAGTTCACTTCTGGACCATGAGTTGTAAGTTATATTGCTGACATACATTTCTGAAGATTGACCATCTTTCATTTTAGTTTTTTTGAGGTAGAATGCTGCTTTTGATTTTGCGATGGTCTTTTTCTCATTTTCTTTTAGAAGAATTTCAGCTAATTGAGTCCTCAGGAGGCCCTACCTGTTATCCCTTGTTGGACTTGTGATGGAATACCACGCTAAGTGGCCTTCATGTCTGAATGCCCCAGAGGCATTAATAATGAGATCCTCTCATAGACTGAGAAAGTTTAATTCATCTAGCTGAATTTACACTGGCTGAACTGAGAACTGAAGGAGCATGCTCAGATAGAATACACCAGAGTATTCCTCCCGAAGAGGAGAGAAGAGAAAAGGGAACAGTTTTCTCAAAGTGAGGTCAGTTGAGAAAGCAATAGCAAGACGAGGAGTGCCCAAGAAGCTTGCAGGAAGTGATGTGGAGACTTGAGTTTTATTTTGTGTTTGCTTATACTTGAACCTTTTCAGCTGTGCCAGTGGCTCTAAAACCAAACAAAGAAACATCCCTTTTACAGAAGGAAAAGCCGAGGGTACAGGGACAGATACCTTCCTCTTCCCCCTCCCCTGACACAAGCTGCCTGGGTGTCATGCATCACAAGCTGGCTGCCATGCTTCATGCATTACGAGCTTCATTTAACTCTTCCCGCAATCCTATAAAGCAGCTACAGAAACATCCCATTTTAAAGATGCTAAAACTAAGGGTCAAAGGAGTTGAATTGTCCATGGTTGCAGGTTGCATGACTAGGAAGCAGAGGAACTCTTCTGCCTGATTTTAGTCCACACACTCAGAAACATGTCTGCATTCTTGGCTCAGGTTGTCAGTCCCATGTACCTTTGGGAACCAGTGCCCTGTCCAGCTATTGTAAAGTGATAAGGTAGCTTTAGGCCAACAAGGACAGCAGAAGGTCACCTCTGAAACGCACCACTCACAGCCCAGCTTCCTCTAGCAGGACACAGGATGCAGACCTTTTCCAAAATAAGACTAGTCCTTTAAGATGAGTTTCTTGGAAAATGTGTGGTAATATGTATGACGTGCTGAACATTGGGCAGGGTGCACATGGATTTCTGAGGTAGTGTTTAAAGACACATGGAGGACCTTAACAAAGAACATACAGCTTCATGGGAGAAGAGGAAACTATGAAGGGTCAAAGGGCGTTTCTGTAAGTATTATGATTCTGATTGACAATGATGCCCAGGGATGAGAAGGCTTGACTGGGCCACTGTTTTGCTATTTGAAGAATACAGAGCTACTGTGTCTCAGAGACCTGAAAGATGTTACATAGTACAAGAGACCAAAACACCAAGGAGAACAGCTGCTGTTAATATTTATCACAACCTGGCTGCATACCCATGGGCAAGCCAGGTATGTAGAGAGGAAGTCCTGGAAACACCTGGAAAGGCCCAGACCTGGTAGGCATTTGCTACCCCCACACAAGGCAATGTGTGGCTGATTGTCACCTCTATTAACGTGAGCATGACTGAGTGTGTTTGATGTGGTTTCATATGGTGCTAGCAAAATGCTCGGTTTCAAAATCTCAGTAATGTCTAGCCTGTTCATTCCTTGCATTGTAGAAGCATGTGGCCGAGTCTTCTTGAGGCAAACACAATTATAGATTATAGGTCTCTCTGAGAAAGGCGAGGCAGGGTCTCTGCTTATTTAGCAGGGATGTGCATATCTGTATCAGGTCTCTCCCCAGTACACGAGTAGATAAGGGGTCTTGGGAATCCTCTGTGAAGCTCTAAGTCACATCAATTCTGTTCCATGCCCCCTATCTCTCTCACTCTTTCTCTGTCTGTCTGTCTCTATAGACATACAATTTGGGGGGGGGTGGCCATTTCTGATCATCTAGAAAACAAGAAACCCAGGAAACTTAAGTTTTCAGTGTCCCCTATGACTTAAGCTCAGAAGTCATGCACTACCTTCTATAGTTATTACAATGGTCAAAGAAATTAAAGGTTTTCTAAGATGCGAGAGAAATTAAAATATGTCCCTTGGTGGAAGATGCTAACATCTGTCTTACTTCCTTTGTTACTCTGATAGCATACATGACCAAAGCAAGCTAAAGAAGAGTTCAATCTAACTCACAGTTCACGGTTATAGGTCATCACTGTGGGAAAGTCACAGGGGGAAGGGCTTGGTATACCTAGTCCCATTGCATCGAGGAGAATGATGAATGTTTATGCTTATCTTACTTCCTCCTTTTTATACAGCCTAGGGAATGGTGCCACTCACAGTAGGCATGTCTTCCCATCTCAATTAACCCAATCAAAATGACATCCCTCAGGCATGCCTCAGGGACTATCTCCCAGGTGATTCTAGATTTCATTAAGTTGACAACTGAGATTAAATATCACAGCATCACAAAAAAGAAGAGCTTTCAGGATGGAATGTCTACTGATATGGTGGTACTTAAGAAGTTCAATCGAACGCAATATTGAAACCATGAAGCTGTGCACAATTCTTCACAAGCATTTGTACTGACGACACTCAATGTTTCTTAAAGTGTAAGTCTCCATATATTCTCATTCGGTCAGAACTTGATGCTATAGTTGAATGAGTTTTGTAACTGTAAATTTGAGCTTATGTCATGTGCCCTTACCTGACATCTGCATGTTAAACCCCTTGAATTTACAATTTTTACCTTGAATCCATCTCAAATTTATATAAAAATTAAGAGTGCAAAGATTCACCTCTATTCATCTAGCTAGATGCATCTATTTTAATATTTTGTCTCATTTTTCTTTTATTCTCGCCTCTCTTTTAACTCATTTAGATTCTTACCACCACCATCATCAAACTCACAAAATTAAAATAGAGACAATGCTAGTACTTAGTATGTAGATAGTATTTAAATTTCATTAATTATACTAGTAATGTTTTCATATTGGCTTTCTTCCCTGAAACAACATTCCAGTCTAGGAACCCAGATTGTTTTGTCTTGTCATATATTTCACCATGTAGCATGTGCTAGCCTGGATCTAGCTACATAGCTCCGACTGGTCTTAAATTCATCACTGTATTGCTTCTACTATCCAAGTACTAAGATCACAAAAGCAAGCTGCTCTTCTAGATTCATGGCACTTCTTGTTTAAGATAGTCTATGCACAATTTTATTTCTGCCCTGAGAGAGTCACAAAGCCATAGAACACAAGCCATAGAATATAAGCATGCTTAATAGATGGGAGACTCTGTTGGACACTGAGCCAGGAGAGTGAAGCCTATATAAGACAGCAAGAAGTCTGACCACAGAGAGAGGTCTGGCATGGGTAGGGTACCACTTCTGAAAAAGCTGGTTAGCACCAGCAAACCAGGAACCCTATAAGGAATAGTCTTATACCATCTGAACTTAACCAATCCAAAAACTCATGACATTCCAAGCCTACCATGGGTTTGGCAGACAGATAGGATTATAGCCTCCAGCCCTACTTTAAGGAGTCTAGTTCCTCTGTGTGGGGTCATTCACAAGGACTGGGATAATTCTTGTCAGACCCAGGACTTTCCATGACTTAGTCTCCTAGCACTTAGATAAGGGACTAGGAAAGACAGAGGAAGCCCTGGCCTTGGCACTTCCTAATTGCATCTTTTTCGATGATTCTAGCTGACCTATTGTGTATCTCCCAGTTCTTAATGTTCTTGATCCCACTTTTCTGATTTATAATATAAGGGGTTGGGGCTGAATTACCTCTAAGTTCCCTTCCGGCTTTTGTATTCTGGGAAATCTCCATTGCCTAAATCTTTTAAAGTGTGAATTAAACTCACAGATTAAGACGAATTACCCAAGGGGCTGGACATATTACAGAAGAAAACTCCTCAGGGCCCCAACAAGTCTGCATTTTTGGAGCATGCTTTCTTTTTACAGCTGTGAAGAGAGCTATCTGCACACAAGCTATAACTTCATATGACTAATGGTAACCATGGCGACCACTAAATATTCCTTCTAGACCTTGCATCTGCACAGCTCACTGGAGCAGAGGAAATAAATGTTGCTGCTTTGAAAAATGATAAAAATAATCCCAGCTAGCTACAGGCTCAGAAAGAAAGGAGAGCTCTCACATCTGAAGGTCAAACAATTTCATCTTGTTTTTTGCTCAAGGCTTTTGGGAATTTTGGTTACCCACTGAATGGAGAGGTCTCAGGCCTGGGGGTTTATCATTAGGAGAAGCACCTGAGTAATTTTTAAAGAGGATTCTGGGGCCCTGACAATATATAGCATGTTAGTATGATGACCCCTATGTTGAAATAGGAATGTGAACATTAGAACACAGAGGGAGAGACTCCCCCAGGCATCCAGCAGCTCAGGATGTCAGCTTGTGTTATTGGTTTAAGAGAAGAATATCTGCAAGACTGGCCAAGGTCAAGTGGGAGCCTGACAAAACAGAGACCAAGAATGAGGAGGCTTGCCTGAGAACACAGGGGATGGGAAAACATAGGCAGAGAGATTATCACGGAATAACGCTCCAGTGAACAGAAACCTGCAGAGAGCATCTAGGTGCATAAACTTTGTGTTAGAATGGAGAAGAGGTTGGTAGCATCTTGGGTAAACATGAGGCACCAGCCAGGAATTCTAAAACCCTCTAGAATAGTCCAGCACAGCCATCCAGAAATATGAATGAACCCATTAGTCGTCAGTGATGGCAGGGGTATAAGAACCTGTGGATGGTGTGACCCATCTCAAGAGATTAACCCACTATTAGCAGGAGAGAAGATATATCCAGAGCTCTTACATTCTGATGTAGGTGCAAATTTTGGATTTATTTAAATGTGAAATTCTTAATTCTAAATGCAGACATGGTATGGCTTGTCATTTTGCAACCTCTGAAGTTATGGGTGACCTTTTGAGAATGAAGGTAGAAAATGCTAAAGAGAGAAAAGCTCTATACACGATGACCATGAGACCACAAATCTTCAATTGTAATGGATGTCTACGATGGTCTCTGAAACCTTACTCTTCAGTGATTACACTGTGTGTGGTTTGGAGAAAGTTGCCAGCAGAAAGAAGAAAGTTGATATGGCAGATTTGAATGTGGGGTATAGAGAAATATATACTCCACAGTCTGTCTTGAATACAAGACGCCTTTTAAAGGGGCTGCTCTGTCCCCCACAACACCCTTCTCAATGAGTCCTAACTTGAGCTGCAATAGATATGTATGCAGTATGTAGATAGAACAGGAGATGCAATAGTATGCAGAATAGATGCTGAGCCAGTCATTTGCTTTAGAGGAGTCTGGGCTCCACAGATAAATGGAAAACTCCTGACAGATGTGAAGAACAAAAGGACAGATGAGATGGCCCCAAAGGTGACTGTGGCTATATCCCAAGGGAGCTGAGCATTTGGGTGCTTTAGAAAGCAGAGGATCCTTTGAGTCTTTGGAAAATCACAGCAGCTCTCAAGATCACGGAGTCACTAAAGGGAAATCTGAAAACTTGAGAAAGGAGGGACTTGGAATCGCAAGTCCAGACAGAGCTGAAGAGATATTTTAGGGCGGGGCCAGTCTCCTGTGAAATGCTCTTATAGGGACTGCTGTGATGCACAATGAGAAGCAAAGAGAATTTATCCTTCCTTTTATGAAATATTGAAGTTTCAAATATGAAGAAAAATTGAGAATACACAAATCAACTTGAGCAAAGACATATAAGCTTATTAACATGAATATGCACACAGCACAAGCACATAATATGGAATTCAAAGAAAAAACCCCAGATGGTTAAGGTTTCAATGCACTCTTCATAGGGGAGAAAGAATGGTGTGTGTGTGTGTGTGTGTGTGTGTGTGTGTGTGTGTGTGTGTGTGTGTAGGCATATTTAGAGGGATAGCTAATGTATTTTAGCATAAATGAGTAGGCCTTGCTTATTTTGGTTTTAGGATGTCTTCCAGGAGCTCAAGTGTTAAATGGCTGCTCTCCAGTTTTATGTTACTGGAAGGTGATGTGAAATTTATGAGGTGGGAATGCTTGGTGGCCTGCTGGTCACTGCTTCTGCGTCACTGGAGCAGATTTCAGAACATGGGCCATGAGATAAACAGCTTTGCTGTGTCATGTGCTTCTGCCATGATGTACTGCCACAGACCCGAGGTGACTGGGCCATTTGATAATGGACAGAATCATGGATAGACACTGTAGAAGTCCTGGTAAGCAAAGGTACTCAAAAGAGAGACACATAGATATGTACTATCTCTTTAGCTATCAGACTATTGACACAATGGACCCAAGAACTTGGAATTTCCCCCCAGAATCTCATGTTGAAATCTGGTGCCAGGCAGGAGCTTGTTTCTTGTAAAGAGATGTCACATAGTTTTGACAACTTACTGGACATCCTCTTAGGAGAAACTTCAGCCAAGACAATGACAGGTTGCTGATGGGTGGATCCGCACTTTGACCTGCTTAGCTATATACCTCGGGTCCTTTATTTAAATCTAAAGCTCATATCAGGACTCTAAAGATGGAGTTGAGGGGCTATCACTGAATCTCCTTATTTGGTTAGTGAATTAGTTACTTTTTTGTTGTGATCAAACACCATGACCAATAGCAACTTAAGGATTTATGGGTCCAAAGATTAAGAGTCTATCACAGTGAGGAGGCACAGCATCAAGCATTAGTTATGGGGGCCTGATTGGGAAGCTGAGAGCTCATGTTTCAACCACGAGCACAGAGCAAACTTGAAACACCATGAGGCTTTAAAAGCTTTTGAAATCTGCCCCCAGGGCAAGGATTCACCTCCTAAACCTCCCCAAACAGTGCCATCAACTGGGGAGCAACTGTTTGAGTACAAGAGCCAATGGGGGACATTTCTTATTTAAACCAACATAGCCACAAGGATGAAATCTCCATTCTCTCCCTTACGTATTCCTTGTAAGTGATGAGTGGCCAAGCACAGGGCTGCAAGGGCTTAAACTCTGCCTTCAAATAGTTTGGTAACAAAACCTTTAAAATTGAGTCCCTTAGAAGACTTTTCCCTTTATAAGTTGATTTGTCTCAGGGGCTTGTTACAGTTATGGAGAGATGACTAATTTGAGCCTGAAAAATGGACTATGAATGGTCTTGGATAAAGTTCCTCAGGGCTGTAGCTGTAGGTGTGACAGATGGCTTTCAGTCTCTTCTGAAGTATGAATTTCATTGTCCTGTGTCAATGAAATTTTAGCAAGAAAACTGAAGGTGAAGAGTAATCCTTGTTGATCTGGTCTTTAGGCAAATAAGAGAGTGTTCCAGAGAGCCCATTCCTGCATTTCAACAGATTTGAGAGAACTGGTTGGGCAAGGCAGAGGGCCCTTGAATCTGTGTCTTTAGTTAAGCATGTCAAACACCTTCTATTGGGGGGGGGGTATCATTTACTGAAACCCAATACCATGGTAGCTTGTAAGCACTGTAGCAAGTATCTTAGTTATGGTTTCCACGGCTGTAAAGAAACACTATGACCAAGGCCACTCTTGGAAACATTTAATCAGGCTAAAGGAAAACATTTAATTGGGGCTGGCTTACAGTCTCAGAGTTCAGTCCATTATCATCATGTAGGAAGCAGGCAGACATGGTGTGGGAGAAGCTGAGTGTTCTATATCTTGATCCAAAGGTTGTCAAGAGGATGGTCTCAATCACACTGGGTAAAACCTGAACACCAGGAGCCCTCAAAACCCCCTACACAGTGACATACTTCCTCCAACAAGGTTATATCTAATAGTGCCATTTCCCATGGGCCAAACATATTCAAATCACCACAGCTAGTAAGTTTTTGCAAAGGTTATGGAATCAAAAACTCACAGAACCATGCTGGGGTTGTATAGCTTATTGCATGAACTTAGGGCAAGAAACAAGGAGAAAGAACAAAACTCAGGGCAGGTGGCACATAGGGGAAAAGACAATATCTAACTCTCAGAATACAGAATGTTCTTCATGTGCTAATGTTTTGAAAACTTAGTTCTAAGTAGGTGATGCTCAGGTGGTGGTTATTGGATGGGCGCCTTACTAGAGGAAGTAGGTTACTGGAAGCAGTCCTTCAAGGTCTGTTTGGACATTACCCAACCCTTGCTTGATGTGAGGTGAAGAATTTACTCTGCTACTTACTTCTGCCCATGGGGACCCAGGACCCATAGACAACTCTTTGAAACTGTGAGACAAAATAAATGCTTCATTTAGTTGTATCTGGTCACAGTTGCACAGACACCTGAGTGTATAGCGTACTGCCCAAGTCTCGAGTTACCCAGCCTTTCTATGCTCCCTCTCAGCTGCATCAATTTTCCTCCTGGTGATTTGGATATGAGGATCAGAATCAAGGAAGAGCAGGTACACCCCAGAGATGCTGGAAATATGCCTGAAGCTGGGACGTATTTCCTCTTTGAGGAAGGTGGGTGGGCAGGTATACCTGGACACAGCTACAGCTCAGATTTACCTGAAGAACACTTGTTTGTGTATTTTCTTTTTCTAGGTAGTGGTTACACGGGATCTCAGGCATGCGCAGATGTTTTAGGGGTGGCCTAGCCTTTGACTAGTAAGTGATTATATATGTATATGTATATATATACACACATACACACACACACACACACACACACACACACACACACACACACACACATATATATATGTATGCTTTGCTTAATGGTTAGCTGTATAGTTTTCAGGCTCTTGACTCTAGAGTGTGTAGTATCTTCTGGCCAGCCTGGTGGGTGGTAGCATGCTGTAGCTCTTTCTTAGGACTTCTGCAATGGTAGCCAGGAATAGAATCTGTTACCTTGCTAGGATGGGTTTGTGGTACTTTCCATGTCAAGGTGTGATGGGTTTGGCATGAGTTTCCTTTCTTTAGAAAGTAAGTCAGCACCATTTGTGTGTAGTCTTTAGACCTATAAATGCCCCAGGCACTCATATATGTGTAGGAAGAACTGACAAGAGAAATGAAGGGTACATCCGTATAGAAGGGCAGAAAGAAAAGCCAACTCATGAAGAAAGGGAGACAGATAGTCAGGGAGCTGGAAGAACCAGGAAGTGCTGAGCAAAAGGCACCATGCTCCACAAGCACTTGCTGAACTCAGGTCACTGATACACCACAGACAGACGATCTAAATAGTTACACCTGTCTAGAGAGAGATGGGGGCAAAGCAGAGATGCTGCTAGCACTCGGTGTCTAATCTCCAGTGTGTCCGCAGTCCACTGCGAAGAACGGCGTGAGAGTCCAAGATGTGGGCTTCTGAGTCAAGATCACAGTCCTCCAGATTGGGACTAATAGCATCCCATTACCTGCCCCTCTCCCCCCACCCCCTGGCACTTCTGAGGGGTTTGCCTACGTGCACTTTCATGTTCAGATGTCTAATTCTGACTCAGAAAATTGCTAGTTTCTACTCCTTTGCCAGATGGCTGAGGAAAGAGCAATTGACTGTTCCTGCTAAAATGTCTGTGTCAGAGCCCAAAGCAGCCGATTCCAATTAGCATATAGAGCAGAGCGGTTCTCTTAACAAACAGAATCCTGTAATATGAAAGGCCGGGCTTGTAAAAGTGAGGTGATGGGGGGGGGGGGGGAAGACTGCAGCCTCCTAGGAGGGAAAGGTGCACACTCAGATGCCCAGCGCACTGTTGAGGTGCTAGGCTCTATGGAGTGACTGGAATATCAATGAGGCTCTCCGAGAGGCCTTGTCTCCAAGGAACCCCCCTGTGCCCTTGGTTTCTTTCTGCTTAGCTGGGCAGAAAGAGTGGATCTGGGAGTCACATGGCAGATACAGCTTTGTTTGTTTGGGTGGCCCACCATGGCTGTGTCAGCGTACTCAGATGTGAGGCACTTAGTGGAAGAAGTGATGATGGTCTTTTTAATAAATGAGATGGATAAAGCTTCCTGCTCTTTAAAGTTATTTTTTTATGGGTATTCTTGGAGGTCAAAATTTAAATATCTCCACAGAATATTAGTCCATCCCTTTCCATTTACTATGTCCTTCTTCCAGGAATAATCATTTTAATTAGTGTCTATTTTTTCATAAGGCTTGCATATGTGTGTGTGTGTGTGTGTGTGTTCCCTTTCTGTTCTTTCCTCTACAAAGGGTGGCATATTCACATATTATATTACCTGCTTTGCACTTTTGGGGTCACTGAACAATGCCTTTTGGGGCTCTTTCCATATTAATACTCGGAGAGGAGAGCATCTGTCATCTCCTCCCTCTGCACTGCGCTCTTCCTGTGGATGCCGCAGTTCACTTGGCTGGGATTGCCTTAGGTTTGGCTCTGGATTTCCAGGTTTTTGTTTATTTGTTCTGTTGCTATATAACAAGTATCTTTCTGGCACATAACTTCTGGAATTCTGGGTTTTGATCCCTCAGTTCATGTTGGGAAACCAGATCCCTGCGCCTTGAGCAAACCCCACAGAAATTCTTTGGGTTTAGGCTCTGGAATGTCTGGGGGTAAGGGTGTCTGACTTGATTCAAACACAGGCTTTTGAAAACCTTTCTGGCTGGATTCTCAAGGTGGACTGCTGCTGGGGAGAGCTGGACCACTGTTAAAAGCATTTATACTAAGTGTATGCTAAATACAAAGAGCTGTAGCTCTGGGGTGGGGGAAGGCTGGGGGGATTCTGAAGGTAAATTTCCAACCAGCTTCCCAAAACCACTCTGCCCTAATGCACCTGCAGAGATGATGAAACCCTGTCTCTTTGATTATGTTAAGAAACCGTATTTCTAAAGACAGTTAAAAAGCAGAATGTTTCCCCATCAACCTCTGATTGCTTGACACTGGAGAGAGATTCACACAGACCCAGAGGTGGCAGCCCTCTGTTGCTGGACACAGGGGCTCATCTACCCAGTGGATGCCCACCCAGATATTCCTGCCCTACTTCTTCAGAGTGAAGCAACTGCCTCTTTGTCTTGTCACTCTGGGTTCCTTGCTCTGTGTCAATATTGAGGTTAATGTCTAGGCATTGCCCACAGAGAGGAAGCCATCCAGAGGAAGCTGCTTCTTGTCAGTGTGACACGTGGCATGTGCTGTTGACATGGCTTGCCACACCCCCTCCATTAATCTGCCCGTAATTCTGCTAAGAAAAATTGGTTCCCACAAAGAACCCACAAGGGGAGAAAAGTGAAATGATAGTTTTCATACCTTTGTTTCTGTGGCACAGGTGACCTTAAGACAAAGAGGTGACCCTGTATTGTTCAGTGGGATAGTTTGTGTACAGTGCCTTCTCTGGCTGGTGGCAAATGGGGCTGGAGTGACAGAAAGGGAAATAGGATTTTTTTCTCTTGATTTTTATAACAAAATACTTGAGTCAGGTAAATGTTATTAATGAAAGAGGGTTATTCAACTCTCAGTTCTGGGGTTCAAGGGCAAAGCACTGGTTCTGGTTCACTCTACCATATTACATCAGGATATGGATATGTGTGGCTAGAGATTATCTTTGCAAACAAGAAAGCACAGGTAGACACTAGGTTCACACATCCCTCTAAGTTGCTTCTACCGCTTGCATATTCTATATGCTGTCCCCCTACTCCCCCTGCAACCCCAAACCTTTGGGACTAAGTTTCAACACACAAATGTTTAGGGCTGTGTTTTCCAACCTTCTTAACACTGTGATCCTTTAATATAGTCCATGATGTTGTTGTGACACCCCCCAACCAAAACATTATTTTCAGTGCTACTTCTTAACTATTTTTTTCTACTGTCGAATCATAATGTAAATATCTGATATGCAGGATATTTGATATGTGGCCCCTGTAAAGGGGTTGTTTGACCTCCAAAGGGGTCATGCCCCACAGGTTAAGAACTGCTGGTTTAGAGGGATATACTCAAACCGTATCCGTCTATAGCCAACAAAGTAGCTGAAGCATGCAAGGTATTGACCCAACATTGTTAATCTTGAAGATAGTAGATGAAAATGGCCAGGGAATGAGAGTGGCTTTGCTGGGCTGAGACAGACGTCCAGCTAAAGGTGGTGAGGGACAAGGGATGTCAGTGTGAAGACATGAGCTTGACCTGTAGGCAGGAAGAGTTTAGAAGGGAATGCTTCCCACAGCCTTCAGCTAATACCCGCAGTTCGGCAACACTTTGGCTTCAGCGTCTTGCGACCCTAAACAGAGAATGGAGTGAAATCCACTTAGATTTCTGAACTGATCAGGTATAGAGAGGAGTGAATTGTGGGCAAAAGGCTAAAGTCCTGGAGTTGGAGTTCAAAGAGATTGGACATTGCCACTGAGGAAACAAAAGGGCACACCCTGAGTGATAGCTCAGAGAGTGAGAATCAGGCAGGAGTAAGGGCTATGAGTGACAGGAGAGATTTTGTAGAGATCATTGTAGAGAATGAGCACTCAGTCTGTACACTGACCACATTCCTGACTCAAGCTAAGGTCTTGAGTGTGCATCAGCTCTTACCACATGCTGTGGGTGGGACATGGGCATGTGTTGCATGCATGGAGCATGGGAGACAGTACTTCATGGAACTATGTCCACACAGACTGAACAGCTTAGAAAATCATTTGAATGAGAATAAAGATTATGTTAAGACTCATTGACTTCCTCTCATCACAGTGACTTTTCTGCACTCATCTCAATAATTCACTCTGCACATTCTGGAGCTAGAAGAATCTCTTTTTAAACATTAGAAGCTGTTTTACCTACAGAAAGCACAAAAGGTCTTTGGTGAAATTATCAGTTTAATCCGTGGGCCCAAGTCACGAAAATGCATGTGTTAGTTAGCACCCAAGTACACAGTGGGTAAGCTCAGTGTTCAGAGATATCTTTCTGTTGCTTCTTTCTGTTCTATGGTGTTCAAAGAGCAAGTGACAGGGGAATTGAGCCTCTTTATGTCTGATACAGTACTCATCCCAGTCCTGTTTCAGAGCGTATTATGTCTGAAGGGAAAATCAACTGACCTGCCCAACTTTACTCTCTCCATTTAGGTTTGGTCTGGTTTTCCCTTAAAATAATTTTGTATCTGGATCTATGACTGGTTGCTACCCTAAAAATGGTATGCTGGTAGATAAACTAGTCAGTATTGTTAAGATGAGCCTTGTAAGCTTTGTAAAAGAAGTGTGGCTTTCTTTATAGGATTCATTTCTTTAAAAATTTGGACAAAGCTGGGCATGGTGGCAACAACCTTTTAATTCCAGTACTTGGGAGGCAGAGGCAGATAGATCTCTTAGAGTTCAAAGCTAGCCTGGTCTTCATGTTGAGTTCTAGGCCAGCTATAACTACACAGTAAGACCTTAAAACAAAAACATATAAAACAGAAAGTTGGGCAGGTTGTTCATTGGTCTTTTCAACTCAGGCTGATATGCTGTCCTTACAGCAGCAGCTTCATGGCCATCAATTACTGATGGAGGTGAGGATGCAGATGTAATCTCAGGAGGTCAGGGGTCATTAGCTGGGCTTCAGCTCAGTTCCCTGTTCCTTCTCTCCTGAGTGTAATTTTTTCATACTATCAAACTTTTGGATTATCAGAAGCAAAATACAAGTGGTAAGAACCAAACCTTCCCAGAAATCATAATCTACCTTTATCCACAAATAATTGTCCCTGTGACCCGAGGGAGCCACACCTGGTCTTATCAGACATTGGCAGTGGAGATGAGTCTGCTGAGGATAGCTAGTGCTTACACAGTCAATGGCCATAAGAATCACTGAGCAATCTTATCACCCGACTTCTGGGTCATTGTTTACTGTACCTCAACTGGAACTACTCGAATGTCCATTCATCTGAAAGGGTGATGGTTCAGGGCCCACAATTCATTTGTTCTTGCATTTGGTCACTAACTCTTAGTATGTGGTATATGTCAGACACATGCTAGATGCTAACAGACAGGAGCAGTGGAAACAAATCTCATGACATTTAGGTCACGTTAGAGAAGGCCAATGCAAGGAAGAAGCATTATTGAGATCTAAATGGCAGTCCCTAAGGAGGAAGGTGAATGATGAGTTTATGTAATATAGCTAAGGCACAGCAGTGTCCGACCCTACTTTTACTACGATGACTTGACTTTGAATTCCCCCTCCTGTCCCTAGGCTAGTGTTATCTATCAGATGAGGGATTAAAGAGACAAATGGCAGAGCTCTTGATGCAACGGTTATGTTATGGTTTAGTTCCCTTCACGTTGTAGGTGATGCCTGACATGCTCCTGGTTTCACAGCTCATAATACCCAAGTACAAGTAGTCAGTGCTCATCATGAGGACCAGCAGGGAGTGCAATACCAGGAACTTGTTAATTTCTAAAGCTACATATCTGCATGTTCCCCGTCTCGTATGCGGTCAACACTGACGTCACCCAGGTTCTCCAGGCTCCAGGAGTTACCCACCATTCAGAACTTAGCAATAGCTTTCCAGCTCCCAGTCCACCTCCTAATCAGCACATGTTGGCTTTGGTTGGCCTTCAGGTACCTCCTCTCCATCTAGCTACTGCCCTGAGTCTTTTTATAATTTGATACTGGCAGCTTCAAACTGCTAGATCTGCTCACGTTGTTCACTCTGTGGGCACCGTTCCTTTTCCAAACACCTTTAAGCCTGATTGATGTATGTTTCCAAAGGTTTGAGAAGCATGGGTTCTCAATAGAGGCCCCATGGGAGCCTCACGAGGAGGTTCTTCGTTGCCCTGTTTCTCCTTTAAACACACACTAAGCTCAGTCCTTCTCCTATAGTATGGGGGCTGGTTTAACATATGGTGGCTTTTGACCATGTTCCTCTTACCTCAAGCTTTGACTGTTAGGTCTTCACTGGGCTTAGAATGTTAAGAAGCCCTTCTTTTCTCCAGAAAGGCCTGTTCATATGAGTTAAAGATCACCACAGGCCAAGTCCTTCAAAGCAGTTTACCCTCCATAATCTCATGTTTTTCATTTTTATTTCAAATTGGACTTTATTTTTACATAATTAAAATATTCCAAGAGGGAATTTTTATTTTACTATAAATAATGTCTTTACTTTCAATTCAATTAGAAATAAACAAAATTTTTTAAAAAGTTGGCTTTTTTGAGATAGCCCTTTTCTCATACCTACTAGTCAACCATCAAAATCAACTCCTTACTGGGCCAGATTTCCAAATGTCTTCTCCTGTGGTAATCTAGAGATGTTCCCTTACTTTCTTACTATAAGGGACTTTTATATTACTGTTGTCAGATCTTGTTTTAAAACCAAATCCTTCCTGGAAGCTTGATTGAATTCACTTTCTTCTACTCAATGCTTTATGTCATTAATCTGCCAAATTCCGTTTCGTGTGTGTGTGTGTGTGTGTGTGTGTGTGTGTGTGTGTGTGTGTTCCTCTCCCACTTAAAATGCACTGAGCCTGTACAGTGTTCATTCACTCATTATTGCCTTTGTCCACAATCAGACAAATATATTTCTTTTTTTTTCTTTGTGAATGATAATATATTATACATAAGGGACCCCAAAAATTCTATCAGAGAACTTCTTTTTTTTTCTTTTTTGATACTTTATTTACATTTCCAATGTTTCCCCCTTTCTAGGTCTCCTCTTTGGAAACCCCCTATCCCCTCCTCCTCCCCCGCCTCTATAAGGGTATTCCACCTCCCACCCACCTGCCCGCCCACTACCATATTCCCACCTTGACATTCCCCTTTACTGGGGCCTCTAACACCCTCAGGCCCAAGGGCCTCTCCTCCCCCTGTTGACCAACAAGGCCCTCCTCAGCCACATATGTGGTCTGAACCATGGGTCCATAGATGTGTATTCTTTGGTTGGTGGTCCAGCCTCCAGGAGGACCTGGTGGGTCAGGCCAGTTGACAGTGTTGCTCCCTCCATGGGGCTGCAGACTTCCTCAGCTCCTTCAGTCCCTTCTCCAACTCCTCCATCTGGGACCTCACTCTCAGTTCAGCAGTTACTGTAAAGTGA
>CM052707.1:72593051-72619829 GCA_028551405.1 Uromys caudimaculatus | reverse complement strand
CTTTTGTGACTGAGTTACCTTGCTCAGGATGATATTTTCAAGTTCCATCCATTTGCCTGCAAATTTCATTAAGTCATTGTTTTTAATAGCTGAGTGAGTAGTACTCCATTGTGTAAATGTACCACATTTTCTGTATCCATTCCTCTGATGAGGGACATCTGGGTTGTTTCCAGCTTCTGGCTATTATAAACATGGCTGCTATGAACATAGTGGAGCATGTGTCTTTATTACATGTTCGGGCATCTTCTGGGTATATGCCCAGGAGTGGTATAGCTGGGTCCTCAAGTAGTATTATGTTCATTTTTCTGAGGTTCCGCCAAACGGATTTCCAGAGTGGTTGTACCAGCTTGCAATCCCACCAACAATGGAGGAGTGTTCCTCTTTCTCCACATACTCGCCTGCATCTGCTGTCACCTGAGTTTTTGATCTTAGCCATTCTGACTGGTGTGAGGTGGAATCCCAGACTTGTTTTGATTTGCATTTCCCTGATGACTAGGGATGTTGAGCATTTCTTTAGGTGCTTCTCAGCCCTGCGAATTTCCTCAGTTGAGAATTCTCGGTTTAGCTCTGTTCCCCATTTTTTGATAGGTTATTTGGTTTTCTGGAGTCTAATTTCTTGAGTTCTTTGTATATATTGGATGTTAGCCCTCTATCGGACATAGGATTGGTTAAGATCTTTTCCCAATCTGTTGGTTGGTGTTTAGACAAATATATTTCTTTGCAGACAAAAGCCAACATTTATCCCCAAAATATTACCTAATATGTTATACTTACTTACTATTTTGATTTTTTCCCCCTCAACTGGTAATCTCCTTCATTTGTAACCACTGCTTGTCATGTGGACTTGAGTCTGAAGTTCAGAGAGGACGTTCCCATTTGAAAGCATGATGAGAAAATGTGATTTTTAGATGTTATATTATGTTATGATTTCTATTGTGAAACCCAATCTGAAGAGTGAACATTGGGTTGCTGGGGGCTGAACTGAAGATAGGTTTTTTTTTTTTTCCCCCAAAAAAGACTGCCTGGCCTATGGAGTGGTGAGGGATACTGGGAATCAGAAGAGGGTAACTGTAATTGGGATCTGAAAGCCGTGAGAGAGAGATGGAGGTGAAAAAGTGTAATAGTAACTGTAGTGAGGTAAAAGAATGCAATAGTAACTGTAGCGGGGAGCTTAGCTAAATCTCTTTGTGCTCCTGACCCGGTCTCACATGTGCACCTGCCCAAGAGCTATCCAGATTCGTGAATGAAAGACACCACACATGCACACGCACACGCACACGCCAGGTAATTTTTGATATGCCTTGACTAGCTCAAAGGCTGGGCAGTTCTAATCCTCTGCCTGACTAGCATACATTTCCCTCCAGTACTCCTGGCTCAACACCTTCTAAACCTATGTTTTATCCTTGCTGTCCTGTTACTTTCTGGGCAGCTCCTCCTAAAGGGCTGCTTTCCCTTTCGACCTGTATTTTGGATGAGTTTTTTTCTGTAGCTCTAAATCTGATCCGTCTCCCTCCAGGACATGGCGATCTCACTCTCCTTCCTTCTCCTGGTTCCTAGCCCAAGCAAACCTAAAGGTCCCAACCCAGGCTACCTGCCCAGCCATTGGCTCTTCATTGATCGATCCAAAAACAATTGGGGACAAGGACCATCAGTGTTTGGACACTCAGATTCCCAATTTGGGGGGCCGGATTAATTCAAAGCATTAGAACCAATCCCCAACAAGTAACTTTTGTTCTCCTGATGTAATTGTCTCCAAGGCAAGTCTGCTAACCTAGACCTAGTTGTGGAAGCTTCTAGCTTGTATACAATCTTATCTAGGTCTAGAAATGTTTTCACCCTCTGAGACTTACTGCTGAATAAGCTCACCCTTTCTAGCTCTTTCTGGTTTCTGGCTGCCTGATTCAATTCAGCTGTTCTGACTCAAACTCCTCTCCAAGCTGACTGATTCAAACTGTCTTCTTCCAGGCTTCTTCTGAATTACTGTGCTTGGCCTCATACAAACTCTGGTAATTTGTTCTATTCTTCTGGCTCCTTCTCATTCTCTTGCTTGTTTCTGTCTTTACCTGTGTGTAGCATGTTCTCTCTTCAACCGATCTCTGTAAAACTCTCCAGGTAAAACTGCCTCCTTCTTTTCTCCTTTTTCTTTCTGAACTGCTGTCTTAAGTAGCTTCCCTTTCCCTCTGCTCTCATGAGAGTTGGGCATATTCTATTCTGTCAAATCTTTCTCTGATTCATCACTTTGTCTGACACTCAATTAGACATCACTTTCAAACATGGGGGCTTTCTTCTACAAACTAACTTTACCTTCATTGTTTAGGATTAAAGGTGTGTCCTAAGGGTATGTCTGAATTCCAGTCAGAGGGATTAAATGTGTGAGCTAAGGCTGAACTGCACCACAACTAGGAACAGTTATCTTCAGTAAATAATACAATCTTGGGGTTCACAGTGTGATCAAATATTCTGCAACAGAAGAGTTCTTGAAATTAAGTGGTGTCATTAAGAGCAAGAAGATAAACTGAGGGAGGGAAGTTGAGAAGGCCCAGTCCCCTCTGCACTCAAGTCCAGGCTGAAAACACACAAATATGCATCAGAGAGAGTTAATGAGCTCAAGGTAAAAGGACCAAATTTATCAAGTGTTAGCTGAACTTACTGGGTTACTTTAAAGAAACTTTAGGGCAATAAAAATAAAATATGATCATATCTAATATATATTTTCACAGATTACCCTTCTGACAAGTCTTACCCTCTCTTTCTTTTAATATTTAATAACATGTGAAATACATAGAACTTTGACGTTTCAGGCTTTGAATTCATTATTATGTTCCTGAAGAAGTAGTACTTTTTGGCTACTTAGCTATCTATTTTACAAATCTCTGAATTGATAAATTAACAAAATTAACCCACAGGAGAAATCTAAGACCCATCTATCTACTATTAAACTATATCTCTGGGCATGGAATCATGAACATATCTACACACAGATGATAAAATTGACATTACAGCTTATAGTTCTGGATGTACTTGGAGTCAAATAACTTGGATCCTAGTCTAACCTCCGCTCTTAATTGTATGATCTGGGCAAGTTGCTAGGTGCTTTTGTTGAGTCTCAGTTTTTCCATCTGTTAAGAGAGAGTTGGAAATCACAGTCTTTACCTTATAGATGTATTGGGAATTTTGACTAAGTTACTATATGTAAAGTTTATGGAGGAATGCCTGGTGTACAGTGCTGGATAGGTTCCAGTTATTATTATGATTGCATTTCCTGCCACCTGCTCTGTCTGTACATTCATGTTTAATGGTGCTTAAGATGGGGTGGGGGCTAGAGGTTTTGATTGCTAATCAGCTCGGCAAATATTAAAAGTTGGAATTTTCTCTTCCTGAAGAATTGTGTGTGTGCCTATACACATATGGTTTATTTTTATATAAAGTATTCATGTTAATTTCTATATTACTCAAGGGTAGATTGAATTTCCTTTTCCAATAATGCTGAAAATATTCTGCTCATGGGGCAGGTTCTTTCTCATCTTAATCAACAGGATTTAGAATGTTATCCATACGTGGGAGTAATTCCAGTGAACATGTGAGCCCATGGAGTTCCTTTTATATTAGGGCCAAAGGAACATTTTAATTTTCTCTTTGTTATGTTCCAGACACATGCCGAACTGTATTGGGAATATCGCTATGAAATAAAGGAGCTCTTGCAATTCAGCACCTCCTACACATAGCTAATTAAATAGGATGAGAGGCAAGGAGCAGACAAGAATGAAGCTCATAAATATCACACGTTTTTATTAATAACATACAAATGAACTTAATTAAAACTGCATTTTCCATGAGTTACAGTCTCACAGATTTGCTCCCCTGTCTGAGGGCTCCAGTGGGCATGAAAATGTTCTGGAAATTTAATACAAGGAGACTCCCTGTTGCTTCGATACACTCCTCTCCCCATCCTTTGTTAGTTTGCCACCTCTCCAGTCTCTCTTTTTATTTTTTTTTATTTTTTATTTTTTTATTTTTTAGAGACAGGGTTTCTCTGTGTAGCCCTGGCGGTCTGGCTGTCCTAGAACCACTCTGTAGACCAGGCTGGCCTCGAACTCAGAAATCCGCCTGCCTCTGCCTCCCGAGTGCTGGGATTAAAGGCGTGTGCCACCACCGTCCGGCCTCTCCAGTCTCATAGACCTGAGTGTTTACAGGTTCTGTTTTGCTCATACCTAGGCATTCACATCTACATGCTGTCCCTGGGTTCCTCTGAGTTCCAGAAGAGCCTGTGCTCATGGTGACAAGTCTTGACACTTTAAAGATTTAAATGTGAGGTCGCGAAGAAAACTCAGTCAGAACTTACTGCACAAGCCTAGACCAGAGGCTGATGCTCAGAGTCCACATCAAAAGCCAGCTGTGGTGGGGCGTTCCTGAGCTCTTAGCACTGAGAGACAGAGATAGGAGGATCTCTAGAGCTTGGTGGTTAGCTAGTCTTTCTAAGTCAGTGAACTCCAGGTTCAGTGAGAGATCCTCTCTCAAAAAATGAGGCAGAGAGTAAAAGGAGACATTTATTTAATATGAACCTCTGGTTTACACACACACACACACACACACACACACACACACACACACACACACACACACATGGACGTGTGAATATATATACAAACACACCTCCCTTCTCCAAAGATTCAATCCAAAACTTATATGTTATGATAGGGAAGTGGTTTGTCCCCTAGTGGTTCAAGCATTGGAGGCTAAGTCCTTAGCATAGCTATGGTGAATCCTAGTGAGAAGTTCTTAGGTCACTGGGAGCTCTCATGGGAGCCTGTTTTTGTGATGGTATTGCCATAAGAGTCTTGAAATCCCTCTCTGGATTCCTGTCTGGCAATGTGCTTCCTTGCTCCTACTAGTGCTTTCATGTCCTTACGAGGTCCCCACCAGAGCACTGTGAGCTGAATAAATCTCTTTTCTTTATTAGTTCCTTTTCTGAAGCTGTGATAAAATGCCCCAACAAAAGCAACTCAGGGGAAAAAGAGTTTATTTTGTCTTATATAAGGTTCGATAGGGATAAAGTCTCTCTCAAAGAGAGAAAGGAGAGAGACAGAGAGACAGAGAGATACAGAGATGGAGACAGACAGAGACAGAGAAAGACAGACACAGACACACACACACACACACACACACACACACACACACACACACACACTCACACATACAGAATGTGAAATGGGGGTAAACCTTAAAGCCATTCTCAGTGACATATTTCCTCCAGGAAGCTCCATCTCCTGAGGGTTACATAATCTCCTGAAATAGCTCAGCCAACTGGGGGACAAGTGTCCAAATGCATGAGCCTATGGAGACCTTTCTTATTCAAATCCCCGCACTCAGCTTCCGGTGTTTGCTTCAGGAATGAAAAGTGGGTTGGTATGCTCTGTAATCCCCGAAGCCTAAGGTAATAGCTGGACTTGGCAGTGTGTGCTTCCTACGGTTTTTTTTCAAAGCTTTTCTTCTACTCCAGAAGACCTAGAGATCAAGGATGATGACTGACTGGTTCATCTTCCATTCCTGGAGCTAAGCATGCGTCTGGTGAATAGTAGGCCCTTTACAACTTGGGGTGTGTGTTGGGTGTTTTTAAAGCTTTGAGTTTTATGAATTGTTTATTAAATGGAAAAGAACAATTTTAGTAGAGTTTATACTTTGAAATACATGCTTAAATGTTGACAACCCTGTGGATTCATTAACTTTTATATAGTCAAGATAAAGACTAGATAAATTACACCACTTCCTAAATTCCCTCACTCCCCTGTCCTCGCTTCTGAGTTCACACTTACTCCTCTCTCCTGGCAGTTGTGACTTCCCTTTCTGGAATGTCATACACATGGCACCAGCAAAATGATGTCACTTCTCTGTGTTGTTATAGGCACTAAGAATGTCCTCCAGCTGGGAAGATGGCTCAGTGGGAAAGAATACCTGCTGTGTGATCGTGAGGACCCATGTAAAACGTTAAGCATGGGTTTGGGTGTACCCGTAACGCCAGCACTTGGAGGAGGGTAAAGGCAGGAGGAAAAGTGGGCGATTGAGCAAGACCTTGATGTTATCCTATGGCTACCACGGACCACTTCCTACATGCTCATAGCGATCAAACATAGACACCCTGCACACGCACACACACACACACACACACACACACACACACACACTAAGAATAGTGTTCCTTTCTCATTATTGAGAAGTAGAGTTTTAAAGTTTGTTGAAAATACAGAAAGGCACATACACTTGGAAGAACATGTAGAGAGGCTTAGGGGATTTCATGATACTGCTCAGTTCTCGTGGATGTGACCCTTTTGCTCAGCATTTGAAAATGAAGAGTCTGTCCAGGGTCACCTGACGTAGAATTTAAAGAAAGTGTTCCCAGCCGGACACGGAGGCGCATACCTTTGGCCCCAGCACTTGGGAAGCAAAGGCAGCCGGATGTGAATTCTAGGTCAACCTGGGCTACAAAGCAAGTTCCAGGACACCTAGGGCTGTTACATGGGAAAACCCTGTCTTGAAAACCAAATAACAACACAAATAAATGAAAGGAGTGCTTTGATGTGAAATGACATTTTCTTCCCATACTATCGCCCTGCGTCTCAAGCTCACATTTCTGGTGCACATTCCTTGAAGATCCTTTTGCTGATCAATCCAAAAGCATTCATCTATTTTCATTTTTTTTGAACCCTTCGGCACATTACACGCCTCTCTTGACTCTTTGTAATGTGAACTAACATTTCTTTGTCTTGAAGTTGTAGAATAATTGGCAAATCAAAATGGCCGATGTAGCACAGACCCAGAGACTGGGCTGCACGGCCAGGGAGGAAACCCGAAGAAGGTGATTTGGAACCTGTGTGGGCTGAGGGCTGAGCTCCCAGTGCCTTTGAAATGAAAGTGGAGGGAAGGGGCTGAGGCCCCCGAGCAAACCAAATCAAATTAGTTCAAAGAGGAGGGAATGATTTTCCTGATTGATATGGATGAGGTGGCAAGCTCATGGTAAACACTCCTCTTTGCAAATGGCTGCGTGTCATTTTCTCAAGATGAAATCACCGCAGCAAGTTCTTGCAACGAGCTGGCTGGCATTTCCGGCAGAAAATTTAAAGCTATAGTGCTATGCCTCCAAACTCTTAAGTTTATTTTAGCTCATCCCTTGTCAAGATAGGCAGCATAGTATAGAAGGGCGCCCTGTCGCCCCAGACATACCTGCAAAATTTTATGTCCTGCTCTAGAGATTTTTAGAACTGTTGGCTTTATGATGTTGCTCTTACTCATTCCGCGAGCCAGCCTTCCAGGAGAGAGGGCTCAGAGCGCTTGGGCTGTCCTGAATTTACTTGGTGTCCAGGGTTTTATTAGATGGCATTGTGTGTGTCTATCTTCCTTTATTGGTGCAACTTTTAGATTATTAGACTCAGAACTCTCTGAAGAGAGAGATCTGTCTCATTCAGCCTGTGTTTTGGGAGCTTTTCTTGGACAGGGATTTGTATGAAGTGGGCCTTTGAAGTGTTTCAGGAATGAGCAGCTGAAGTTTATCAATAAGGTATGGATTCATAGTTTATGTCTGTCTTTTCTCACCCGTTCTCAACCTATTAGTTTATATTGGGATTAAATAATTCAGTAAATATAAAGGTAAATAATTTAAAGAAAACTTAAAAATCTTTAGGCCAACATAACTGAAACAAAAACCAAATGACCAAAAATTCTGCTATGTCTGGAATGATAGTACACACCCATAATCTCAACGCTCAGAAGGATGACGCTGGAAGATTGCAACCTCAAAGCCAGCTTAGCTATCAACAACAGCAACAACAACTAGTGAAGTAAAGAATTACAGAATGAAAAGCAATGTCGTGTAAATTGGTTTTCCACCTGTAGTGTCTACTGCTGTCCTAAATGTTGGGTTTATCATTCAGTCTGATTCTTTTTTTTTTTTTTTTTTAAGATTTATTTATTTTATGTATATGAGTACACTGTAGCTGTCTTCAGAAACACCAGAAGAGAGCATGGGATTCCATTACAGATGGTTATGAGCCACCATGTGGTTGCTGGGAATTGAACTCAGGACCTCTGGAAGAGCAGTCAGTGCTCTTAACCACTGAGCCCCTCCAGCCCCAAGTCTGATTCTTTATACAAGAAATATAAGTACAATTATATATATATATATATATAGTTGGGTGGTGGTGCATGCCTTTAATCCCAGCATTTAGGAGGCAGAGGCAAACAAATCTCTGAGTTGAAGGCCAGCCTGGTCTATAAAGTGAGTTCCAGGATGTCCAGGGCTATACAGAGAAATACTATCTTGAAAAACCAACCAACTAACAAACAAACATATTACATTACAATTAGAATATATATAAATATATATTTACATATAATTATATAATAGATATTATACATAAATATATAATTAGACATATAAATACATAATTAGAAATGTATATATATAAATTATATAATTAGAGTATAATTAGAAAAACAATTGTGCCTGGTGTTATTATGAAAACCTTGTTTCTTTTGTAGAGAAGGTAGAACTACAATTAGTTGATTTTTACAACAACAATAACTATTACTGATAGACTCTGAGTCTAACAGGGAACCAATGTAAGATTAAACAGGTTTGTGTAATTTATATATATATTAATTAGACTTTAAATACAAATTCTCCTGAATGAATGAAGTTCTTAGTATCCCTGTGTGTCCTCCCTTCTCATGTGTTGCTCTTAGTGGACAGAGACCTGTTACCTCCTTCAAGCACAGACCCATGGCCCGGGACACATGCACAAGTTCCTGGATTTCAGTGTTAGGTCCTTGTGGGCTTAGTCCCCAGAGCAGCCTCTCCATTCTGCAAACCTGGAAGGCTCAGGCCTGTGAAAGGAAGGCTTGGCTCATCATACATGTTTCTTTCCAGATGAACTGTGAGATCCGCAGTTCTTTCACACAGCAGGGGAGGGGATGGGGCCACAAAAGTCTCTCCTCTGAGAGCACGGACTGACTTGTTTGGGGACTTTCGAGAAGAGATACACTGTGTCCTTGTTACTTTTTCCTGTGATGATGGGTTTCTTGCCTTTTCAATACTTTCTTGTTGGTGAGAAGAGCAACCTCGTCTTTGCTTTACCGAAACAAAAGCTATTTCCCAAATACCTGCAAGATGAGGCAGACCTTTATATTGTGTATATGAATCTTGTGTCTCTTCCTCTTCCTCCTTTTCCTTCTCTCCCCTCTTCTCCTTCTCTTCTCCCTCCTCCCCCTCTTCCTCATTTTCCTCCTCCTCCTCTATCTCTGTCAAGACAGGGTCTCACTATGTAGCTTTGGCTACCCTCAAATTCACAGTGATTCTGCTGACTCCTGGCTTGGATGTATATTCTTCAGTACTCAGACACCGGTGTGGGAATTGGGGTGTTCTGACATAATTGTTAACAGCACTTATTTTAGACAATTGGCTAATTTTATCTGTTAGCGTATGTTCACCCAACAGCTCACAAAAGCTATGTGTTAACCACGCGGCAGTGCGTAGTAGAGTGTCTTTGGCTGCAAGAACTCTATTTTCCACCAAGGGACACAGACATTCAGGTGCAGCAAGTGTACTGAAGGGAACATTTTGCTTCATTTTGCTGAGTGTTTTAGGGAGGCTACTCCTTCCCTGCTGCTGTCTGAGTCGTTAGAAAGAGACAGCCATTGCCGTAGTACACCTGACTGTTCTGAAGTACACATGTGTAGCTCAGTGGCGCTCAAGTCCATCAGAGTGGCCAGACTACTCAGCAGCTTGCCTTTGAGTGGGAATAAGGTTGGAGCTTTCTAGTTTCTAGTGATGCGAGTCTGCACAGATCTGTTTAATCCTGCTGTTCGGATTGGCTTGAGTGAGAATGGTCCTGTAGGTTTGAGTGCTTGTTCCTCAGTTGGTAGAACTGGTTTGGAAGGATTAGGAGGTGTGGCCTTGGGAGACTATGTGTCACTGGGCTGGGCTTTGACGTTTCAAAAGCCCATGTCATTCCCAGCTATCTCTCTTTCTCTGCCTCCTGCTTGTGGATCAGATATAAGCTCTCTCTGCTACTTCCCTAGTGCTATGCCTGCCTGCCTACCTGCTTGCTGCTGCCATGATAGTTATGAATCCTACTACCCTCTGGAACAGTGAGCCCCAAATTAAGTGCTTTCTTTTATATATTGCCTTGGTCATGGTGTCTTATCAAAACCCAAACACATTGATGTTACAGATTGAAGCTTGCTTATTTTATTTCATTCTTGAGACAGGTTCTCACTATGCAGTCTTGACTGACCTGGAACTAGATATGTAGACCAGGTTGGCCTCCAACTCATAGAGCTCTCCCTGCCCTGTACTCCTCGTTCTGGGAATGGAAAGGATGCAGCACCAAGCCAGGCACACTAAAGCTTTTAATAATTCCCTGACTTTAGCACTTTGTGGATCTTCAGACAATTCTACACTCAGCCTCAATTGATTTGTAATGTGGGCATGAATGAATATTCTTCCCGGGTTCTTCAAACCTGAATATTAAGAAGCAATTTGGTCCTGAAACAAGGGAAACAGAAGCCAAGCAGGGCTGAGTCTTGCTCCCCATCCAACACAGGTTTGGGGGGTGGGGGTGCACTGAGAAAGGAAATGGCTAGTCATCATAGTGATGGTGGGTCAAGATGATTGAGGTGTCCTGAGGTGTTCTGCAAGGAAAGAAAGAATGGATCAAAGATGTCTACTTCTGTCTGTCTATCTATCTATCTATCTATCTATCTATCTATCTATCTATCTATCTATCATCTCTCTCTCTTTCTCTCTCTTCCTGTGTGTGTTATACAAACACATTCACATGAGTGTGTGCATGCATGTATGAGTGTGTGTGAGGAGCCCAGAGGTCAATGTTGGGTGTATCTGATTATTCTTCATGTTGTTGTTGTTGTTGTTGTTGTTGTTGTTGTTATTATTATTATTATTATTATTATTATTATTATTTGACACAGGGTCTTTCCCTGATCCTGGAGCTCATTGTTTTGGCTAGACCGGGTAGCCAATGAACTCTAAGGATTAGCCTGTTTCTGCACCCTCCAACCTCAGTGCTGGGTGACAGATGCCACGCCCAGGTTTTATATGGATGCTGGGTATCCCAACTCAGACCTTGTTGAAGGTGCCTTCTTGATTTACCTTTGGATGGTCCTTCCAAAGGAAACTTCCTTTGGGGCGGTCCTTTTAGTCCTTCCAGGTCCAAGGGTATGAAGCCAACTTCAGGAAAATATGCACAGAAATGACAACCTAATCTTAGCTTTGTTTCCAAATAGCACACCTTCTAACAGAGCATCTACTGGGGGTAGGGTTAGAGTCTGTCTTCAGATGGATGACAAGGAATATGCATGCCCAGTTAAACTCGGCCTGGTTGCCAGCCTGGCTGAGTCTTTCTTGTTCCCTGTTTCCTCTAGTGACGACAGTCTAGTCCCCGCTTGTTCACTTGAAGAGATGCTGGGAACAGGCACACACAGGTGCTGGCCACCTTGCCAGCTCTGCTTCTCTTCCACACTCAAGCTTCTCCCTGAATGGAAAAACCACAAGAATGAAGATCTAATCGATGTGTGCTGGCTCCCTGCCCACTGCTTACTAGTCTGATTCAGTTTTTCCATTGTTGATAATAAAACACAAGTGAGCCCTCAGGTTCTAGCCTGTTGAATCCAATGCCAGCATCGGATGCATGCTCTCCATCTTGCCTCTTTGGGGTGCCGTGGAAAGGGCGTTTGCTAATGATGGGGCAGAGCTGGCTTCTGGTCCAGGCTCTGTTTGTCATGTACTGTCCATGTTTAACCTCTATGAACTGTATTTCAAATGGAGATCTTGTCTCTTAATGTTAGCCAAGCTGGATTGAACTCTATTATTTTATGAATGTTGAAAGCAAAGTCAGCTTGACTGAACCAGGGTTTCCTGCTACCATTCTCAATGACCGATGGGTTTCCGACATGAGGTGGTGGAGGATGGGGCTTTAGGGAAACTGTAAGGCTGGAATGAAAGGTTCAAGTTTCCTAGTGACTCAAAAGGAGAGACAGAAAAATGTATGCACACATGCGCATGTGTGCGCATGCACACATGTGCATGCACCACACACACACACACACACACACACACACACACACACACACACATCCTCAAGAAGCTTGGATTCTGTCTTTGGTAGTCCTCATCACCTGATGTTTCTAACCTTGTCAAATAAGTTGATAAGTTGAGACCGAGACAACTGGTATGTCACCTAGAGCCAATGTGGGTTGGGTTGACCATCAGAGGGGAGCTCCCACATTGGAGCTAGGTGGGAACCCCGGGCCTCTGTATAAGGAGCATCAAGAAGGCATAAATAACATTTAATGTCCTCTCAGGAATCAAGCTGCCATCAGAATAGTTGATTGAATGAGAATGAACATAGGCAATGCATAATGTTTACCTACTCAAATGATGGAAGCCTATGCTTTAGAGGGGAGCAACTGCATTTCCCAAGGAAAGCCTTGTCTTTCCTATCTGTGCATCCCAGGTCCATTCTGCAGGATGATACTCAGAGCCAGAGCTACATTCTAGGAAAGGCTGATCCTTGTGAAGAGTGGGCAATGCCTAGGGCGAACTACACGGTCCCAGGCTTAGACTCCTGCCTATGGTAGGGGAAGCACCAGGGCAGACTCAGGCAGGGCACTGAGAGGCCTTCAGGTAGGGCTCACTCTGTGGGGGCAACATCAATGCTACAGCCAGCTAGCCTTTACTAACCAGAGCCCCTACCATGCTAGCAGAAGCTACTTTCCTGGCACAGGCCTACAGATTGTGTTCTTCACAGAGAGGCAAGGACCAAGAATACTGTCACTTGTCTCCAGCAGTCATATCTCCTAAAAATGGGAACTTGTGTTTGGCTTTTAGGCCAAGTTCTCCTTCCACACTTCACAGTTGCTGTCAGTCGTGGAAAGAGGAACATGTCTAAAAATAACTGCCAGCTGGGCCTGCGAAGTTCAGGGGGGCGCATCACAGCCCAGAGGCAGTCTGAAGTCGGCTGCTGCGCTTCTGGAAGCTCAGCTGTGGTATCGCTGCCAGAGTGTCCTTCAACCACATTATTCTTAGTGTTTCTCAGGGCAGTCTTTGGCCATTCTCACTGCCTATGAGTTACTGAGGTCATCCAAGGATAGCGGCTTTAGGGAAGGCAGAAAGGATGAAGTATACTGTGGTGCTCTCGCGCCTGTCTCTCTGTGGTCCTCTTTCCTCATGCCCCCCATCCTCCCAGCAGCCCTCTGCCACAGCTGCCTTAGCAGCCTGACATCTTCTTAGAAGGCCAGTGTTTCCCTGGGCTTTTCCTCATGGCCCCCTTCCCTAAACCTTACTTCCTTTTCCCTTGGAAGACTGGTAACTTTGTCCTTCAGAGAATGAAGCTAATTTGACAAATGAATTCATAATGAGGTCTAAGGAAGCTGTTTTATAATTGCCTGTCACATGGACTATGGCTTATGTGTTTGTTTATGTGTAAGAGAAAGAGATGTGGAGAGAGAGGGAGGGAGGGAGAAAGGGAGAGGGAGAGAGAGAGAAAGAGAGAGAGAGAGAGAGGTGGTGTCTGTGCGTGGTGTGTGATGTTTATGTGAACTGGTATCAGGGATGTGTACACTTGTGTGTGTAAAGACCAGAGAAGATTGTCTGGTGTTTTGTTCTATGACTCTCTATACACTCCCTTGAGGCAGGGTCTTTTCCTGGATCTAGAACTAGGCTTGTGGGCGGCAAGCCTCTGTTCTCCAGCTCCCCAGCCCTGGGGCATGCCTGGCCTTTGACATCGGTACTGGGAATGTAGACTCAAATCCTCATGCTTGCATAGTTAAATGCCCGTACCCTTCACTTGTCTTCCCAGCACAGTGGTTGCATTTTTATTTTGATAAAAATATATAAGATGTATCATAAGAATGACTTTTAAGCCCAGGATTCCGAGTCTATCTTCACTGAGGTAAAAACCAATCCCTGGAATAGTTTCATCTTGCCGAACTGAAACTCTTCATTCATTAAATAGTAACTCTTTGTTTCTTCCTTCTCCTAATGTATATGCCATTTTATTTCCAATATCTACAAACTGCTCACTTTAGATGCCTCACAGGAATATAATACAGTAGCGATTCTCTTTCGCTTGACTCTTTCAGCTAACATACTGTCCTCAGAGTTTAAGCAAATCATTCCCTAAAATAGGTCGTCATTCCTTTTGAAGGCAGTACACGATTTCACTGCAGGGCTCTACCGTGTTTTGTGTGTGACTGCTGACACCACTCCTTGCCTATCATGAGTAGCGCTGCACTAAACATGGATGTTAGAATACTGTATCCTTTTGAGATTCTTTCAATTACTTTGAATATGTACAAAGAAATAGAATTGTTGCATCCCACGGTAGTTCTGCATCAGTATTTTGATGGACAGTGACATCATTCTCCATAGCAGGTGCCCCATTTTAACACTCCTCAAACAGTGACGAAGAGCTACAGTTTCTTTATGCCTTTGCCTCTGTCTTATTTTTGGTCACTGTTAGAAGCCACTCTAAGGGCGTGAGAGAATGATTACTTTTAGCAGGCTTTCATGTGTCCTGAAGGAATTGGGCAGTGTTGACTTCACGCTTGACACAAACCAAAATTAGTATTAGATTTTGGTTTGAACCATCTTGTGGCATCTTTCAATCGACACAGAGGCCCCATCAGAGTAGTGAACTACCTGAGGGATGCTGAGTGGGTAGAGTTATGGCTACCTTCTCTCTATCCTGATTAAAGACTCAGAAGAGCCAGGCTCATGATGCAGCAGTTTGCAGATTTCATGCTTATGTCTCACAGCTTTGTCTCTCGATCATAGTCTTGCTTAGCTTCAGACTTTAATTTTTTTCTCCTGAGCATGTCTTTTGCATTTTGTCTCTCTCAAATGCAAACATCGAGCTTGGCTGTTTCCCTTAATTTTCCAGAAGGAGTCCTGCCTCAAAGTTCTGATACTTTGTAATACAGAATCTTAGCATTCACTTTTTTTCTTGGGTGGTTCTACTTCAGTGTCTTTCTTAGCCTTGCTTCTGGGTCTCTCTACAGCTGAATTCACCATGTTTACCACTCCCTTCTCACCCCCATTGGTTTATTGTTCTCGCTCTGCCTTCTTCCTCTCCCTCTCCTTCCCACCCTCCTCTCTCCCCCTTCTTCCCCCCTTCTTCTGGGTGTCCATGTACAGAAAGAAGAGAGGACAATCTTTTCTATCACCCACAGGAAAACTGTCTACCTCCCTTGAGATCATATTTATTATTTAAAGCTCACTAATCAGGTCAGACTTGTAGGTCAGAGAGCCCCAGTGATCTTTTATTTCTGCTGTCTCAGTCCTGGGTTTACAAGTACATGCTATCACATCTAACGCTTTTATGTGGGTTCTGGGCATCAAAACAGTGCTAACTGGGGGGCAGAGTCAGAAGCTCCTGTTGATATGTGGCTCTGCTTACTTCAAGGACTCTTTGCCCTACCCATGGAGGACATACTTCCTGTGTCCCCTTGCTATTGGCTTTCTAACTTGAACAACTGTTCTGTGCCTTGTTCCCTTGCTGTGGTTGCTGTTTGTGGCACGTCTAAAAGGGATGTAAAACTCTGAAGCTCTCAGCTGTAATCATATACCCCTTGACCCTACCTACATGGTTGAGACCTCTGCTGCCCCTCTCCAGACAGATGTCTGAGTGGGGAATCTGGCCTGAATGCCAAAAGTTGTCATAGAAGTCACAGTGAGTTACTTCCTCTGACTATATATGGAAGGCTGGAAGTGGTGTTATGAAACTAATCCTGTAATCCTTTTCTTCCTAACAGAAGAGCAGTGGAATTCTGTGGGCTGAGAAATCTAGGCAGCTGGCAGGTGAACTTTAAGCACCAGCATGGTAGACACCAGCCTACCCTCTCAGTCCTGCTGGTCGTGAAGTGGTGATAACACATTCTGAACAGCTGGAGATTTCTATGGAGCCAGACTGCAGAGGAGACCATGATGAAGAGAATACAGTTGAAACAGGAAGAGGTAAAAACCTATAGTTATAAAAGCAACATGAAATATGGTAATCAGATATGATATATGGTAACAGAAGTTATTGTAGCTATCTGGTCTACCTCAAAAGAGGCTGTAGATACAGCAGTGGGGATGAATATTGTTTTGTCCTATTGTAACAGACTTGTGGGTTTGGGAATGCACCACACTAGTCCTCCATGTGACATGCCTTGTCTTCCTGGATTCCCCATGCCCCACTCCATCCTTTCCCCTGGACTGCTTTTACCACTAACCCACCTGTGCAGGCATGTGTTACTGACTCTGTCCTTACTGAAAATTTCTGTTATATTCAAGACTAGGGACTATGTTTTCATCAGAGTGGCTGCAATATCTAGCACAGAAAGTAGGCAATAAATATTTGTGAAGGAGTAGATACAGGAAATAGTATAAAGTAACTATTTTATATCCTTCTTAGCCTAAGACTGAATTATGCATTGGTAAAAGTGCTTCACTGGGGATAGGGACTTGCCTCATTCAGTAAAGTGTTTGTATTGCAGGTGCCAGCAGGATGAGTTCGATATTCAGAACCCATGGGTTTTTTTTGTTTTTTTTTTTTTTTAAAAAAAAGCTAGGTTGCAGGGCTAGTGAAGTCATTGATCTTGGAAGAGAACTTACAACTGCCACTTTACTGAACCAGCATGATCCTTTACTACATTCTAAATATTTGTCGTTATATCCACAGATGAGTGCAGTTCTTTGCTCTCATCAAGGAAACTTCTCTTTGTAAAAGACAGAGACCATTACAGAAACCCACAAGCAATCAAGATACACAGTTATTGAGCCCAGTCGCAATGGATACTTCTGCATAAGGCTCAGGGAACATTGCAGAAGAAAGAGGAGGAAGACTGTAAAAGCCAGAGGATCAGGCAGTTTGCTGTGAGATTGTGTCCCTCAGTCATGCCAGAACCATCACCCGTAAAGTCACACAAACATGTCTTCCTAAATATGAGCTGAATGACAACAATAATATGTGTGCCAAAGTAGTTGCAGAAAGACCATGAGTCCTCAACCCTACATAAAGAACTATAGACTAAGGAATGCAGAGAGTGGGAGAATCTTCCCTAGGGAAGATCACACAATTATTATTTAAAACTAAATGGTCAGCCCTGAAAACTTATACATACAAGTACAGCTTACAGACTGAGCAGGCTGTATTTATGTATTTAGGATATATATGTAATATATATTATATATTTATAGCATATATAATATATATTCCTAAATATCTAAGTAGAATATATGTGTGTGTGTAAAAAAAAGGCCATGGATTTGAAAGAGAACAGAGGGGATGGTATACAAGGGTTTGGAGTGAGGAACGGGAAGGGGAATTAAGTAATTATAATTCCATAAATAAATAATTAAGAATAAAGCTGGCTGTGGTGATGTGTGCTTGTAATTTCAGCTCTGGAAAGATCAAAACAGGTGCAGCCCTGGGGTTTACTTGCTAGTCAGCCTAGGCTAGAGGGACCTCCAAGTAGGTGAAAGACCTCAGCAAACCAAGGTGAAGTCTTCTGATGCATGATACCTGAGGTTGTCTCTGTCTCTCTGTCTCTGTCTCTGTCTCTCACACACTCACTCAAAACATGCATGCACCCCCACACATTTACCTGTACCACTCATACATATACACATGTACATACACATATCTTTTACTGAATATTTTCTAGGAAGAAAGTCTGGGGTTAGGGTTTCTTGGACACATGCAAGGGCTAATTAAAGTTTTGGAGAAATGTATTGTGACATACTGTGTTTGGGGAGCAGCATCCAAGTTAGACTTCAGTATATATATTTTGAAGCACCAGACCTGATTATTTTATCAGTGCATAATATATAGAAAGACTGGCAGCACGAAATCACTTAGGGTTGAATATCCATTTACATGGAAGAGGGATTTGGAGGAGTGGGGTCTGAGTGTTACTCTTCGCTATGGAGACTGAGTGTGCCCCATGTACTCCTTTATGAGTGAGCACTGTTAACATGAGCACCGCCATCTCAAGGGTGCCAGTGTCTCAGACCCATGGAAATGCCAACAGTGTGTGTGTAGAAAGTATTAACTCCAGCTTTCTCTTCTATGATGACTGCAGCCGAGGGTGTTCCCCTATGGAGATGAGCTAACCAGTCTCCCCTGTCTGCTGGAATAAGAGACTGTTTCTAGGATGCTGGGACGCCACCATCAGAGCTTATGACCCACCTGATCCCAGTATGAGTGCCTGCTGCTGTTTCTTTCCCCGTTGCCCCACACAGGTCAGTCTCAAGTCCCTGCATGTCACGACACTTTTCAGAACCTTCCCCCTTATTTTCAAAATGTGTATTCTGGGGATGAGGGTGTAGCTCAGTCAGCAGAGTGCTCACCTAGAGTGCATGAAGCCGGGTGCATGGTCCTGGGTTCAATCCCTTTCACTACCAAAGACTCAGAAGCTCCTGAACCTTCAAAATGTGTATTCTGCGACGATTAATTTGGGGCTTGATATAGATACCACGACATTCTCTTTATGTTATGACCACCAAATGGAAATGATAAGGGAAATCATGACAGTAACATGTTGTATTTTGAGCCATCATTTAACTTTTTACAGATAATGGTAACTTTTGGGTTTTGATTTTTTTGTTTTAGAGCAGTGATTCTCAATCTTCCTGGTGCTGAGACCTTTTAATACAGTTCCTCATGTCAGGATCACCCCCCCCCCCAATCCCCAACCACAAATTTTTTTTTATTACTACTTTGTAACTATAGTTTTGCTATGGTTATGAATTGTAATGTAAATATCTGTGGTTTTGGATGGTTTTAGGTGACTCCTGTGAAAGGGTCCTTTGAGCCCTGAAGAGATCACAACCCACAGGTTGGGAAGAGCTGTTTTAGAGATATGGTCTCACTTTGTAGCCCAGGCTAGCCTTATATTCACTATGTAGCCCAGGATAACCTTAATTCGTTGCAATCCACTGCCGCAGATCTTTGAGTACTATTGAGATACATGGAAACTATTCAGATACATGGAAAGGACAGTGGAATGGTATTTTATTTGATGGTGACTAAACTTTTGCATTCACTTGATATTTTCCTTCATCTAGAACATGTTTTCCTTTTGTGATGTTTGACAAAATTATCAGAAAATATTATTTCATCTGATAAACACATGATGTCTGAGATGGTTACCAAATATTTTAACATTTCATTAAATGGTTCAAAATAAGACTGCAGTTAAATATGGTCTCTCAAAAACATATCCCCTGATTATATGGATCAGGATTAGAAAATGAAACTCATGCATCCCAGAATTACCAGACTAAAGCCACGGCAAATGTTTTATTTTTAAAAATCTTCCATCATGTGAACATATTTATTTTTAAAAAGCAGGTGATGGGTAATCTTGACCAATTAGAAATTCATATGATAATTTAGCCTTCAGTGTTTTTGAAACTCAGATATTAAGTATGTTCTAATGTCTCTCATCCCTCTTTCCCTTATTTAAATAGAAAGATTTATTTTATTTTATTTATTAAGACAGAGTCATCTTATGTAGCCCTGGCTGGTCTCGAACTTATGTATACTAGGCTGGCCTTGAATTCATAGAGAGCTGTCCGCCTCTGCTTGCCAATGCTTGGAAAAATGGTATCCAGCACCACACCCTGCCTATTTTACTTTTTAATTATGTGTTTTTGTGTTTTGTCTGCGTGTATGTGCATGTGAGTGTAGTCACAAGTAGAGGCCAGAAGAGGGCACTAGACTATGGTCAGTTGTGAGCTACCCTAGGTGAGTGCTGGGAACTGAACTCTGGTCCTCTGTAAGCAAGCACTCTTAACTCCTGAGCCATATCTCTGGCCCCTTCTCATCTTTCTTAATAGACTTTATAAGAATGATACTAAGTTTTTTTTCTTTCATTTATACATTTGATTCACATTGATCCCTTTGTGGACCAGGACCTGTGGTAAGTTCCTAGAGGAATCATTTGAATTGGCTATGGATGCATGCTTATAGTGTCTAGCTGACTCTCCTTTTGCCTTAGTTATGGCCTCATGAAGACAGCATTCTCAATTGAATTGTAGAATTGTTCTTCATCTTTAGCATGGTGACTATAGTGACTCTTTTAAAGATATTCTGTAACGTTTATGTGTGATGATACAGGTAACATATTTAGAACAGCTGATGGCATGTAATAAACAGCTTAGACATATCTGCTAAAAATCAAATGGAAGGAAACAGAATCATCTGGCTGTGGGAGACCTTTCAGTCTATCTAGCAACCCAGTGTCCTTACCATGTGGTTGAACACTGAGTCTCACTGTGGGTGAGTGTCTATAAGAGGAAGTAAGGCCCCTGAGCTCTCTGTGTGGTGATTCGAATGAGAATGATCCCCATAGGTTTATGTATTTGAGGATTAGAAGGTGTGGCCTTGTTGGAGGAGTTGTGTCACTAGGGGTAGGCTTTATGGTTTCAAACACCTATGCTATTCCAGTTAGATCTGTTTCTGCTTAGTGCTCATGGATCAAATCTAGTACTATGTCTACGGCCATGCTCCCTGCCATGATGGTCATGGACTTACCCTCTGAAACTTGAAGTAAGCCCCCAATTAAATGCTTTCCTTTATAAGTTGCTTTGGTCGTGGTGTTTAATTGCAGCAACAGAAAAATAACTAATCTACTGTCTCACTGAAATCTTTACTGCAAGAGCAGGCAGGAAGGCTGAGGGTGGGAGAGAGAACACAGTAACTCAGAGCACATGGGCAAATACAGCGTGCATGGTGGCAGTATTAACAAAGCCAAGACCGGAGAAGTGGCAGCAGGGTGAGAAATTTGAAAAGCCTGCTGCCTTGTGTTGGCTTTTTTAAAATTCCAGGTGAGCAGAGTCTGATTCTTAAAGATGTCACTCTGCCTGGTGGTTTATGGATAGTGTGACTCACTGAGGTTGAGTCCATGCTAAGTAAGTTCCACACAAATAATTTCCTAGCTGCTAATTGATTGGGTGTGATTTCCTACCCACACAGGAGACGCTGGCCCTGAGGTCTGCTCAGCCTGACAGGAGTTTTAAGAGGTATCCTCTTAGGGAGAGAGAGTTGGGAAGCTGAGAAAAGGTCACCCTGATGATCAAACTGTCCTTTTAGTCCAAGAAAATGTGGAAAACCTGTGCAAGAACATCAGCCTCCCAGGGCTTTCCTGTCTGCAAGATCTTGGCACACTGGACAGCAGCATACCAGCTCAGAACATTTTTAGAGTTCCATGAACCACAGGTTTTTTTAACCCACAGTTAGGACTGAGGGCAGCAACTAGCCTCCTCAAAGCAGACTGAACACCTGACATCCTGCTTGTTCTCCTCTCCTCACACCTTCAAGGTGGCCGAAGGAATTTGAAGTGCCCTGTAGCACGCTTTGAGATCAAACTGTTACTGCCTAAGAAATTGCATGTCTCCTTTAATGCCTCAGTGATTGAACTGTGTGACCTGTGACCTGGGACCTGAGGCCTCTGGCCTCATGTGAACCATCTTTCATCTTAGGAAGAGAAAAAGGAAGAGGAAATATAGGAAGCATAGATGATGTGAAGGAAAACAGAAATTCTGTTCTGAGTGAGGACTTATTTGATTAATGATATTAATCTTTAGATTTGAGCAAAGAGTTTACTCTCTAGATATAAAAATGGCTGCCCTGTGCTTTTAAGAGAAACAGTGGTATCATGTGGTGAGTCCCAGTGGAGTTGACTTTGCTTGAAAGGAGGCATCTAGGAGGCAGAGGCCAGGATGCTCTGGACCATCCTCCAAAGCACAGTGCAGCCCTGTGATGGTTTATATTGACTGTTAAATGGACAGGATCTGGAATCCTCCAGAAGGCAGAATTTAGGACAGGCCTGTGAGGAATTTTCTAGATTGGTTTAATAGAACAGAGGGTCCACTGTAAATGTGAGTGGCACCATTTTAAGAACTGGGGCCTAGAATGAGAGAAGATGCCAAAGTATTGTGAGCACTGGGGCTCGTCACTCTCTGCTTCCTGCCTGTGTACACCGTGTAACCAGTGTGCTCATGTTCCCATCCAGTGTCTCCTCCACTGTGACAGTGTGCTTTCTAACTGTGAGACAAAAGAAACCTTCCCTTCCATTGTCAGCTATTTTCTTATAACAATGAGAAAAATAACTAATGCAATCTCCAACAAGCAAGAATGATCTGGTAGAAAATGTCAGGAATGCCAGATTGAGAAAGCCGATGGCAGAGTTCTCACCCTGTGGGTTACGACCCTCATGGGGGTCGAATGGGCCTTTCACAGGGGTCACATTCAGACATTCTATATGTCAGATATTTACATTATGATTCATAACAGTAGCAAAGTTATAGTTATGAAGTAGCAATGAAATAATTTTCTCACTGGGGATTCACCACAATGTGAGGAACTGTATTAAAGGACCACAGCATTAGGAAAATTGAGAATGGCTGCTCTGTAGGGTCATGAAGCCTGAACAATTGGGCTTCATTTAATAACTAGTGATGTTTAGCAAATTTCTGGGGGTTAGGGAATTATGTGTGTATATGAGTATATGAGTGTGTATGGGTGTAGTGTATGCCATATATGTGCTGGCATGCATGCCTGTGTGCACATGGAGACCAAGAGAGGACTTTGGGCCTACTGCTCTATAACTCTTTACATTATTCCCTTGAGACAGGGTCTCTCACTGAACCTGAAGCTAGATTTTCGGCTAGTAACCCTCAGTGATCCTACCATCTCTGTCCCCCTCCCCTAGTGCTGGGGTTATAGGTGCTCATGTGAGCACAGCAGGCTTCTTACATGGGTGCTGAGATCTGAAATCAGGTCCTCATGTTAGCTTAGCAAGCATACAAATCTCACCTCCAGAGATTTGCTAAGCACAACCATTGATCCATCTCTCAAGCCCCTATTTTTTGCAAGTTTTGTGATATCTGTTTTTCCTTCACTCAGTTGGGGTACCAATGATACTTCCCCTACAGGATTTTATTAGAATTATATCACTAATCCAGATAAAGTCCTAAGAGCAGTGTCCAGAGTATTAGTTTATTTTCATGCCAAATAATACGAGGTGTATACGTGAGTAGATACACCTTGAAGTGAATCACTGGACACAATTGTTTCAGAGTTGATCTTGACTCAAACACACCATGGAAAGAATTCATCCTTGTGACCTATAAGATATTGGAATTGGTGAACTGGGTGACACTGTCATTACTTGCAGCTAGATTCTTGCTAAAACCCTTATGCCAGGCTGTGGGAGGGGAAGAGATGCTAGCGTGTAGTCCTGATGTATCCTGTGCGCTTAGATGGTGCTGGAAAATGGTTAGTGATTGGTTTTTTCCAAGATTCCTTGAAGCTCAAAGATGTGGGAACCCCTAAGCTGCTGGGGGAGTAAAGGATCAGTAAGTAAAAATGTATTTGAAGATTACTCCCAGTGTAGAAGGGCTGTTGGTAGCTTCAAGGCTTAGAAGCACTTGACCTTTAAGATAACAGAGATCAAACCAAAAGGCTAGAATCTGAAGGGGGACCTTGACAATGAAAGGTGGTGATATTTGCAGTCAGACTAACAGATTATCATATGATTATTCTCCAATTAATTGTAGAGTTACAGTGGCCAAAAAAGGGCTCCCTTAAGTACATGTGACAAATTATAGGTGTTTAGCAAGGAAATGGGGCCTGAATGGGCTGAATTGACCTAAACTGAGCAGGGTGCCCAGAATTATATTTAATCTAATGGTTTTCAGAGTTTTGTGAGTCTGAAAATATCTTTACTAAGCTCAGTTAAATGGTCCTTGACCTTGAAGCTCTTATTTTATGCTGTGGGTAATTCAAGCAGCCAGGGGACCCACTCTGCCTTTTTCTTATTCCTAGACTCTTTCTCTTGGAATGAAAGTTTTAATTAAAAAGAGATTGAGCATTAGAGACTCTGACACTTAAGCAGATGATTCCAGAAGACCCCAGGAGACAAGCTTTGAAACTTCATTTTTAGGTCAGCCTGGGTTAAGTGCCCGTCTACTCCAAATATTTGTGCACACAGCAGATGTGTACTCCGTAACAGAGATGCCATATGCTTTCAGGACAGGCATATCCTGTATATTCCTTTCTCATCTTAAAGTATAGGTCATCTTAGTTCTGGCCAGTCTTGTTAGGAAAGTGAAAGAGGTAATGGAGAGAAAAATAAATAATAATAACAACTAACCTTTCTGAATGCCTGACATATGCACAATCCAGTGCAAGCTACATTAAGTACTAGAATCAATGGAGATGATAAGCAGCCAAGGTTCAAAGAATTCAGGGCATCTATTCACAGTCACATGGGTGGTAAGTTGGGAACCAATATCCAGGTCTAGATCTGCCTCTTCTTAAATTGGTCTCTGCTTAATCTGATTGTTTCTCCAATAATAAGCACCTGCCACTGTCGGAAGACTACGCTGATACTTTTTGCAAGCATGGCGAGTGCAGTGCTCAGAGCATTAGCAGTTTAAATGGATGTAACTGCATGGCCGATGCACACCATTCTTTGTTTAATTAAAAAGACTGTAACACATTCAACTGAAAAAAGAAACATAAAAGTCAATGGCTATTCAATGAGTCTCTGAATGACACGGAATGAATGGGAGTGGAAGTGGGCCATATCGGGGTCTGAGGATATACTCACTTGGAAATGTGTAAAAATGTCTTCCCTTTTCTGATATTTTAATACATAGGCATCCCAAAGATCTCAAAATATCAATCCTGCCTTGTCAGTGGACATACGGTAAAGCCCACTAGAGGGATGCACAACAAACTACTTTCTTTACAGAAGAAAGCTTCCTGGGGCTTCAACTGCCAAGACCTTTCAGAGTCTGCCTTCTTCTGCCTAGCTGGCACACTAGTGCGGGTTTCATCTGTCACTCTCACCAGGGGACAGAAGCTGTTTGCAACTAGTTTCCTGTTTCCACTCACACATCTTTATCCATTCTCCTCACAGGTGAATCCGATCATGTCCTTGCTCAGCATCTTCCGATGCCCCTTTATTGTTTTTGGAATGGAAGCCAAGCCTTCTTTCTACTTTAATTGCTCACTCTCTGCATTTTCCAAGCTCTTCTTTCTCCCAGGCTCTTTGCTAGGTACTTTGTGACCTCCTGGAATGTTGTTCCCATAATCCTTTACTTGTAGAGGGGACAAGCACATGGCAACTCAAAATATGACTGGTTGATAAACAGATCAATGATAATTAATAAGTAGAAACCATAAGCAACATTCTCTACCTGTCTTTTGGCGTAAGGATGAAAACTGAATTCTCAAGATGACTCTAGACTCATTAGCAGAGACTATACTAGAGATGTCAGCAAACATATCTATGCCATCAACTCCCCACCCCCCATGCAGATGGCCCATATCATTTTACCGTGTTACAAAAAGGGGTATACAGATCAGTGGAAAATACACTTCAAAATTTTGTGACTTGAGCTTGGGCTAAGAGACACACAGATGCTTATCTCTTGCGATATTAGACGGTGGCAGGGAGCGGTGGCTTCCGGTCGTGAGTGGGATCCTGACTAAACAGCCAGTCCCTGTCAGTGTTCAGCAGGTTAGTGACACCCAATGCATATTGACTTACATATTCACTTACAATGTTTTGAACTTACGATATATTTGTGAGGATGTAACATGTTTTAAGAGTCTGTAGCTGCCTACCCATCACCCTTCACTTCGAAAACCTGAAATCCAATCATCTGTTCTATCGTTTCTCAATAAATATCTTATCTGTTGTTGAAAGGTCTATATAGAATAAGTCCTGGGGTACCTCTTAAAGTTCTGGCCTCTGGGCACTCTCATGTGTCACATGCATGAGGCACATGTTAATCAACATGTTTGTTTTCCTCTTGTAGTAAATATGCCTTAAAAAAAATTCGAGGCCTCAGCTGAGAATCTTGTGGGGTAGAGGAAAAGATTGCTTTTCTCCTTTAAGCCCAGACAGGCTGCTATCTCTCAGCATGCAGGTCCTGATCCGTATATCGTAGGGAAGGATGGCTTTCCTCTTGACCAAACAAGATAGAGGCGTCACAACCAAGCAGTGCCTGCCTATCATACACAAGTCTCCTTTATGTCGCCTTCTCATTCCATTTAGTACCAGCTTACACCCTGTTATCTGCATGTTTACCATTGACTTCTGTTCTCCAAAGGGCTAAGGGTTTTGTGGCTACTATATTCTCAGAGCCTGCTGAGACAGGATACAAATGGCTGCTTAGTAGGAAGCACTTCAAAAATGCTCGTTAATATAAAAAAAGAACACTGGATTAGGACACAGAGACTTAATAAGACCAGTGGGTGAGACCAGTAAAATTTCTTGGTTCCGGCAGACGCCGCTGTCGCCTTTCTCCGCTTACTGCAGCCATGGTCAACCCTACCGTGTACTTCGACATCTCGGCCGATGGCGTGCCTTTGGGCCGCGTCTCCTTCGAGCTGTATGCAGACAAAGTTCCAAAGACAGCAGAAAACTTCCGTGCTCTGAGCACTGGAGAGAAAGGATTTGGATATAAGGGTTCCTCCTTTCACAGAATTATTCCAGGATTCATGTGCCAGGGTGGTGACTTCACACGCCATAATGGCACTGGTGGCAGGTCCATCTACGGAGAGAAATTTGAAGATGAGAACTTCATCCTGAAGCATACAGGTCCTGGCATCCTGTCCATGGCAAATGCTGGACCAAACACAAACGGTTCCCAGTTTTTTATCTGCACTGCCAAGACTGAATGGCTTGATGGCAAGCATGTGGTCT
>CM052707.1:72561537-72592551 GCA_028551405.1 Uromys caudimaculatus | reverse complement strand
GAACATGGTATGTACTCACTGATAAGTGGATATCAGCCCAAAAGTTCAGAATGCCCAAGTTTCACTTAACAGTAACTGCTGGACTGAGAGTGAGGTCCCAGATGGAGGAGTTGGAGAAAGGTCTGAAGGAACTGAGGGAATTTGCAGCCCCATGGAGGGAGCAAGAGTGTCAATGGGCCTGACCCCACCCCCCTGTCGTCCTGGAGTTTGGACCACCAACCAAAGAATACACATCTATGGACCCATGGTTCGAACCGCATATATGGCAAAGGATGACCTTGATGGCCATCCGGGAGACAGGAGAGGCCCTTTGGCCTGAGGATGTTAGAGGCCCCAGTAAAGGGGAATGTCAAGGTGGGATTATGGGGATGGGTGGGCAGGTGGGTGGGAGGTGGAATTCCCTCATAGAGGCGGGGATGGGGAGGGGATAGGGGGTTTCCAAAGAGGAGACCTGGAAAAGGGGAAACATTGGAAATGTATATAAAGTATCAAAAATAAAAAAAAAATTAAAAAAACAAAAGCAAAACAAAACAAAACAAAAAAATACTCAAGAAAAAAAAATTTGGGTGGCAGATATTTGAGACAGGGTCTCTCTGTGTAGTCCTGACTGGCCTGGAACTTGTTGTATAGATTGGGCTACCCTCGAACTCTGAGATCCATTTGCCTCTGCCTTCAAAGGGCTCAGATTAAAGGCATGCACCATCATGCCTACCAAAGTTATTAAATATCTTGAAAAAAAGAAAGAAAGAAAACAGAGCATCGCTTTGTTGACTGCAGGGGAAGTCAGTTCGTTCCCTTAACTAACTTCAATTAAAGCAATCACTCCCGGGAGTAATGAACACTCTACATTCCTCCGCAAAAGCACAGCCTGAGCATCTGCACAGAGCAGTCAAGCTGTAAGCTACATTGCTGTCATTTGGCCAGCACTTGAAATCATGACTCCAGGGTATTGCTCTGCCCACATCAGGTGGGACTCAGGTGACCAATGTGCAGACAAGACAGGGAAAACCCTGTTTTAGTGTCTTGAAACTCAAAAGTGTAGTCTGTGAGACAGATATAAAAGCATCACTAGTGCTCCTTGCTCATTAAGATTCTAAGTGCTCAGAAGACTGAGGCCAGTCTTTGCAGCCTGGGACTTTGGATCTAGTTTGGGTAAGATTGCAAGACCTTACTTACCTTTTGAGCAAGCAAGCAAGCAGACAGACATCAAGCTTTGTCCCATTTCTAAGTCAGACCCTCATGTGATAGGGCTCCAAGACATGCACAGTAAAGTCGTGAAAGCCCTGGTTTAGGTCCGTTTTTTCCCCCACCACCTCTTAAACTGTAGGCATAGCTGATGACAGCTTGATTTGTTCTTCAATTTGTTTACTTGGTCATAATTTTAATTATATAAGCTTTATATAACTGATCAACTACCAGGGCATAAAGAGAACCATTCCATGAAGCTAACATGGGGCCTTTTAGAGGACAAGAATAAACCCGTCAGATGATGTGTAAGAGTAGACCATAAACTCTGCAATTCTGGACTGAGTTTGCAGTCACCTCATTTAATGAGCACCTTCTTTTAAGTTGTATACCGCTGATAGCAATGGAATGGCTTGGTGGCTCACATTGGTGATCCTGGCACTTGGGAGGCTGAGGTATAGGGACTGCTGGGAGTTCAAGGCCAGCCTGGGATTACAAAGTGAATTTTATGTCAGTTTGGGCTATAGGAAAGGGATTTTGCTTAAAAGTTCAACCAAGAAGACACCTGGAGAGGATTGTTTGAAATTGTACTTGGCAAATCTATAGTCAAAGGTTCACCCTGTATGCTGGCACAGGCAAAGAGAAGTTTTAACAGAAAATGCAATAGGCTCAAAGTACAGACCCTTTACTACATTTTGGTTTTAGTGAGATTTTTTAGACATTGCTACCCTGAGTTACACTGACTATGAAAGCTGCCTGACAGTTGTTCAGCACCTCATTCTCTTTCTTCATAGCATAGCTGATCTTAATCCATAGAACTTACTCTTGTTCTTCTGGTTTTTAGAGAGAAAATTCAGAAGTATTTGGGGGAGGGAGGGAGTCTCACAGAGACCTCCCTACTCACTAGATCGGAGGTTCTCAACCTTCCTAATGCTGCAACCCTTTAATATAGCTCATGTTGTGGTGATCCCCCCAACCATAAAATTATTTTTGTTGCTGATTCATAATTGTAAATTTGCTACTGTTGGAATTTATAATATAAATATTTGCTATGCAGTGCAGCATGGGAGGAAGAAGACAGACAGAGACCAGTGTTCCACCACGCCATGAGGAGTGAGCAGGAAAGACAGTCATAGACCTACCCTCTGCCCCCACGACCAGGCCAGGGCAGGCCATAGACACAGAACCCACTTAACCACCATGCAGGGCAAGACAGAGACTTGTGGACCACAAACCTGCCCTCTGGCACAAGGCACAGGTGAGTCATAGACACACACTTGCCATCAAGCCATGCAGTGTGGACAGAGGATGTCACCCAGGGGCCCACCAGCCGTGTGGTCCGGCTGCAGCAGGAGCCAACCCAATGTGTGGGTGTGTGAGTATGTGATGGTCAGAAGGATGAGAAAGGTAAGTGGAGCATCTTGCACACTACGAAGAGAGATGGAACTGGAGACTCAAGGGTGGGGAGGAGTAGCCTGATGTTAATGGTCATCCTTGCTACCTGGGGCCATGGTGAGGTCTCAGCTTGAGCTGCTTGTTGAGGGCCATGTCTGGGTCTGTGGCTACAGAGCAGCTAGGTTGGTGTCAATGCCCGTGGCTCATATTACCACTAAAGGACATGGCGGTGCCCCTGATCAGGGAAGCCAATGGAGACCATGTGAATGTCCAAGGACTGTGTATAACTGTCCCTGCCCCTCACTGGATGGGGCACTCTGGAGTGCCCCACTTCTTACCTTCGATGGTGCTCAGGAGAGAAGGTCCTACACCTTGCCTGGATAACACAGTGGATTTGCCCTGGTGGCAGGGGCAGGGGTAGGGGTAGGGGTAAGCCAGCTTGAGGGTGTGAGTATGGGAGAACTTGCGTCTTGTCTGTCATGGGTTGGCACAGGTACAGAGGTGATCCCCTGCCACCCCTCCCTACCTCTGGGAATCAGAAAAGCTGCTCACAGTGTCATGAGTATGAGAGAGCTAGCCCTGCTCCTCATCAGATGTAGCACTTGGGAGAGCAGGCCCTGACCTCTCCTGGACTGTACCTAGGCAGCACAGCAGGGCTGGCCCTATTAACGGGGACATAGGAAAGCTAGCCCCAAGGGTGAGAGCACAGGAAAGCTGGCCCCATTCATCACTTGTCTGCAGTGGGGTGGCATGGATGTGGGAGTGATACACTCCTCTACCTTGCTCCTTGTCACTTGAGGCAGAGAGATTGCCCCAGGGTCATGAGAGTGGGTGAGCTGGCACTGTTCCTTACAGACGCAGCACTCAGGAGAGTGAGCTCTGCACCCAGCGTGGGCATCAGAGTGGAGCTGGGGCGGCACTGATCGTAAAGGCATAAGTGAGCCATCCCCGAGGGTGTGAGAGCTGGCCAAGCCCCTCACAGGCTGCAGCACTTAGAGTGGACCACACTCCTTTGCTGGGAAGCACAGTGGAGCTGGATCTGGAGGCATGGGTGGGGATGAACCTGCTGCAAGGGCAGGGGAGCAGGAGAGCTGACCCCGCCTCCTGCTGATGGCGTCACTGGGTAGCCTAGTCAGAGTATGGCTGGAGAGCTCACCCTGATGGTGTGGATAAGGGAGCGTTCTCAGGCTGACCACCTCAGCTATCACCCAGGCCCAGATCAAGGGCTCTGAATTGGCCCACCTCAAAATCTATATCGTTTGCAAATGGTAGAGTTGCACGAAAGAGCCAGTCCTGCTGTTCCAAAGCTGCAGAATCTCCATGAACCAAGGTAACAACCAGGAGGAGCCTCAGTGAGACTCAGTTAGAGGCAGGGACCTTGAACCAGACCAACGACTCATTACAATGAACATTGCAAGTAAAGATGTGTGGACAGAGAGATATACAGTGGGACGTGTAGTGACACACTACAGCTTCCACAATGAGATGATTTCTATGCCTTTTTTTTTTCTTTTTCTTTTCTTTTTTTGTGTATTTTTTTTATTTTGGGGTGTGTATGTGTGTGTGTGGGGGGGTTGCAATGGTGAGGGATGGCTACCAGGAGATGAGAGATGAGTGGGCCTGGAGTACATGATGTGAAACTCACAAAGAATCAATAAAAAGTTTTAAAAATGTATTACTATTCAAAGTACAGAACTCGCCATAGCCAAACAGTCCACCCTTTGCAGACCATTCTGTGTCTTGCCAGAGAGGAATACAAACATAGGATCTCTGACATTTACTTCCTGAGGGTTCTTCCCAGAGACCCTCTCCTGACATGGTTAGCATATTCTTTGCGCTGTGTCAACTCTAGTAGTATTATCTCATTTTTTAATAGTTAGTATTTATCTGTCATTATTCCTGGATTATAAACTGTGTCATCCATATTACATACCTAATACCAACAATGATGGTACCCGTCACAAAGGGATGAGGTGCTGGGTACTTGTGGGATGCATGGATAAATAAATAAATGAATGAAGATTTGTCCCACATACATTTATGGGAAAGGGAAAACAGAACTCATTATGAGAAGTATACCATTCCACCCCTAGAGTTTTCTTCCTGAATGTTTATGCTGAATTGCCAATAAAGTGGTTACATGTGTCAGTAATTAAGCCCTGTAGAGTTGGCCATGAATAGTTGCATGTTTTGATTACTTCTTCATTGTGAGTATATTTGTTGTAGAATACTTAATTAATATTGATTTTGAGGGAGAATTTCTGGCTTATAAAAGGAGATTAACTGTTTGTAGTATGTTGCATTTTTGTTGAATGATAGCATACCACAAAGCTTTGATGTATCAGTTTAACCAAAGGAACTGTTAAAAATCAATCTAAGAAATTAAAAAAAATGTTGTATACCATAACATTTCTGTCTTGTTTCTGAACTAACAGAAAATAATAGCTATAAAGAAATAGAAATAATTTTTACTTTGGAAAAGACATCAAAGGAATCATGAACAACTTCTGCCAGTTCTCCTGTATTTGAAATTATGTAATTATTATTTATCTTTTTATTAAACATCAATAAGTGCTAATAACATGTGCTGATTATAAGTTATCATAATGCCTTTGTAATAATATTCTTCTATATATTTGAATTTTAGAAAGCATGATATGAGATTCTTCTCAGGAATAGGATAACATACTCAGTCCCAAAGCCCTTATAATTCTTGTGTTTACCCTCCAGTGATGCCGCAAGAATGAAGTTGGGAATGTTTATGCATGTGTCATTTTGCAGATGATATTATTAATCTGTCAGCTAATGGGCTGTCCTTCACAAATGAACACAGCCATTCTATCCCCATGTGAATGGAGCATGAGGGCTGGGAGCTTTCCATGCGTGGTCTTCCTTCCTTCCTTCCTTCCTTCCTTCCTTCCTTCCTTCCTTCCTTCCTTCTTTTCTTCCTGTAGCAGGTTTGCTCCATGGCCATGGCAGTATGACCACCAAATGGTGCTACAGCAAAGGCTGTGGCGCAGAGCAAGCTTCCCAAGCCTGGTGGGCATGGCCCAAGATCACACTCTGCTGCCATGTCTTTACTCTTCTAGCAAAAGCCTCAGGTGCGGCAGCTTGGGTGCTTTGCAAACAGTGGGTCTTTCTCAGGAGGACACATGGTGCTCCCAAGAAACTTCTTTGCATCTAAATACCTTAATGCATTGACTCAGTGTGGTTTTCAACTTAATTTCAACCTTTCTTTCAATTAGGAAGATAGTTCTATCCAACAAGGAAAAACCCAAAACTGGCAGATTCAATATCAGATTCTACTAAACCTTTATGAAGTGTAAACCCCAAAGTGCCTCAAACCATTGTATAAAATACAAAGGGAAGGAGTCCTACCATGTCTATTTTATGAGGGGACCATTACCTGTCACCCAAACTGAATAAGGCCACAGCAGTAAAAGAAAACTATGTATAGGTCTATCTCACAAATGAACCTAGATGCAAAAATTCTGAATAAAAATTCCAGCAAACAAAATTCATTACACATTTGAGAAAATACACACTATGATGAAGCACCTGAAACCAAGTTGGTTCCCGTGTAGTGATACATGGTTGGTTCAACATACACGAGTCACTAAATGTAACAGTGCAGAAATACATGTAAGAAAAATTCAAGTGATCATCTCCATCAGTGCACAAGAGATTTCAACAAAGCTCAAAAGCCCTTTGTAATAAATGCTCCAAAGAATCAAGATCATAAGAAACACACCTTAACACGGGCTATCTATGACAGTATAATGTTGGCTATACCCAACACGACACTAAATGATGACAGATTGAAGTGTGGAATGATGGAAGTGTCCACTCTTTTGGCTCTTGTTCACTATAGCACTTAAAATCCTATATGGGCAATGAGATAAGAGAAAGAAATGAAAGGGTCACAAATATGAAGGTGAGAAAAACATTTTCTTTATTCGTGGACATGATTTTATACTTAAAAGATTCTGAAGACTCCATCAGAAAACTTCTCGAGACAGTAACAGCTTCAGCAGAGTAGCGGAATAAAAAATTAGCATACAAATAGCATAATACAAAATTAGTAGCTTCTCTACATACCAGTACTGAACTTGCTGAGAAAGGGAAAAAAATCCATTCACAGTAGGATGGAAACAAAAAAAGAAAGAAAGATTCCACCTAGGAATCAGCTTAAACAAGAAGGCAGAACACCTGTGCAATGAAAATTTCTCAGACAACAAAAAAGAGAAATTGAAGGGAGCCATAGTGCAGTGGTTCTTAATCTGTGGGTCATGACCCCTTTGGGGTTATATATCAGATATCCTACACATCAGATATTTACATTATGATTCATAACAGTGGCAAAATTACAGTTATGAAGTAGCAACAAAAAAAATTTTACGGTTGGTGGGTCACCACCTCAAGAGGAACTGTATTAAAGAGTTGCAGTATTGGGAAGGTTGAGAACCACTGGAGAAGAAACAACCATGACCTCCCATGCTCATGAGAGCAGAGCTAATAGTATGAAAACGGCTGCTTTCTGAAAGCAGTCTACAGATTTCACATAATCCCTCTCAATCCCAATGATATTCTTTACAGAACTATTAAAAAATATGGAAAGTCCTAAAATTCTTAAGGACACACAAAGGAACCCCAAATCACCAAAGCAACTCTGAGCAATTGTAGAGGTGCCACAAATATCTGATCTCGAGTTATATTAGAGAATTATAGTAACAACAAAGCCCCAGTATAATACTGGCACAAGAAGAGACATGTAGGACAACAGAAAAGAGAAAAAGGAAGGAAGAAAGGGAAGAAGGGAGTGGGAGTGTGGGAGGGAGGGAGGAAGAGAGAGAGAGAGAGAGAGAGAGAGAGAGAGAGAGAGAGAGCGAGAGCACACCATAGAGTACCATAGAGCTAGGTCCGGTGATTATTGACAAAGGAGTAAACATAAACTTAGGAAGAAAGACGGACTCTTTAAAAAGTAGTACTGGGAAATTGGATTTCCACCAGTAAAAGAGTGAAACTGGATCCATATCTCTCACTGTGCACAGAAAACAATTTAGATTGGATTGCCGATCTTAACCAAGTACTGGACCTTTAAAATTGCTTCAGGAAAACACAAAAATACTCCAAGCTACAGGCATAGGCAAAACAATTTTATAGAAAAGGCTGCAGTAGTACAGAAAATAAACAAGGTTACATGACATTAAAAAGCTTCCACACAGCAAAGGCAAAAATTACAAGACAGAGGGACAGCTTCTAGAATGAAGACAATATTAGCCATCTATCCTTCAACGAGGGGATTAGTGTGTAGATTACGTAAATAACTGGAAACTCCCTCAATACCCTCAATCAATCAATCAATCAATCAATCAATCAATCAATCAATCAAACAAACAACAGGCTAATTGCATGAATAGTCTCAAAAAGAGTGTGTGGTCCATACACACCCAAAAAATGTTTAACAGCTTCACTATCAGGGAAACCCACCTGCTTTGAGAGCCCAAGCCACCTTAGCCAAACCAGTGCTCACTATCAAGAATATAAATGATAAATACATTGGTGAAGATGTGGAAAAAGAGGACCCTTTAAACCAGTGGTTCTCAATCTGTGGGTCATGATCCCTTTGGTGGCGGGATTGTTGAATAAAGGACCTTTTTACAGGGTCACCTAAGACCGCTGGAAAACAGATATTTGCTTTACGATTCATAACAGTAGCAAAACTGCAGCTATGAAGTAGCAGTGAAAATAATTTTATGGTTGGGGGTCACCATAACATGAAGAACTGTATTAAAGGGCCGCAGCAGTAGGAAGGGTGAGAACAACTGCTTTAAACTTTTGAACAGTTCTGGAGGGAGCACAAACATGGCAGCCACTATAGAAGCCAATATGGAGGTCTCTAGAAATCTGAAATAGAAGCACTACATGACCCAGCAATGTTAATACCCAAGATAATGATACACACACACACACACACACACACACACACACACACACACACACACACACACACACCCTAATAACCCTCTGAGTCAACACACTATAGAAATACTTGTTTATCCATGATTAGTGCCGCATTTTTCACAATATCCAGGAAATGGAACCAGTCTAGATGTCCATCAGCAGATGAATATGGATGATGAAAAATGAAATCGTGACATTTGCTGGAAAATGAGTGGATCTGGAAGTCATTAAATTAAGTGAAATAAGCCAGATGTGGAGATCCAATAACCACATTTTATATCATTGCAGAACCTGGGTTTAGAGTTATTATATGATATGTGTATCTGATTCTCTGTGTGTGTCCATGAGAGGGAGGAAGACATTCTCAGGGAGTGGGGATGAGAGGCAGTGGTGTCCATGTAATGGCACTGCCTTGGGGACGGGAAGGGGCTAGAGGAGGCACAGAGGAGGACAGAGCAAGACGGGACTGACTGGAGCAAAATATTATGACACATAAGTACAAAAATTCCATAATGATGGGCCGGAGAGATGGCTCAATCAATGCATTGCTTGCCATGCAAGGTTGAAGACCTGGGCTAGAATCCACCATCAAAGAAGCCAGGCATTGAGGCCCCAGTCCCTAACTCCAGTGCTGGCAGAAGCAGAAAAAGTCAGATCCTTGAAGCATCTTGTAAACGTGCACTCCTGAATGCACACAGGTACACACACGGACATGTACATGTAAATATACCACACACATACACACAAGCAAACAGATTTTAAAAGTATCGTAATAAAATATCTTAGTTTAATGCTAACCTCTATATTAAAAATAATCCCTAAAATAAGATAGAAGCAGAGAAGACCCCTAGTTCCAGGAAATTTACTACTCTGGCTTGAATGTGACTGTCTAAGAAAAAAAGCAATCATGCAGTTATTTTTTTTTTTCTGTAGCCACAATTTATAAAGGCAATAAAATCCAGCAGCAGGATCTGGGATCCATGCAGATGATAGAGCAAGTCTCTCTGAGCATCACAGGGAGATCAGAATCTGGGTACCTACTTCAGCACCTCCAGGATGCTGGCAAGGAAGCACAGCTGCCCTGTTTTGATGAGATGTCTAGGAGATAACCCTTAGAGATGTCCAGGAGACAGGTTCACCTTTCGTGATGTTCTTCTCTGTCCTTTGCTTAAGAAGGCAAATTTAAATTTTCTCAGCCGTTCACTATCCTTTGAAACGCTTCCCAATAATTGTTCCCAAAGGCCCAAGAGTAAAGTTCTGGACGACCTTCTTACTACAGTGGTAACAGTGATCGGCTGTCACCTTTAGAATTTTATGTACCGTAAGGTTTAATGGAAAATGTGCCATGTACCAAAGAAACCCACAAATGGGATACAGAAAATTACATTGTTACTGTGGTAATAGCTTCTCATTGGCAGCTGAAGATAATCATTTAACAACGTTATAAAACCATAGTAAATATTGGACAGCTTTATGGAAATGTGATAAACTGAAGTTATATATCACAATGCACTAGTTATATATCACAATGCACTAAGGTTCATTTTACGTTTATGGCACATAGCAAAATTATAATGCAGACGAGGACTAAATGGCCTATAAATGTTAAGTACATAGTTAACCATGAAATATGTCAACCAGGGTCTCTTTGGCTTTTCTGGGTAATACATTCAAGTTAGAGAAACACTGGCTATTTCTAAGCCCATGCATATCATCCCCTTTCAAAGCCAGATGCAGAGCAAAAAATCATACCCATGTTCTTGTAGATAACCAGGTAAGATATAATGAGAAACCGACAAGCTGTCCCTTTGTGCTTGCGTATGAATTTAACAAGGTAAATGCTGGTAACCTTGTTCTATCCAGGTACTGTTACTGCTCAACCTGATCCACAATGTAATTGCATTTTGTGGGCTTGTCACACACCCTGCTTCATGAGAAACCATAGAGTCTACTCAAGAAATGTGCCTATTGCTTTATATCTTGTAGCTAGCACTGTAAGGACCTGCGCTTGATGGTGGCCTGGATAACAAGTCCCTGGGATGGAAAGGCTTTTCAGTTTGCAGGGAGCATTTATACCTCAGGAAAACAGGTTTTTCCCCAGTCAGCTTGTTCAGTTCTTCTGAACTGAACTGGAACTGGAAGGGACGCAGGCTTTGAAAGGCACACGCAGGAGCCACTTTTTGTGAAAGGTATGGTGGATGAGTGCACATACACTTTGCCATGTAATTCAGGCATCCAGTATGTGATCAAGAAGATACACTGTACTCACGGGGTGAACAGACAGCGGTGTTAATTAGTTAGCTATTCTATTCTCAAAATTCCAAACAATGGAGCCAACCAATTAGGCAGAGCCAAGCCATTAATCTCGGAACTGCTTCTACTCATGCCTCAGATCTCTTACTTCCCCCTCTTAGCCTTAGGTTTGCCACAGCAACACGATGAATGGAGAGTTTCCTTGGGAGTTATGTGCTAATTCTCAATCGCTCTCAAAAGCATTGCCCATCACTGCCGTCATCTTTCCAAGGACATCACACACCGTAACTTCATCTAAAAGAGGCTTATGGTCCGGGACTGTGTAAAGGCGTTTATTGCGCAGATGAATTGAGAGCATTTCTTCAAGACTATTCTTACACAGAGTTGCTGATTTGGCAGGTGACAGGCACGGACAGAAACCTTTAGTAAAATTAACTACTTGTAAAATGTTCTGGGTGTCTTCTATAAAATTTAAATATCTGCTTGGATAGAAGAAGCGATGGAAAGCGAGGTGGCTATTAGGATGATTACGGGAACATCTCCTTTTAAATGCGAGGTGCTAAGAGCTTCTGCATGGGTCATTTCATTTCATCCTCACAAGGTTTAAGGTAGGTGTTAATATTAACTGTATTCTCTAGATGAGGAAGGGGGTGAAAAGAAAAGCTCGCTGAAGGTCACGAAACAACTAAGTATCAAGACCAGGGCTCGAACTTCAGTGACAGGACTCTGCGTGTCGTGTCATATGCTTGTCCACTATGCTGAGATCTCTAAGGCTTAAGTACTTGGTCCTGGATCGCAATTCCTTTAATGGACTTACAGGCACATCATTAGTACTCATTGTAGGCTCAAAACATGGCGTACATTCACGTCACTGAGTCCTCGAATTGGTATGCGGCATTAGGACGTGCAGAAGGGCTATTGGCGAGGATGTGGGGAGACGGGGAAGAAAAGTATACTGAGCCCGTGTCCGTGCCTGTGTAGATGTAAGGTAAGTGGTGACCTGGGAAGTAAAGCCATGACGTGGAGCTGGAGAGAAGGTGAAACTCCAGACAGTGATAGACTGAATGATAAAAGGCTGATTTGGAAGGAAAACTGTAAAATCAGAATTCTAGCTAAGGTATCGTATTGAGCCAGGATCAGTAAACACAGGGAGAGAAATTGAATAAAAGAAATGAAATATTACCATAGCTTCCAACTTATTTAGAAAAGCATGACAAATCATGCCGTGATAGTTCCCTTTAGTCCTTCTCCACTCTGGGGAAAAGATCTGTGCACACAGCAGCCTCAAACGGCACGTGCTGTTACCCCACCCACCACCCCATTCTAATATAGCCTTGTGCTTAATGCTTTTTCATCTTAAAATTTTATCAGGGACTGTGGGAAAAATGGTTTCTCGTGTCACAGTGATACTGGCATGTGTTTCCAACCCGCCTTCTTTCCCATTTCTGCAAGGAGACAATTCACGCTTAGCATCGAGTTTAGCAACCTGGTCAAGCAGTCTCCCTTTCCTTATTGAGATGTTCACCTTCTCAGTGAAATGAAGTGGTTCAATTTCCCTTTTGCATATAGAAATTGCCAGCATCCCCACACTTGGGTTCCAGGGTCCTTATCAGATACAATAACCACTAATACATGTATAAGGGCCACACACAGAGCACTACAGTGCCCTGACGGTTGATCTAGTAAAAGGTACTGAGTTCCCAATGCATGGGTAGTGTAGTCAGGGTGGACACACTGAGAAAAGAATAATTCCCTAAAGGACAGGATGAAGAGGAACCTTGAAGTCACACCACACTATTTAAATCAGGACACAATTTCCACTTTATTGCTTCATTTAAAATGTTATGTTCGTAGTTAGTTGAAACTCTGGTAACTGAATCCATAGGCGAAGCCAACGTTAAGGGGTGACCACTGTGTATAAGGAAGAGTACATATAAAATCTGTGCTCAGCGTGAAAACTATCTATTCAGCAAACTTCTTTGCAATTGTGGCTCATGCTGAGAACCATCAGGGACATACTGTCTCTGCCCTCTTTCTGAGGATCATTTTCTTACTCTTTATTTGTGTGGCACATGTAGGCCTTTGTAAGCTTTCGTTACATCTCCTTCTGAAGCCTGCTTTACTCTGACCAGCATTTTGTTTGTAGGAGTCACCCACAGTGCTGAATGAAGTTTTAGTGGGTCAGAATCTTACATCCATTCATTCCAAGGGTCTAGCACACAGAAGACTGTTCTTTCTGCCATATCTGAGACAAATACGTTCAGCTTTCTTTAAAATCCCCTCTAATTTTAGTTATATTTTGACAAAAGGGCATTGTGTAAGTTTAGTAGTGTACACTGAGCTGTCCTTCATGATTTTGTTCATTCCTTGGAGACGTCGAAGGTCCTCTCCCTCCAGGGTGCTGATATTTAAGCTCGGTCATGCTTTGATTTCTTTCTCTTTCATTCTCTTCTTTTTTTTAAAAAAAAGAAAACCTTTAATGCTCTAATCCACTTGTATTTATTTTGGTTTATGTTCTGATTTGACATTTAGATTGGTTTTCTTTCCAAATAGTTAGATAATTATTAATTCATCCTTTTCCATATTTACTTACACTGCTTTCTTTGTGGAGAGGGGACAAGGCAGAGGTAAACATTGGGTGCCTGAGAGTGTGCATGCATGCGTACATGTAAGCATTGTGTGCGTGTGTGTGTGTGTGTGTGTGTGTGTGTGTGTGTGTGTGTGTGTGTGTGAGAGAGAGAGAGAGAGAGAGAGAGAGAGAGAGAGAGAGAGAGAGAGAAGAATCCCTTAAGTCTGTTTATAGTTCTGGCCAGAAAAAGTCAGTTAGGGTCTCAAAGGGATACTTGGATTTTGGTTTTGTTTGGTGGGTTGAATGGGCACCTGCCATAGAATGAGCCTAGGGAGGGCAATTATTCTAGATAGGGGAAACTGAGAGTTTGGTCATCTGTGGTTTTCTAATCCTGAGCTCTGGAGTCAGACTTTCAGGCCTTCCACTTGCTGCTTTCTAGTTTCTCACAACTTAATTTTTCTGTCTTGTTTAACCTTGTGATTTCGTTTGTCTATAAAATGAGAACAGGTAGTCTATCCCATAGGCTCATTGCAAGCAATAGTAAGATATACAGTAGTGGAGTACTCAACGCTTGCTAGGCAAGCGACAAATATTTGCTGCTGCTGTTATTCACCACAGAGGGAGGATCACTCAACACCCTGCACTAGCTGCACATAGCTCGGCCTGAGAACTAAAGCCTCCTGGCTCACACCGAGGGAGTATAGGAAGAACAGAAACTGGAAGCATTGCAGTAATTTTAGGAACAGGGAAATTGTTTGGTCTTCTGGAAGTAAAAGTTTTGAGCAAGTGAGTATATGGGAACAAGTCATGCAAGAATGACTTCAGCCATCTCCGTGCGGACTTCTGTCTTCCTTTTCTAAGCAAAAGCATAAGAATACTCAAAGAAAACTGTCACCTTAGGGTCTTGAGGTCTGGCTGGGGCTTTCAAAATCCTCAAATGCATGCCTTCTGCCTCCTCCAAAATACGAAATAAAATAGATTTTCATTTTATCTTAGAAAGATGCAAAGCTAGAAACACTACATCCCCAATTAAATATGTTTAGCCATCATTTGAGTCCTATACAGGAACATCAATATTCCTAAGGCATTTCCCATGGTGTCCTGAGGGCACAATCCTCACTGCTTACCTGACAATGTCTACCTTCTCTTCTTTAGTAACAGGACAGAGTTTCTAGCTTGGCGGTTGGGTCTCTGGAACTAGGACTACATTTCCCAGCCTGCCTTTTAGCCAGCTGCAAGCACGTGACTGACCAATTAGCTGAAGTACCTTGTGCAGTTCTTAAGATATATTAAAAAGGAAAGGGGCATGATTTCTTTTCCACTTTTTTCTTTTCTTTTGTTATATCTGGAGCCTAAAGCAGCCATTTTGGACAAGGAAGTGGAAGCCGCGTGCTACAGAGGTAAAGCTCCTTACTTACCATGCTTGCCCTCCACCAGACTCTGTTTACATGACAGGTGCACTTGGCATTTCTGTAATTCGCAGCCGAACGTCAATTTTTTCTTTCTGACAGTAGGGAAGAATTATTAGGTTTCTTCTACATCTTTTGTGTTCAACTCTGAAAAGTACCTTTCAATTTTCTTAAGAGAACTTAGTTTCATTTCTTGCTTCCATAGTAGTGGCTGAAAAGGTTTTGTTGTGAAAGAGTACTTCAGTGATCAGGGGGTCAAGAAATGCCACAAAAGTCATATCACGCAGCAAACCCTTTTAAGAGATTTAGGGGAAGTGAGGGGGTGTGTGTATGCGCGCGCATACAAAATGGCTGCCTCTGACTATAGGCAGCTGTAGACCAAATCATAATGGCGGGCTTTATAGGGGTTTGGAGCATGAGCATAAGGAAAATACTGTGACAGTGGCAATAGTGGAAACATGTCTCATTGGTCCTTGTTGATTACAGGGCATTGGTACCTTGTCATTGAAGTTGGAGAGGGACCTGTTTCTAGGATGTGGTTTTGGAGCTTCTCAGTATGCAAAAGAGTGGCATCTTTCAGTTATGATTCAAGTGAGCATGACAGTTAAGAAAATAAATTCCCCTGTTCCTCTGTTAATACACAAGACCTTCTCAGCCATAGAGAGCAAAATGATATCATTTACAAAAAGATGGTGCAACTGGAAACAATCAAATTAAACAAACTAAGCCTATTTCCGAAAGATACATATTATATGCATTCTTTCTTCTGAGGTGCCCAAACCTTGGATAGGTACATGAAATCATGTATGCATATAGACATGAAGAGAGAAACAAACCTGTCTAGGAGAACTAGGATATTAATGGAAGAGGTAGGGAACATACTCACCATACAATATATATGTGTGTGTATTACAGTACCATGTAAAATGTATATGCACAATGAAAATTTTAAAAAATAAAAGGAAGAAAAAAAAATAAGAGGAAAAAAGAAATGAAAAGAAAAAAAGAAAGAAAGGAAATAAAGAGTCTCTTTTTCCAGTGGCTTGTTTGTTCATTTCTAGCTTGTGTGCCTTCCAAGTTAGTAAATAATAACCTGGCCAGCAGCTGGCTTCTTGTTATGTATACAGAGCCAGAACATAATAATATTATTAGACAGAGGTCCAAGGAGAAGGCTTCCGGAACTGAACTTGAAATAATGGGCAGCTTGCTTATTAGACTTCCGTGTTTAACTCCAAGTGTTTTAAAAGTGTGTGCAGATAAATGTATTGTTGTCTTGGAGCAAGTGACAATTGTGTTTTCCTTTCAGTAGGAATTACAGCGGAGGACATAAATACTCCATAGTAAAAGGCCTGGAGCTGGGGATGGGGTGTCCATTCATCTCTTCTCTGCAGGAGAGACGAAAATCAGGTCTACGTATGTGAATCATTGAGCAGAGTGACTGGAAATTCTGTCTGCTTGCTCTTCTGTGCACTGCTCTTCTGGACTGCATTACTTACTACAAGTGCAGAATCCTGGGCAGGATTTTTCTGTTTGAGCATCAGGGTGAATGGTATTCGTATCCATAGACACCAGAACAATAATGAAGCTTCATAATGGTGTGATACAAGAGTGTCAATTTTGACATCAGACCTGTCTGACTCAAAGCCAACATCTACATCTCACAAGTCACGTGACCTTGGACGATCTGCTTCATACCTTACAGGAGTCTTTCTTTCCTTATTTGTGAATGGAAACATTGGTATCTTCTTCCCAGTGTGGTTCTGATGATTTATCTTTGCTTTAATCTCCCTCGTCTGTCCTCTCTCTCCCTGCTATTCCTTCTCTCTTTTAAGAGCTGCTTTCCTACTTCCTTTTCGGTGCTGAGGATTGGTCCAGTGCCGACTGCTGCAGACATGTCCTCCCACTGACACAGTGGTTCCCAACCTCCCCAATGCTGCGACTCTTTAATATAGTTCCTCATGTTGCAGTGACACCCCCAACCTTAACATTATTTTTTTTGCTACTTCATAAGTGTAATCTTGCTACCGTTATGAATCATAATGTAAACATCTGATATGTAGGATATCTAATATGCGACCCCCATGAAAGGGTCATTCAGTTCCTAAACAGGTCGAAACCCAGAGGTTGAGAACCCCTGCACTGAGGTGCCAGAAATCCCCAGTCCCAGGATTTCTAAGTTACTAGACTGTGCATAACCTGTAAGCCAACTAGCTTTATAGAGCGACTGATCGTATTACAGCCGAGTGTAATGAAGAGCTACCAATTAGCTGTTGGACAGAAGGCATGTGTACACACCACTGTATTTTTTTTAATTTACTTTCCTTTAGTATCCAGTTCTCATAAGACAGTGGCAGTGGGTTGCTACTGAATGGTCCTGTTGGCAAGGAGTGAGTAAGGGCTAGGTAGAGGAAGAATGATGTGTTTGTGTACATGCCTGTGTGTGTGACTCTGTGTTTGTGAGACTTTGTGTGTGTGGTGTGCGTGTGTGTGTGTGTGTGTGTGTGTGTATGGGAAAGTCCCAAGTCCATCAAAGAGTTCTGACTTGCTGTGGTATTTCGTTGGTATTCATATTTCACATGAAGAAGTATAAACAGAAGGCTGAGTTTGTTTATGGCTCTTGAAGCTGTCAGCCTGCTTCAGGTATCAGGTAGCATATAGTTTTGACATTGGCTTTCACCCACTCCTCTTAGGAGCAGTCTTTCAGAATTTAGATGTTCTCTCCTGATTCTGGACCAGAGGACAAAAGATGCAAGAACTAAATGGGGCCAAGAGCATCACCATGAAGATGACCTTCATGGAATTGAAAAGGCAGACAGCTCCAGCACTTCAGGATGTGTGTGTGTGTGGTGGTGGGGCTAGTGCTTCCTCCACTCCCAACCCCTACTCCCCCGCACAGAAGAATATTTGCAAATTGCTTCAGCAGGCTTTTTCACACAGCGCTCGCTAAAGATGATCTCCTTGATTACACATCTGCCAAGTTCAGCATCTTCAAAACCCCAGTGTCTTAAGCACAGTAATTTCATCTCAGTGCAAACTGATGGGACTGGGGAATCTTGCTATAGCTCTGTACGATTGTTGTTAGGAGACACTGACCACATGCCTAACCTTCCTGTTTTCACATCATCTATGCTGGGTTTAGCTAGATAAAATGAGATAATGAAGAGAAGGGAAATTTCATTTTATTTCAAGGCAAAGTTCTATGCATGTATTAGAATAATTCTTCATTTTTGGGCTATCTAAATCAACCCCAAACTTTGGCCAAGAGGTGGTAGGGCAGATGTTTTAAAAATTCAATCTATTTTTCCCTCTTTAAGCTCTATCTTAACAGTCACGCCTACTTGAAAACATACACATTTCTTTTTAAGGTTTTTGATATCTGGTTCCTTTGTATTCTTGTTGCCTCTAATTGGACCCTCTCTTCTGATTTTATAAAAATTCTGTTTTCGTTTCACCCATGGCCTGGCTTAGAGTTCACAGATCTGAAAGATAAGATTACTACTCCAGGTGAGATGAAGCGATGCTGTGTAGACGGGGAGAGCGTTCCTCTACAAGTCTTAGCTTCCTTACATCAATCGTCCATGCTTTGTTTATTAACTGTCCTGGATAGTTTTATGTCAACTTAACACAAGCTATAGAGTCACATAAAAGGAGGGGACCTCAATTTAGAAAATGCCTCCCTAAGATCCAGCTGTAGGGCATTTTCTTAATTAGTAATTGGTGGGCGAGAACCTAGCCCATTGTGAGTGGTACCAACCCTGGGCTAGGGCCCTAGGTTCTGTAAGAATGCAGGCTGAGCAAGCCATGATGAACAAGTCAGTAAGAACACTTTCCATCACCTCTGCCTCAGTTCCTGCTTCAGGTTCCTGCCCTGTTTGAGTTCCTGTCCTGACTTCTTCAGTGATGAACAGTTGATTTGGAATCACAAACCAAATAAATACTCTCCAAGTTGCTTTGATCATGGTATCTCATCACAGCAGTAGAAACCCTAACTAGGACATTCATTATAAATCACTGGGTAGATCTTTTGATTTTGTTGTAGGCTTTTATGGCTAAGCAAAAGAAATTATTCAAGCATTTTAGATATTTCTAGCGTTGGGATGTAAAAATTTGAAAATGAAGTAAGTTGAAGTACCAAACTTATAGTAATTCTCATGCAACTGTTATGATTCAAAGACTTTTGGACTGTTATTTAAAACTGATTGTCTTAGTTCCTTTTCTTTTGTTGTGAAAAGACCCCATGATGAAGGCAACTTATAGAAGAAACAGTCTGGGGACTCAGAGGATCCATTCACCATGACCATCATGTCAGGGAGCATGGCCGTCAGAGGCTGACATGGTGCTGGAGCTGTAACTGAGAGCTTACAGATGATCCACAAGCATGAGTCAGAGAACTAAGAAGGGTGTTTGCTTTTGAAAGTTCAAAGCTCACCTTAGTAACATACCTCCTGTAATGAGGGCACACCTCTTTCCCAAAGACCAAATATTCAAATATATGAGCTTATAGGGACCATTTAAATACAAGCTACCACACTGACGGTGCAGTCATTCATTCAAAATGATTGAATCACAATTCCTGTGTGTCTTGCGAAGAACTAGCAGCATCCAGACATGGCTTCAGGTAGCAAATTCTGCTCAGAACACAGATAAATGCTCAAAATTTCCTGTGTATTGCTCTATATTTGATCCATACAGGAACTGTAATAGAAATGGAATGATAATTCCCCAAACACTGTGACCCATGCAGACCCATTCACGAATAGTTCTGCACGGAGAAATGGAAAAGAAAAAGATTTGTTCCCTGGTTTTTGTGGGGACCCAAACTGTGATATGTAATGACATTAACATATGCCTGGCAGGACTATCAGGTGACAGCCATGCCTCACAAAGAGGAATTTCTGGATTAAATTTGAAATATTCTTGATAGGAGAAGAGACAAAGGAAACAGAGTTTCTCGGGTTAGAGTATTGGCAAAGACCTGGGAAAATGTATTTTTAAAATCATAAATCTGAGGTAAAAATGGTATAGTTCTGGGAGCTTTAGGTTATGGCTAAAAACTGACAATTATATCAGGAGAGTAAAAAAATCACTCACACACATGTACACATATACTCACATACGCATACCCACATAGACAGGCAGAGAGGCCAGGGAGAGAGAGGGAGAGGGAGAGGGAGAGGGAGAGGGAGAGGGAGAGGGAGAGGGAGAGGGAGAGGGAGAGGGAGAGTGGCAGAGAGGCAGAGAGGCAGAGAGGCAGAGAGGCAGAGAGGCAGAGAGGGAGGCAGAGGCAGAGGGAGAGGAAGACAGGGAGAGAAGAAGAAGAAGAAGAAGAAGAAGAAGAAGAAGAAGAAGAAGAAGAAGAAGAAGAAGAAGAAGAAGAAGAAGAAGAAAGAGAGAGAGAGAGAGAGAGAGAGAGAGAGAGAGAGAGAGAGAGAGAGAGAGAGAAAGGAAAAAAATTAAACCATGTCTGAAATTTTCCCATCATTGCTTGTAATCTGCCCATCACCATCTGAACGTTTTGTAAGCACCTGAGTCACCAATTCACAGCTAAACCCCCTCTCTTCTTCCTCTAGACACCCCAAGTTGTTTTTATTTTGTTCTTTTCTTGTGTCAATGGCATCTTTATTCCTCAAGCCATCTGGGGTTAAAAACGAATGCACATTGATTCTTCCCTTTCATGCCCAGCACCCAGTCAGCTGATGCGTCTCATTACCCCTGGAGTCTTATTGCACATATCTCTTTACTCTTGTTACCATGGCATTGCTGGATACGAATCCTTCCTTTTCACTTGCTTATGATTTTGCAAATAAGTTTCCAAATTGGCCTCTGACATCTGTCTCTTGACTCTTCTATTCATTTGCATACTAAAATCAGTGATTGAGACTCATATGTCTCCTTGTTGTGCCTCTCTATTGCTTGTCAGCTTCTGGGAGTTTCATTCAGTGAACTGACTTCAAGCTTCTTACCCCATCTAAACCCCCACAAGCCGAATTCAGTGTACCTGTCCTATATTCATCTGCTACAGGAGCTGTATGTCATTCACACATTGAAGATGCTCCTTACTATCATCGTCCCTCCTTCTAAGATCCAGTTCCAACACCATCTTCTTCATATAGTCTTGTTTTTTTTTTTTTTTGCTCTGCCATTCCCCTCAATTATGAACCTTCTGACACCCTAGTATTATAATTTATATTACCATTACAACATGCATGGCCCTGCTAATATTCCTGCTACTTTGGTACATGATTTGCTGATCTGGTGTATGCCAGTGGTACACCTCGCACTGTGTTAAGCACTTTTATTTGTATTATTTTATTTAAATTTTAGGACATCAAGTCAACTCTAATATGTAATCTCCATTTCACAATCAAGGAAACCAATAGTAAATAACTTGCCTTGTGACAAACAGTATATCAAATCCATGTCCATTTTGTACCAAAGTACATCCTTTTTCATTAGACTACTGGTTCTTAACTTGTGGGTCGTGACTCTTTTGGGAGGGGTCAAACAAGCCTTCCATAGGATCAGAAAACACAGATATTTACATTGTGATTCATAAGAGCAGCCAATTTACAGTCATGAAGTAATAATTAAAATACTTTTATGGTTTAGGATCACCACAACATGAGGAATTCTATTAACGAGCTGTAACATTAGGAAGGTCGAGAAGCCCTGCATTAGACCACCCTGCCTTTGTGTGGTCAAGGGCTCTCTGACTGATACGTTTGCTTTCTATACCTCCTAAAACAGTGACTATAATTTACATGTGGGCTTTTATGGAATGGAATCCTGCAGTTGCTGACAGATAACTGATTTCATGTAGAGTCTGAGCTTGAGAAACATTGAACCAGGAAGTGGAGAGACTGGTTCTTGGTGCTGTTATTTGAGCATCTTAACAACCTAGTTCTAGATTTGAACTTTTCAGGTGAATGAACCAGTATAGTCCACTGTTCAGCAATTACATTACTATAATGATGGACCAGGGAGAAGGGTGTATGACATGGTTTCAGCAAGATAATGAACAAAATTGATATTATAGGCCTATGGACAAGAGGGTGAATTATGGGTTATTTAATGTACATGTAGGCTGTCTTGGAGATACATCATTCTGAAAAATTATTTTTACTAGTATTTTGCAAATTTTACCAGTAGCTTAGGAGAAAACATCCATGGGGGAATGGAAATACTAAAGATCTTGAAGCTAATCCGTGTGGTGCACAACCAGAACTAGATAGATAAGAAGCATCAAATCCAGCACGATCATTTTCTGCAAAGAAACAAGAATGAGATATCCAAGTTGGTGTTGAAAATCAGAATATACATGAGAAGGTCTCTCTGAGACCAGAGAGACAAGGTTAAAGACAGGAAGCCAAAACCATTACATACCTAGAATCATCAAAGGCAATAGTGACATTAGGATCTGTCAGGTACAGGTTCAAATCTTAATGTGCTGATTCATTACCATGTGTATTAAGGAAATTCTCCAAACCTATGTGTGTCTTTTATCAACACAGTGAGAATGAAAGACTCTTAGTAGTATTACCTATCTGGAAATAGTAGATACATGGCAGCTGTTCAATGCCTAGAGTTTGCATTTAAAGTGTATCATTTACTAAGAGTTGGATTACTAGCTCTCTATCAACAAGGAGGGAAGGCTGAGGGTCTAGGAAGGAGGAAACCACGATGAAGGCCCGGGCCATTTTGCAGAACATGCTCTTCACACTCAGGAATGACTTCCCACTGCAGTGCCTCCAGACCTCTCCTCAGCCCCTGTCGAGAAAGAAGACATCGGAGTGTTGCAATCAAACTTGACAGATCCAAACGTTAAGTTCTATATTTAAAAATTCTTCAAATTTAGTGGCTCAGAGTAGTGTTTGATTAATTGGTCCCCAGAGTGAAACAAGTTCCAAGCCATTTGATATTTTAGGATGCCAAGAAGAAAATAAAGAATCGATTGGGGTGACCTTAGTTGAGACTCACAGCACTGGGGATATGGACCCTGAAGAGGTCACCTCCTGTAGCCAGGGGAAATCCCAAGTAGAGGGATAAGGACTCAAACCCACCCACCAAACTTTTGACTCAAAATTTATCCTGTCTACAAGAAATGCAGGGATGGGGGATGGAGCAGAGACTGAGGGAATAGCCAACCCATAACTAGCCCAGTTTGAGACCCATCCCATGGGCAAGCACCAATCCCTGACAGTATTAATAATACTCTGTTATACTTACAACAGGAGTCTAGCAAGGCTGTCCTCTGAGAGGCTCCAGCCAGCAGCTGACTCTAATGGATGCAGAGACCCACAGCCAAACAGTGGATGGAGCTTGGGAACTCTTATGGAAGTGTTAGGGGAAGGATTGAGGGTTCTACAATGGATAGGAACTCCACAGGAAGACCACAGAGTCAACTAACCTAGGCCCTTGGGGTTCTTAGAGATTGAATCATCTACCAAAGAGTATAGATGGGGCAGAACCTACCCCCCACCCCCGCACATATGTAGCAGTTGTTCAGTTTGGTCTTCATGTAGGTTCTGAACAACTGGAGCAGTTGTTGACTGTCTGTGGAATAAGTTCTTCTAGCTGGGCTGCCTTGTCTGGCCTCAGTGGGAGAGGTATGTGCCTGGCCCTGCAGAGGCTTGATGTGCCAGGGTAGGGGATCCATAGGGGGACTTCCACCCTCTTAGAGGAGAAGGGAAGGGGCATGGGGAAACGGATTGTGGGAGGGGATGTCCGGGAGGGAGAGGCAGTGATCAGGTTGTAAAGGGAATATATAAATTTAAGGAAGGAAAGAAGGAAGGAAGGAAGGAAAGAAAGAAAAGGACTCACCGAGTGGCATACTATTTGGTCAAAAGCAAATTGGCTACAACAGCATTATCGACAGTACCCTGAATTACAGTGATGTGAAATTGGGGTTCCTTAGCAATGTGTTTTGTAACATTGGAAGTTTTAGTGTCCAATTTTCAGCTGACTGATTATGTACAGTCTTGATTGTTAGAGTGAAATTTAGTATTTGAATTATTTATGGTTTTAATATATTTTTCCTTACAACAGTAAACCATTGACAGAAAAGTTATAAAATGCACAGGATTCACATAATCTCATCATCACAGCCTTTCACGGGTGACTATTTATCTGACAAAGGAAGGGGGGCCGTGCTGCAGGTGGAGTGCTCCTCAGCAGGGTTTAGACAGAAATGTGAAAGTCTATCACAGACATCAAAGTTTGGCAAAGGAGAAAGCTTGAGTTTTATCACATCCAGTTTCAACTTCAGGAGTCTGAGGAAAAAAAAAAAATACAATGAATGTCACCAGGGCATTTTTAATTTACACCCATTCTTTTCTTATTCACTTTTTATTTGGCTGAACTAGAACTCGTAAAATCGCAGCTGTGACTTTGAGCCGTTCTGTTGTTTCCCAGAGTATTGGCTCCGAAGCCGATGTTTGATTTCTGTACTTGAGGAAACCCACCCACACGGCACACTGAAGCTTGGTGGGCTGACATTTTCTTTTGAACAGGATCCAGCATAATGTGGCTTACTGGAAACGTCTCCCCAGAATGACTCAGCCAGTCATGGAAGCAGCTCTTTCTGTGGAATTCTTCCCTTTTCTCTAAGGATGAACGTAGAGCACATTATTTGTGGGATAAACAAATCGGAAAGTGTTTCCAATAATATCTTTTTGTGTGTGTGCGTACAGGCTGTGGAAGATTAAAAATTCTTGACTGAGATCTTCCCTCCTACCTAAATGTTTCAGTAAACACAGTCTCACTGAATTGATTTCCAAAATTTCCAGCTGAAAATAGAAAATGAATCTGCTTTTCCGGGGGGGGGGGGGGAGAATGGGCTTGCTATGTCTTCAAGATGTCTAGACTTTACCCGACATAGTGCCACCCACAGAGTACACACTCGTTGTCTCTAAGCAAAGTTGTGTTAAGTCATATGACATCTTTTCAAAAGACACATGGACTACAGGGTGATGAAGACCTCCATTCTTCCTCCTTTGCCTTCCTTCATGGCCTTTTCAATGCTCATAATTTGAAATCCTTTTGTCATTTGAAGGAGTTGGATATTGGGTGCACTTTTAGAATAATCCCTTATGTTTTGAGTTGAACACACATGTTTGATCAGTTTCTCCTCATCATTTAAAATATATTACTATTGTGTGCGTGCACGCCACGCGCGTGTGCATGTGCACCGCATGCACGCACAGTGTATATGTGTATATGTGTCGGAATGAGTAGCGCAGTGTAAGTGGAGGTCCGAGGATAACTTTGTGGAATTGATTCTCTCCTAACACCTTTACACAGGTTCCAGGGATAGAGCTCCGGTGGCCATGACACCTTTACCTGATGAAACTTTTGCTAACCCCGTTTATTTATTTTTAAAGCCGGGGCCTTAAGTAGCATAGGCTATCCTCCAAGTCAGTGTGTAGTCAAGGATAACAGAATTTCTGATCCTCCTGACCACCAATAGAGTGTGGGATTACAGAATCTGCCACCAACTGAGGTTATATGGTACTAGGGATTGAATCCAAGAGCTTCACGCATGCTAGGCAAGCATTCTTATCAGCTGAGCTGCTTCCTGACACCTAAGCTATTCTTTATTTAGGTAGAAGTTTTTTGAAACTATGAAAATGGTTTTAAAATTGTTGACTGTTGTTCTCATGCTGGCAACGCAGAAGAAAAAGACAGGGCCATAAAGTCTGAGGGAGTGGGAATGGAAGAAAAAGTAAGCTACAGAACATTTCTCAGTAAATCATAATAACTGCCATTCTCAGAAACGTACCACTGTGTGTGTTTAGATCACGAATAAAGTCTGAACTGGTTTCTTTAATGTCTCCTGGAGCCATGAAACTAAGGCATGCGGAAAAGGGGAGGTCTGCAGAGAGAATAGCTGTGATGTTTAAAATTGAATTCTTTCATTTTTACTCATTCCTTTCAATGGAAGTAGTGAGTCCCAGAAGTGAGTCATTCAGCTCTCCAGGGCTAGAGATAGCCCCCTTCCCCGCCACTGATTTTGTTTTAGGAGTATGAACCTAAGTGAAGACTATGTCATGAAGCTAGTGAAGCTCAAATCCTCTGTGTGTCCCTCCTCACCTCCTCACCTCTGGGACAATCCCCCTACTCTTTTCATGTTTAAAACCCATCTCTGCATTTCCGAAGGGAGCAATCATCAGCTGGGAAGTAATGAGTGTAACAGATGCATGTGTCCGCTCTGCAGCAACTGTGTCAACAGAGGGCTTAGCACCTGCAAGGGATGCTCAGGAGGAAACTAATTTGTTCAGATATTTACTTTCCCCCTTTCTACCTCACAACGTGTGGTTCTATTATTTAATTGTTTTACATTTATTTATTTAGTGTGTGTGTGTGTGTGTGTGTGTGTGTGTGTGTGTGTGTGTGTGTGTGTGTGTGTATGCATGGAGGGCAGAGGGCAGAGGAGGGAGTTGGCTCTCTCCTCTTTTGTGGTTTCCTGAGATTGAACTGAGGTCATCAGGGTTGACAGCAAGCCTTAACTACCAAGCTACCAAACTCTCTCCCTAGTCATCTTTTCCATTTGATCTGGAATGTTTTCTGCCAAGAACAAGAGTCACCAAACCTCTGTAAAGGACCAGACATAAAATAATTTAGTATTTACCAGTCATACAGTCTTTACTACAAACGGTCAACTCTGCTGTTGTATGTAAAAGTAAGCATAGGCAAATATTAATGAATGGACATGTACTCCAACAAAGCTATACTTGTAGAGTAGACACTAATATTTGGACTTCATTATTTCATGTGTTGTGAAATAATGACCCTCCTTTTTATTCCTCCACCAGTGTCATTATTCTTATTTCAGAGAGTATTTTAAAATGGCTAACAAACCAGATTACTCTAGTCGGCTGTAGCTTTCTTAGTCTTTGCAGTAGGATGTTAAGTAGGAAGCCATACATTGGACTGGTCCTGTCAGACTGTATGCCATGAGCATATGTAAGTGATCTTGGGTTTGGCAAAAAGGGAGGTTATATTGTGCATAGCCGTCTAGCAAGTTACTGGATGATACAGCCACTGGAGACCTGCACATCACACCTTGAGTAGCAAGGTTTTACAAGCATCACACAGTTCGGTTCATCCATGGACAAGAGCCTGGATTTGAGAGAGGTTGGGCGGAAGTAGAGACTGTGGCACAGCTGAGTTGGGGGGAAGGCTTTGTGACAGTTCAGGAGTGGACTGAGGCAGGCCTGTCTAAGTCAGGCTTGGAGAGGTTGGATGCAGGAAGACTTGGGGATACAGGCTCAGCAGGGTGGTGACTTTTTCTTGCCACTTCGGTAATATTTGACAAATGAAATTTAAGGAAGGAAGGGTTTATTTTTGACCCATGGTTTCAAATATTTTAGTCTACCATAACAGGGAAAGGAATGACTTCAAGTGCTTATGTTGAAGTCTTATCTGTGTCATGGCTGGAGGCAAGCTTGTTTTGTGTCATGGCTGGAGGCCAGGAAGCAGAGAGGGTGACAGGAATAATACAGACCCACCCCTTTCTCTACCAGAACTTGCTCCTAGTGACCTACATCTTCAAGCTAGATCCCACCCCATAAATGTCCGACAGATGTCTCTAGACAATTTCATCATCTTGGGACCAAGTGTTTAAACACATGAGCCTCTGGAGGCCATTTATTGTTCAAGTCTCAACAGCAGATCTTAGTAGCTGCAAGGATATGAGAGAGGGAGAAGGTTTTGCTGGTCAGTGATGCCATTAGCAGTGGTCCTGGCGATCTATGCCAAAGTGCTTAAGAGGTATTCGCTGAATAAACAGAAAGGCAGGAAAGAGAAACTGGGCTGGAAGGAGATAGAAAGGGAGACAATCATGACCTTAATCTGTGGTACTTTGAGTTTGATTCAGTAGACTCCAAGAGAAGGTAAGGGACACATATAACTTTCGGACCTTTTAGCTAAGAGGAAGTGTAGCAAATGACCGGTAATGTTGGGAGGTAGAATTCTGTGTGACACTCACTGGTGGGAGAATGAGCTGATTTCCACCAACAGAAGAGACTTGAGTCAGTAGCACTGCCAGCTGGGAAGAAGAGGTCCAAGTGTGGGAAATCTACTTGCAGTGACACAGGTGGGCCAGCAGCACTCTTCCATAGATAAGAGCTTCTTCCATAGATAGAGCCTTTTCCACAGATAAAGCCTTTTCCACAGGTAGAGTCCCTTCCATATGTAGAACGCCTCACATAGGTGGAGTCCCTTCCATAGATAAAGCCCCTTCCATAGGTAGAGCCTCTTCCACAGGTAGAGTGCCTCTCATAGGTAGAGCCTCTTCCACAGGTAGAGTGCCTCTCATAGGTAGAGCCTCTTCCACAGGTAGAGTGCCTCTCATAGGTAGAGCCTCTTCCATAGGTAGAGCCCTTGCAAATGTTCTTATGCAGATACTCACTCTATCCTTCATTACACAAAGCCAAATTTTGCTCACAAGCAATTGAAGTCTCATGCTTGTGGGTCTACTTATGGTGAATGTTCTGCCCTCTGCCTTCTCCAGGGCTTCTTCATACACACTTGTTTAATTTATTCTGCTGAGAACACCAAGGGTTCTTTACACAGCAAAAGAATCTGCTCTTTATATGAGATTAAAACGTTCTCAGATGAAACGAGTTTTCCTTTCTCTCCTTAAGTGCATTTTTAACTTTGCGAATTCTGAGGAAAGAGAACTCCCCTGGATTTGTGAGACGGCAGTCTGTCCTTGACTGAAATGGGCCCCAAGCACAGCAGTGACGTTTAACCAGCCAGCTTCTTGATCTTCTCCAATCATAGTCTCTCCTCATCCATTGTACACACTGTCACTCAGTTAATATGGATGCAGATTTTGAGGAAACAGCAGCTGAGGCAGTCTGAGAGGCTGGACCATCTAGGGCTAGCTGCTTTGAAACTGTCCTGGATGCAGATTTTAAGGAAACACCAGGACCTAGGCATCTGGGGCTAGCTGCTTTGACTTCATTGCTATCTGGTCGCTTTGTTCTGAAAACACGCAGGCTTTGAAGACTGACATTGTAGGGACATTTTTGCATTAACACATGTATGGAATGTGTGGGGTGCACAAATCCCTGGTCTATCCTTTTCATCCGTTCTCTACACTGTCACACAATTAATATTTTTGAAGCAAATCCATAATCCTATTCCCCCCCATCTCCACCCCACCTCCATTCAATAAGCTGAAACGTTTCTCAGTGGTCTGCAGTGAAGCCCATGCTTATCAGCCTGTTTTTGCAGAAGCACCCCCAAGTCCCACCACCCAACTTTCATACATATTTCCAGGAGGCTTTCCATTGTGCATGTTTGCCCATTGGACCCAACGACCAAACCAAACATACTGCTTCGTCCCTGATGCTCTTCTTTCCTGCAACTGAGCCCGACTGTTCTAGCCACCCCAAGCCTCCCTCAAAGCTCTGGACCCTGAAGTCCTCTAAGTCCAGGCCAAAGATTCCACAGCTTCCTATTTGTGTGACAAGGCACAGAGAGAGCATGTGGCTCTGTCCCTAGAATGTAAGGTCAAGGCGGAGTTTCTTCCGTCTTAGCTGATGCTGGATCTCTAGTGCCTAGAACAGCTATTAGTCCAGAGAAGGTGATAAGTCAATATTTGTGGAATAAATGAATGAGTGGATGGATGAAGGTATGTATTACTTACATTTCAGTGCTAGCATACAAAGACCTAAATAGGTTGAAATAAAGCGGGCTTATAAAGTTAGATTTTTTTTTTTTTTTTTTTTTTTTACCTTTTATTCCTCCTTTGAAAGCAGTTGTAAATGCCAAATATATCTACTTGAATAGTGCCCAGGTCCTGGATGCAGACATGATCCATAGATCCTATTGAGGTGCTGTTATCTCTCAGCTATTGAGCTGTGTGCCATATATGGAAACTTATTTTAATCGTACATAGTAATTCTATAAGTTTGGTATTATTCTTTCCATTTTCCTGATGGAGGAGCAAAAGCTCAGAGAAACTTGTCCTCATCACAGATTGAATGAGTGACAGAGCAGGACCTTTAAAAGCCAAGTCCTTCTGATACATGCAGCATCTGTTTATGTCAGTTTTGCCATTAACAAGTAAGTTGCAAAAGCAGGAAGCAAAGCTGTGTATACTTGACTCAAAAAAAAAAAATCACATTTTCACCACAATAGAGTGATATCAGTATGCTTCTATACAGAAAGTGCTGAATGAATTTTTAAATAAGCAAATGAAATTGTCAATGAATTAATGAAACAACTAGTGAGTTACAGAGATAAGAATTTGGAAGAAGCTATTCTTAGGCTAGGGTTGTAGCTCAATTAGTAGAGAGCCTGCTTAGCAAGCACAAAGCCCTGGGTTCAATCCCTATTACCACATTGAACCAGGTACAGTCGCACACACCTTTAATCTTAGCACTTGGGGGATAGACACAGGAAGATCATAAGTTCAAGCCCATCTTTGGCTTGCATAGAGAGTTCCAAGCCAGCCCAGACAAAATACCCTGTCAGTAAGTACATACCTTAACGAACAAAAGATAAAAGGGCAAGCCATTCTTTCCTAGCAGAAAATAGGTGGTCAGTGTGCAAGCACCAGATGATATTTTTTCTTCAAAGAACAAGCTTGGTCCCAAAGTAGAAATAAGTCTAAATTAACAAAGAGTATCTTACTACTGTCATGAGAGTAGACGGGTCCTACAGCTCCTGTCTTTAATCATAGTTCCATAAGTGCCTTTTGGAGATGCTGTCTGACTATAGGCCTGGAACTAATGGGGCTGGCAGTAATGAGTCACCCTCATCAGCAGATCTCAGAGCTGAGCAAAATCAGCTGCAGTGGATAGTCTATTTGAATCACAGAAGTGTACACATTTAAAACTCCCATGTGAGAACCTTCTGAGAAATTCAAGTTGCTCACAGGTTTTCAACAGACGTCCCCACCCAAATCAAAAAGTAACGATGAATCTGCATCTTAGGACCTTCTAATATTTAAGAGCATGCTTTGTTGGTGGTGTGTTTCCTTGGAAAGTTGCCTTGCCTCTCCTGGTTCCAATTCAGTGAGTCTTCTCTCAGTTGGCTTTAATGATTAAGTAAGAACTGTGTGAGTGAGCTTGGGCCACAGGGCTCCACAGCTAATCAGCGCCAGGACAAAGATCCCACTCAGATCGTAAGAGCCAGGAGTGGGCCAAAGACGCACCCCACAGCTCACCACGTACTGCCCTGAACCCGCAAGACACAGGGACGAGGTAGGCGGGCCTAGAAACCCCCCCG
>CM052707.1:72528338-72561037 GCA_028551405.1 Uromys caudimaculatus | reverse complement strand
CCAAGCAAGTGAAAGATCTGTATGACAAGAACTTCAAGTCGCTGAAGAAAGAAATCGAAGAAGACCTCAGAAGGTGGAAAGATCTGCCATGCTCATGGATCGGAAGGATTAATATAGTAAAAATGGCCATCCTGCCAAAAGCAATCTACAAATTCAACGCAATCCCCATCAAAATTCCAACTCAATTCTTCATAGACTTGGTTCCCTCTTAAAAAGACTTTTCAAAGCCACTGAACAGGTTTATAATTCTACATGGGGAAGCTGTAGCTATCATCATCACTGGCTTAGAGCTGATGGACTGGGTGCAGAGGAGTGGGGGCCACAGCTAGTTTGTGTTGTTGTTGTGAACCCAGGAAGCCTGGCTTCACAGTTTCTGCTTGTAAGCTTTAGTGAGAAGTGGGAGCCCAGAGGCCATGAATAAAGGTGGAGAATCCTAGGCCACACCCTCAAGGACTCTGGCTTAATGATCGCCTCAGAGCCTTGTGCTGTGGGTATGTTAGATCATCTTTTGAGAGACACTGAGTCATTAAGTTCATTTACTGCTATTGAAATTTGTCCTACTAAAGACAAAGAAAAGATGTGAAATAAGTTGGTCCTCTATCATCTTATCTATCTATCATTCACCATCCGTCTTCTATCCATCTATCTATCTATCTATCTATCTATCTATCTATCTATCTATCTATCTATCATCTATCTGTCATCTTATCTGTCATCTTATCTATTATCTATCTATCTATCTATCTATCTATCTATCTATCTATCTATCATCTTATCTATCATCTATCATATCTATCTATCTATCCATCCATCCATCTATCTGTTTGTATCACTAATTCCTATCATTCTATCATCTATATCACTATCATCTACCTATCTTTGTATTTTATCACATTTATTCTATTTACATATGTAAATCAGTTTAATTCCAAGGCTAAACCCATTCAGGAATTAACGTGTGGTAATTGTAGGAGGAGATGACTGTCCCTTTGTTACTGGATCCTTTGTATTCTTTTATAGCCTCCAAATGGGTCACAGCTAATATTCATTGTATTAGTCATTCAAAATATCTAGTTTTTTTTTTCTTTACCTGTAGTTCTTTTAACTCTCTGCTACAATTCTCACACAGTTGAGATACAAAAAATGTGCTGTCAAGGTATACTACCTCCGGAAATCACTGCTCTCATGATAAGTTGAAAAATATTTGTTAAAATAATTTTTAAATCCATTTTCCTTCCCCAGCCCTGGCTCCCAGAATGATGACTCTGAGATTAATTATTAATAAATAAGTGCCCAGGCCATAAGCTTGGGCTCATTCCCTGGCTAGCTCTTAACTTATTTAACCATTTAAACTAGTCTATGTCTACCATTTGGTTAGTTACCTCTTCAGTCCTGGCCTGCTTCTTTCTTCACATTTCCTCAGCATCTTCCCCAGCATCTCCCTGATGGTTTATGTCAGTCTCTTGTAGCTCTCTCTTGCATTCTCTCCTATTTCCCAGAATCTTCTCTCTTCCTGCCTTTGTCCCACTTCCTATTTCCTGCCTCAGCTCATTGGTCTTTGGCTTTATTGACAGGTGATGCTTATAATAGATTCTCTCTACAAATATTGTTTTTAGGTTTAAACTATGTTCCCATTCGCTTTGATAGGGAAGTAATGTTAAGAATATTATATTCAGAAAGTCCTCAGTGATCATAGTCACCTCTAACTTGGAATGATGCACACATCCTGGGTTTCTCCCTTAAGCCTAATGTCCTTAGACCTGATGGAGCACAACTTTGCTGGGCTGATCCTGACAACCCCTTAAGTAAGAGAAATGGAGCGAGAGATGGGAGCATTGACTAGGACAAAGGAAGGGAGGGAGCTGAGAGGAGCAAAAGTTTGTCAGCAGACTGGCTGGCTCACAAAACTGTAGGAAGGGGTAAAGCCAAAAGCTTCGAGTGACAGTGTGTGCAAATCCTTTCTATGGCCTCATACTCCCATGGAGTCAACACCCTGTGTGGTCATGAATCTCTAAAGAAGTGACTTTTCTTTCTCTGGTCCTGTGCCAGGAAGCTCTGTATTACTAGGCCTAAATATTGAAAAGGGACATTCACAACTGATGCTTTGTATTATAGAGGCAGCCTGGGTGGATCTCACCTAGCTCATAAACTCTCCTGTGAGGATAACATTATTTTCACTTATCTATCTTCTTTAGATAGGGGTTGTATCATTGAACTAAAACACTTTGAAAAGAACGAATTGATTTCCTGGGGCAAGATGGAATAATTGAGACTATGTTTATGTTTCCAGCTGAATCACCAAAGAAATAAATTAGGCCAAAATCATATGAAACATGGGGAATTATGCCAAGATCAGACCATGAAGGCCAGATCCAGAGATGAGGGATGAACAAGGTCAGCTCCATCATGGCTCTGACTTATGCCTGAACTGATGGAGTTTCCAGTTGCTGTGCACTATGGGTGGATTGGGACTCAGATGGGGCCAGTGACCTCAGGGGACACTGTTGACTTGGGAAAGACACGGGCTATATTTGCTGGACTGTATTTAGAAGGGGAGGGAGTAGCAGAGAGAAGTAGAAGCATCTGCTGAAGATCTCATCAAGCTTAAGGAGCACGTTGACTAGCATATGGGTGTGAGAACCCCATGCCTTTCTAAAGAACTATCCAGAAGCATTAAAAGGAAGAGTACCCCAGGCCCACACTACCAAATCATCCCCAAGGTACTTGGGATGCACCAGATGGCTTCTCTTGGGTGTTGGAGAGTGATGATACCTCCACCCAGGGTTGCTCTGACACTGCATAATGAACCTCAGAGGTGTGACTCCAAAAGGGAGAAACTAGTTCTAAGCAATATAACTATGTCTTAAGGCAAGACTGAGAAATACCTGTAGGTTTTCAGAAGTCCTCAACATGCGCCATGGTGGAGCTCAGTGTCTGGCATTGTGTGAAAGATGATTAGTCATTCAAAGAAATATGAAAATAGGAAACACGATGAGGAATGAAATATGGTCAAGAACTCGTGTAAACTTGGCAGGCAAATGCCTTAAATAATTACCGTGTCTACAGTCTGTAGTCAAAACTGAAGATTAAAAACTATAAAAAAGATACACTGAACTTTCAGACCCGAAAATTATAATATCTTAGATTTAAAAAAATATACTGTAAGAGTTGAACATCATCTTAGTGTTAAGGAAAAGATTAGTAGGGGATATGGCTCAGCGGTAGGGCCCGTGCCTAGCATACAGGAGGCTCTAGGTCTCTGCTGGCTAGCTTACATAGAAGATAGAAGCTGGAGGATGCTCTATTGACAAGTGGGGCAGAATCACCATCTTCACAGCTGTAGACTTTGTGTGCTATATTGCAAACGATCCTCACTGGTGCCATAATGGAGTTAGTAATGGGGTGGGGTGGACTTGATCACTATTTACTGATTAGATTTCAGGCCTGCTGCATGGGAGGAAATCCATACCTAGTCAAAGGCCCATGGCTGGGGAAGTCATAGTTCCTAGTGGGAAATCTCCTGCTCTTGTCTCACTAAATGGACATGAATAGCTTCTGAATAACTGTGATTTGCCCACACTTTAGTGATTCTGTCAACCTTGTTTATAGCAGTGGGCACCAGAACTGCAGACTCATAACTGGTTAAAGTGGAGAGGACGAGGGACGGTGGAATGCCTTGGCATACCCAGGGCACCTAGACCATCTCCTCCAAGGCGCAGGGACTATGTAGGAGAAGGGATAGAAAGAACGTTAGTATGGAAGGCTAGAAAGATGGCTCTGTGGATGAAAACATCTACTGCAAACTCATGAAGACTTAAGTACAGATGGCCATTTCTCACCAGTGACTCCATTGCTAAGAAGTAGAGACAGGGAGATTATTGAGGGCTTTCTTGCCATCAGCCTAGCTCTGGGTCTGGTGTCCTCTTTGACCTCTATACACATGCACAGACATGCTCATTTACACATATACTCACCCACCAGGCCCCATTCCCTGACACATGTGCATATATACCTGTACACGACACACTACACACTACACATACACACACACACACACACACACACACACACACACACGAAGAGTTAGAGGAACACATATGAAGAGTAGGTTGAGTTAGAATGCTATCTTCTGAGAGTGACAAATGACACAACTGGTACACTCTTGATCTCAAGGCAGTTGTAATTATCAGCCTAAGACTGGGCCTATGGAGCCACTGTGATGGCCTGTTGGGTGAAGGCAATTGTCACAAAGTCAGACAACCTGAGTATGATCTGTGGAATCCATGACATGGAATGAGAGAACTGACTTCCCTAGTAGTCCTACAGCCTTCACAAATGGACTGTGGCACGCTCATGTCCACACACATAATAAATAAATGAAAATGTTGAAAAAAACAAAACAGAGTAGGGTTGTCGATATTCTGCCATGCTATATGCACTGGGGGGCATGAAACCTCTCCCATCTCTGGTGATTTATAGGTAGATATTAGTTTCAAGGAGGAGACAGTCACCACCCCTCCCATGGTAGCTTTCAGCAGTTAAGAGTTGCTGGAGCAGAGAAAGGCATTTTCTTTGGCTGTATAACCACTGGTAAACAGCCTCTGCATTTGCAAAGAATTCCTCTGTTGGCTAGTTTTTATGTCAACTTCACATAGGCTACAGTAATCAGAGAGGAGGGAGCCTCAACTGAGCAAATGCATCTATAAGAACAGGCTACAGGCAAGCATGTGGGATATATTCTTAATTAGTGATTGATTTGGGAGGACCCAGCCTATGGGGGTGGTACCACCCTTGAGTTGGTGGTCCTTTAGTTGCTAGGATGTATAAGAAAGCAGGCTGAAGAGGCAATAAGGAGCAAGCCAGTAAGCAGCACACCTCCATAGCTTCTATGTCAGCTCCTGTTTGCAGGTTCCTGCCTTGCCTCTGTTCTGTGATGAACTCTATACTAAGGAAGAGTAACTGATGACAGAAGTCCTTCCCTCTCCAATATGCTTTTTGGTTATGATGCTTCATTATAACAATAGTAACCCTAACTAAGATATCCTCATCCAGGGTGCTATAAAAAAAAAAAAACACCCTAATAAAACAACACAAAAACACCAAAAAAGTTGCGAAGTGATTGGCGGAGGGGAAGGGTCTTAGTGAGGTTGGGAAGTGAGCTGAGGAAGTAAGGAGATAAGAATATGATTAAAATGCATTATATACATGTATATATATATCATACATATATGTACATGTATGATATATGTATGATATATACGTACATGTATGATATATATACATGTATGATATATATGTACATGTATGATATATATGTACATGTATGATATATATGTACATGTATGATAATGTACAAACAGAAAAGCCAACAACAAGACAGAAACCTCATCAGTGAGAACTGGAAGGCATTAGAATAGAAAACACTCAAAATGAAGCACACAAAAAAATGTAAAACCTTGATTAAATAGGGCGTCAGTGATCTCTGGGGTGATTTCACCCTGCCGAAACTCTTTATTGTTCTTGTAGTAAAATGATTAAAACTACAGAGACCAACTGTACTTCATGTTGTCAGTTTCTTTACAAAAACAAAACAAGAATACCCATGATTCAAGTATGTGATTAATTTTGGAGAACGTCCCATGAGCTGATGAGAAGAAGATATATTCTTTTGAGTTCGGGTGAAATGCTCTGTAAACATCTGTTAGGTCCATTTGATTTATGATGCCATTTAGCTCCAGTATTTCTCTGTTTAGTTTTTGTCTGGATGACCCGTCTATTGGAGAGAAGTAGAGCATTGAAGTCTCCCAGTATCAGTGTGTGAGAGAGTCCGTGTGTGATTTAAACTTTAGTTGCATTTCTTTTCTGACCCTGAGTGCCCTTGTCTTTGGTCTATAGATGTTTAGAACTGTAGTATCTTCTTGGTAGATTTTTCCCTCTTACAGGCATGTAGGGTCCTTCCCTATTGTTTCTGATGTTTTGGTCTGAAGTCTATTTTCTCAGATATTAAAGTGGCTATCCAAGTTTGCTTCTTGGGTCCATTTGCTTGGAATTTCTTTTTCTAGTCTTTTATCCTGAGATGATATCTCTCCTTGATGTTAAGGTGATATATCTCCTTGGATGATTCAGAATGATGAATCCTGTTTTCAAATCCATTCAGTCAGTCTGTGTCTTTTTTATTGGGGGATCAGACCATCCATACTGAGAGTTACCAATACACAGTATTTGTTGATTCCTGTTATTTTGATCTTTTCCCTTCTTTTGAGTTGCTGCTCTGAGATTATCTATTGCTTGTGTTTTGTTGGTTGTGATTAACATCTTCAGCTTGAAGTTTCCTTCCAGGGCCTTAAGTAGAACTAGATTTGCAGACAGATGTTGCTGCTTGTTGAAGTAACAAACCAACGTCCGATTTGACTCAAGGTCTACTCCATAAAATGGAACCTATCTTCAACACCACTCAGGTGACCTGAGACTCAATAGGCCAGGGACCTAGAGAAAAACCAAATACTGAGAAATACAGCAGAAAAAAAAAAATGACTCCCAATGACACTCTGCTACCCTTAAATATCTGTGTCTTGCTCCGCCCTCACCAGAGAAGCTTCTTTCTGAAATGGATGGGATTACACACACCTGTGCAACATGTATGCAATGAGAGACCTTGGAACCCTCAGTTGTGATTGAATGTCTCCATCAAATCTCTCCCCCTCATAGCTCAGGGAACCCTGAAAAAGAGGAGGAAGAAAGATGCTAAGAGCCAGAGAAAATGAAGGACACCAAGGAACCAGGCTTTCTAAATATAGCAGGGCAGATGTGTGAACCCACAAGGCTGGGGCAGCATGCACAGAGACTGCACAGGTCTGGACCAGTGGAGGAACCAGTGCTGAGAGGGGAAGGGAACACATGCTGCCATCCTTAACCCGGAAGCTCTCTCTGATAACCACTCACGGATGGAATTCTTTTTTTTTCCAACGGAGTCTTGCTGGGCATACAAACCACTCTTTGGTTGGTTGGTTGGTTTGCTGTGGTTTGTTGGTCCCTCTTCCTCAAGACAGCATTTCTCTGTGTAGCCCGAGATGTACTGAAACTCACTCTATAGACCAGGCTGGCCTCGAACTCAGAGACCTGCCTGCCTCTGCCTTCTGAGTGCTGAGATTAAAGGCGAGCGCCACCACCTATGTGGCTACAAACTCCTCTTAAGCCCCTGCTTCACGTCCAGCAGTAGATGGCCAACACAGTGAGTTCAATGGTAGTTCTGAAAGCTCTTTGTCTCACGTGCTTTGTCAGGGCTGCATTTTCTCCTCTTCCTCCTCCTCCTCCTCTTCCTCCTCCTCCTCCTCCTCCTCCTCCTCCTCCTCCTCCTCCTCCTCCTCCTCCTCTTCCTCCTCCTCTTCCTTCTCCTCCTCCTCCTTTCTTACAGGTTTCCAGGTTTACATTTTTATGGAATTTCTGTGTGTATCAATATGTGTGCCACTGTCTCTATATGTATTTCTTGAGCTTTTTCTTTGGCTCCTTTTCTTCTGTTTATTATGCCTTGGTCTCATTTGTTTGGTTTTGTTTTATATTATTTTATTCTATCATCATCATCATCATTATCATCATCATCTGCCTGTATTTTAATGAGAAAGAAAAAGAAGGGTGTTGATTTGGGTAAGTGGGGAAGAAAGGAGGATATGAAGATAGGGGCAACCAAAATCAGAATATATTATAGGGGAATAAAATCCAATGATCTAGCCAGGCAGTGGTGGCGCACGTCTTTAATCGCAGCACTTGGGAGGCAGAGGCAGGCGGATTTCTGAGTTCGAGGCCAGCCTGGTCTACAGAGTGAGTTCCAGGACAGCCAGGGCTATACAGAGAGACCCTGTCTTGAAAAACCAAAAAAAAAAAAAAAAAAAAATCCAATGATCTAACCACTCCATTAGCCCACACAAAGACTTGCTCATAAATATCTATAGAAGTTTCATTTGTAACCACCCAAACCAGAAACAACCTAAGTGTACATCCATACATTGTGAATGAATGCCTCAGCATCCCTGTGTGGGCTACCTAGACAACGAACATTACTTAGCAAAGAAAAGGAGCGAACTTTAACTCAGTAGAACACAGATGAATCTCAAAATAGTTATGCAGAGGAAAGCAAAGTGGAAAAAACCAATGTCTTCTATTAAATGCTAACCTGCGCAGAACAATTCTTTGTATTTCTATCACCTGGATGGGACAAACTCTAATTCATGAAGCACAAAGTACTTCTGTAGTAGATTGGCCTCTTGTCTGTAGGGGTTCATTAGGCAGGATAAGCGATGTAGTAAGAGACGTAAAGGGGACACAGGTTGGACATGCACCCCGTGATGGAGCACATGCTAGCACACAGAAGCATCTGGGTTTGGTCTTGTGTACCACAGCACACAGTGGCCCAGAATAGCTTTACAGCGATGGAAACATTTTCCTCTCTATGGTCTCATGAATCTACGTGGACATCAAGAGCCATCAAATTATGTACTTTAAATGCATGCCATGTATTTCACACTAGTTATAATTAGATTGAAGTGATTAAAAGTGAAGTAACCCTTTTCCAAACTATAAAACGTGTATCCATATTAAAGACTCTTGGGACCATTTAAAATGTAGACAGGTGCTGGTTCCTTTTCCCAGCAGTTGGTAAGGGAAACCTTTTCTTCAAATCACAAGCCTCTGGTATTGCTCTGGATCCCCTAGGCTTTGGGGATCCGGGGAAGGACTAGAGACAGTCCCTAGGCTGAAACAGCTTAGGATGATGCCCTTAAAAAGATGATCTCAGGCCTGGGAGCAGGGATGACTGGAAGATGCAGAGCGAGGCAAATATGCCTTTAATACAGTTCCTCCTGTTGTGGTGACCTCCAACCATAAACTTGTTGCCATTACTACTTCATAACTGTAATTTTGCAACTGTTAGGAATCATAGTGTAGACTTCTGACATGCAGGGTATCTGATATGCATCCCCTGTGAAAGGGTCCTCCGACCCCACAAATGGATCGTAACTCATAGGTTGAGAACCACTGCTCTAGTGAATGAGTGTTCTCTGTGGACTTCTAAATAGTACGCGCTGCGGGAGAGAGGCCAAGGTCAACATTGTACAGTGTTGTACCATACAGCATCATGGACCTGTACAGACCCTTCGCAGAGATTGGAAAGAAAAGTATACTAAAAATCTGTTCAATTATCAATGGGAGAAGATACTCAGAAAGCGTTATGTACTATGGCCTGCCACAGGGTCCTGTCATGTATTTTCCTTGGTTTGGTTATAAAATGGAACAAATTTCAGCCTATTTGTGCCAGCCAGAGTTGGGAAATCTCTATAAGTCATATAGAGATTTCCATAATAATGCTTCATATTTGAGGAAAATTGAATTTATAATATAAGATCCATTTGTGTGTATTTTGTCTTGTTCACGTGAAGATTCAATGTTTAAATGATCTCACACTTATTGAATTTAGATAACATTAAATGTATTCGTGCCAAATAATTTATGAAGCTAATTTTACTGTAGACAGAATAAATAGAATGGGCCTCTCTGGGTCATCAGCTGGGATGAAAAAAATCATAAAAATATAACTTTGGGGAGTAGCCAACCCTGCGCTGTCTGTACAGTTGCTACCTGGCATGTGTTTGCTTTATGGTTAAACTGATGGAACTTAAAGTGACTGTCAAGTTATACAAAGAACCCACATTGCCAGTGTCCCCTATGTATGGGCATTGTCTATGGAAGGCACAGGATACATGTTCTCTGCTGTACATGGTTCTAGCAGGAACGCAAAAATCACCCACAGTTTTGTTAAGTGAGCTTTACTTTGGGGTTAGGGAGCTTAAAACATAGAAAGTTCAACTGAGCCAGGTGTGGTGGTGCCTGTCTATAATTGCAGTGCTTGGAAGGCAGAGTCAGGAGGAACAAGAATTTGAGGGTATCCTGAGCTACCTACAGAGACCTTGATACAGAAACAAAAACAAAACAACAACAAACCACGCACGCACGCACACATGACTCTTTTCCCTGATAGTAAGACTGCTCATTTCAGAACTGTGCGCCACCAATCTTTAACAAGTGTCCCTGGTAATGAAAATCAAAGGCCTGGCCACTCCAGGCTGACAAGCTATCAACCATTTAGTTTTTAATTTGCATGTGAAGCCCATATTTGAACTTAAGTGCAGCTGAAGCCAGAAACTCCACTTTAAACAAAATAACGGTGTCACACTGTAGCACGCTGGGGAAAGATTGAACTCCACCTTCCCACATCCACCCCACTCTAACCCTTTCTACAAGACTGGTGGAAGCTACTCAACTTCACGCTGGGCCCAGACAATTTGTTCTTTGGTTGTAACAGAAAGACATGCTGAGCTGCTCCCCCCTTTAAAATGTCCCCAGAGCACCAGGTGGTAAAGGGCACAGACTTTGAAAGGTTGCTCAGCGGGTCACTGAAGGTTGGAGAGGTGGTTGTGAGGTGGGGGAGGTGTGCAGTTTATTTTGGGGGTGTAACCCTTTGGCTGGGTGGCTTCTCAATGAGGTAGCATTAACCAAGAGGCTGTCAGGGAAGCTCAGACCCAGATCTGTCTGATCCAGAGGCAGTACTAGCTTTGAAAGGCTAGCACGCTCACCCCTGGGATCTTAGCCTTTCTTTTTTTGAAACTGGCTAAAGAAAGAAATAGAGCTATATTGTAGAATTGGTGATTGCTACAAAGCAGCCTTGGAAAGTGTCATATTGGGAGGTCACTGCTTTAGAGCCCCTTTGCTGGCCTGGGGGGTTGGGAGGGGGAAACTATCGCTTCCATGTTTGCTTTTGGTGAAAATTGTTTTTCCTGGATCATAGTTAAATTTCTTCCAGCTTTTGGCAGGAACTTCCTTCTTGGCCCCTGCTGATGCTGGCTAACCAGTCACATCTTCACAGGACAATGGCTCTAAAGAATTCTGGGAGAGCCGCCTAGTTTTGTTACCAGACACTGGAGGATGTCACTAACCTTCAACCTGCCTCTGCATAAGAGTATTGTCAACAGATGGAGGTTCTGAGTCTCTCCTCTCCCTTCCCCAGGGTGTCTTCTGGCGGGGAATGTTCAAATGTTCTGGTTTCAAAGGGAAACAGAAGTGAGACACAGGCGTTATGGAATAGCAACAAAGACTGGAATGAGATTTCTTGTGTTAAGAGTTTCACGGCAAGTGTTTGTGTGCAACACTCAGCTTGCCTGTGATGACAGGACATGTGCGCTGTGAGGCTGGGAAGGTGTCTAGCACTAGGCAGACGAGTTCCAAGCCAGACTGCACTTACAGCTTCACTTTCCCAAATAGTTCTTTCCAGTGTTATAGTTGTAGTCTATAGTAATCAGAATACCAATTATCAGCTAACCAAGAGCCCAACTTTGGAACTGGGAAGATGAACTGTCCGTGTAGTAAACATTTGTAGGGTGCTTCCAACCCGCCAGGTCCCGGGGATACGATCAGAAATAGAACAAAACACCTGTTAGCAAGAGGCTAATCTTAGTCGGAAAATTGTCACATAGCTTCTGATAACTTTCCATGGAAACACATATAGAAAAGGAGAGAGCTGTCACCCTAGATTCAGAGATGCCATCGGGTGCCCTGTTGTGTTAAATGTGCCATATCTTCCTAAAGCATCCTTGTTATTGAATAGGAGATTTAAACCATTTATTTAAAAACAGATGTTAATGAGAAGAAATATATTTCTTTCATTTAATCTTTCCACCCTTCTCATATTGAAAACTTTTAGGAAAAGGTTAGGCTGTGATCATCAGCTTTGGTGTAAGAGTGTTAGAGGCCTGAATGAGCCCCATGAGTGCCCCCTCGTCCTTAGTGCTGGAGGAATTGGTCTCATCCTGTTCACATTTGCAGGACACAAAGTAGTTTACAAAATGCATCAGATACCTTTGCTCTCCCAGGAAGGTGGCATGCCCCCCCTGCTCTCCCAGGAAGGTGGCATGCTCCCCCTGATCTCCCAGGGTGGTGGCATGCTCCCCCTGCGTTAGGGATAGAGTTGGAGTTAGGCATGGCTGTGAGGTGAATTCATTCCAGAGACCTGATAAAAGTCACAGACCTGGCACATGGCAGAATCAGGCTTGGGTTCAGACACCAAGTCCACTCTTTCTTCTTTTCTTCCTCTATCTTGGATTACATCTCCATCCGGTAATTAAGACACGAGAAGACCTAAGTAAAGGATCTCTAGTCACTCCCTGGCTTGTTTCTATTTTCTTGCTGTTTCTGTGGGAATGGAGCGCAGAAGCGGGAAAGTGACCTTTGGGTGATGCTGGCCGTGGTGTTCCCAGGACACTGGAAGAGGCAGTGCTCTTTTTCATATCTGGGAACCCTTGGGTCAGTGGTTCTCAACCTTCCTCGTGCTGTGACCCTAGAATTCAGTTCCTCATGTTGCAGTGACCCCCAACCATAAAGTTATTTTCGTTGGTATTTCATAACTGTAATTTCGCTACTGTTAGGAATAGTAATGTAAACATCTGATATGCAGGATATCTGACATGTAGCCCCTTTGGTTGTTGGACTCCCAAAGAGGTCATGACCCACAGGTCGAGAACCACTGGTTTGGGTGAAAAGACAGGAACACTAATGAGATTAAAAGTTTGTCACATGAGAAACATAGTGGGGACAATTCAGGGAACCATCATGAAAGACTCTAAGATTACCATTAGACCTTTTGCTTTCTCTCCAAGAGCCTTTGACATAGGTTTTACTCCTGATTTTCCCACAGACACCTGTGACCTTGGGATTACTGTTTTGACTTTTCTATCCATCAGAACTACACTAGCTAAAACTGTTGGTATTTCAGAAAGCCTTAACATGATGAAAATGTTTGCTTATGCGGCAGAACCTAAGAAGTGCAGAACTTCAGGAGGCAGAGATACACCTGCCGATTGTTCTTGAATGGAAGAGGAGGACTGGTCCTGAACGTGAGCATTCATGGTCAGGACAATGGGCCATGGTTACAGCCTTCAGCATCCTGGATAGTGTGGACGTGTTAGGGAGCTTGTAGGAGACTACTCACTCTGAGATCCCTGGAGTAACCATGGTTTCTGGTGAGAAAGCTGACTGACCGTTTTAAGAGAAAGACACAAGCAATTTCGAATATTCGGGGTATTCACTAGGAAAGGCTGAGCATGGCGAATGCCAGGGGAGAAAAGATGAAGAAAATTCCAGACGTTTAGAAGGAAGTGGAGCACTGTCATTGGGAGATATGACCTATTGCCAGGAGGAGGGAATAGGTTTAGTTGCTAGTGGGGGAATAACAAGTTTATTTGTGTTTCAGGAGTATGAGGAAATTTCTGGAAGCCTTCCTAATGGTACCATGATCACCTCTACAATTATAGAACAAATAAAGAGGGTAAAGTTATCACCTTGGGCTGAGAGTTACTAAGAATTGAAGAAGACTGAAGGAGAGGGGAGAGAACAACACACACACACAAACACACACACACACACACACACACACGCACGCACATGCACACACGCACACGCACACATGCACGCACACACATTGTGTGTGTAGAGGCAAGAATACATGGGTATTTCTGTATCTGCTGTTCAGTGTTGTTGGGAACTTAAAACTGCTATAGAAATTGGATTCTAGTAAGAAAAACAAGCAAAATAACATAAAATAAAAACAAAAGACACGGAAATATCATAGAACAAGACAACCAGAGTTAGAGCAGTATACTGTCTAGATTATCCTCCAGGTCCTTTCTGGCTGGCAGGTGCTGTGGTTCAGCTTAGAAGAAAGATCTGTGTACACACAACAGTCTCCGAGGAAGGCACAGTGCCGCCAGCTGATAAACACCCTGAGTCATTTTGCCATTTTCCCCCAGGGAAATCTACACTCTGTTATTATAGAGCTGCAAGAACAGGTGTGTGCACGGGGGTAGAGCGCAACTGAAGAAAATGACTACTGTGAGCAGGGAAGGGGGCCATTTGGCGAGGTGGGGAGGATTAGTCATGAGGGCAGAGCCCGGAATTGCTTTTCACTGTAACCTCCACCGCATGTCCACCGGGAGATCCTACAGATGCATTTTTTCATTTACTTACAACCCAGATAATGGCTGTTTAGCCGAGGCTCCCTTCATAATGGCAACTTCGATAAGAGTCCAGAATTGTTAAAGGAAAACACGAAAGACAGGGATCCTGTTTGGGTACAGCATCTCCCCCAGTCTGTAAGAACACAGGCAGGCGCTTCCCTGGCATTGGGCTAATTTCTTGCAGGTTCCTGTATTAACCTAGCAGGGAATGACTCAAGAAAATCACAGAGCACCAGGAAACTCCTACCACCAAAGGAAACTTGAGTGGAAAACTCCTTGCAGCCACCTTGGACTGCCTCTAAATAGTCTCCCATTCATTCTCTCAAGCACAGAGCATCTGTTGGTGAGCCAGGAGGGTTCTTCTCTTCACTCACAACCTCTGTACACAGTTACTGCCACTCAGCCTTCAAAAAGTTCTACCAGACAGAGTTCTTCTTTTTGTTCAAAATGCCCTCCGTGCTTGCTTATTTTGAAGGAGGTATATTCTTGACAAGTGCTCTTCCCGAGGACTGGGTTGCAATCCAACCTCTTTGAATTACCAGCCTGGCTCTTTGTTTGTTTGTTTGTTTCTTACTTTATCAGACTGCAGAGAGGAGTGGTTCTGCCTGAAGGCCTGACTGCACAGGTGGATGATGGGAGCAGAATTCTGCATTTGCCTCTCAGCAGGTCTTCTGTCCCAGTGGCTCTCTCTAGTTTTATGTTAAGGCAACGTGTAGAGACCTGTCGGGTAGTGTAGAAAACAGATGTTGGTATATTGACTTGGTTCTCCAAGGTTCTGAGCTCATGAATATTGATATTTGTGATATTTATCACCTACTGCCTGGGATTGGCTTGGTTTTGGGTTATTTTTCTTGGTCTTAGCTACTGAAAATGTGATTTTGTGTGTGTGTGTGTGTGTGTGTGTGTGTGTGTGTGTGTGTGTGTGTGTGTGTGTGTGTGTGTGTATGAGAGAGAGAGAGAGTGAGAGCGAGCGAGCAATGTTTATCAAATGTCAATATTCATGGTACCGTCTTTGGGGAGGCTTGGAAGATGGCTTAGTTGGTGAGTGATTAGCAGGCAAGCATGGAGACTTTCCCTTTGATCCCTAGCACTTAGATAAAAAATCTGGGCTTGGTGCCTTATGCTTGTGTTACCCCAGCTCTGGAAAGCCAGAAAAAGGCAGATCTCTGGGACTCACTGGGCAGTCAGCCTAGTCTCACCAGTGAGCTCCAGGTCCCAGTGAGAGACCCCACTCAACAATGTGCATGATTCCTAAGGAATGAGAGGCATGGTTGTCTTCTGTTTTCCACAGGCATACATATACCTGTGAGCACACACACACACACATTATCTAAAGGATAGTTAGTCACATGACCTTAGAGACTAAGATTCAACGGTCTGATGTGAGGACAAACATTTTGATTGATGTTTAGTTAAGCATTACAGTATCAAGTTATCACATACAGTAAGTTCTTCCTACATCCATGGGCAGCTCAGTGAGTTTTCACCCCACACGCATTTGCACACACACATAAACGTACATCTACATATCTACCAACCACCCTTAGAATGGAATACTGCCAGTCCTCCAGAATGATTGCTCTACCCTTTCTCAGAAACCTATACTCATTCTCTCTGCAGACATTGCCTGTTCCCAACCTGCCAAGTTGTCTACATTTTTCAAACCAGCTGTTCAGATAAAACTAATTGAGCAGCTTTTATTTCCATAGTTTGAATCCACATTTGACTTTAACAGGTGCACACTAATCTCTACACTAGGCAATGAAAACTCTAGAAAGGTTTGCAATAAGCTCTATATAGGATATGTATGAGCTCAGTATTAAGGCGTTAGGAGGCCATAAAGGTCTTTCTCAAAGCTATACCACTGTGGTGTTAGCCACAGAGAGAAACACTATGAGATACATCAGACAATTATGAAGTCCTTATACAAGTACACCCTCAGGCACTATGTGTTCTATGGAGTGCACTCTATTCTCTCCATGGAACACTGTGAGGTCTATATAAGGCACTATGAACTCTATACTGTAATAGGAGCCCTATAATGGGCCCTGTATGTTCTTCACAGGGCACGATGAGCTCGGTAAATGCAATCTTCAATACAGGAAGGCATGCCATGTGGATGAAGAAGGATTACAGCATCTGTACATTGGACTGCGATTCCATTCATTGTAGAGAATGATGAACAATGAGCTTTATAATCATAGTTTATATGTTATTTGTACTATATATTTAGGGACTGTGTATTAAGTATTATATGTGTAACATTATGGCATTTTGATAGAGAAATAGTTTAGTACAGATAAAAAATACTTTTAAAGACAATCCACGAGTTGATTCCACGGCATAGAAAATCCACCTGCCAGCTTTGAGGCTGAAACTTAAAGGCTGTAGTTGACAAACTGAGCAATCTTACTTACTTGAGAGAATTAGAGTCCTACCCTTCCCAACCTGAGGGAGTTGTGCCTGGAAGATGGCTGGTGAGAAAGAAAACACTTGTCCCCATAAGTGAATTGCCATTTGGTTATCATAACGACCAGGCATTAAAGTTTGTCTCATGGAAACCATCTCACAGTGAACGTAGCTGCAAGCCCCATCATCCAATTGAAGGCGATGATGGCAAGCCCATCTATTCTTCATCTAGACACTGCTGTGAAGACCAACTTTCATCTCAAAACCCCCGTATCAACCCTTCAGTTAGGAAATCAATGGTGAACCCATACTATGTACTTTCTGGGTTTCAACCATTACACTAAACTCTTTAAGTGGATCCTCTACCTCACCACCTTTGTTCAGAAGAGCAAACTGAGCAGTAGCAAGCTTTCCCAAGGTTAGAAAAAGAGGTGGGCTGGATGTAAACCTAAGTTCTGGCGCACTCAGATGCCAAACACTCAGCTATTTGTTTAACAAAACACAATTTTATTTTATATTTTAGTCTTTGCATGTGTATTCATGTGTGTGCTGGTGCACATGCAACTACAAGGAGAGAGCATTTGCACATGAGTGCACATGCATGTGGAAGGCAGAGGACAACCTGGGTGTTGTTTCTCATTTGGCATCTGAGGTAAGGTCTCTCCCTGGCCTGGTAGGATCTCCAAGTAGGCTATCTAGGAGTCCACCTGCCTGTCTTCCCAGCACTAGATTCCCAAGTGTCTGATGCTGTGCTTAGCTTTTTCCATAGTTCCTAGGACTCAGACTCAGGTCCTTAGACTTATACAAGTGAAAGCAACTACTTCATGATAGAGTCATTTTCTCAGGTCACAATTGCTTTATTCCATGACAGAACACCAGTGTTTCAAGCCCCACTTCTGTTTTTTTCTCTCTTCCGACTTTGGGAATTGAACCTCAGGCCTTGTGTATCTAGGTAAAAGTACTGCTCCTGAGCTATGCTCCCAGTCCGAGTTCACTGGTTTTAACTCATGCCCTTTTAATGTATCGTTTGGAGGTCCAACTGTTCATGACCATCAGAGAGTGTGTGCTCCATCTCAGAGATAAATTCCAACATAGATTCATAAATTGGCAATCATGATTGCATGCCGGAATTGTGTAGTTTTCATTGAGATCTGAGTGGGTCCCTAAAGCCTTGCACAGCTGAGCTCCATGGTAGTAATTACATTTCAGAGCTTGTAAACTTGAGGACCGTAGCTGGCCCAGGGTGAATTGACCATGATGTTCTCAGCAAATTCAGATGTCCCTTTATCAACCCCCTTTGCTTTGGTCCCTCCAGCCATACAGGGCTTTTTGTCCTCAGGATCAGTGCACTTGTTTTTCTTACTTTACTTAAATATTCAAAGAAGGAATATAGATGTGAAGGAAGACCTACTCTCTGTCTACTTTTATTTTTGAAATGCACATGCCTGGTGACAAATATTAGCATTTAAAGGTCGGGCACTTCATTGGTTTACTATAAATGTGACACATAAATGAGATTCGTCTCAAGGATACGTCCCTACTCAGCCCTATAAATGAGCTAACAGGTGCTTGTCTGTGTCCCGAGTGATCTCATTTCCTTTTGCTTCTTTATGCTAAACACAACCCTCGTGTAGAGTAATGATCAGCCTGATCAACATTGGTTTTCTGCTTTGCAATAATGTTTCAGCAGAATGTGCATGTGGTGCTTTGGGCATGCGCCTGTTTCCCATCCTAGGGAAGGAACAAACACTCTTTTCATTTCGCCATTGATTTAACTTTTAACCCTTTCCATGCATCTGGCATACACCGCTCAAGAATGGGCAGTTTGATCTCTATAGCAAAGTGATGCTAATTCTTCATGTCTATCCAGGTTAAGGTACATAGACTCTTCTTGTTAATGAAACAATTTAGGAACTCTCATACCTAGCTGGGATTTATTCAACCATCTATCATTTCAGTAGAGTATGCGCTCCCAGGGAAAGGAACTTTTCCATTTGACCATCTCTGTGTTCTCAGTACCAGGAACTCAGTAAATGCTTCATAAAAAACATATTGAATGAATTGATTCTGGCGTCCATCCACACATTGTTTACTACCCAGGCTCAGCTGTGTGCGTCCACTTTTCGGTGCCCAGGAGGAAAATCAACCTGCCTTCTCCGAGATGACTGGAATGTAGTTCCATGTCTAGTCTGTGCATAAATACTGAAGTACATCATGGTACTTTGTTTTCATCTGCAGTGGGGGGTTGCTCTCATTGTGCTGGAAGGTACCATGCATCCTTCTGGTGGGGAAAAGTTATCAGCAAAGCTATTACCCCTGCCAGGCTACTGCCCCTGCCCACTACAATAACCATGCCTGGTAAGACATGCCTACAAGTGCAGTAGTGGCATAAACATCATAGAAATAACCAGCTACCTTCTAATAAGATTTAAGTCCTGTTCCACAAGATGAAACCCATGTCTGGCACCATAATCGGACCAAGAAACTATGTCTATATAGGTCATAGACCCTAAGGGAGAACTTACTACTATTATGCTGCTAAATGGACATGGTATTAATCTGTCTTCTAATGACTTATTGATCTACTCATAGATCAATGCATCTCTTAACCCTCATCTGAGAAGCTTCTATTTACAATAGGTGGTGATTAACACTGGGACTCACGTCTGGCTAAAGTGCTGAGAATAACGGACTGCAGAGTGTTTGGCTATCAAGGCAACACATATAATGCATCCTGCCTGCACCTGCCCCCTCTTCTGCCCAAGGCTCAGGGCTCTTTGCAGAAGAGGCTGGAAAGAGTGTAAGAGCTAGAGGTGGTGAACGACTAGAGGGAAACAGTGTCTCCTGGACCCCGGAGGGCAGTTCCACCTATAAATTCACAGTAGTCATGACAGCATTCCCAAAACCTGTACAAGCCCAATCCAGACCAAATCCCAACATGCAGAGGGGAGTTAGGCACACAATCCTACTTCGAGCTGTGGAAGGATAGGTTATTGTTAGCTGCCAGAAGGAAGGGGGTGGGGAGAGAGGGAGAGGGAGAGAAAGACAGATATACAGAGACAGAGACATAGAAAGACAGACTTCCACAGGTAAGGTGACAACTCTGAAGTGAAGACCATACACTCGGGAGTAACTGAGCTGTTTAGCAGCAGTGAGGGACATCTCAGTTCCTCCCTGTAACTGTATCACCATCATGATATAGGTGGTCTCCATGAGACAATTTTAATGACTGACCCTCTTAGTGTCTATTTCTTTAATGGCATCATTTTTTCCTCTGGTTTATTCTTCACCACCCCCTCCCTCTCTTCTATTCCATGATGGTATTGAACCAGGGCCATGTGCTTGCCAGGCAAGTGCTCTACCACTGACCTTTATTTCCAGTTCTTGGTTTTTTGAAACAGCATTTTATTGTATAGCCCAACCTGGCCATGAACTTGAGATACTCCCTCCTCTTCCCCCCCACCCCCCAATCAAGTGCTTAGGTTACAGGTGTGTATGTCATGCCTGGCTCTCTCTGGTACTCCTTTATGAAGTCAGAAAACTCTAGGATGCCCTTCATCTAATAAATGACACTTAGTGCATTTGAATCTTCCCCCAGGCTGGGATATGAATATATTTTCAGATATACTTAAATGATTCTGTTCTGAGCAAACTGAAATTGCCCAAGGCTAGACAAGGGGGCCTGGAGTTCTCAACTTGCTGGCTGTGAATTGTCATTGAAGTCATGGTTGCTACTGAAGGCGGGGTTCAATTAAATCTCACATCTCATTTGCATATCTCATGGTATTTCCCTGGTTGTGAAATTAATTATCCCCAAAGCTCAGAGGCATAATCTTACAGAACGTTGCAACCATAGATAGACAAACTCCTTGAAAAGTCAAATCTTCATAGATCATTCAAGTTAATTAATACTGAGTGATGAATGCTGTTAAATGTTCAGGACCTCATGTTTGGTGGGTTTCTATTTGGTAGGTATTCTGGTGCTGGGTGAGCAGACTGGCATGCACTGGGACGTGTTATTCACAGCGGCAGAGTGAACGCAATGGACTGGAAGACAGGTAGATTATTCCCACAGAAGGTTATTTTAACTAGCTGGAAAACATTGGGCCCCTCTTTGTTGATTCCATGGGGATTTTGTTCTCAGTATGTGCTGATGAAGCATCTCCTTTGGGATTAGATCCTATCCTTAGGATTCAGCTTCCATATTTCATAGGAAGGGACACTGTTCCAAACTCACAATCACAGTCTGAAGGCTCAGATGCTATAGTAAAACCAGCTCAGAGCTCTAGCTTGTGTCCTCGTTCAAACTAGCTGGACCAGCCTGCCAAGTGGCTTCCTCTCTCTGTGCTTCTGTGAAGCATGGCAGTGCTTATTCCACAGGATTAAATGAGATGTTACCTTTTTCATGTTCAGTATAGTGTCTGGAGCTCAGGAAATACTCAACAAATATGCTGCTGTATATATTGCTATTCTTATTCAGTAGAGAATAAAATCTGAATTGGAAGGCAGGATAGCTGAGGAAGAGAAAGTGAATTTTGATGAAGAGGTCGGCTTGTCCTTTTCAGTCTGTGCCATGACTTGGAATATGAAAGAGCAAGGTGGATTTTCCCACTCCCATGGAGCGTTACATCCCACCAGCAGGGTGGAATGTAATGCAATATCTAAGCAATAAACATGATAGCTTTATACTAAATTGTAGAGTGGTATTATGATTAAAGACAAACCAAGTCTAGTAAGAGGAATCAGCCCCCAGGGGTGGGGAGAGCCCGGGGAAATGGAGTGTTCTGCTACTAACCAGAGTCTGAGCATGTCTGCTGTCCAGACTGTGAATCCCAAACAGGACTGGGTTTGTTTCTGACAAGGGCATCAGACAGAAAACATTGACTAAAAGCTTACACTGTAGCCAGACTTGTTCAAAGAGCGTCACGCTTAATACCCTTTCAATCCTTGCAAAGGCAGACATTATTGTTTCTCCCATTTTACAGAAGCTGGGACTAAAAGAGGAGATGTGCACTAAGCTGCCAAAGGTCACAGTCGATAACTGAGCCTGGTACCAGTACTGCAGTGCTAAGCTGAGCTATCCCTACAAAGCAGGGAATTAGGATGCAGTGTGATACGGCTTAGGATACAGGGAGGACTCTTGTTCTTCAAAATGATGGGCATTTCAGCACACAGATCTCACTTTTTAAATTTTCTGAGTGTAAACACTGTTAGGGTGAAATAATTGGCATTCGTGTAATAACTTCTTCAATATAGTCATATTGAATAAGATAAATACGTAAAACTCACTGTATAGCTGAGAATGACTTTGAACTCTGGGTCCTCCAGGTGGGATTTTAGGTATGTGTCCCCATGCCCACCTAGGAAAGATCTCTAAAATGAACTCGTTGTTGGATTTTTAAGATTATCTTTGCCTTAGAGATGAATGACACACCCAATAGGAGGGGAAAGACAGAGCATTTCCTTGCAGGTGTTCCCTTAAATGGCTACTGTTTCTGTCAAATAGACTCCAGTGGAAATTTCTCTTATTTGAAGTTTTCTCAGCCCAGAGGACTTCCTATCAGCAAACTTGTAAGAAGTAGTGTAGTTAATAGAAGTCAGGGTAAGACTCGAGCAAGATGGATCAGTGACTGCTTCTTAACTATTTGATAGTTGGATGGCTTCTGAAGGCTCAGATTCTTCGATTATGAATGGGAATCATCATTTCTATGTCTACCACCAATACCATCACCATTAACACCATCAACACCAACACCAATACCATCACCATTAACACCATCAACACCAACACCAATACCATCACCATTAACACCATCAACACCAACACCAATACCATCACCATTAACACCATCACCCCCAACAGCATCATCACCACCACCAACACCATCACCACTAATACCATCACCACCAGTTACCATCACCACCATCACCATCACCACCAACACCATCATCACCAACACCGTCATCACCAACACCATCACCAACACCTTTTTTTACTGGGATTTTGGTGAAAAGTACATGAGTCATTACAAAAATACCCAGAACAATACGCTGTACACACTCAACAGTTAATGAGTGTTCATAGTTGTTAGGAATAAACAGAATATGGCTGATGCGGTGGTCCTGCTGGTTAAAGCACTTGCTGAACACACAGTAGAACCTGAGCTCAGAACCCCAGTACCCACATAAAAGGCTAGGTTTGGCATCATATATCTGTAATCCCAGAGCTGGCAAGGGCAAGGCCCTTTCCTGGAGCTAATGGTAGCCGCGTTAGTTGATTCAACAAACCCCAGGGTTCAGTACGAAATCTTGTCTCAAAAAATAAGGTAGCGTGGTTGACAAAGACACCTGACATTGACTGGCTTCCACATGCACACATACATTTGCATGCACACCAATAATCATGTGTACATACGCACACACATATACCACACACACAGTACCATTTCCAAGCAAGCACACGCATGTGTGCGCACGCGCACACACACACACACACACACACACAAATAACGGCATTCTTTTCTATTTAGCACTTGTATGCATATAGGCTTTGCAGGGTAAGTAGAAATGCTAGAATTAAGTAGCTGGCTTTGATTATGACTTGGCACTAGGTACAGAAAAACTGCAAGTACATAGCCATTCAGCCTGTTTCTAACTCTCAAGCTTTCTGAATAGGAAGAGAGAGGAGTCATTTTCAGCAGAGAAGAAAGCTCTTATAAAACAAACTCGAACAAGGTGGCGCTGGTTGGCAGGTTCCCTGTTGTCAGGAAGAAAGGGAAAAGAGACAAATCCGCTGTCAGTGCTGTCTACCAGCAAAGCAGTTATGAAAGCCAGGAGGAAGTCATAGGCACGAGGGAAGGAGGAAAGGGACCAGTTGGGAAGGAGTGGTGGCGTGGGAGCAAGGCAGAGGCAGGTGGGAGCAGGCAGAAGGCATCCAAGGGGCAACACACCCAGCCCTGCAACGAAGTAGCACAGAGGGCTTCTGCAGAGCTGTGGCTCCGTCCCAGTGTGAGCAGACATACTCCCCACGGTTGCATATAGTGTCTGGCTCACTTCTGTAATATTATCTTGATTTTGTAATCACATTAATTACTGCTCTGCTATGTTTTCCGTGCTGTACAAAGCCCATTTCTCTCACCTCATAAATGCAGAAACTGAGACACAGACAACAAATAGGTTAGAAAAGAAAGCTCCTACATATTCCCTCCTTGTACAGCTTTGGATGTTTCAGATGGTCAACCATTTGCTATCAGGAAATGCCCAATGAGAAGGATTCATTAAGGTTCATTCAGATTCGCTCTAGAGGAGGAGGACTACTGCTCCCTTATTTTCTTCTTTCCATTTTCTAACACAAACACCTTTTAAAAGAAAGTGGAAAAAAAGAAACCACTGGCATCTAATGCTATAAATCCGGCGTTTGATCATTTTCAGTTAATTACGGATGGCATTTGTTTAACATTTAGGCAATTCAAAAAGGAGTTATTGAGTCTGAGCAGCCACAGTAGCAAGCGATATTCTAGGCTCCTGGAACCATGAGTCAAGGTAAATAGAAATGCTTTGATTAGAAAAGGGCACCAGAAAGGCCTTTGAAAGTTGTCCAACTTGACTCTGACTTACTGCATCCTTGAGACCGTGCCCAGTTTCAAGGTGAGGCTGTCAAGACAGGAAATACAGATGACTGTAGGGTTTCACTTGTGTTTACACACTGCAAGGCTAAAGCTGGAAGGGAAGTTAGCTGTGATCCAAAGGATACATAAGCAAAAGTTAGAAGTGAACCGTGACCTGAAGTTCTCTCTAGACTTTCCTATGGCTCCTTTACCAGAGGTAGATAGCCTAAATAGTAAATGTGTTAACAGAATATTAACATGCTGTCTATAAACACCGAAAAGAAGCCTGAGATATCTATCAGGTATTATTCCTGGAGAAACTAAAATAAAGAGCACTTGCCCTCATTATGTTAAAAAAAATTTATCCATCTATAGCCACAAACATTTTGAGAAGCCCGTATGCTGTCATCCCACACAAAGAGCTGTAGTGCAACTGGAAACCCAGCTACTTGCAAATAAGGACAAATAAGCAAATCCCACAAGACAATGCTATTTTGCCTTTGCTCCCAGTTTTAATTTTCAAGCACCAATCTTAGTAATAGCCTTGATATCTGATGATCTAAAAAAAAAAATAATAATAGGAAGAAGAAGGGGAAGAAGAAGGAGGAGGAGGAGGAGGAGGAGGAGGAGGAGGAGGAGGAGGAGGAGGAGGAGGAGAAGAAGAAGAAGAAGAAGAAGAAGAAGAAGAAGAAGAAGAAGAAGAAGAAGAAGAAGAAGAAGAAGAAGAAGGATTTTTAGAAGAAAATCAGTGGAACAAACTTTGAACATCTAGGCAGATATGAGCCCATCCAGTTTGCTTTGCTGATGGGTTCACTCCAAGAGTCCTTTGCAAACAACTTAGTTTGCAAAGGAAATGGTGCAAAGAACGATTTGCAACAGCTTGCTCTTCTTTTTCCTAAGCCTATGTCAGAGATGCCACAAGCAGGGTTCCTTAACCCTGCCAACCAGCTGAAGGAGTGAGACTTTTTTATAAGCAGGCAATTCAGCTGTCTCGGTTGATCTGCTTCAATTAGAGACAGTGAACTTTAATTTCCACATTACAGTAGAAAGGGGCTGCCCTTTTACACTGAGCCAACAGACCGTGGCCCTGATTCAGGCTGACATTTCTCTGCTATGAAGGGAACACCCAGGATGAACAAAAAAATTTGTCTTACTTGTCCTTACAGCATGGAGCAACTAAGCAAGAGACCATTTCATAGTAAAGCATGTACCAAAGGCTAAACTGGGGATGCATTTATTTAGTAAGTAGGTGACTAACTCGTTGGGCTCAATGTCCAATGGGTTTAATGTCCATATACACATTTCCCTGTACTTTTGGACATTTTGAGGTATTGCTAGACTAAACTCTTGGCAAACCACAGATGCTTGGTGCCTTCCTTCCTTGGTTTATACACTGGCTCATTTTTTACACATGTTTTCAGCAGCGCCAAACACCATTGCTCAAATAGCATTACAAGGTTGCAGAAGACAGCTAGAGAATCAAAGATACCCATGCCATAGTGGAAAGGTGGTCAGACAGAACGGGATGGGCAGTTCCCGTTAGCATTGGGACTATTGACCTGGACAGCAAAGCCTTCTGGAGAAGTGGAGATTACCCCTGGTTCTAAATGGGCATATGCAAATATATCAGTGTGAAGTCAAGGGTTTTGTGCTTTAGGCTCTCAAAACTAAGGATGTCAAACCTCACTCCCAAAGCTGATAACTGATGGTTATTTTGATTTAAAAAGAATAGTTTAAAGGTTCTGGGTATGAAAAGGAATTTAGGAATCTTCTATTCCCTATTGTCAGGAAACCCATCCGAAAAGGCCAACCAATCTTTTAGAGAAACCAGGGCACAACATGGGTCAGCAAAGGCACCTTTACCAGCAAGCAAACTGCACACAGAGCTGCCTTTCTTCTCCAGCTGAAGTCCTGCAAAGGGGTGTGCCACATTCTCGCCTCTACTCCCCCAAAGGAAAAGGGCTTTGCATAGTATTTGCTGCTCTATAACATCAGTTTTCTGAGAGAAATGTCACTCAGGATTTTTTTTATAACCACAAGTCAAGGCTGCACATACCCTCCCTTCCATCCTGTGAAGACTTTCATTCCTGTACATATTTTTATTGTCAGAGCTAAAGGCAGAAAGACATTTTTTTTGTGTAATAGAAGTTCTACTAGGCCGGGCAGTGGTGGCGCATGCCTTTAATCCCAGAGCTTGGGAGGCAGAGACAGGTAGATTTCTGAGTTTGAGGCCAGCCTGGTCTACAGAGTGAGTTCCAGGACAGCCAGGGCTATACAGAGAAACCCTGTCTCAAAAAACCAAAAAAAAAAAATTAGAAGTTCTACTAGGTCCCAAACCTTACCTCCATCATGAAAACCAAACTAAAACTTCCTATGAAGTAACTCATTAAATTCAAAACACTATGACAGATAGTTGGGATTCAATGTTTTTAAAGGCAAGGTGCAAGTCACATTTAGTTCTATGTGGTCAGATATGAAATTCAATTCTTAAATTATGTTATCTCAAGCTGGATCAAATGTATTTCCCAGGGAACTCTGTGCCCCTATGGGAATGGGAGGAGCTGGGAAAGGCCTACTATCATTCTGGGGGCTACACAGAAAGTGTAGCCTTTTTATTGGCCCAGTGGTTGGATCAACACCCTATTGACCAAATATAGAAGGCTGTTCTTTAAATATAACACGAAGCTAGTGGCTTAGATTCACTAGCCCTAGGCAGGCATGTGCTTGACTTTGTGTGCTGACCCATGATTTCTTAGTGATTCCTCCTTACGCCCAAAAGGGTGAGGTTCTCAGTTGGCTGGGTAGAGGAAACATTGCAGTTTGGCTGGGAGAACAAGGCAGACTGAAATCCTGATCCTGATCTCATTATTGCTGAGCTCCTGCCATGAAAATAGCTGTGCAGTGATTCCAACTTTAATTCTAGCCTCGTCCTGGGATGGGTCTAACTCACCTACTCAAGGGTACAGGGACACAAAGGAACAGATGTTCCGAGATCTGCTCTTTTTTCCTATGTGTTAAGCTCATTCCTGTCCAGAGTAAAGATCTGGATTCGAAACTCTTCCCCTGATGTCTCCTATTTTCCCTGTTTCTTTCTGGCTTTAGAAGGAAGCATGCAAGTTCAGTTGCCTAGTGGAACGCTCAGGGATTGCCAAGCCAGACTTGGAGTTTAAGCATTGCCACATGTTGGCTTTGAACTTTAGGCACATTTCAACCTCTGAGGGCCCTGTTAATGCATTTGTGAAATTACAGCGAATAGTGTGGTATAGAGAAGAAAAATTATCTTTAGAAATAGAGGACATGGTTTGAATGTTGGTTCCTTAGCTTCTGTTGCCAGAAGAAAATGTATTTATTTTATATGAAGATTAAATCTTCTGTCTTATGAGTACATAATGGTTGAATGGAAAGGCGTGAAAATAGCTAGGAAATTGTTCAATGTGCTGTAAGAAACACATGAATATTATTTTCTTTGTTCATCCTCTGGCCCTTTAATGGGGGTCCAATCTCCTTTGATTTTCTGAAAGTCAAGGGCTAGTCATACTATCAATATGTTCTTTGAACTGAAGAATTAGAATAGGTCAGAAAGCATTTACCTGTCTTGCTCGGCAGAAGGGAATTCTATGGTGGTAGAAACCCAGGAAAACACACATCAGCACCTTAAGGATACACTCTGAATTCACTTCTGAGACTTCATTCACGGTATGTACTGCAAAGTTACAATGAGCTCCTTATGCAATGCAGCTTCCCCATTGGTCTCTGCATAGGCATCTAGCCTGACTCCCCGGGCACACAAGCCACCTTGACACCCAGGACAATCTCTTCTTAGTCCACCCACTACAGGCATCATTTACTTGGTGAGCCTTTACCTGTGTTCTCAAGTTTGATGGCCACTCTTCAGTGATCTTTCAGTATTTGGTGAGATGAAGGTTCCTGAAGGTAGTTTGATCTGCTTTCCCTGATGCACAGGGAAGGGAATCATAAGCAAGCTGCTGTCTTAAAGACTTTGGGGGAGCAGTGGGGGAGTTGTGGGGGAGTGCATATTAGTGACATGTATTCAGATGCAGCTGCTTGGACTCTCGACTACGAAATGTTTCCCCCAGCGGACCTAAATTACATGTAATTGTCGTTTTCTTTAAGCTGCTGAGACATTTTGGTATTCAGGGGTTGGGAAAATGAAGGCTGGAGGGATGGTGAGAAGGACTTAGCTCCTGAGGCAGATGCTGTCGAGTAGAAACAGGGAAGAAGGAAGTTCAAGAAGGAATAGGTGATCAGCTGTGCCACATACTTCAATAAGCAACACAAAGACTGAGGCCATAGATCCCGCAACACAGCAGAGCCCATTCATCAGTGTCCAGGTCAAGAGTGGCTGGGGTGGACTTCTGAGAGAGGAAGTCAAGACACTTATCACAAACAACACTTGAGTGGTACCATTCTCTGATTTATGTTGCACCAGATGTGGGACAGTTTTAGCATCCTCATGTCCCAGACAGTGTGTTTGTGATACAGAACTGCCATAGTCTGGTTTTGTGCTTAGTTCAGTGGGACAGATACAGGTCACCAGGACAATGCATGCAAACCTAACTTGAGGCAGGAAGGGTGGTATTTAAGAGCCTTAAGAGCACCTGCTGCTCTTGTAAATGACTTGAATTCAGTTCCTGGCATCCATAACAGGTGGGTCAAAACTACCTGTAAATTCAGCTCCATGGGGGGGGGGGGGTGTTGGCGCTGCCCACTTCTTAACCTGCCTGGCAGCTGGGTGGACTTGCATGTGTGCTCATGTGTGAGCATGCACACACACACACACACACACACACACACACACGCAAAAGAGAGAACGAGAGAGAGAGAGAGAGAGAGAGAGAGAGAGAGAGAGAGAGAGAGAGAGAATGAAAGCCAAGTCAAAATGGCTTCAAGATCTCTCCCAAATGAATTATTGTGGTGAATTCTATCCCATCCACTTCCTGCCTGATTGTCCTCATGGCAGCTGTTACTTCTTCCAACCTTGTAAAAGTGACAGATCACAAAATTTACTTAGGTATTCATTGTAAGAATCTGAGGGTCAAGGGAGTTGATACAGCCACAGCTCAAAAAGGTGCCCTAGCCAGGATCTGCATCTTCAGCTGCCACCACATCCGACTTTATGATGAGAGGTTAAAGAGGGCAATCTAAGGGGCCATGCTTGGAATTCCCTCCCTTTCAACATGGGAGACCTACTTTAAAGAAACCTCGTCAACTGTGTCTTTAGGCATTTGCCCAGGTGATGATGGTTAACACTTAACAGGATTTTCCCACTAGGAAAATTCTTCAGTTCCCCAGAAAATACTATTAAGGGCTCTCGTGTTATAGAAAAAGAACTCATTTTCCTGTTTATACTTTACTTGTGGATGCATAGTGTTTTCTAAGCGTTTGTACACTTCTTCCCACTGGATTGATTTTTAGATTAGCCTTTCTAAGCACAGTTCCTGGTGTTCTGTCTTATGTCATTGTAAGCCCTATCGCAGTGGGGAAGCAGATCCTGCCCTGTTGGACACCTGTTTATAATAGACAGATAAATCTGTTGTCAGCAAACTGGCCATTCCACAGCACCCTGGACATACCTGACTCTTAAACAATCTCTGGGTATTCCCCAAACAGAAAGAGGCCAAGGCAATCAGTGTGTTCTTTGTGCCCATTGGAAGGGCACACCTATGCAGTCTCCCCTCACCCCCCAACTTTTGCTTAGATTTTTTTTTTTTTTTCCTTTGAGCGGCTGTTGTAAAAATTTAGTGTGCTTTGGGGATGTCTCATCTCTTCTTTTTTTAAGGGGTCAACTGGGCCAAGAGAGAGAAGGTCAATTTACACAGCTCTGGGGTTTCATTTCGGGAAATTCCAGGCCATGGTCCAGCTCACTGTGTGCTCATCCACCTATTGAGACTCGGCCCGCTGTTGTTGCAGCTGTTGAGAAGACAGAGCTCATTTATTTTCAATCAGCTGGAGCTTCCTGGATGTGCTACGCAGATGCTTTTCCTGAGAATTTTTTTTTCTTGCAAGATTTATCACAGCAGCTTTAGTTTTACAGGGTTGTGGAGTGTATCCCTCTAAAGTCAGATGACTCTAATATTCAGATGGAATGCTCACAGCAAATTCTGAGATTCTAGACGCTTCCTTTAGCCCTACCTCTGCCGTTTGGTGGGTAGCTCCATGCAGAAAGGGGCAGCGGAGGAAGGATTTGAATGAACACATGCGCAGCCCCTTTCCTTGTATTTTGAGCTCAGCTGTGCCTCGTGAAGGCTTTCAGTCAGAACCCTGATGTCAGCTCCCTTGTGTTAAGACCAGAATTTTAGTGACTTGCCTGTGGTCGTGTGTCCGATCCTGCTTTGACCCTCATGTGATGCTTTTGCTCTACTTGATCACGGGGTTAAAAGTCTGATGATGATAAACAAGAGACAAAGAACTTCTGTCACAATGGAATATTTAGTCTTATAATAGTTTATGTCTCACGATGATAGCTTTAATATGATCTGTTCTTTCTGACTGAGTCAGAAGTTGTGTTTTCCTGAGATACAAATGCACATTGGTATTTTCTCTATATGAACACTGATATGCACACATATGTGTTTGTTTGTATCAATACTTCATTTGTCTTAGGGACAAGAGGCAAATGTGTCTAGATTTTTAAAAGTTAACCAAAAAAATAGTAAAATAAAATTATTCCAGTTTATAACGAGGTATTTAAGTTCTAGTAATTCAAGTCTGTTGCAAGCACCAAAATCATACAGCGCCCCCATGAACCATTATGAAAGCTGAGGCAAAATGATTGTGTTCTAAAATAAAAGAGACTACCATAAAAGAGGTCAGACTTCACCCCTTACTCCGTCTTTCTGCCTTACCCATAAATACGCATCACCATTGATGAGCATTTTGGTTGTCAATCCCATGAAATAAAATGTCTCTGCTCTTATCTCTGGATCTCACGCGCTTTGTTCTCACCGTGCTGGATTTCTTAGCCAAGTTTAGCCCCAAACCAACCAGCTACACTCTCTGCTTGTTGCTCAAGACTATCTGTAAGGAGAGATAGCTGCAGGTCAGGGACACTGCCCTGCCCCAGTGACAGTTCCTTAACTTACCAGTGGTTAGAACTGCATGCTCTGGAGTTGGGTTACCCAGGTTGGAATTCAGGATTTTCTCTTGTTACTTAGACACTCTGGGAGTATTTATTCCAAACTTCATTTTTACATCTGTTAACAATTTAGAGAGCAACACCTCCTCTTTCACCTCAGGATGATTGGGAAGTGCAAACAAGATATACCATGCAGGTTAAAAACTTTGTAGATGGTAGGCATTTCTGCTATCATATATGAAGTTATGATGGAGGGGTCAAAACATGTAGATCAGCAGTTCTCAACCTGTGAGTTGAAACTCTTCTCGAAAGCCTGTATCTCCAAAACTATTTACATTGAGACTCATTAACGGTAGCAAAACTACAGTTATGAAGTAGCAACAAAAGTTTTATGGGTGGGGGGGATCACCTCAACATGACAAACTGTGTGAAAGGCTCACAGCATGAGAAAGGTTGTGAATCGCTGGCCTAGATTTGCCAAAGGTTCGCATGAACAGAGCTGAAGCCCCCAGGCTGTCTGCGCAGGTGTTCGGAGGTATTCTGTGGACCTGTTAGTCATGGAGAAGTTATTCTTTTCTGTTTTCTTGACTTTTAAAGGACTCAAAGGAAAGCACCTTGTTCTCCACCTAAGGCTATCCATTGGCCGGAATGTCTGAACTTAGTCACTTACTGAACAAAAACATCATTCTTTATTCATACTTTAACTTCCTTTCCAGAAAGAAAAAAAACAAAAAACGATGCCATAGACAACAACCCTTTGTCAAGGTGCACTCAGGCTAGATAAACAGATAAATAGAGCCATGTCCACGTTTTTTCTTCCTTTCTACCATTCAAGTGAGTGGTCAAGATTATCCCCCTGAAGCCCCCTTGTCTCATGCCGGAAGCCCTTCCTGTGTGTGTGATGTCCCAGTAAACCAGCTACCCCCACAGAGATGACTACTCTTGGTATTTTTTTTTTTTTAATTAGCTTTCTCGAACTTCATAGTAATGAACCATACCATGCATTCTTTCCTGCCTTCTTCAGATCTTGCGGGCTGGTTAGTTTCGTGGAAGTTACTCAGTGGTTAAAAGCATTTGCTGTTCTTGCAGAGGACCTGAGTTTGGTTTCCATTATCCACATCGGGTGCCATTATCCACATCGGGTGACTCATGACCGCCTAACCCCAGCTCCCTCTCTGGTCTCCACACACACATGTACACACACAGACACACACACAGACACACACACACACACACACACACACACACACACACGCTAACAAAAATAGATCTTAAAATTATCTGAATTGATATAATACAAATAGAGTAAAGTAGGGTTATTGATTTTGTGGTAACTATTTAATGCAATAGAAAATTATAATATATTTAGGTAGATAAAAAGTGTGTTCCAGGACAGCCAGGGCTATACAGAGAAACCCTGTCTCAAAAAACCCAAAAAAAAAAAAAAAAAAAAGTGAAAAATATTTAAAAGTATGCTAGAGCTCACAGGAACTTGGAAGGCCCGTGAGTGGGGTTGAGGGGAGCAGCACC
>CM052707.1:72513379-72527838 GCA_028551405.1 Uromys caudimaculatus | reverse complement strand
GGTGGAATTCCCTCCTAGAGGCGGGTTGGGGAGGGGATGGGGAGTATACAAAGAGGAGACTCAGAAAAGGGGAAACATTGGAAATGTATATAAAGTATCAAAAATAAAAAAGGAGGAAAAAAAAAAGAAAAAGAAATATAGGATTTGAAGGAAAAAAAATAAATAAATATTACTAATCTTTAATTATATAATATTAATTATATTTAATTATGTTAATAATGTTGAATAATTAAAATATACACCACTCCCATCAAAAAAAAAAAAAAAAAAGAATAAAGTGAGTTCCTGTTTCGACAAGGCAAAAAAAAATAAAAATAAAATAAAAAAAATAAAAGTATGCTAGAGAAGGAGGCACTTGCCTTTAATACCAGTACGTGGGAAGCAGAGGCAAGATCAAGGCCTGTTCTACATTCTGAGTTCCAAGTCAGCCAGGGATAGATTTAGAAACTCCTGCCAAAGGGGCAGGGGGCCGGGGAGGGGGGGATGAGATATGTATAAAACTTAAAGAAAAAAGCTCTTTGGGAAACTATTAACAATCTAGAAGTTTGCACAGTGATGGTTTGACAAGTATCTTTAAGTTGTTTTACCACTTTAAATGCAAAGCAAATGAAACGTGTAGTGTGTATAGACCATGCAGACTAACACCAGAGGACATACACCAGGGGCATTTGTGAATATATGTTTATTGTTAAAGTTTATTGCAGGAGACCACACACACACACACACACACACACACACACACACACACACACACACACACACAGTAGGAGCTGGAGAGGTGGCTCAGTGGCTAAGAGCACTGGCTGGACATTTAGAGGATCAGGTTCAATTCCCAGTGCTCCCATAGTAACTCAGAACCATCTGGAACTCCAGTTCTAGGGGTCAGCTACCATCTTCCAGCTTTTGCAGGCACCAGGAATTCAAGTCATGCACAGACATATATTTAGTCAAAACACCTATACACATAAAAATTAAATATATATATATATACACACACATATATATTTATGTATATATACATACAAATACTTCATGTGCCACATGCATGTGCATATATGTGCACATACATACGAAGTAAACAGAATAACATAATTTCCATTATTATCAACTTCTTCCTGTCCTATATTCTCTACAAATTGATTGGTTTTGTTTTGTTTTGTTTCCAATGGTTTGTTTTCTTTACACACACACACACACACACACAGACACACACATACACACACACATATACACACACATCCACACATGCACACACACTCACACCACACATACACACTTTGAGAATTTCATTCATGTATACAATGAAATATAGTCATCTAAACCCCCCACTTCTTTTTTCCAAGTCTCCATGCATCCTCTCCAACACCCCTCTACTTCAGTCCCTGCTCCTCCCTTACCTCATCCTTCTTGTGATAATGCACTGAACCCAATGAGTGCTGCTCATGTGTGTTCTGGGGTGGGGCCATCACCGGAGCATGGGAAACCCACCATGGGCCACATGATTAAAGAATGATTCTCTTTTCCCCAGCTGCTATCACTGCCAGTGGCTGCTCAGTAAGGAGTGGAGCTGGAGATCATCTGCCTTGTGTGTATATGGGACTTTCAGCAGGCTTCATCTTGTGCAGGTCTTCTACACGTAACTTCAAACTGGTGTCCATTCATACGTGTGGTTTCCGTGTCATATTCAGGAGAGAGAGCACCCACAGCATTCCTCCCCATTTGTTAGCTCTTACTGTTTTCTCAGCTTTCACTTCTACAGTGTTCCCTGAGTCGTGGTGTGGATGGCTAAAGATGTTCTATTAGGACAGGGCGTTCAGTGCTCCCTCCTCCTCTGCCTCCTCCCTCCTCCCTCCTCATCTTCCTTTTCATTTTTGTCTTTTAACTCCGTTTACTTTCTTCTGCCAAAAATGCCATGGAGCACATAGTGCCTGTATGGGGCTCAGTGTATAGAGCACAGTGTCCTGTATGGAGCTCAGAATGTACAGTGTGAACTCATACTGCCCTGTAAGGACATTTGCTGCCCTATATAGAGCTCATATAGTCCTGTATGGAGCTCATAATGTCCTGATTAGAGCACATAGTGCCCTGATGGGGAATTGGTGTCATATATAGAGCTTATAGTAACCTATGTAGAGCTCTTAGTGCCTTATGGAGACCATAGCTTTTCATACGGAGCTCAAAGTGCCCTGTGTAAAGATCACAGTTCACTGCATATGACTTGTACTGCCTAGTTTGGAGCTCACGATGCTTTCTATGGAACTCAGTACCAATATGGACATCACAGTTGCCTGGATGGTGTCCTGCAGGTATCATTTCAGGAGTGTTTAGGAATTCGGCATATAGATTGTATTGAGAAGGAGAACTTTAAATACTCCACTCTCAACATTTTCCTCCATCATTTTAAATATTTTTGACTTCGAGGGTTGTGTGTGTGTGTGTGTGTGTGTGTGTGTGTGTGTGTGTGTGTGTATGTGTTAAAACATCAATTCTCATTGTATCCAAGTTATCTGTTTTCACTGGTGTTTTACAGATAATTGTTTTTAATCTAGATCCTATCAATTATATTAATATAGGTCTAAGCATGGATGTTTTAAAACTGTAGCTTGCTTATGTTTATAGTGTTTCCACATCTATATCTTATGATGTTACTTTGTTAGATTCTTTACCATAATTCAAACATGTTTTCTGTCTGCTCTCTTTCCCTTCCATTCCAGGTACTCTAGTTTACACATAAGTTGGATTTTCTCACTCTATTGTCTGTTTTTCTTACATTTACTCATCTCTTTTTTTCTCCATAGTCTTCACTCTACATCATTTTCTTTGATTTGTATGCCACTTCACTAATTCTCTCTTCACCTGTATCTAAGCTAAAGTTAAACCCATCTCTGCTCTTGTTTGTTTGTTTGGTTTGGTTTATTGGGTGTTCTAAGCTACATTTTTAATTTCTAGAATTTTGGTGGGGGTTTGTTTTGGTTTTTAGAAGATTAGCTATGTCATTTTCTAGAGTTTTCAGTCTTGTTGAAGCTCAGTTGTGTACTTATAATCCAAATCGTAGAAAGCAAACGTATGCACCCCTAAATGCCTTTTAAATATTCTGTGGACTTCGTTGGTACACATTTATTTTCCTCTGTGCTTTCCCATGTGTACATTTTTTTCAATCAAAGTCAAACATTATAATTAGAAAGACGTTTGTAGAAATCAAGACCTAGTATATCTTCATTTAGAAATTATTTGGTTTTTGCTCTTGTGGTTGCTTCTGAATGCTAGCAATTTGGGATCATCCCAATTTATTTTCTAGAACTGAGAGAATTACGACTTGGCTGTTGTTCTGAAGACAGATCGCTTCTGGGTTACACACTCAGCATCCTGACCCTCTCTTCTAGTAGAGGACCCAAGTTTAGTTTTGAGGACCCATGTTTAGTTCTTGTCACCCACATGGAAGCCATAACCACCACCAACTCCAGCACCAAGGTGTCTGACTCCCTCTTCTAACTTCCGTTGGCACTAAGCTTGCACATGCTCTACATATATACATGCAGAAAAGCATTCATACACATAAAATAAAGATAAAATTTATACACACAGGATAATACCTCTTTTAAAAAGGAAACCTTGATAGTATATTACTTTTCATTATATTTTAAGTTATTAGCAACACTTTCAAGCCACTTTATATGGTAATCTTCTGTGATTTCTCATCACGTGTGTAAGTGCTTTTACTCCTGAAGATTGGGTAAATGCTTAATGATCCTACAGCATGCATCTTATTAAATTATCATTGGGACCTAAATCATACATAAGTATTCTAGATGAATATCTATATTATATAGAATTATACTAAAAATACAATATTTTGTAATTTTCCTTAATGGTGAATATTTTTTAACTAAGCACACTTTTATTGAAACTCCCATTGTGGAACAAAAACATATTTCAACTGACTAGAGAGAAACTATAGCACCAAGCAGGTTTTCTTTCTGAAGAGAAAATTTTGGCACCTGTTTTCTCTACTCTGTCATCCCAGGATATTTCACTATTCAACCTAATTTTCATCTATCTATGCTTTATTCCATACAAATTATACAAGTTTTCAACATTAGAATTTTCGATTCTATTGGAGCTGAAGCAAAACAAGTTAAGAAATGTCATAAAAATTACTGGGGATACCGTTCAAGAAAAAATTGCAAATGGTACCTTAAGGATTGGTTCAAATATTAGGTGCTAATGTCATAAAAATTACTGGGGATACCATTCAAGAATAAATTGTAAATTGTACCTTAAGGATTGGTTCAAATATTAGGTGCTAAGCTTGCTTGCTACAGAGTCAGATTCATAAAGCTGACTGGCGCGTCCTCAGTGAAATATTTGATCAACAGCATGCTTAAAGATCAGAACCGTGTCAAAATATCTGATCTAAAAATGAGTAGATTCTTCATTTAGAAACACAAAGAGATATTTCATTTATAAATACAGAAGGAACAACACATTGACTTATCAACCCAGAAAGTGTCAAGAGACAGATGGGATGACAAAAAATACATTTAGTCAACTTTGCTCTTTTCCAAGTTGCTTAAATCTCACAGCACCTGCTATCCTGGGCTACATGCACCATTGTCTCCATACCAAGTAGCAAGATATAAACTCAACATATCCATCACAGTTTCAGGACTTTTAAGACCTAAGATGGAAAGGCTGTTGATTCTGCTTTGACCTGAAGTTTACTGTATTCCATTAGTAGAAATTGGTGGCAGTTGACAATGGCAGCTGAAAGGCAAACACTGAGGGGGACCTCCAAGGTGACTGAACTTACTGAGTTCAGGACACTTATGCTAGATTTCCCAACTTAGATCCTGAGGAATCAATCTCTTCAGAGTATTTCTTAGCAAGTTAGTGAGGGCAGGGCATGCCATTAGAGGCTAGCTAGTAAAAAGCACTGCATAGTCTGCATTTTCCATAGAGGTCAGCTTCTTCTTCATCTATAATTCCTGATGGGTTTTCCATGCTAATCATCACTGGAGATATTTGGGGCTTTTTATTATTATCAATTCGTTTTCCTCATTTATCTCCCAAAATAACCCTATCAATAAAAAGGAAGTCACATTCTCGTGTATTTAAAAGAAAAATAAACCCAGGGACACTTCCCTCCCCTTCCCAATTTGGAGTATAAGATTAGTATATAAGTCCACATTGTTTCAACTGGAGGGATTTGGGGGAGGAGACAGTCTGGTGAGGGAAGAAACTCAAGGACTACACATGCAGGATGATGAATAAAATTGTCATATACAGATGATAGCTGGGAATCATTGTCTTAAAGGACTCCGCTTGAGGAAGAAAAACTTTAATTGTGGTGGCAAAAACATTCATACAAAGTAGAAATTGGTTTTGAATAACATCGGTAGAGACAATATCGTAAAATTGTCAAAATGAGTGCATATAAAATTCCAGCAGTAATTTGATGGAATAGTCCCAAATGGTTAGCTTAGGCCAACATCTAATGAGGATATGAGCCTCTCATCTCTGGGGGGGGGGGGACTTTGAAGGGTACCTGAAGAAATATCATATTGTACATTAACTAAACTGAATTTTTTTCCACAAGTGTAAACTTTCATATTGTAGAAGTATTTTCTTACAAGTGCTTCAGTTTCATAGCAAACCTGGCAGAGAATACCTGAACATGGAAGGAAACATTCACTCAGGATCGAGGCCAACCTCAGCTACATAGAAAGTGTGAGGCTAGCCTGGTATACATGAGACTTTGTCTCAATATAAATTGTATCTCAATATGAATTAAAGCTAGTTTCACCTCTTTCTGCTGCTGCTATGGATTAATCCAACTGTATTCATGTTTCACTTTTTGTTATAATCTTATATTTAAAAATTAGGATTAACATTGTTATATTAAACTATTTCCTTTATATAATTATATATTTAATGCAATTTGATATAATGATGATATAATGATGTTATTATACCCTTGCTGCTTAAACTTCAAAATGGTTATACTGTCTCTACACTCAGGGCTTTTGTGCAAGTAAAATGTATGGTCATGCAAAGCCAACACTCAGTATGCATCTTTTGGTTTTATTGTTTTGCTTTGTTTGCTTCATTTACTTCTAATCAATTCCGCTCTTTCTGTTTCTTAGCGAAACTGTTGAAAACCAAAGTTGTCATAATTGGACATAGCGCTGTGGTAAATTGAGATGTTTAAAACCTTCAGTCTTATAAAGAAAGCACAGTGCAGCATTGAGAACTCTGTTTACCCAATAGTCATAGGCCAGTAGGAGGCCTGACTTCTGCTTGTCTCAAAGCTGACACTCAGATACTCTGTTTCTGGGATGATGCAAATATTCATGAAATACCCATGAGGATAGAGCAGTGTGACATCAACAAAAGAATCTGGTCTCAAGTCCCAAATTTCATTCTCATGGGTGACGACATCATTGGTGGGTGACGACATCATTGGTGGTGACATCATCATTGGTGGGTGACATCATTGGAAGTCATAACTGAGTCATCACAGAGAACTGGTCCATAAATGCTAGGTTAGTCGAACTCATCACTCTGGGTTTCATCTGGTCAACTAATGACCTGGCTGTCTGAGAAATCCAAAGGATGTGAGAATTCATTTATCCTACACAATATGAGCTCTATTGGGGAAATAATTGGTTTGAGAACTATTCCTGGAAATTCTGGTGGTGTTGGTACCTTTGGTGGAAAGGCTTCACGAGCTTCCAATAAGAAAAGACAAGAGCTTTGAAGTAAGTCTAACCTGCAGCCGTCTCTAGCAGCTTCACCAGGAAGTCAGTTGCTTCCAGCAATGTGACCTTTTCCCAGAGACTAACACATTCCTCTTGCTGGGCACACCACTTCCTGCTTGTCAGTTTTTGTCACGCTTTTAATGAATGGAACATTTCACATCCTACAAATGAACACCCCAATCAAAGCTTCTGAACGTGGGAAGGTCCCCAGGCCTTGGTTGGTGTCACATTGCTTCCTGAAGAAGCAAACCTCCAACAATATCTGAGCCCTTTTGCAAAATGCACCCAACTTCCTTCACCACAAGATTAGAGAACAGCCAACACTTACAGAGAAACAACTCAGTTAAGTCTCTTGCTGCTGCTGTAGATTTCCCCAGCAGAGCCACTGAAGTTTGCCTCCTTTTTTGTGTTTGTTGTTGTTTTTGTTGCTATTATTTGTTTTTTGTTTTGGGTTTTTTCCTATGATGTTTATTAACTTAAAAAATAGTATGGTTTATAAAGGTATTTTTTTTGTGTTTACATGGAAATTGAGCGCGTGTCGATTAAAAATACAGGCAAATTCAGTCTCTTGCAACCAATCTGCAGTTTCCCAGTAAAGAGTACACTGAGCACATGGCCAACTATGCTGTGTTAGCACAGAGTGTGTTATTAATTGAAAAGATTTTCATTAAACATTCTGGAAATAATTATTTTATGTTTTATGAAATGCCCATTTCACGAGCTATATACACATTCTACTGCAGACTTATTGAAATCTTCCCATCATCCTGTGTGAATCAGTATATCTCAGAGTTTAGAAATACACTACTGAGGATGTGGTATTTTACAGATTGTCTAGGAAGAGAGTGAGATAAATATTAACCACCATCTCTGGCTAGAGAAGGAGATGCCTTGAAATAATGAAGAATCTGTCATGTGAAGAAGCAAAGGAAGCATATGTTTTCGTGCCCCTTTACCTTGTAATTAATTTTTTTAAAGTGGTAAAAATGGGCAGAAAATGTTCAAGATCTCAGAAAAACTTTCAGGTGTCCACACCCACTATAGAGTTAGCTATTGTCTTGTTCCATGTGGCTTTTCTTGTGTTGACAAGCATAACTTTTATTATTGATCTGTTCAGAATTTTTAACGTGAATGCTGTTGGATGGTGATCAAATGCCTTTTCTGTGTCTACTGGGGCAGTCATATATTTTTATACTTCATTATATTTGATAAGTGCATCATATTTATTGATTTGCATGTGTTTAACCAGCCTTATATCCTTGAGAAGAGTTACTACTGATCATGGTGGAGATCTTTAAGTGTATTGCTAGATTCAGTTTGCTAGCAGTACAAGAATGTCTTAAGATGCTCTAAGCATAAGCACCAAGGAGTACTTCCTGTCTGCTAGGAACTAGAACATAAGCAGAGCCAGCCTGGGTCTGACCTTAAGAGGTGGGGATCATATGCTTTGCTGGCATTGCCTGTGGAATTAACTTGGCTTTGTGCTCATCAATTCTGTTATTTCTCCAGGAGCCTTTCCCACAGCCATTGGCATTTTATCATTGATCTGTTTAGAATTTTTATCATGAATGATGTTGGATTGTTACCAATGCCTTTTCTGAACCTATTGAGATAGTCATGTATTTTTATACTTCATTGTATTTGATAAATATGCTGCATGTATTGTATTGATTTGTGTGTGCTTAACCAGCCATTGAAACAGGGTAGAGAAGCTGACAAGCACTAATGAGTTCCTGAGAAGATCCTATTGAGCATACTCCAGATTTTCTCAGACCTGATTAATCGATGCTAAGATGAAGATACGGACTGGAGCAGTGACCCTGATATGAACTGGCAAAGCTGATTCTTATTGTTTCATACCTAGTATTCAGTTCATACTTGATTCCTTGTTTAAAGTGCATTTTGAGCACAGGGATAATTACTTAGACTTTTGTTTTGGAGGTATGGAACATTCAGTGAATGGCTGATAGTTATAGCCAGACTGAAAAAAGAGAAGAGGATGCAGATGGGGTGTCAGGAGAAATGGGTAGCCTAGGCTATTTTAAGTTTGCATGCTCAGGGGTGAAGTTTTTTTCCTTCTCAGAGTTAATAAAAGCTATAATTTTCATTATAAACTCCTTACTACATGGGTTTTTTAAAAGGACAGGCCAGCTTGTGTTTTTAATCATTAATGCTTTCTCTCAAATTACAATTATATTCTTAATCCCCGTCCTGCTGGCTGGCAACTTTCTGATGGATTGAGTTCTCATTCTTCTGTTTCATTAATTGTAACTTCTAGAGCTGATAATAATAGAACCTTCAGAGCAGCACTCTGCCCACTGCAAAGGTTATCAAATGCTAATGAGCTCTTTTAAATGGCTGTCAACCCATTCCAAGACTTCCTGAGGTTCCATATTCCCTTTAGTATTCCCTTTATTTTCTTCACATTCCTATGCAAGAAGTATCTTTTCAAGATTATCTTAAATATCCTTAGAAAGAAACGAACAGATTGATGGCCTGGTACACGTAAGCAGGCTCACATAGGTATCTTGTCTGTTTCAACAAACAGTGAGTACCGTATCTCAGCTCTGTGTCTTCCCACTGCGCTACTCAAAGGGCTGTGCGAAATATTCACTGAAAAAAGCAACAGAAGCCAACATAAGGAAAACTACCCCAAATCACAATGGAGGACTTCCCCTAAAGGTCACAATTGTTGTGTTTTACCCTTTCTTGTAATACCTCTTACTTCTTCTCTCTGTTTGATTAGATACAACACTGCTTCCCCTGACTTTTTAACTAATATATTATAATTATGTCATAATCGTCCCACTATCTGTGTGAATGCTATAGCTTACCATTTACCATTTTGTCTTGACTCTACTACATATGCTAACATGGAAAAAATGAAGCCATCACTTGAGAAAAGATCTCATGAAGCTGATAAAAGTCATATCTCCTACAGCAATGGCTCTCAACGTGCGGGTCACAACCCTTCTGGGGGCGAAATGGCTCTTTCACAGGGGTCATCTAAGACTATTGGAAAACACAGATATTTACACTATGACCCATAACAGTAGCAAATTACAGTTATGAAATAAAAGCAAAATAATTTTGTGGTTGTGGGTCACCCCAATGTGAGGAACTGTATTAAAGGGTCATAGTATTTGGAAGGTTGAGAACCGCTGTCCTGCATGGAGAAAACCAGAATCACATGTTATCTTCCCAATTAACTGCCCAGGATAACCTTCCTAGCCTCCAGCAGCGTAATTTGTGTCTTCTGATGTATATGTCCAGTGTACTCCTTCTCAGTGGCTCGACATTCCTAATTTAGCGCTTGGTCCCATTTGTAAATGGGGAGAATGCAAATGAGTTTGTAACTAGCTCCTAGGGATCATTCCATCTGCCTCATCCCAGCATTCCTGCTGAAACACTTCCCACAAAGCAAGCAGATGTGATCCACTGCTGTAGACAGCCCTTCTTACCTCTTCTTCTATTGTAGGCCTTTGGCATTTGAGTATTCGATTATAATAACTCTTTCAGTGTAGTCTTCCCAACCTAGCCAGAGACATTTGTGTGAACCAACATGTCACCGTGGCTGGCTGGGGATAAGCCTGCAGACTTAGTTTTTGTTGTGTTAGAGTCTGCCTTTTCTTATTAACCTCTGGATGGAGAACTACCCAGGTCACTAACTGCCCAGGCCCCTACCCAGTCCAGGACTTTATTTTATACCTCTGATGCTCTTGGCAAGATTGATTTTGTGAACTGATATGATACAAAATCCTTAGAATACTTATAGTCTGAAATTATTATTATTATTATTATTATTATTATTATTATTATTATTTAAATATGTGGTGTGTGTGTGTGTGTGTGTGTGCGCGCGTGCACCATGGAGTGCATGTGGAGGTCAGATGATAATTTTTGGCAATCAGTTCTCTCCTACTGTGTGGGTCTTAGCAATCAAACTCAGGTAGGTAGTCAGGCTTGTCAGCAAGCATCTTTACACAACAAGTCATCTCACCAACTTCAAGGTTATTTCCTATTAATTTTATTCAGAGGATTAATTACCTCACATTAGGCATGAAAACTTCAGCAACTTTTTTCTTCTTTTTATTTTTTATTTTTTTATCCACTTTGCATCCCAATCACAGCCCCACCTCTCCTCTCTTCCCAGTCCCACCCTTACAAATCCCTCCCTCCCTCTCCCCCTCCTCTTCTCCTCAGAAAAGGGGAGCCCCCCCCCCGGAAAGCTATATTTTAGTTCCTTGGTTCACTCTTTCAATCAAGGCCATGAAGATGCCACCTGTCATCTAGAAAATAGCAAAAATTTCAGAGCACAAAAGAGTCCTCTAGTTCAGTTGGTATGTTCCCTTTCTAGTCCCATGATAGAATAGGTGAAGAAATAAACTTAATAAAGGGCAAAGTTTGTTTTGGCTTGAGATGCATAGGTTTCAATCCACAGTCACTGGCCCTCGTGAGTTTATCCATGACAGTGTAGGTCATCATAACAGAAGTGGTGCGGAAGGCTGCTTACCTTGTGATGGGTGAGACGTTGGAGAGAGATTGGGGTTCCAATGCATCTTTCAGGGGTATGCTCCTAATGACTTATCCTTTCATTTGCCCCACTTTCTAAAGATTCCACCACCTCCCAATATACCACAGGCTATGGACCAAGCATTTGGCATACATGCCTTTAAAGAACATTCTAGATCCAAACTTTAGCAGATGTCATACATCAGTCATGACACTTAGACTGTTTGGGTTTAGTATCTTCATCTGTGAAGGGATTAGATTTAAATAGCATAATCTACTTAAAGTATATCTTGTCGATTTTTTTTTTTGTTGTTGTTTAGACATCTCCATGTGATTTCATTATAGATGTCATGAAATGAGTTATGTAACTGGCGTTATTAAGGGTCCAGAATTTAATATGAAAAACTTTAATGAGTGTTTACTTGGAGTTGAAATGTACCTTAAAATAGGAGGGGCAATGGGAAGGATAACTAACATGAAAGACCTTTTGAAATAGCCACGGAGAACTCTATTCTTGTAGGAACTTCCTAAAGCATATACATATATAAAAAGAATTTAAATGGAATTACCCGATAATGGGTGACAATATCCCAATTAGACACCACATGCTAGTAAATAAAAACACTAGTGTCAGGAATGGCTTATCTGTTTTGGAGTTGTTGACTAATGAAGTCCCACAGACTCTTAAACATTATAGACTATTAGCAGTTCTCTTGGTTATTCTCCAAAACAAGACATTAAGACCCTATTGCTAAAGACACAACATCCATGAGTCATAGAACATGGACACATCTGGTAGTGACCCGGAAGCTTCATCCCTACTCCCTAGCATTCATAATGCTTGAAGGTGGTGTGCCCACTACAGGACAAGACAGGTAATCTAACAGTCTCATCCAGGTGTGAACACTGAGATCTATGACCATGGCTGGCCTGATAAGTCAGATGTCCCCACTGGTTCAATAGTGGTACAAATGTATGGAAGTAACCACCTACTTCATGAATGAATCCAAGGCTCACTGAATGATATAGAACCCACACCAGGCACTGTTAATAAGACCAAAAGCCTGGGCTTAGATATATCATAGGCCCTGTGGGAGAACCTAATATTATTTATTACTCTGCTAAATGGATGTAGTTGTCAAATGAGCCCCCAGTGACTTCTTGGTACACTTTATGTATCTGTACATCTCTCAACACTCATCAGAGGAGCTTCTTCTTAAAGTAGATGGCACTATGAGTCCCTCAAACTCGTCAACATATAGAGGACAAGAGACTGTGAAGTACTCAGATATAAATGGGATATACATATCATAGCTCTTTCACCAACACTAGGAATCATTGCAGAAGAGAAGCAGGAAGACTGTATGAGCCAGAGCTGGTAGATAACTTTCAGAAAACAGTGTTTTCAGGACACAACAGGTCAGTTGAACTCGCAGAGGTAGTGACAGTGTACCCAAGACCCCTACAAGCTCAAGCCAGACAAAATCCCAACATGGAAGGAGAATAGTGGACATAGACCTAGCTGAGGAGACATTGAAATTTGGTAGCTGCTAGGAGAGGGAGAATCCATTTTCTTTGTTGGTGTGGCCCCTGCTAGGTTAACCACACTCTAAGGCAGGCTCCAAGACTAGTTGGGCCATAAACAGTGGACTCCTGGGCTTGACCAGACAAAGAAAGCTCAGCAGTTGGTTGAGTAGGGAGGGTTAGGATGGAGAGGTTGGGTATGGGTAAAGTGGAGGGCAAGGGTAAAGATGATTACAATTCATTGTATCAAAAGTCTAAGAATTAATAAAAATGTCATCCCTGTCTCAAAAACAATAGATATAAATATAATAACATGTGGCAACCTATCAAAGTTGTTAGTAAGTTTGAATTTCTTACAGTTTTCTTTTGAGAACATGGGGGGGTTGCATAATATTTATATTTTTGCTCCTATATTATGAGGTGTAAGAAAAGAATTGTTATTTGCTAGCATTTGGTCTCAAACAAAAGACTTTGTTGGGGATAATCTTTAATCCTATTAAACAAAAGACAAATTTCCTATTATTGGCAAAATGTTTCCCCTTTTAAAAAGATTTTATAGAACTGGTGTCTTTTTGGTATACTATGTAAATATTTTGATTAGTTAAATATAGTCTGTGAATCTGGAAAAGAAAAATGCTGAGAAAATTTATAGAATTATGTTTCTACCATTTCTTGTAAATGTGTGTTTCAACATCAATGGACCTTTGCATCCTGTCATTAGCCAATGATCCACCACAGATATAAACTAAACAATGGGGAATAACACAAACAATTTAAAATTTTGTAATGGTCCAAACCACCATGGTGATGTGTCATGACTCACCAACCTCGGTACATGTGTACTTGATGTTCTAGGGAAGGCTCCGAGATCATTCTTGCTGAACTCTCATTATTGCATAGACTCTCAGGGCAGGGGCTCAGGATGCTGACTCCCCCGGAATCTGTCTGCAACTAGTCTGTGCCTGCTGTGCCGACTCTGTGATAATGTCACATGGTGGGCACAATTTCTGCCAGCAAGATGGCTGTTGCCAAAACCATCTTGGCCTTAGAAAAGAGGCTCCACTGATCATACGCCAGCCACCAGTGAGTCTATCCTTTTCTTCAGTTTACCTTCTCAAAGCAAAGTCCTTCAGAACATTTTCCCCTTTTAAGAATTTTAAGATTTGGAGTTGGAGAGATGGCTCAGCATGTAGGAGCACTGGCTGCTCTTCCAGAGGACCCTGGTTCAATTCCCAGCACACACATTGTGCTCAGGACCATTTGTGACTCCAGTCCCAGGGAATATAATAGTCTCTTCCGACCAGGGGAGGTACTTCATGCACATGGTGCAGAGACATATGTTCAGGCAAACTCATGCACACAAGAAAATAAAACTAAAATAAAGTCTCCAAAAAATCTAAAAAGACTTTGAAGACTTTGAAAGTTTTTAAGTTTGTGGCAAAAAGAAGGGGAATGTTACCTATAGGATCCATCTTAAAGTTCCTGGCCCTCCCCATTCCAAATCTCTTGGGGTTCTCTTTGTCATAGGACCTTGCTTGTAGCCAGGGTCCTATGACTTCCCTACAGTCACTTGCCTTGCTGCCCCAGCACCCAGGCTCCTGTGGTACTGAGTCTCTGAGGTAGATAAGGAACAAGCTGCTTCTATTCTCAGGGACTGAGAATATC
>CM052707.1:72425879-72508379 GCA_028551405.1 Uromys caudimaculatus | reverse complement strand
AGGTTTCTCTAGTTTATCTTTAACTGGATGGGCAAAATTCTGGCAGTAGAAGCAATTTGGTCTGGCTCCATACATTGGAGAAAACCCCCACTCAGGCTCTTAAGTAAACCTCTTGCAAATACAGACCCTGATATATGCCCTTGCAACCAGGGATGAGCCCTAAAGTCTTATCCAGACACAGACAAAAGTCATTCTTCACAGATAAAACTATTTCCAGCTGTATTTTTGAATGCTGCTTTGACTTGGTTCTTAGAGGCAAGAACAAGGGAAGAAATGCCACTTCGAAGCCAATGAAAACAGATTCCAAAAGAAAGTATGTTCAAGCTGTGTTCGAGGGGCCAAATGAAAGATGATTTTACAAAGTTTCCGGAGTGTACCAGGATATTCCATGCATATTCCATGAGCATTCATTGTTGGAACTACCCCTTCCTGGGCAGATGCAGGTATTTAGAAAGAGCCATGGCAAAGAACTGAGCCTTTTAGACATCATCTATAGAGACTATCTGGGTTACATATCTGGACTCCAGAGTTGGACAGACATGATTTATTAAAAAATTACTTCCAGGCCCTTGGCTGTGTCACTTGGCAATTTCATGAGGTAATTTTCTTGTTTATAAAATGGAATAATAATGAGTCCTTAGTCATAAAGCTGTTCTGAAAACTTAAGAAATGCTTGTAAGGCACTTGGTGAGTATTCAGCAGTGTGTCAACAATCTGTGTACGCTCCTGCTGTTATGACTAGCAAGCTGTTCTGGGCCTGAACTCCACCTAGTTCCAGAATGTTTGGTCATGGACTGAGCATATCTAAATACTTAAGTTGGCTGTACACGCTGCGCTTTTGTGTTCACTATTTTGTGTTTTCCAAAGAACATAAGCATTGTTAGTCATACTTTTAAAAGGCAGTTGCAATAGTTTTTCTCCTCTTGTGTGTTATGTGAGAATGTGATCTGGAAACTACCCCTATAAAGACCATTTTGCCTTTGGGTGGACTTGGGATTGTGTCAACCCACAGAAACTGGTAACACTGACCTCAGAGACTAGGTCAGAAAGGGTTGTCACTTGATTGAATGGCCACTCTGTTTATCTTCCCTGTGTGTCTATGCAGTGAAGATGCCAAGTCACACAGGTGTGCTCCCCCACCCCATACACACACACACACACACACACACACACACACACACACACACACACACACACAGACACATGTTCTAGTCCACAGTCTTGGCTTGGAAGTAATTCTCACTCAAGTAAGAGCCACATGGTTGAAATCAGATAATCCCAGCTGAGGTCACTGAGTTCATCTCAGCCTTAGTCTTCTCATTAGAGACAGCAGTCTTCATGGAACAAGACCAGCCCAGTGTGCCTCTTTCAAATTGCTAACTAACCATGGGGTATAGTATGTGGTTGGTAGACCCTACAAAGCTCAGGGATAGTTATATAGCAAATATAATTGAGATAGAAATTCTTCCTTATTTGGCCAATTCTCCATGTATGAATTTCCCTAAGTACTCAGTTAACCTGCACCTACCATGTGTGTAGTGTGCAAAGTCCTATGCTATAACAGGTATAATATAAGATCTGCAAACTAAACTGCAGGGAACACTAGTCACTGTTTCTGTTATTGAACAAAATATCTGACAAGAAGCAATGTAAGGAAGGAAAGATTTATTCTGGCTTACGGTTTGAGAGGATACATTCCATGGTGGAGGGGCAGGCATGGTAGCAAAAGCCAGAGGCTGGGTGGTCACATTTTATCTGTAGTCAGGAAGCAGAACTTGGCAAGGCTGTAAAACCTCCCCCAGCATTTACTTCTTCTAGCAAGGTGCCACCTCCAAAAATTTCTAGAATCTTCCAGAACAATGCTACCAGCTGAGGACCAAGTGGTCAACACATGAATCTATGGGAGATATTTCATATTCAAATCATAAGATAGAAGGAATAAAACTACTATAGAAATTGTGTGATAGAGACTGCATAGGATAGGGGCTGGAGAGATGGCTTAGAGCTTAAGAACACTGTCTTCTCTTCCAGAGGGCCTTGGTTCAATTCCCAGCTTCTATGTGGCAGCTCATAACTATCTGTAACTTCAGGTCCAGGGGATCTGACACCCTCACACAGGCATACGTGCAGGCAAAACACCTATGCACATAAAAAATAAAAAGGTACCATCAAAAAATGACTGCATAGGATAATAGGACGGAGCAATACAGACATGACTGTAGTATAAACACGAAGAGGGTGTCCGAAAGGCTTCATGCCAAGAAGGCTCACACTGGGCTTTGACGGACAGGTGGGACTTACTGTAACTAGAAAGGAAGAGATCAAGTTCTGGAGGAGGGCAAATGAAATTTGGAAAATGAGGTTTTGTATTATGCCTTAAGATTAATATTTTTAAAAAAGATTTATTTATTTTTATTTATATGAGTACACTGTAGCTATCTTCAGACACATACCAGAAAAGTGCATTGGATCCCATTACAGATGGTTGTGAGCCACCATGTGGTTGCTGGGAATTGAACTCAGGACCTCTGGAAGAGCAGTCAATGCTCTTAACCACTGAGCCATCTCTCCAGCCCAAGATTAATCTTAAAACTATATTTATCCTACTTGAAAACCAATATTTACAAGGAAGAATGCTTTTGGGTGCTTTTCTAATCCTTGAGGGGTTTATTTAGTAGTTATACTTTATACAGGCTAAATTGTATCACCAGTGTTTTAAACTAGATTTATTTTTGAAATAAATTTAGAAGGGCAAACCCTGCCTCTTCTAAAATATATAATTTCACCTTTACTATAACACCTGAAATTTACAACAAAGTCCTAGCAATATAAGTCATTCCACCAGTATTCACTGTTTTAAAGTTACTAACAATAGGCATGAGATCAATGTAAGGAGGACATTGCTTGTCTCTGTTAGACAAAACACTTAGATATGGATACAAGTCAAATCTGATGGCAGATAATTGCTAAGCAAATATCCATAAAATATACCCTCCACTTCCCTCCACCCAAGCAACAAAGAATTGCTACACCAACCTAGTGTTTTGTTGCTGTTATTATTGTTCTTCCCAAGGTGTTAATGACACCCCTCCTCTCCCGGGAACTATCAAAACAGATGAACTCTAGGTTTAAGTATAATTTCAGATTTTGTAATGTTAGAGTTTTCTCTGTTTTGAACACATTTTATGGCTGCGGTTCATCACTTCTTAGATAGTAAATTCGGCTGAGTTGCTCCACCTCTCGGCATTACCTTCACTGGGGTCACGTGATTGCCTCTCAAATTCTGCCTTTAGATTTTTAGTCCTGTTCTTTGCAATAGTGCAGAATAACCTGATCCCCTCTCCCACATGCTTAGCACTGAACCACTTGAAGGCAGTAGTCATACAGTCTGCATACCTTCTCTTCTTGGCTAATGATTTCATGGTCTTTCTTTGTTCTGATTGTTATCTTGAGACTCATTCTGTCTTTCTTAAAGTCTTGCCCATGACAGCATAAAGTCCTAGCTGTTGAGGAAGATGAGCTGATTATCAGAGGGTAAATATTCAGTTTGATTTTTTTTTTTTTTTTGGAGACTCACTGCCAGAATAGAGATATTTTCATGCTGAAAAAAAAAAAAAAAGAGTCTGTGTGTGTGTGTGTGTGTGTGTGTGTGTGTGTGTGTGTATAGAGGGGCATCTATGCATGGTGGTATCGAAGCTAAAGATTGATGTTGGATGTCCACCTCAACATTCATTCTCATTGAACCTGGCCCCCTGGTCATCAGGCCCCCATGATCCTTCTGTTTCTACCTGCCAGTTCTGGGACTATGCATACATTATGCCTGGGTGGTTTTTTCACCTGTGGGTGCTTAAGGATTGTAACTCATGTCCTCATGTCTGTGTAGCAAGCAAGTTCATCTACTGAACTCTTGTAAATGGTTTATAACTAATTTGGTAGTGAAAATGTGTTCATCCGCTTGAATTCATAAGGCCATTCCAAAATATGGAAAATCTTTAATTGTCCCATCAGAAGGAATCCCTGAAAATTTGGCAGCACCCTAGATATTAGGCAGATTTTCTTAGGAAGTTTTGTGGCTGAAATGAGTCAACTAGCTCCCACCTGATCTAGAGCTTTCTCCTTCCTGTAACATAAAGACTCTACAATGTATCTTGCAGCCTGTGGTATACCAAAATCTGCCAATTGGCAGGTAGGACAAGATAAGGCTGTAGCATAATATTTGATGATTCCAAAACTGTAGCTACAAGCCACTTACGATGATTTAAATGTGATAGCAAATTAAATTAGAGTTTGAGTCCCTCATTTGTAGAAGGCACATTTAAGTATTCTGCAGTTACACGTGAGTCACGGCTCCTATATTGAATGTCACAGTCCAGAGCTTTTCTGTCACCGTTGAAAATTGGTTTTTTATTGTGTAGATAAAAGTGCTGATGTGAAGCTTTTGAATACCTTAAAAAAGGAAATAACATGATTAATGGATATAGGACATAGGTAGACACAAAAAGCATTATGTATTTTATTATTCTATATGATGCCTAGTCTAGTGTTCCACAGAGGAAGCCTATTGGTTAAGAATTTAGGTTTTGGAGATTGACTGAGTTCCCATTTTGTTTGTATTATTTCTTAGCTTCATGGTTGGCCAAGTAGGTTAACTGTAAAATGGGCATAGTGAATTTCTGATGAGTGTTGAGCTCATGTGAGAACACTTGCATGGACATTTTGTACAATGCTTATCTGTACAAATATCTACGCAGCATCTGCCACCTACAAGCTGTCAGCATACACGTAAGGGATTATTGCTATTATTACGGACAGAGATGAAAGTGTTCGTCTCAAAGCACCATTCATAGAATGTGGAGACAAACATACAGGACCGCCTCACCAGACCGACTGCCTTTGACGCAAGGCAGTAGGTAGCAGCTTCAGGCGTCCCCATCCCTAACCCTTTAAGTTTGTCCTGTTGCAAATTTTCTCTCCTTTCCCGAGTTAAACCTCAGGTGTACTCCATGGTTTTGTAATGTGATGCTCATTACCACTTCTAAGTAGCAAAACAGCCCAAACTAGTTTGATAAACAAGTTGCTACCCCTCACCGCATCCATCCCATCTCAATTTTTAGATCATTTACACTTTTGCCTCATCATATGTGGTAGAATGTGATTGCCTCCATGGTGACACCCTTTCCTCCTTCCACCTTTAGGAACACTGAGTTAGCTTTCATATTGATGTTCCCCCCTTTTTTCAGAATTAAGTCAGCTAGAATCAATCATGACACGTAACATTCAAGGCACCCCGGTACAGAGTTCTGGATGGTTCTCTGACACATTTTTCATTTGGGTATATTGGTTGCTGGGGGAGTAGACATGCCTCCTGCCTCTAATATCACTGTGCCTGGAGATCTAGAGCCCACTGACGAGTCCCTCCAAGGAAAAAGTCCCGATTCCAAGTCTTAAAGTAGAGGGATGGAGAGATGGCACAGCCATTGAAAGCACTTGGTGCCCTTCCGGAGGATTTGGGTTTGATTCCCAGCATCCCTGTGGTGGTTTACAACTGTCTGTAATTCCAGGTACAGGACCTCTATCACACTCTTTTGGCCTCTGAGAGCACCAGGCATGCACATGGTATTCAGACAAACATGTAACCAAAACATCCAGCACACAAAATAGAAATAATAAAGTTAAAAAATATTCAGTTAAAAAAAAATAGAGGTCCTGAGCCCAAGTATATTTGGGTGTTCGAGGCTTACATAACAGGCAATACTGGGTCCTAGTTCCTAAAGAGCATTGTGTACTTAATTTGCTCATACCTAATTGTGCTCAGCAATTGGGCTTCTACTGATAATCCAGGACACCAGAGAAATCGATTTAATATTCTGTAACCGCAGTTCTCATTGAGTTTGGAAGATTGATGTATATATACATGGTCAGAGTGGAAGACAACTGGTCTTTAGTTCCCAGGAATCAGCTCTTTGAGCTTAAGGATCTAGATGGACCAGATCTCCTCATGTGCTTCCAAGGACTGGGAGCAGGAAGGGTGTGGTCTGCCAAGGTCATAGACATTGCGCCATGATAACAACAGTGCTGAGAAGTCTTCCTGAGGGCCCTGAACAACATTTCATGTTATTAGTTTTCTACTTTTGAAAGACACCGTCCCTGATCTCTGGCTTCTATTTTGCAGTGCTGGTGGAAACATTCATCTCTGTTTCATACTGGTCATTAAAAACCTTGATCAGGCAACAATGACAAATGACCTGTCCCTTGGCCGGAACAGAGCTTCCAAATTTACTAGTCCAACTGAAGCCATTGTAAAGCAGCATTTTACAGTTTCCCTGTGTGAGCACACTGCAATGTCTTCCCATAGCCAGCTAGTCCTCATCGCATGTCTCCCAGACCATGCCTGGGACTTAGTCATTTATATAAAGGCTTTCATTTAGAAGTGTATATTCCCTTTTAAGCATTCCTCCGAATATATCATGCTGTGATCAACTAAACACATTCAATTTAGAATACATGTGTCATTGAGTGAATCTAGCTACAGTTTAGTACAGATGAAGTTTAGATCTTCTTCTTACATGGGCTCCATTATAAAGAAGGTAAACATTGTAAATATGTGGGATTAGAGGAGACTTACAGCAAGGAAAACAAGCCTTACTCATCTTGTGAGAATTCCTTCCCTAGGGAGACATAAACAATGTCTACCCATTCCTTGTAAGGTCAATAACAAGCAAAAATACGATTCCACTGGAAGTTCACCCTGGGAAACCAGGGTTTACTTACAAAGCGTGGGAATGGGGTGGCTTACAATACCAACATCGCTGCACCAGAAGGTCTTTGCCCAGCGTGGATGATGGCTTTCCTTTGGTTTCATTGAAGGAGCTCCACTTCAGCTAAACTTCTTATGGTGGCTAGTGTTATGTCAACTCGACACAAGCTAAACTCATCTGAAAGGAGGGAACCTTAATTGAGAAAACGCCTCCATAAGATCCAGCTGTAGGGCATTTTCTTAGTGATTAATGGGGAGGGGCCCTGGCCCATTGGGTGTGGTGCCACCTCTGGGCTGAGGCTCCTGGATTCTATAAGAAAATGAGCTGAGCAAGCCATGGGGAGCAAACCAGGGAGCAGCATCCCCTCATGGCTTCTGCATCAGCTCCTGCCTCCAGGTTCCTGACCTGTTTGCATCCTTGTCCTAAATTCCTTTGATAGTGGACAGTGATATAGAAGTATAAGCCAACTAAACCCTTCCCTCCCCAACTTACCTTTTGGTCCTGGTGCTTTATCACAGCAAGAGAAACCCTGAGACACTTCACCAATCTATATACTCTATTACATCCTATGACCTCTAGGCCATATTACTTAGGGCAGAATTGCATACAGATGGCTGGAAGATGCAGAAGGCAGCAGCTGGGATATCTGGGGCGGGGGGCTGTTGGAGGTTATACTGCTTCTCCCCACCCCCTTTTTTTCTGAGTAGATGTTAAGATGAAGATGATCTCTTACAAGCAGGCACAGCTGATCTGCTGAAGGTAGCAGCTGCTTTGCTCCGAGGACACATTCTATGTTAATCTGCTTTTCCTGTACCTTCAACTATTCCTGCTCTTGGGAGAGATTTTCCTCATCAGGTACTTGAAGGACAAGAATCCACAAATTTCTGCCATCTGATTCACACAAACAGGGAAGAAAGTCATCTCAGGAATTTGCAGGTGCTATTTATAGCTCCAAGAATAGCTTACATTTGGAATGAGAGAGCACCATTTGGCTTCTGGGTAAACTAAACTCTTGATTTTGGAAGGCCCTATTAGGAAAAAATCTCCCAGAGAAGATGTGGGAAGTGACCCTGGTAAAGACAGCTCAGCTCAATCTGAGGTCCATCATTCAAATACATTGAGATCTAGGCAGCTTTCTGGGCTTTAATTTCTCCACAGAGCCAACACTCAATAAAGATGCAATAATTATTAATATATTACATGTCTTTTAGTTAGGGTTTTATTCCTGTGAAGAGACACTATGGCCATAGGAACTTTTATAAAGGAAAACATGTAATTGGGGCCGGCTTACAGGTTCGGAGGTTTAGTCCGTTATCATGGTGGGAGGGAGAATGGCAGCATGTAGGCAGCCATGGTGATAGAGAGGTGGCTGAGAGTTCCACATCTTGGTCTGCAGGCAGGAGGAGACTGGCCAGACTTGAGCTTCTTAGACCTCAAAGCCCACCCCCAGTGACACTTTCTCCAAAAGGGCCACGCCTACTCCAACAAAGCCACACCTCCTAATAGTGCCACTCCCTATTGGCCGAACCTATTCAAACCACCACAACATGTAATGTATACTCTTTACTCTATAAAGTTCTATGAATGGACAGGGCACTGTCAGAGGACACTAAGAAGACCTAATCCCATTCCAACCATTCATTACGGTATCTTGCCAAGTTATTTGAGTAAAGCTGGACATTCATTTCTAGGTTGCCTTGCAGAAGTATTGAAGTGTCATCTGCCACTTTAGGCCTTCTGCAGAAAATTCCTTGCAGAGCTGAGATTCCTAAGTCATCCTCTCAAAAGCCTTCCAGAGTGTGCTCAACGTCCTTTCTCCTGGCCTACACTCGCTCCAGTAGTTTATACTGTGAATTCCAGCATGCTTTCTGGTTTGTGCAGAGACTACTTGATTCTGGAGAGGAACATTCCTGCCGTTCTCATAAAAGCAGTCTCAATTTTCCAAACTCAAGATGTAGTGGTACTTTTAGCTCCTGGCTTAAAAAAAAAAAAAAAAAAGCCACGAAAAAACAAACAAACAAAACAAAACAAAACAAAAAACCCTACCAGATATAGCACTAATGGATCAATTGCCATGGCCCTCTTTCCTGGATTAGATGTATTTTCTAAGATTGAGTCTTTTTCAGATTTGGGGCAAAGTATACAAGAAAAGAGCCTCATAACAGGTACGGTTGTGAATAACTATGAAGCCACTGCCAGGCCTCAATGACATACTCCTACTCTTTAATGGAGGGATATTTATGCCATGAAAATCCTATGCTAGAGCAATCTGAAGCCATTGTTCAAGAGACTTTCAAATGAACGAAATGAACCTAAAATCAGATCTTGTCCACTAGGGCAGTAACTGATTGTTGTGTCTCCTGTGCATGCATCCTGCTGGCTTCTTCTGTGTGTCATTACCTTCTTAGATACGTTGGACCCGAGCCAACACATTACATCTGAAAAGCAATTTCAGGGCTTAGTAGCTATTGAAAATTAGAAGCAACTACCCAGAGCTGGGTTCTTCAATCTCAGCCCACAGTGGGACTTTATGCAATCCACAAAGCCCATGGTGCAAGATGAATTTGAGCTTCTGCAATGAAAATTTGCAACACACTTGTCTAGAAGGAAAAGCATTCAAACCCTGGTGTATTGGAGACACAGCTAACTGTTTGCTGAGTATTCTGACTTCCATTGCGGCTCCTTGGCATTTGCCTCCCATGGCTCCTCTGATGTGCAAAGCCAGCAGTAAGAGCATAATATTGATCTCAATCTGTTTAGGCCCTTAGAGTTGGACCCTCTGTTCATTTGCTGGCTGCAATCACAATGCTTTAACATTTGAGTAAAAGCAGATGCTATAGCGCAAGTGACATGTTGATGTACATGGTTCCCCAAGGTCTGTAGCTGAGTGTTATAACTCGGCTTTTCATGCTTGAGTGAGATTATGCAATATGCTATATGTTCCTCTTCCTTGTAGTTAGTGTCTCGTATTCAATACCCAGTTCAGGAGGGAGTGAAACTTTCTACTGCCTTTCCTTGCTCTCTAAGAGAAGCATTGCATTTTAATTATGACTGTCAGCTCCATGCTTGGGTTCGGCTCTTGGCTTTACGACTCAATAATGAAATGACCTCATCAATAGAAGGGGGAAGATGAGTTCATTTGTTCTGCAGATACTGGCTGATTGCCTTATATGTTCCAGAAAGTTTGCTTTTCACAAAGATTGTAGACGCAATAATGATATTGTATGGTCATACACATATTTGCACAAGGAGGGTACTTCCTGATCACTTCATTCAGATTTATTCTAACTCCGGTAGTAAATCACGTTGGAGTCTTTGGAGAAAAAAAATCCAACTGTGTATGTGTATGTGTGTGTATGTTTCTTTGTGTGTGCATGAGTGTGTGTGTGAATATACGTACATGCATGCTACTGTACAACATAGAGATCAGAGGACAACCTTGGGTGTCCAGTTCTCACCTTGTACCTTGTTTGAAACAGGGTCTCTTGTTTGCTCCTGCTAACACCAGGCTACATGGCCAAGCAGAGATTAGGGATGCTTCTGTCTTTTATCCCACCTTGAGTTGGCATGCTGGGCTCACAGACATGCTCACAGATGTACTATAGTGTCAGGCATTACATGGGTGGGGGGGGAGCTCAACTCAGGTCCTTATGCTTGCTGGCAAGTGCTGTAGCTACTGTTTCATCTCTTAATAGCCTGAGCCAAATTGTTTATTTGCTCATTTCTTGGTTTTGAAGTTCTCTTTGATGTCATCCTTGGCCTGAGATTCTTTGCCATAGTCCTTAACCACTACAGAACTGCAAACAACCACTTTATTGGCTTTCCCCTCCTGATCAGTTTGCAGAGGCCTGCCTATTCCCTTAGGTTCCTTTTGTCATCATCCTTAATTAGGCTGATTTTATGCTTAACACAAAGGGCCTTTACCAACCTGATGTACATAGGCTCATTACTGTTGACGGTAAGGTTAGGCTTGGTGCTGTTGAAGGCCTTGGCAGTTTTGCTGTGTTTATGTGCTGGACCAGTGTAAGGGTCCAACAACCCCAGGGGTCTGATATCAAATATTCTACATATCTGATATTTATTTTATGATTTCTAACAGTATCAAAATTACAGTTATGAAGTAGCAATGAAAATAATTTTATGGTTGAGGTCACTCCAACACAAGGAACTGTCTTAAAGGGTCACAGCATTAGGGAGGTTGAGAACCACCACTCTCGACCATCCTGGCTGAGAGCAGGCTTCAGCACATTGCCTAAATCAGTATTAATGTCTATTTCACTTTCCCAAGCAATGCCTTCCTTGACCATGGTGGTGGGTTATGGATAAAGCCTAGTCTTGAACACAATGAAGATGCCATTTTCATGCCACGGTGCCAGAGAAAAAGCCATAACTAACAGATTGCTGTGCTTAGAATAAATAGACCTGATATATGTATTTATTTTCTATATAATAGATTATGGGTAAAATTATGTATATATATATATATATATATATATATATATATATATATATATATATATATATTTGAATTAAAGTGTAGCCTGTGAAATTATACTTGAGCATGTAGATAAAAGAATTGATAAGATTTAAAATGTTCTTGTGAAGGGCAGTTGATTTTTTTTTTAACTTATAAATAGTAGTTCTTATGAACAAAGCAGTCAAGAGATTTGAAGTCCACATAATCATGACAAAAAGTAATGACAGGCATTCTTTTAATCTTGAGAGGATAAAATTAAAAGTGATTCGTAGTGATGAAGAACATGGTTTAGGATTTGGGCTGAGGAGAGGACTCATGGGTTAAGAACACTTGCTGCTCTTGCAGAGGACCCGGGTTTGGTTCCTAGCACCTAATTCCAGTGGGTCACAGCTGCCTGTTAACTCCAGCTCCTAGGAGATTAAACCCCTCTTCTGCCATCTACCAGCTGTATAAATACAAACCTATACATAAATACAAACTACAAAAGAACAGAGACTCGGAGTAAATATTTTTATTTAAGCAATGCATTTAAAAACACAAGGAATCAAAATATACATGAAGGGATTATAAAAAGTAACTTGTTCATAAAATCAGCTGTTTCACAAATTGGAAAATTTAAAATGACTTGACAATTGACAAATTTGTGAATCTCTTTCAATCATACTGTGTCCAACAGCTTGTCTTCTCTGGGGTCCTTTCCAAAGCCTGGTCTCCATCAAATAGATCGAGTGATGTGAGGCTGGTCTTCGAACCCCTCAGATAGTATATTATTTCATTAAGTATATACAAAAATTTAAATACAGGGTATTTATTTAAATACAAGGGTATAAATAAATTTTAAAGTCAAAGTATTGAAGCTGGGGGAGGGGACAAGAGAGGAGTTAGAAGAGGGAAAACGATGTACCTATATTTTAATTAAAAATTTTTAATAAAAACACAAAACCACAAAAAAGAAATAGAAAAATCAAAATTATGGTCCTTCAGAGGAGTTATTAACAAATTATTCTAATATTAGTTATATTGTGACATCACTTTGTCACTGTTCCTCTTTATGATTATTTTTGGAATGAATTCTCTTGGCAAGCTAAGATGATTTAAGAAAATCAATGTATATTTTGTGACTATATGTATGTTAGAGTTCTCACTCAGCTATTTGAACAGTCCCTGATGACTATAAATTGCAAGTGGTGCGATTTCCTTCCTACAGGCACTCAGCCTCTTGTTTTCTAGGGAACTCTTAGAAAAAGAGCCAAGTTGTTTCAGACCCTCAGGGGAACTCAGGGCTGCCTCTCCTCCTCCTCCTCCTCGTCTTCCTCCTCCTCCTCCTCCTCCTCCTCCTCCTCTTCCTCCTCCTCCTCTTCCTCCTCCTCCTCTTCCTTCTCCTCCTCTTCTTCTTCTTCCTCTTCCTCCTCCTCCTCCTCTTCCTTCTCCTCCTCTTCTTCTTCTTCCTCTTCCTCCTCCTCTTCCTCTTCCTCCTCCTCTTTCTCTTCCTCCTCTTCCTCCTTTTTCTCCTCCTCTTCCTCTTTCTCCTCCTCTTCCTCTTTCTTCTCTTTCTCTTCCTCAGGGCTGCCTCTCCTCCTCCTCCTCTTCCTCCTCATTCCCTCCTCTTTTCTTCCGGTATTGATACAAAGACTAAACTAATTAGATTCCTCTCAATATGGTAAAGGCTATAGCCCACAGATTTCGATTACAAACCATGGTTAAGACTGTGGCCCCTTTGAACAATATTAATTCCCCCAGCCGCTTAGATAGCATTAGTCAAAATAAAAATCAAATTGTGACATTAAATTGTTAGCAAGCAGTGTATAGTTGGGGACATGGGAGGAGGTCAACATGATTGTTGAGTGGGTTAGCGTGTAGGTTCTTCTCACTGTAATTGTATTTAGATATACACTGTACAACATTGAGAATGACAAGGTCAAAAGCATCCTTTGTCGATACCATAACAGCCTGGGAAGACTTGGTTGTGTATTGATCTGGGCACTGAAATAGCCATTAAGTTATGAAGACTCTCTGGACTTTATTCTAATCCATGTTGCAGATGCTTACCCATTCCCAGAGGAATTTCAGCATTAACTGAAAAGTGGGTAGAAAGGTAGGCTTGCACTGTTCTCTGAAGTAATATATGAAAGACTGAAAAATGAGATTTATCTATCCTGCTGGGCAAGTACGGAGCTTTTGAAGCATCTTGAGAATCTCCACAGAGTTTTGTATTAGCAGAAAGAATGTGGAAAGCTGCAGTGTAGATTAACATCACGATGTTCTTGAATGGATTTTCCCAGTGACTGCATGCTGGAAAGTGTACAAGTAGTTGTCTGTCCGGGAATCATGGCAGCTACCTTCTGTGAAGTACCAAGCAAAGACTGTACAAATTAGACATAAACATGTATTCCACTATTTTCACACTCTGTCAAATAAATAAGACAACTCTAAGCAACTGACATCTGAAAAAGGAAAAGAAGGGAAGGGGTTTGTCCTCTATAGAGGAAACAATGAAGACATCTGACAAAGTTATTCATTCACAGTGAAAATGCAAGCAGTATTTAACGGATGCTAATCTCTTGATTTCGGCGATACTTGAATTTTCAAATTGTACCATAAAATGCAGGGAGCGTTTCAAGAGAGTTGGTACAAAATATTCTTGAATGAACTGGGACATGATCAAAGTATAGGAAGTTTTCCCTTTTGGATCAGTATCTAGAAGATCAGCTCAGGCACGAGGAAGGATTCACAAAGGAAATTATGACTCTATTATTTTTGGCAATGGAGTTTGAACACTTTTCCTTTTTTTAGTGCCAACTCTTAGCCCTTTGCCTGTAGTTCTAGGAGCTTCACAAAATGATCCAAACTAACCTCTCCCATTCTCTCTACCCGCATGTCCCGATACTCTGCTTTCTACTCTGTAGTCAAAGGAGTCATTGTCTATTGCACACCACAACCTTTACTTCTACGTGCTGGGTTATACCATTGCTCACATACCCAACCTGACATTCTACATCTGGCCTGCATGCTTGTCCACTACATCTCCGTTCTTTCTAGTACGTTTTACTTTTTTAATAGTTATTAATCTTCACACCCCAGTTTCAGTCTTTTTCTGGTTGGTATGCCTAGGCTGCTTATTAATTCCACCAATAATAATCACATAAGGAAACATCATAAAGTTTATTAAACAGATATTCAGATTACAAATTAGAAAGTTTAGTATAAAAAGATGTAGAGAAAAATATTTTTTCCATTACTCTCTCGCTGGATTAGTCATTTCTTGCCTTGTGACAAATGACCCCACAATGTAGCAATTTATAACATACATATTTATTATTGCACTGTGTCGTTGCAGTCCTGGGACAGATCTGCTAAGTCCTTGGAGTTATAGCCCCTCACAAGGCTGGGCTAAGAGTATCTTTGAGGACGGACGCCTCATCTAAAGGCATGACTGGGGGAAGGCTGAAATACTGAAGGCTCTTTATTGACTAGGTACTCACCACTTTCTTAGCATGTGAATTTCTGGATTTCTCCAACATGACAGCCTATTTCATCAAAGCATAAGAACTGACAAAGTAATAGAGAGTCTGCTAGTAAGACAGATGTTACAATCTTGGTAGCCTAAAGAAGAAAATGACAGCTACATACTTGTATTAGTCAGGGTTCTCAGAGGAACAGAGCTGCTAAGTTTTCTACTTTTCTCCCTACCACTCATCCAACTGTCTCAGTTAGGATTTCTATTATTGGAACAAAACATCATGACCGAAAAGCAAGTTGGGAAGAAAAGGATTTATTCAGCTTATACATCCATGTTGCTGCTCATCATCAAAGGAAGTCAGGACAGAAACTCAAGCAAGGCAGGAACCTGGAGCCAGGAGCTGATGGTCACAGAGGCCTTGGAGGGGTGCTGCTTACTGCCTTGCTTTCCGTGGCTTGTTCAGCCTGCTTTCTTATAGAACCCAGGACCACCAGCCCAGGAACGGCCCCACTCACAATAGACTGGGCTCTCCCCCACTGATCAATAATTGAGAAAATGCCTTACAGCCATATCTTATGGAGGCATTTCCTCAACTGAGGCTCCTTTCTCTCTGACGACTCTAGCTTGTGTCAAGTTGATACAAATCAACCAGTACACCTATACACACACTCTATTGAAAAAGTTGCTGTAGGTAAAATATAGTGAAAATCTGAAATGGAACCAGTAGGATTTATTGATGGACTGGGTGTGGCTTATAAGAAGGAAGAAGTAGTGGAAGATTGTCTATGTGACTAGAAGGAGGAGGAGGTTAACACTGTAGAGATGCAAAGGACCTGAGCCTGCTTAGCAGGTTGCCGGGTGAGGGAGGGAATCTCTGGTTTAGTTTTGAACAAGCTAAGCAGAGATGTCAGGTGAAGGCTAGCTTTCTGGAGGCTGAACTCTGAAAGCCCAGATTTGGACACATTCAGCTCAATTCCCATTGAAAGTGATCCAGTGCACCTGGAATAGTGGGTTCCTTTCAGGCCAGTTCTCAGGTAGATGTTCTCCAGAATAACAGGGCTCACTGGCCACCTGTTGGCTAGGAGACTGTTGTTCAGGGAGGGTTGGATCAAAGTCTGGCTTCTGTTCCTCCTGGGTAAAGAAGGAACCTGATGTAAAACACCTAGTAGAGAAGACCCATTAAAGGGAATCAGGTGCTTTCTTACGAATTTCAGGCAGGAAGCCCCTATTCACTTGCAGGTAGGTCTGAGCGTTTGGCATTATGGCACAATGTCATCATCAACGAAGTTCATGCTCAAGAACTGTGCAATGAAGATACAAACCAACCAACCAAATCTCAGTGCTTTAAATAAGCTTACAATTTTGTGTTGGGCCCCATTCATAGCTACCTGGGGCCAGAGGAACACAGGCAGGACATAAGCTGCTGTAGCATGGCTGATTGGAGATGAATTCCCAGGAATAGTTTTCTTGAGAGAGCCCTTCCTCCCAGCTGGGCTCTACATTCAGTTTTCACTGATACAACTTCTCGGAGAAGCAAATGTCGGAGACAAAAGAGAGCTTAAGAAATGGCCATAAAATAATAATAATAATAATAATAATAATAATAATAATAATAATAATTAGAACAGGTAAAGAGAAAACAGTGTAAGAAGCTAGGTTGAATGGTGACTATGCCTGCAAAAGAAAGAGGAAAGAACGGAAGGGCTGGGGGGAAGGACAGGAAAATACATCAATCACAAACTAAGACCATTGTGATAACATATAATTTAAAACTAAAGGTCAAAGAGAATGAAAGAACCACCCCAACAGGCTAATGTGATTAAGGGGAAAAAAGTAAACAGTGATTTCAAAGCACAGGAGGTTAGCTAATCGACACCAGCTGAACGGAATTAGCCACACTTGGTCCAAAGACCAGTGGGAAGTATCCTTGAGCTGCTGCCAGGAGCCGGTGCCCCTGCGGTGGCCGGCCTGAGTTCTACTGGCAACAGTCCCCTATGCTGAGCAGGAGCCCTGACTTCTCACCCTGCACCTCATCTTTCTCATTCCTGACTTCTTTTCTCTAGGGTTCTGTTGCAGATAGTCTCTGTTCTTCCAAGTGTAGGAATGTCAGCCTGTGTTCTAACTTCTGGCTGTAAGGGACAGATCTCTGAGTCAAAACAGTTGATAGACATTTTTTTTTGTGTGTGTGCTCTTTGGGCATTTTAGATGTTTCTCAAATATCCTCTTAAAAGTTTGTTAAGTTAAATAATATAATATGATATAATATAATCAATATATGTTAGGCCTGAACCCCTGCTTGCCCCTACACAAGCTGGGAAACCCCATCTGCCCTCCTTCTCTCCACCCCGTCCACATAGAGAAAACTCTGGGCTAACTCATCATTCCTCATCACCTGGTTTCCGGCAACCCACAACCCACCCAAGAGTGCCCGTCCAAGGGCTCAGCTTTTGACCCTGTAAGGACACAAGCCCAGCTCCCAGCTAAGCTTATCACTCCTTGCCTAAGCTCTACAAAACTCCCTGTAGCCTGTGTGCCCGACTTCATTGACCTCCACCCACGAGATCAGTGAAGACTCCCAAGAGCTGCCTCCTAATCAACCTGCCTTTATACTCTCTATTTGACTTGAATTGGCTTATTGTGTTGGCGGAGAAACCTCTTAATAATAATATATAATTTTTATCAAAATGTGGCTGTATGTGTAAATAATGAAAAATGGATAATTGAACATCGTCCCAGAGGCAAAAGGCCATATATTATATATGATTTCATTTGTATTAAATATCCCGAAGGGATAAATCTTTAGACACAGAGAATTCATCCACAGTTGCCAGAAACTGGGCAGATGGAAGAATTTCGATGTAACTGTTCAATGGAGTCAAGATTTTATTTTGAAAGCATGAAATGTTTTGAATCTAGACAGAGGTGATGATGTTGATATTACGAACATACTAAACTATATGAGTTGTTGCTTGTATAATGGCTTATTTGGAATTTCACTTTAAGTATTCTTAACAACAAAAGAGTTCTGAACTGAAGCGATCGATATGCTTCCTTGCTATGTAAGTGGTAAGCATTGAGATCATTGCTCAGGATACCGAGTCAGTTCTGGGCACCAGCGCAGGGACCTCTGGGTCATTGTGTTCTTACAATGGTTCCTTCATCACCCACACTGTAGGCGACCTCCAACTCCCAGGAGAGGAGCATGGCACAGCGAGGCTTACTTTGCTCCATTGTCACAAGATAGTCTGTGAAGAACAAGGAAGGATTTGAAGAGACTGAGACCGTCCTCCAGCATTCTGGGTAAAGGTTTGCTTCATGGCCTCATGCGTATTCAATGGGCTTTATACTGTGTTGTAGAGCTCTGTAACCTGGCTGAGGAAGCATAACTTGTGGGTTCACACAGGAAAGGAAAAGTTCACTTTTTGACACCACTATAAATCACCCGAGTTACAGTACAGGAAACAGGTTTATCTCCAAGGAGTATCAAACCCTGTCCTTCAATGCTTGCAGACAGCAAAATTCCTATGAGCCCTTCTAGAAAATTCTATGTGGATGAAGGGTTAGATCTTTCCCATCAAAGGCTACGAAAGTAATACAGACAATTTCTGAATGACATCCTGTGGGCAAAACACAGACCTTCCTCCTGGGACAACTCCACCCCAGATGCTTTTCACTCAGTGACTATCCCTGATTTGGGAACCAAAGCTCTCCTGATGTCATTTCCTTCTTAGTGTCCTTAAAAAAGTCTTATTTACAAAGTTCCGGCCGTTTCTAATTCCCCCTTAAGCTCCTATTTATCAGATAAAATAATCTAGATGACTCATAAGCTTTCAGAATGAGAGAGCATCTAATTTCCTCCTTTGTAAGGAAGAACCCAGAAGGTGGAGTTCAGAGAGGTTGACCGGCTCTTGCTTGGGGCAGAAGAAAAGCAGTGACCAAAATACTCACTACCTTATCCCACAATGCCCTGCTCTGCCAGCAGGCCCAGCGTTTTGGATCTCTTGGGATTAAATATTTTCACTGTTTTAGTTGAGAAGAAAGGAAGATTTGGGGGGAAGCCTTGGTATTTTCTTTATGGTTTAATAGAGCAGTATTTTGTGTCAGCACAATTCAACAATACAGTCAACGGGAGATTCGACCATGGGGCCTTGAGATCCTTTCAGGGCTTCACCTGCCGTGCTCCTCCCCTGGTTCCTCCTTAAGCTGCTCCACCTAAGAGCTTGTCTGGCCTCTGCTTGAAAACATGGATGTAAAACCAAGCTTTTCCTCCCTACCACGTAATTCCCAGAAATAAGGACTCTTGAGACTAATCATGTATCAATACATTCATATTCTCTAAGCTTTGGCTTGTTTTCTAACTAGCTCATAAGCTATTATCACGTATTTTCCTAACTTGATTTCAGCTACATGGCTGATTTCTTTTCCTTGCCTTCTTCCATCTGTCTCTTCAGTGTTCTGGGCGAATCTCCCCCTTATTCTAACCTGATCAGCTACGTGGCCAGTTTCCTCTCCTTGTCTTCTCAGCGTTCAGAGGGAATCTCCTGTGTTCTGATTATCTCCCAGAATTCTCTCTCCCCCTGCCAGGTGTCCCACCTCCTGTTTCTTGCCTCAGCTCATTGGCCATAAGCTTTTTTCTTGACAGGTGATACTAAGAGATTTTCTCTACACCTGGAGGGAAAGGAAACTTGCTATGTCATCTAGTATAGCACGTGCTCTCTTTTCTCCCGTTCTCTCTCTTTCTTCCCCCATCTCTCTCTCTCCTTCTCTCTCACCCTTTCTCTTGCATCCACTCCTCCTCTTTCTCTTCCTCCCTCTCTCCTTGCATTTCCTCCTCCCACTCAGAGCAGAGAATACATACGCATATATTTCAGTTTACTTCTTTCACAATTGACATTGCACCATCGACTTTTAAACATTTAAATACTTAAGCCGTCTCATGTACGTGCCGGCAGCATGCGTGTGGATATCAGAAGACAACCTTGAGGGGCTGGCTCTCTTCTTCCACTTTTACATGGGTTCTAGGTGTCAATATCAGGCTTCCTCAATCGGGCCTGAACAGCACGAGCCATCCTGCTGGCCCTGCACATAAAATTTAATATTGATATAAACCCTATCGTGACCATTTCAAATGGCTCCATATAATTTCCTTAATCAAACATCAGAAAAACCATCTCTTAAGATGTTTTTACTTTTAATAAGCAGAATTCAGTTTAAGTTTGATTTTGGACAATTTGGCTTTTAGGCTATAAAGAGTTGGCTTGGTTGGTTCCTAGAACAATACCAAATATGTTTAATCCCTCCTTTATAAAGAAGCTCTTGGTAATTTTTAAAAAGCTATCATATTCCTCTTAAAATGTGTCTTCTCCAAGGCAAACACCCTCAGTTCTGTCGGTTGTTCCTCACAAGCTGTAGTTTTCCGCCCCTTCACCAGACTGTGTGTGCTCTTCTGGATGGGCCCCAAAATTGTCAATATTCTTTGTGAAGTATGGAGCCAGAATTAATTACTGTAATAACAATAGCTATAATAATCACCACTGTTTATTCACCGTGCACAATGTTCCAGGAACTGACAGAAGGCTAAGCTCACTTAATCCTCCCAAAACTCTCTACTGTATGGGTTATTATTCTTATATTTTTAGATGAGGAAACCAGTTCAGTGTGTTAGCCTGGTTCGTGTCAGGTCACACAGATAGGAAATGACCATGTTGAGATTAAAACATACTCCATATTGTGAAAAAACCAACAAATTCAACTTATCCAACTTCAGCTTCTCTTCCTTCTTCTAATTCTGCTTCTTTTTTTGCATTTTTATTTATTTTTGTGTTGGGTGTGAGGATTTTTGCTTGCATGCGTATCTGTGTACCAGGTGTGTGCCTGTTGACCATGGAGACCAGAAGAGGATATCAGAACCTCTAGAACTAGGCTTACAGATGGGTGTGAGCTGTCACATGGGTTCTGGAAAGGGATCCTGGGTCATCTGATAGAGTAACCAGTGATCTTAACCACTGAGCTGTCTCTTTAGCTCCCCCCTTCTGTCTTGGTGTGTGTGTGCTTGTGATATGTGATTCATACATAGGGGTGTGTGTGTGTGTGTGTGTGTGTGTGTGTGTGTGTGTGTGTGTGGTGCAAGCTAGTGAGTGGGTGTGCACATGTGGAGGCCAAAGGAGAACATTTGGTGTCTTCCCCTATGAATTTCTACCTTATTGACTAGAAATGAACCAGACAGAAGCTTAGCGTTTCTGCTAGGCTGGCTGTCCCATGAGCTTTTGGCATCTACTTGTCTCTACCCCAAACTGTAATTACAGGCATGAACAGCCAAGCCCAGCTTGCAGAGTGAGCATTCTTACCAGTGATCTATCTCCCTAGTCCACGTTAGGAACACATTAAATGTTGCTCCAGAGTTTTCTGGTCATGCAAAATTTATGGTCAAGATGCCAAATTTTTAGGCTAACACCTTAAGATTTCTTGTTTTTTGGTGATTTCCAGTTTATGGAAAAATATAATAGAGCTCAATTCTTCTAAGACATGTCTCAAATTTCTAATCTACCCATTTGTAAATATCTATCGAATCTTTCTTGTCAGATATTACTGTAGGAGTTGATAATACTAAGGTAAGTAAGGTAGACCAATTTCTTCTTGTCCTGGGCTGACATTTCATTGAGGCAGATTCTAGAAACGAAGTTACTTCAGATGGTTACGAGGGCATAAAAATAAATATAAAAAGCCATATGTTGCAGGATGACTGCGCTGCTATGGAGAAGAGACAAGGTAAGCATAGGTGGGAGGACAGGCTTCTTGCAGTGCGGTGCCATTGGGTCCCAGACAGGGACGATGAGAAGACACTAGCTATATGAAGAGTGGAAGAAAGAAAAGGTAGGGTCAGAAATGGCAAGGGGCCAGAAGAGGCTTCGTAAGTTCAGGAAACAAAGAAGCCTGTGTGGTTCAGAGCAGATGGAGATGGGATAGTGTGGGAGAGGACTGAAAACCACAGGCAGAGATGGATGATGTAAGGCCCTGGGGTCCATGGCAAAGATGGACGCTTTTAATGCAGGGACAGAGCTTAGTCTAATGAATCTTTTAAAAGACTGTGACATCATCTCTGAGGGGTAAGAAGGACAGCGGAGGTGAGTCAGGAGGCTATCCTAAGAGTCCTGTGAGAATGACAGGTCAGGTGGTGGCTGGCTCAGCTTTGGTCAGCGGAAAGAAATGGATGGACATGAAAAAACCAACAACAGCAAAAGAAAGGTGGATAAAGAATTCCTGCAAATTGAATGGAATGGAGTAAAATAGAATCGAATTCAAGGCTTTGGGTTGGTGAGCATATGGAACCTACTGTTTATACATAAGGATGTGTGTGTGTGTGTGTGTGTGTGTGTGTGTGTGTGTGTGTGTGTGTGTGTGTGTGTATGTGTGTGTGTGTATGTACGTGTGTGTGGTACACATAAGGGTGTTTGCGTGTGTATGTGTGTGTGTATGTGTGTATGTGTGTGTATGTGTGTGTGTGTGTGTATGTGCGTGTGTGTATGTGTGTGTGTGTGTATGTGCGTGTGTGTATGTGTGTGTGTGTGTATGTGCGTGTGTGTATGTGTGTGTATGAATGTACATGTGTGTGGTACACATAAGGGTGTTTGTGTGTGTATGTATATATGTGTGTATGTATGTGTGTGTGTATGTGTGTGTATGTGTGTGTGTGTGTATGTGTGTGTGTGTGTATGTGTGTGTGTATGTGTGTGTATGTATGTGTGTGTGTATGTGTGTGTGTGTATGTGCGTGTGCATGTGTGTGAATGTACATGTGTGTGGTACACATAAGGGTGTTTGTGTGTGTATGTGTGTGTGTATGTGTGTGTGTGTATGTATGTGTGTGTGTGTGTGTATGTGTGTGTGTATGTATGTATGCATGTGTAGTACACATAAGGGTGTGTGTGTATGTGTGTATGTATGTGTGTGTGTATATGTGTATATGTATGTGTGGTATACATAAGGGTATGTGTGTGTATGTGTGTATATGTGTGTATGTATGTATGTGTGTATGTGTGTGTGGCACACATAAGGGTATGTGTGTATATGTGTGTATGTATGTGTGTATGTGTGAGTGGTACACATAATGGCATGTGTGTGTATGTATGTGTTTGTGTACGTGTGTATGCATTTGTGGTACACATACAGGGGTGTGTGTATGTGTGTGTATGTGTGTGGTACACATAAGGATATGTGTATATGTGTATGTATGTGTGTATGTGTGTGTGGTATACATAAGGGTATGTATACGTGTGTATATGTGTGTATGTATGTGTGTGTATATGTGTGTATGTGTGTTACACACAAGAGTGTGTATGTGCATGCATGTGGGTGTGTATGTGTGGGTGTGTACATATTTATATACAAATAAACAGATACATCATTGACTTCTGTTAACTACTGCTTACAAAGAGTCTGTGGTGTATGTAGTATTTTCCTCAGGACGTTTCAAAAATGACTCTAGGACTGAGCTAGGCTAAAGATTTTGCATTGAGTTATTTACATAGTAAATAGAGAAGCTGTGGTCTGAACCCAGGAGTGCCTGGTGTGAAATAGTTCACTGTTTTTCCTGTGTCACCCCTGGGGCTCTGATAAAAGCTATAGTCGCTGCAAGCTTCAGTGCAATGAAAGAAGCCACCCTGTTTGATGCAGGCTACATTCTACGACAGCCATCCAGTATGGCCTGACCTACTCTGGGCGCCTTGATGGACTCAGCCCCAGCTTTGGAACCATGTGCTTAAGGGATGTAGGCACACTTGGTAAAGTCAAAAGTAAGTGACCTGATTAAGTAAGTGGAAGGAGCAAATAACTTCTGGGCAATGATGAAAAGATTACAGCTCACCTCAGTGTTGACTAAAGAGGACAGAAGCCTGTAAATAGTCCGGGAGTGGAAAAACAAAACAGAACAAAACAAAACAAAAAACAGAAAAGTCCGCTGTGGCTGAAAGTAGGAAGAAATCTCATGAAGGAACAAGCAAAGAATAGAATTTAATTCACAAATCTGTTCTTTCCTCTCTGCTGCCCTCAGGTCACATGACCATGATCTAGGTTTTTAATCTCAGAGAAGGGAGCTCCAATTAAATGCAAACTAAAAATCCCTGGAAAACATTCCTTTGTTTCTCCAGTCCTCCATGTGATAATCACTTTGAGGCCTTTGCCTTTGCCTAAGACAAGAAAGAGGACAATCAGGGAGATAAGCACAGGAGTGTACAATTTAAATACGAATTTACACTGAAATCATTGTTTCTGTGGAACAATTATGGTAGGGACAATTCCTCACAGTCATTGTCCAGCTGGGAGCAGAATTACTTACACAGTGAAATGCACTGGGTATTGTGGCATTCTGGAGACTGGGGAGAGGGGAGGGCTGGTGCCGACCTGCCCTGATGTCTGAATGCAGCTCCACTCTAAAGAACAGGGAGGCTTAAGTTTCAAACACCAGCCAGTGATTTCCTTGCATTTGGCCCAATGTCTGCACATTTGTTAGTGAAATCAGAGAACATGGCTGCTAAATAGCACAGAGACAACTGTCCGATGCAATGGGGGTGTTACCTTCCCACAAACACTATGGAGATTCTATCAGGATGCTAAGGCAGAGAACCTTGGTGTGTCAGCCACATCCGGGTTGTATACAAAACTCAGGCCGCTGAGGGAAAGGCTTCCTGAAAAGCACACCTCTCCTTTTCAGACACCTCTCAGGTGTCACATTCATTTCCCTGATGGTTTTGGCTTTGTGCTCTTGCTTTCTCTTAAGCACTTGGAACACCGTCCTGTGTTCTGAAAGTTAAAGAAGAAAAAAAAAAACAAAATTCAAGAGAATGTGTTTTCTTAACTTAGGCTTTGCTGAGTTCCCACAGGGCAGCCCTCCCTGATTTCAGTCTTACATATAAAAATGCACACCTGCAAAAATGGGACTTGGGCCATCAAGGAAGGACATAGCATTTTGCCTGAATGCGGGGGGGGGGGGGGGTGTAGCCAGAGAGTGTTATCTGTCTCACAGCTTTGAGCAGCCTGGTGGGCAAGGAGAATGCTCAGGTCCTGTGTGCTTTTTTGAACTGAGGACGAGTCACACATGCATGGAGAGGATGGAGCAGTATTCTTTGTTTGGTTCTTTGTGATTTGAGGAGTGGTAAATTTGTCTTAATGGACAGCCTGATTGTTTCCCCTGGAGAGGAAATGTATTAGCATTTACTCCTAAGCTAGAATAGGATCATTTTAAATCCATGATCCTTCATCTATAAATCCACAGCCAGAGTGTTTAAATATAGAAATTTTCTATGGGTAAAATAATTGTGGTCCATCTCATCATCTGGAAGTATAACTTGTTTTGGGAGTATTTGAACTGGAGGAATTAACTTTGAAAATGATCAACATGACTTAGTAAACGTTGTGCTTTGTGCCAGCCACTGAGCTGTGTGGTTTTTGTTTTTTGTTTTTTGTTTTTTTTGTTTTTCAAGACAGGGTTTCTCTGTATAGCCCTGGCTGTCCTGGAACTCACTCTGTAGACCAGGCTGGCCTCGAACTCAGAAATCTGCCTGCCTCTGCCTCCCAAGTGCTGGGATTAAAGGCGTGCGCCACCACTGCCACTGAGCTGTGTGTTTTTGAAGGCGATTCCTCGTCTACTTAACATCTCCTAAATGCTGGCTACCAACTGCCTGTCTTTGCAACACAGCAGAGCAAGGACCGGAGGAATCGAAGAACCGGTCACAAGTTGTAGTGCCAGGGAAATGTTAGTGATCCCCCAAAACCAGACAGGAGCCAATCTGATGCAACTCACATCCGGGCCTTTATTCTATTCGAACTAGTTCGGCCCCTCCCCCAAGCACTGCCATCACTCAGGACGGTTTTGGTGGTGGGGAAGCCACGAATGTTTATCAGAGCAAGGCTTTATAGTAAGCAGCAAGCAGGGAGTACGTGTGCAAGCATCTAATTGGCTTTAACATAATTGGCTGGTGCTAGAAGTCATATCATTAGCTTAATTTCTGCTCCCCTCTGTATTGGTGGTCATTAGGCAGGGGGTGGGCTTGTAAACTGGGGTTGTGCAGGTTTGTTGGGGGAATAACCTGGAGACCCTGGTCTTGTTGAGGGTGTAACCTGGAAACGCTGGTCTTATTGGGGATTAGCCTAGAGACTGGAGCTAGGCTCAGATTTTGTTGGGGGGCAATTTGGAAGCCAATGTTAGGTACCAGCCTGTTAGTTTACCTGAGTTTAAACTTAGGTCAGGTTCTCTAAAATGGAGTCTGAACTTAAAAGATTTGACATCCCAAAGTCATTGAGCTGATCAATGAGTGACTTTGATTTGTACTCATTTCTGAGTAGCTGTGGAGTCTGAGCCCCTCCATTATGACAACTTGACTCTCTGAAAGTTTGTTTTGTGACAAGTAAAGTAAAAAGGCAAACAGTATCCCCCCCCCCCATATTTATAAGGAAGCTATTTCATAGTTCTGAAAAGGGGTCCAGGCTTCCCTGTACATGCAGAGGAGGAGAAACATTTGGGTGCTGGACCATCTTGCATGGTGTGGGGTGGTAGTTACGTCCTTTCCAGCTGTGGTCTCCAGCCATGAGAATCCTCAGCCACCCAAGAGGATTTGTATTCTTGCTCAACTGCTGTTTTTGAGACAAGGAAAGGTAACATATTCGTCACATTCAGATGTAGGCTTTCCCAAGAATCCCCAGGCTGCTTAGGGGAAAGGAAAACAGAAGATTATATTTAATGGATAAGAAAGGGAGACTTGTCAGGAGGAAGGTGTTTGCCAGGAGAGGCAGTGGGAGCTGAAATTATTGCTGCACTGACTTGCTGACATGCGAGGGCCAAAGACTGAGTCATGCAGCTGAGTTATGAAGGGCAGGTTCTCACTTCGTCCTTTCATTTCCTCTTGAAAACAGGAGGAACCACACTTGCGCCAAACTCAGTGTTGCGATCCAGGGTTTCCCTGGGAAGGACTGCCCTTGGCGTTCTTGGTGGTCTGTTTGCTGTTTCATGTTCACAAGAGAGGCCACAGGGAGCCAGGGCATGCAGGGCCCAGCAGAAGGAAATAGTTATAACATACTCTGGAGCAGGTACCCAGACCCTCAGCCTCTTCTCTCTCTTTTAATACCTGTTTTTGGAACTGTCACAGAGCTGCTTCTGCAGCCTGAGGATTTTGATTGATTCATGGGATATGCCAATTAGCCCAGGCTGGCCCTGAATATGGGATCCTCTTGCCTCAACTTCCTGAGTGCTAGACACAGGAGCTGACTATATCTTGACATTTTTATTAACTGATTATAAAATACATTGAAAAAGAAATCAAGACGAATTTCTCAAATGAAGTTGTTGACAGTCCTGAATTCTGCACTGTTCCGATTTGTTCCTTCTCCCTTAATTAATTCCTATCTCTCTGCCCCCTGTGTCTCCGAGGGCAGGTTGGAGAGTATGTCCCCTTAGCTGTTGTTCTGTTTTTCACAAGTTTTCATATGAAATTGAGGAGTGACTACCAAGACACTCAGCAAGATGATGCAAAGCTAGAGCCACTGTTCAGCCCGGAAGAAAGAATTCCTTTCCATAACTGTCATGCAGAGGAAAGAGCAAGGCCACGTTCAGGTCACCCTTCCCAGTCTGCTGTGGCTGGCCGGCCATTCCTTCCTCTCAGAGGGCCAGGCTTCTTCTCTTTGCTGTCTGCCGTGACTCCATGTCTATAAAGGGTCCATCTGCAAGGATGCAGTCTTTGCCAGGTCTTCCAGCCTTCCCCTTACTCCTCCTGCAAATTTTCTGGATTCTGTTTCGAGTGAGCAGACTATTTCCAATGGGCACATACTTCTCCACTTTGAGGATGGCAGCGGTCACAGTGCGCTGTAGTAAATCACGATTCAAACTGACTTCTGCCATAAGGATTTATAAACTCACTGGAAGTTCAGAGGCTTGCAAGATAGATTTGCTCCAGGGGCTTTGTATAACTACCTCAAAGATTTGCCTTGTTCCCTTTTCTTAGCATGCTAAGGCTGTTATGCCCTTGTCCCTGCAGAACTGACAAGTCTCAGGTCTACAAACTTCTGCTTCCCAAACAATCAGATGTCATTTACTCCAAAGCCCCAGCAAACCCTCCTCCTGCCTGTCGACCCAGACACACTGGACCAGACAGTAGGAACACTGATTCTGAGAACCTCTAACAGTACACCCTATTGCTGAGCCAGGGAGAAAGCAAGCATCTTTCTGGCTTTTGTCTTCCCTCCATGACAAAAATGGAGGTAAGAAAGCAGCCTGCCTGTTAGAGATGCAACCTCAAGATACATTTTGTCAGTCAAGTGCAGCCCTGTGCCTGACATTCACAACAGGTTCCAAATCCCGACAGCTCCAGGTTTAACTGTAGCCCTGTCTAAATGAATGAGGCTAGCTATATTAAGCTCAGATCTACTTGAAAGTAGCTTGATTGCTATGCATTGGTTCCTGTGATACCTACCCCTTACCTATACACACCGTGGTTTCATGGCTTTCTCCAAAATACGACTCTGATAACTTCATGCCCCACCTCTTAGACCTTCTGGAGGTCCTAGAACAGAATCCGAAATGCAAGAACATTCATACCTAAGCATTCAAGAGTTAAGATGTTTAACAACACACTGTTTTCTATCCGTGGTTAGAAACTGAGTTGATATGTGAGAGAATGTAGTCTAAATCACAGCGGATTCACAAGAATGTGCTAAAGGTGGCTCTGGCCAGATTACCAGGCCTGAACGGTGAGTTTTAAAGAATTTTATAAGTAGGCTGTTAAACATAGCCATTATTAAATATTGCATGAATTTACAATGAAACAAATTATACATTTCATAAAAGTATTCAATGCTTCAAAGTCTTCCTTTCCTAACTGTTTTCCTACATCTTACTGTGTGTGGTTGAGGCTGTAGAGGAAATGCCATGCAATGGCATACTGCTGTGAAACTCTTCCCAACTCTGCATTCAGGGACAGCATGCAGTGAGCTGGATATTGCCCAAACAAGGAGCACTGAAATTACAGGAAGCAGTAGAAACCAAAGGTCAGGCTTTCCGTCCATTAGAAATGATTGATAGTAGTATAGTCTATCATTGTACAGTATAATTAACTCTGTACCAGTTTGCAATAACAGAACTCCTGCAAAGAATCGGACTTGCAGTTGGGTGTGATGGCGCATGCCTTGAATCCCAGCACTCAGGAAGCAGAGGCAGGTAGATCTCTGAGCTTGAGGCCAGCCTGGTCTATAGAATGAGTTCCAGCACTCCCAGAGCTATACAGAGAAACCCTGTCTTGAAAAACAACAAAATAACAAAACAACAATCTGATTCTCAGGGCTGGAAAAATAGCTATGCAGTTAAAAATGCTTACTGGTGTTGGAAAGATGGCTCAATGGTTAATAGCACTGTCTATCTTTCCAGAAGTCCTGAGTTCAATTCCCAGCAACTACATGGTGGCTCACAACCAGCTGTAATAGCATCCGACACCCTCTTCTGACATGTCTGAAGACAGCCACAGTGTACAAAAAAAAAAAAAAAAAAAGCTTACTGCTCTTGCAGAGGACTTTGGATTATGGTCCCAGCATCCTGTAACTCCACAACGTCCAGGTCTAATTGTAGCCCTGTCTGGATGAATGAGGCTATCTCTTTTTATATTAAGCTCAGATCTACTTGAAAGTGGATGATTTCCATTGCTATGCATTGGTTTCTGGTGACCTCTGGCCTCTGCATACACATGGTGTACATAAACACACACAGGTATGTACACATACACACAATTAATTAAGTTCAAAAAATCTGATTCCTAATAAACTAATAAATTCTGACTGTGCAGTATCCTTATCTGCCTAATTAATATATTAATTGAAACAATTATTAATATGAACATCACATTAAATAGCCTATAGTCTTTAGGTGCTGACTCAGCAAACCTTTGAGCATGAAGTAATAATATTACACTGGAAAATTGGTATAGAAGCAGGAAAAGATGAAGGGTGGAAAGGCATGGTGTAATAGGACTTAACGCCTATGTAGGACAAATATGGCTTGGGACAAGCATGTCTCTTCCCCTGGTCTGCAGGTTCTGAAGGAGAAGGTAGCACTCTCTCACCCAGAAGTTTCTTCTCCTGAGCCCTCATTTGTTGTCACTCCTTTACCTTAGAGACATTAGTTTCGATTTAGCACAGAAGAGGAGTCATTTTGAAAGGCTGATAGTCATTTTTCTTTTACTCGTTTGTTAGTTAATTCATTGGAATTATTTGCTACTACCCTTCTCACTTCCAATATGTAGATCACAGGTGTAGAGTACATATCTAAATTGAAAATTAACTTGTACAAAGTTGAAAAAGAAATTGTAGGACTAGAGATGTAGCTTGCAGAAAGCCCTGCGTTTGACTCCCGAAAATGCACAAACCTGGCATGGTGGTCCATGCCTGTAATCTTAATACTCTAAAGGTTAGAAGATCAAATGTTCAAAGTCATCCTGACCAACATAGAGTTTAAGGCATGAAGCCAGGCTCCAAAGATAGTTACAAATACAAACGTGGAGTTGACCGGCCATAAAGAAATGAGAAGAGGAAGGCAGAAGTTAAAAATGTTTACTTTAGACTATTGCTTGGTAAATACTTTAGAAGCTTGGTGATACTGATAGGAAGAAAAGTAGACTTTTAGTTTATATTATATATTAGTTATTTTTCCAAGGTTATGATAAAATGTCATGACTAGGTATGCTCAGAAGAAAGAGTTTATCTTGGTTTACATTTCCAGAGGGTTAGAGTCCATGATGGTGGAGCAAAGACATGGCAGCGGGGACAGGAAAATGAGGGCTCATATCTTGAACCTCAAGCACAGAGAAGAGAGAGCGTACTTGGAATGGAGTGAGGCTTGACACCTCAAAGTCTACCCTAGTGTCATACTTCCTCCTCCGGCAAGGCCACACCTCCTAATCCTATCCAAACATCAACTCTAACTGGGGACCAAGTATTCATGCCTGAGATTGTTGGGAACATCTTATTCAAACCACCACACTCTGGATGTTCCGAATTGTTTTTGGACACCTGAGTTTTGTAAGCATATTGTCTTCTAATTTTATTAAGGAATGAGATAATCATAGCAACTCAGCATGCTTTTACTCCTAGCGAGCACATACATGTAAAGGCAACTTTGGATCTCATGTATTAAAAGTTTGCCATAGATCTTTGCTGGATGAGAAAAGCAATCACTGGTCCCTTACTTGATTTCAAATTGATAGTCTCTATGGAAGGAAAAATCCCAATTACATTTTAGGGCTTCATATAGATGCAGGGACACAAATGCCAACTGGATAATATAGATGTTATTAGTCTAATATTTATAGAATATGTATATAACATTACAGCTGAGGCCGACAAGCCATCCTGGGAGATTGGGAGAGACAGGCATACTGTGGGAAGACTAGTAAGATGAACTGATTTGTTTGGGATGCTAATAGAAAAGTAATGATCAAGGTGGAATACATGAGATTAGCACATGGTGACAGAAGGTGGAGATGGAAAGGAGAATTGCATGCTGTGGTATCTCAGAGGGAAAGTAATAATGTGATGCATGACGGACCTGGTGAGGAAGATGATCCAGTAAAGGAGACAGGGAGGTGGGGAGAAGCTGGAAGAAACTTAAGACAGGATCGCCACTGCTAAACCTAGGGCAAAGAGAATTCAAGGTTGATATGTTAAATGCTTCTGAGAGTAAACAATGTCGTTGGTAAACTGCTTAGCCTGGGCAGTCTCAAGGGTGCGAAACAGATGAGTTTTATATTGATGCAGGTTGAGGAAAGATATTTAGGAAAGGTGTAGAAGACAGAAGAACTCACAGTGCTTTTGAAAGCCTCCACTGTGAAGAAGAGGAAGATAATAGGGTGGTGGAAATGAACAGAGCTGAGGGAGGTTTTCAAAGCTCAGAACGATGAGCTCATAGGATGATCCAGGAAAGAGATGTGAATACCCAAAAATTAGAGGAAGTCAATGAGAATGTTCCTGCAATGACAGAGCAGATGTAAAGACTGCCCTTAAAGGGCCATGTTTCTAATCTTGGAGAGTAAGGAATGCAATGATGTGAACAGAGGCAGGTACATCATGACATAGTAAATACTGTGAGCCTCAGTGACCTCTCAGCTCCCAGCTCCTTCCATCATGGAGAACACATCTCTGGAGGTTTTCTACTTGATTATTATCTGCTGACCTGCTGCTCATGAAAACCAAAAGACCCTTTAAGGACACAGCTCTCTGGTGACCAACTAGACCCCACCCTTAGTGGGCCATCCTACTACCAGTTCCTGATGGATTAATCCATTGATGAAGTTGATGCCCTCATGACCCAACAGCTCTCAAGGTCCCACCTTGGAAGAGTCTGCACTGGGGAATCAGGCATTTGTGGCAGGGATAGGAGTGTCTTCTTATCCAAATGATAATGAAGTCTAGTCTAGAAGAAAAAAAGAGGCTTTGTTTAAAACATATTAGTTTGGTCAACAACAAACCTATAAAGAAGAATCCAGTGTCTCAACCCAATTTTTGGTTTATTTCCTCCTGTTCTCAACTGTGGCATCTATAGACGTTTAAATTCTACTTCTCCAATTTTGGTTTAAAGAATTCTAAGGAGGCATGCCTTTGAGAAACCCCAAGATGGCCTAACTTTGTCTCCATAGTGCTATTGGACCTTTCTGTTTTGCACAGGTGTGTACTTTTGTTGAGACTCCCTTGAGCTCACACTGTGGTGGGAAGTGCCAAGCTGGCTGAGGATATAGGGCATTTGAGAACTGTCTTTATTAAGGAAGCTTAGTTGGTCTCCCAGGCTGGCACCAACCACACAGGATGCTCTTACTACTACGCAATGAATATTCATGCAGGAAGATAGGATAAATGGGTCCACTCCTCACCCTGTAGCATTATGCTTTGTGGTGCTTACCTGCACAGATCTAGCAAAGGTGCAGGGCCAGCTAGCCATCCGCTCTGTTTCTGTAGTACTAATGAGAAAAGTCGAGGAGTCCTTTTCTCTCCCTGATTCTCTGCTTCTACAATAATCACGCAGGCAAAATCCTCCCTGATCCATCCCGAGCCTCCCTGTTCGCCCTCAGAGGGAATTCCATGTAGGAACATCTGCAGAATAGTGGGTAGCTAACTGTGCTGTGCTTTGCAGATCTGCAGTGCGTGCCTAAGAGAGAAAATTTAGCCTTTGCACCCTGGGAATCGACTGACCTAATTAGTGTATTCAGGTCTTTCATCGTGAGGAAAGAAAATTCATCCCCACTTACAACAGATGGAGCAAGTGAGAATACGGAGCTTGCAGTGAGGAAAGTAAATGAACAGCACTGGGTATACACTTCCATGGCCACTGTGGATTAATGAGAGGATAAAGCTGATTTTATTCAGTTCAAATTATGACTAAGGAACATTTTGTTAAAGAGTAAAATGTAACTTGTTTTCAACCCTGAGTAACTTTCCTACTACTTAGAAAGAGACAGAGGTCATCTCAGGCTTGCTCATCAGTATAGGCAGTGGCGTTCCTCCATCTTGCAGAATGCTTGCTCGAGCCACTGCTGACACATCGGTTAGACATTTGAAGCACCTCTCACAAACAGTCAGACCAATTTGTCTTCTTGGGGGGGCACACAGGAGGTAGCTGCTTCTTTCATTACATTTATGCCTTTATTCACTCGGCAGTGTTTCTGTATCATGTAATGCACTGCTGTGGGTGATGAGGTTTCAATACTGAATGAAGAAGAAAATAATCCCAACCGCATGGAGCTTTGAAAGAAGGGTGCACAAAGTAAAGTAAAATACATATATTCCAGAGTAAATAAATGGAAAGGGAGTAAGGAGAAGAGAGAGGGCAAGATTGCAGACTTGAATAAAGTGGTTGGGTAGATGTCTAAGTAATTTGATATTTGAACAAAGACTTGAAAGTTATCAGGAAGTAACCCCGTATATACCCCTAAGAGAATGAGTGTTCCAAGCTGAACAAAGAGCCAGGGCAAAGACCCAAGTCAGGAAAACACAGGGGAAACTATGAGAAGCTGCAAGAAAACGGGTGTGGTTGGGTGTGGTGTGCATGCTTGTGATCTCAGCACTCAGAAAGAGGAGGACACAGGCAGATTGGGAGTTCAAGGCCAGACTGAGCTCCATAGCAAGCCCCTGCCTCAAAAATGCAAGGGCCAGAGGAGTAGCTCAGTAGTAGAGAGCTTGCGTAGCATGAGTAAGACCCTGGGTTCCTTAACCAGCACCACAAATAAAGAGAATAAGAATAAAAATAAGAAGGATAAGAATAAGAGAAGGTAGGAAAAGGGGAGAGGAAGAAGAGGAAGCAGAGGAAGAGGAAGAGGAAGAAAAAGAGGAAAAGGAAGAAGATGATGGTGGTATAGACAGGGTGCAGTGAACACGGAAGAGTTCTTGTAGGTAGAGGGAGGAATGGTTGGGAATGGAGCTCCAGATTGAATAGACGATTCTAAGGAACCCCAGTGATGTTCAGGACCCTTCCATGTAGGTAGTAGAAGAGGGCTTATGAATTCTGTAGATTAAAAGTGAGATCTGGTCAGTCTGTAGCCATTAGTCTGCCCAATGTACACTAAGATGAGTCCTCAATGCTGTGCTAAACTGGATGTTGAGAAGAAGCCTGCCAGAGTGTCTGGAAGCAACAGCCCCATTCACAGTCAAGACTGCTCATCAAGAGTGACCTAGTTAACAGAGAATGCAAATGTCCCCCCGGGGAGAATTCTTACAATTGATGTAAGAATAGCAAAGAGAGTCATAACCATGGTATAAATATTATATCAAAAATTTGATATACACCTGAGGAAATCTGTTATATTAGAATTATGATCTTATAATTCACTTTAGTGTAACAGAATAATCAATTATCATTAATATTTCTATCACTCCTATCCACTCCCTCTGGGAGGAGCACAATCCCACATTCCAGGAACTATTCCTTGTTTAAAGAAACTGAGACTCTTGGTTTCTTGGCGTGTTCTCACAAGCTCTCAGAATTCTCACATGACTCCATTCCTGGACTGTGCTCCAACATTATATAGTACTAAATATTAAAGGAACTCAAGTTGATATTCATAAAGCTAATTTAAGTTATCTGAGCTATCTTAGTATTTTAGAAGATTTTTGTCACCAGATATTTTAACTTTGTAGTAAATGGAATATATTAAGATTATAAACAAGGTTTGTGATGTGCAAATGTGTCAGATTGCAGAATCTGTAAGGAAGAAACAACCAATGTATTCCAATCCCTTTCTCTCATGGTTCTGTCAGCTTGACTTTCACTTAGAATAAGAGCAAACAGGCTGTGGTGGCGCACACTTGTAACCCCAGCATGAGGAGGGGAAGGCAGGAGAATCAGAAGTTCAAGGTCATGCTTAGCTCCATAGCAAGTTTCAAGCCACACTGGGCTGTAGGAGACTCAGTCTCAAGAAGAAAAAATATGAAAGAAAGAATCAAAGAGGACAACAAAGGGAAGAAGGAAGACAGTATGAAACAAAAGGAAAGGAAAGGGAAACTGGAAGGAAAGAAGGAAGGAAATAGGGAGGGAGGGGAGAAGGGAGGGGAGGAAAGGGAAAGAGGTAAAGGGAAGGAGGGAGGGAAGGAGGGAGAGGAAGAGGGAGGAAGGAAGGCGCAAGGAAGAGGAGGAGGGAGGGGAGGAGGGAGAGGAAGGAGGGAGGGGAAGAGGGAGGAAGGAAGGAGCAAGGAAAGAAGGAAGGAGGGAGGGGAGGAGGGAGGGGAGGAGGGAGGAAGGAAGGAGCAAGGAAGGAAGGAGGGAGGGGAGGAGGGAGGGGAGGAGAAAAAGAGGGAAGAAAGGAGGGAGAGAAGGAGGAAGAGAATAAGAAAAAGAGGGAAGGAAAGAGGAAGAGAGGGAGAAAAGGAGGGAGGGAAAGAGGAAGGAAGGGAGGAAGGAAAGAGAAAAGGAAGGAGGGAGGAGGGGAGGCAGGAGGGAAGAAAGGATGAAGGAAGATACTGAACATCAAAGCTCAATGGAGAGCTGGGTTTCCACATCTGTGACTTCACTTCAATGGCCAGTGATCAAATGTCCTGAAGCAGAGTGGTGACACACAAGGAAGACCTCGCATCCTTTCCCCACATCCACTGTAAACTACCCTTATTCATGTCTGATGTCCAAAGCCATCTTCACCTCTGGGGAGTAGGTTCTAGAACTCCCTTTTCTCTGGAATCCTCTGTCTGCCTCGGTTTCCACTCGGCCTTCGGTGGCAGCATGCATTTTGACTGTAATTGCTGTGTAGTAAAGCATGCTCCAAGGGTCTGGGGATGCGACTTGGTGGGAGAGCGATTGCGAGGCGTGGAGAACAGCACTCCACCAGGATCCTGACAGCTCTGGGTGGCTCCTAGTGGACACGCCACGGGATCACATTCTCCTCCCTGCGCTTGGAGGGCTCTCTTCCTGGGTAATTGTGGCTCTGTCATACTGGAACTCGGCCCAGGCAGATTCATTCAGTCCTGAAATTATAAATTTTGCAATCTATTCTAGAGCAATTACTTTCCCATTATGCATCCTATTTTCTGAAATTTATCAATTTATGGCCCAAAACTGTACCTTGGGTGATTAAAAACAGCTTATGTGAGGTTAATGAGGCAGCAATTAAAGGATAGTATTCATTCTCCTGAATTAATAAGATAATCTCTTTGCTCCACTGGCCAGGGTGGAGAAGCCATCTTCAAAACACTTGAAAGTTACATTTTAGGGTGTGCTGTGAATTTCTTGTTTTGGTGCATCTTCAAAGCAAAGCCATGGGTGTGATAGGTCATTTATTTTGCTTGTACTTCAGATCCTTGTTTGAGTGACATTTTGGAGTCTTTAGGATTTATGTGTTTTCTTCTGCAAAGCTATTTTCCCCAAACATAGGAAGAAGGATTGTAAAAGCCACAAGATGAACTTGCACACAGCTTGAAGGTTTATAAGTTTAATGCTCATGTCCAGCCTCCTGCAGTGTCCTGTAGTTCTGCTCACGACTCATCATTCGCATCTTACGCTGCGTGAGTTCTTTCGTGTGCTTGGGATGTTTGTTTCCTTTAATGAGGGGCCGTGTTTCTGCTAGGATCCAGCGAAGTGGTAAAGGAGGCAGCAGATGAAGGGGACTCTCCTATGTGACACAAGTGACAAACCTCAAGGTCTCCGAATACCTCTTCTAGCTGTTTAGACGTGCACTAAGCTGTAGTGATGTTGGAGCTGCTAAATTTGGGTGTGTCATGTTTTTATTTATTTGCAAGGTATTTTTTATAATAAATAATATAAAATCAAAATTTCTTTTTAATTTAAAAAAGAAAACTCCAAGGACCATGCATATAACAATTGTCAAATGTTGTCAAAATCTTGAGTGAGTGTTTTTCTTTTTTTAACAAAAAATAACAAAAGGTTTAAGAACATTTTCATAAATGAAAAGTTTTAAATTTCCTGTTTTTATTCGATGCATTCTTTGTTCAGTCAGGATCTCCCTATGTAGCCCTTATTGGCCTTGAACTCATTAGGTAGACCAGGCTAGCCTCAAACTCACAGATATCCACCTAAACCCACCTGCCCCTGCTTCCTGAGTGCTGGGATTAAAGGTCCCACTATTCTCAGTTGATGTGCTCTCTTAAAAGACAAACTCCTTGAACCATCTGTGTTTTCTCCTGGAGAATGTCTTCTACTCAAAGCCCCAGCGACCTTCCTGCCTCAAGCTTCTCTCCAAGCCTGGGCAGAGTTTCTCCATTGTTTATATTGTGATGGAAACTTGTATCTACCTGCTAGGGAACAACACAAAATGTCACTATTAAAATGTTTGTTTAGAATTCTCTACTACACTGGGGACTGTCCAAAGGCACGCACTCTTTAAGCATGCAAGAGGGTAAAAATTGTGAGACACAGAATATAAATATTCTGTGACAATTAACTGTTAGATATTCGCCATCTGCTCAAGAAATCTGTCCAGATATCACAGAACTTGCCTAACAAGCACATATTTTTTTTTTCTTAACATTTTCAAAACACACATTGACACTGAAATCTGTGTTCATAGCCCTAAGACTTAGTTGTCAGGCAGAAACTTGTTTTGAAAAACTTTTAAAATCATGTATGTATTTATCGGTGCGTGTATGTATATAGGTGGATTATGTCTAGGCCAGTGGTTCTCAACCTGTGGTTTGTGACCCCTTTGGGGTCAAATGACCCTTTCACAGGTGTTGCTTAAAACCACGTGTAAACATAAGATACTCCCATTATGATTCACAGCAGTAGAAAATTATACTTATGAAGGAACAACGAAAATAATTTTATGGTTAAGGGGTCACCTCAACACGAGGAACTGAATTAAAATGAAGCAGCATTGGGACGGTTGAGAACCGCTGCTCTCTTCCCAGATGTGGAGATCGAAGGGGAACTTGGAAGCCAATCTCTCTTTCCACCATTGGATTCCCACGATAGAACTGAGGTTGTTAGCCTTGACAACAAGCCATCCTGCCTGCCTGCAAAACCTGGGTTTTGTTTTGTTTTTGTTTTTGTTTTTTTTAAATCAGGCAAAATGTTTGATCATTGGGAGCCCAGATTGTAGACAACTTGATATTAATTTCATGTTATCTTCCTTTGAGTTATCTACAGATTATCTAAACGTTATATAATTCTGTTCCGTAGAGAATGAGAACACATCTTTTTTTATTGCTAAGTGGTAAAAAGCAGTAAGTTTTGCTAGCAAGTTCATTGAGGGTCCACATAGGCAAGAGACAATTTTCACACAATGTAGAGAGCCGTATACTTCGGGGAAGCATCCTTTAATCTGGGACACATAGGGTCCTTCATCCTTGCTTAAGGACTCTACTTGGGTTGAATACTTTGGTTCTCATTACAAAAATAGCTCAATGGGAAAAGAGGGGGTGGTAACAAAGACAAGAAAATGATATCTCGGAGCTTGGTGTAGGAGAGCCGGGGAGGTGCCGAGCGTAGATGGAGCTGGAAGGGAGATATGGAAAATAAACACAATTCTCAACCTTGAGCACTATAATTATTTAAGTCAAGATAAACATGAAGGTGAATATTCTATTTACCTCCCAGGGGTCATCTGTGATGACCTCAAGCCTTCCACCTACGCACTTTCAGCCGCCCCCCAGGTCCTGATGAGTGTGGAGTCGCGCTGGGTCAGAGTGTTCCAAAGGCAGAGTCCGCGTTCAGAATTCTTTTTTCTTTTCGTTTCTTTTCTTTTCTTTTTCTTTCTTTTTTTTTTTTTTTTTTTTTTAATTCTCAACAGACCTTTAATGACTGGGGTGAGTTTAGGAACAAAAAGCTAGTCTGGACAGGGACAACAAAGGTGGAGAGCTCAGTAGGCTGAGACTGCTGCTGGCGGTAGCCACCACAGCGCATATAGCCTTCGTTTTTTCAGTAGCCATCCTTTTGGTCTCGGAAATAGCCACCGTGGGTCCCCTGCTTATGGTCAAACACCCGCTCGTTATTCTCCACTAGGCTGCCAAGCTTCTCGGCCAGCTGCAGAGCCAAGTTCTGCTGGGCCATGGGCTCAGTGCGGTGCATCACCACTGTCTGTGTTGGCTGGTCCAGGGAATTCTTATTTTGCCTTATTGAACTCATCCTTTCTCATCTTTAGGCGCCGTTAGTTTAAGACTAGTTTTCTTTCCTCTCCTGCCAAAGTACACGTGGTGGTCTCACTTTGCATTCTCCGATTCTCTTCTCCTAGTACTTAAGTCTGAGTCCTGAGAAAAGCTGCCAAAGACCTTTCTTGCTCCTCATAGCCACTGGTAGATGACATTGGGTAGTCTCTCTGGGTGACGGTTATCCAACGAGTCCAAAAAAAAAAGCTCTATGAGGCGAGATGTTCACCTTGCAATATCATAACACTATCTCTAAGAGTCTTCTGCTACACCTTGTTCTCGACTCGTTCTAAATTTTTCATGGGTTGAAACTCAGATGCTGTTTTTACAATTACAATAGGCACAGTGTAGAAAGTCACTAAGGCAGATACAATTGCATGCACCTACGACCTCAGCAAGTGGAAGGCGGAGCAGGACGATTACTGAGAGCGAGGCTAGCCTGGGCTACAGAGTATACTGTTTCAAGGGGAAAAAAGTCACTGTTTTTGAGATGTTTTAATGTGTTTGTGACACACGTATTGCTATGTGTCAGCAGCTGTCAGGCAGCTAGGACTATCTAGATCTGTTTGTTTTATACTGTCATTAGGGAAGCCTAGAATCCAAGAACAGCTTGGAAAGGCACTGATGGGAGAGAGAGGGAAAGACACTGATAAGGTGTTAGGCCAGTCCCTCATGCCCACACACGATAACTCCTGTTTTTGCCTTCATAACAGTATATTTTGAATATAGCTGTCTTAGTCAGGGTTTCTATTCCTGCACAAACATCATGACCAAGAAGCAAGTTGGGGAGGAAAGGGTTTATTTAGCTTACACTTCCACACTGTTGTTCATCACTAAAGGAAGTTAGGACTGGAACTCAAGCAGGTCAGGAAGCAGGAGCTGATGCAGAGGCCATGGAGGGATGCTGCTTACTGGCTTGCTTCCCCTGCCTTGCTTAGCCTGCTTTCTTATAGAGCCCAAGACTACCAGCCACAGATGGTACCACCCACAAAGGGCCCTCTGCCCTTGATCACTAATTAAGAAAATGCCTTACTGCTGGATCTCATGGAGGCATTTTCTCAACTGAAACTCCTTTCTCTGTGATAACTTCAGCTTGTGTCAAGCTGACACACAAAACTAGCCAGTACACATGTCTAGGATTGTTTGAAAAATAATACATTGAATTCCATTGTTTGAGGTGGTTAGCAGTCTGCTGGGTGCTGGCTACAGGACCTTGTAGGTTCTGTGGGCTAGATTTTATTCCATGTGATTGGGGACTATGCTTTCAAGATGTTCATATAATTTATGCCATTTTATTTTTTTTTAAAAAGTCCTGCCTCTTTGATGATTTTAAATTTCATATATTACATATCTATAGGACACCACTGTTTTATAACATAAATTTCCAAATCTTTTTAGGGTGTGTACCTCTCTTACAAAATAATGTCTTCCTAAGTCATTAGGAAGCCTGGAGTAACTATTCTTCTAGATGCTTCATGCCAAGCTGACTACCCTGCACAAGGTTCACCAGCTGGGCATATCTCCCAGAAGTTCTGCGCATGGTATGGTCAGCCCCTACCTAACCCGTAGGGATGTAGGTAAATGGTCTGCCCAAGGAAATGTCATAAAAGGGGGGAAACATTCCATATAGAATGCAAAAGCTGAAAAGTGTCTGTTTCTTTTTTGTTTCTTTAATTTTTTTTTTTTACATGCAATATCTTTGATCTTGTTTTCGCCTCCCCAGCTCCTCCCACCTCCTCCTCACCCTCCTCGCCACCTGCTGGTTCCCTGGTAGATACCATTACCTACTTTTTTATGTCTAAAGAAGAGAAATCAAGTGTTATAGGCACACTGTGCCCTGAATTGGTATTCTGGGTCATGTTGGGGCACATACAAAGGGAATTCACCGACATGTCATATCACTGAAGGGATCTTTGCGCTGGTCATGCCGTATCCCAGAGCAGGAGAGCTGATGGTTGGAATGATGATGAAAGCTACCAGGGCCTCTGTGGGGGTGATTTCGTTAGGCCCTGTGATCCTTCAACAGGAGGCTTTCTTCAAATGACTTAGGAAGCCATTATTCTGTAAGAGATGATACACACCCTAAAAAGAAGACTTGGAATTTCGTATGTTGTAAAACAGTGATGTCCTATAGATGTGTAATATATGAATTTTAAAATCATCAAAGAGGCATGACTTCTTAAAAAAAATTTTAAAGAATCAAATTAATCGACATTATTAACATATTTTATTTAACTAATATACAATACAATTTCAGCGTGTAATAGGTATAAAATTTATTAGTGAATTTCCCCCCTGTATCAAATCTTCAAAATCAAACCTCTGTTTTAACCTTCTAGCCAATCCTAACTTGGACTAGGCAGTTTCCAAGAGTTTGCTAGCCACGTGTTCCTAGCAGCAAGACCAATCCAGTAGCCAGCCTTAGCTCAGTTACAATCTCCTGAGAGCATCTATACAAACATGCTTCCATCTTAGACGACAGTGTCTATAGCTCTTGCTTAGGAAGAAGGATCCCAAATTGCTACTCCTTTCTCAAAACAAGTCATTAAATGTCAGGTTGGAGTTCGGATTTCATAGTTTCCGTGTGTGTGTGTGTGTGTGTGTGTGTGTGTGTGTGTGTGTGTGTGTGTCTTATGAGTCTCATATCTCTCCATACTTTGTGTATACTATTTTTAGGTGATTTGGATGCGTTTGATACCCGTTGCCCTATTTTCTTTGCTAGAATTTGGTAGCCCAACCTACCTGATTTGAGCCAGTTTTAAAATGTGGGCTCTGGCAACCTTTGCCTGTAAACTTGTGCTACTGTTTTCCCGGATGTCATTAAAGAATCTGTTAAGGAAGAAGAGAAAATCATCTGCTCCCAAACAGGAACCAGTTTGCTTTTTAGCCTTGTGGTTGATAAGATCATTTAATGAGACTATAAACTGCATAAAGTCAAGTGATTAATTGTTCCTCTGTCAAAAGGTTGGACTCCTTACAAAGTCACACATTCTCCATATTTTCCCTGATAAATACTTTGACCATGAGTATTATAATGTCAAAATTATATTTAAGTTTTATCATAATATTATCATAATATTAAGATCTTAAATAAAAATATCTAGATAATGCATTATAGTATATAAGTACATTTAATAGCTGTTATCTTTTTGTTTCTAAATCTCTATTTATACCAGAGTGTGACCATTTGGCATACATACAGACATTAATGGTAGTTTTATATGAAAATATAAATTCCTTTTGCTACAGTTTTTTTGCCTTTTGGAAATGCTTACCAAGATTGTTAATAATTTACCACCCCAGTATTGATACACGATACCTGTGAGACATACCTGTTCTTGCTGCCTGTATTCATTTCCCATGGTGGCAGAGCAAGTCATCACAAGCTTATTAGCTGTAAACTAAGCTCATTATCTCTGAGTTCAATCAGAAGCCTGGGCAGGATGTACTCAGTTCTCTGTTCAAGATCTAGCAGAGATAAAATTAAGATCTCAGCTTAGGCTGGCATCTAATTTGAGACTTAGATCTCCCCCCCTCCTCTCCTTCACTTTTATTTTTTTTTCAATGTTGGGAGTTGAATCTGGCCTTTGCACATGCAAAACATTTCCTACATTACACTATATCCTCAGCTCTAGGTTTGCTTATTATATTAAGACACACATGCCTCTAGTCCCAGCACTCAGCAGGCAGATGCAGGCAGATCTACATGAGTTTGAAGCCAGCCTGGTCTACAAAGTGAGTTCCAAGATAGCCAGGGTTACACAGAAAAACCCTGTCTCAAAAAACTCCAACAAAAAAGTCCATAAAAGGTCAGATCTCACTGAGTTGCTGAAGCCAGCCTTAAACTCCCTCTGTCCTGGGCAGGCTGTATCTAGTGACCCTAGAGGCTCAGCCTTCCCAGGGTCTTGGATCCCTGACTATGATACCAAAGCTAGCTTAGCGTTTTTTCAAGTATATGTGATCACTGGCTGAATTCATTTCCCTCCAACTGTCAAACTTAAATATCTGCCATTTGAAGTAAAACCCCTTTCTACCTCAAATCTCCTCTCAGAAAGGGCACATTTCCTCCTTCAGGTTCTCCCATAAAGTCAGGCCCTTTTATCAACTGAAAGGAAATGATTTAAGGTTTTTAATTACACCCGCTTTAGTCTTGTACCACAGCAGGAAGTGGAGACAGGAGAGCCATCTTGAATTCTCCCCGTCAAGATCTTCACTTGCTCAGAACAACCTCCCTTCACTGATGGTTGTTCATTACTAGGGTTCCATCTTGCTGGGGGCTGTTTGAACAGAGCAAAGCCAAACGTCCTTATAGTGAGGCTTCAGGGGAGAGTCAGAGGAAGAAACAGAACTTGACCTTTCAGATGAGCTACAGGAAGAAGGCATTTGGGAATTGCTAGGGGAGGCATAGGAAACTTTCTCCTTGGGTCAGTTCTTAGATGTGATTCTGGGAACTTCTCTTGGAGGTGAGTCTTGAACCCATGTCTCCAGCCCATCCAACAGTTCTCTGTAGTGTTTTTATATTTATTGTTTCTCAATAAATCAAAAATGGCTGTAGCAGACGGTGGTGTTTTCAGAATAGGCCCAATTACACAAGGTCTAATATTCTTTGGAGGAAATAATATCTTTTTAATAAGTTGGAACTCAATTAATTGTTCCCTGGTGATAAAAATGAATGTCTGTGTTACTAGACAGGATTTTGTGTACATTCATCTTTTATTATTGCCTTATTTCCATTTTCCAGGACGTGATTAGTTGAAACATGAGTTTTTTACTATAGCTAACACCAAAACAACTGTTTCTGAGTTTTATGCCTTAAATATCATTGAGATGAGATTTCTCTTTATTCATGTTGCTTCCCTTCCTTGATTCACACTGATACTGAGACAGGTAAAGAAATGTTGGTAAAGAAATAAGTATTACTCATTTTTGTCATGCCCAGGATTGCTATTGAGATACTGAAAATTATAAGTGATTCTAGCTTTAACAATAGACTCTAACATTAAAATGTTTCTTCTATTAAAGTGCTTGCCCTTTTAAATTTATTTATTTATGTATTTATTTACTTATTTTGGTTGAGAAGATTATTGCTCCTGCTGTCAAGTACTCTCTCAGAGCAATGCAAAAGTAACAAATATTATCATTTGTTGGGGGGGGATAAGAGATGTTTGATACCACAGACACACAGTCTATGCAAGGACATAGAGGTGACCTGGCTCCCTGATCACGATAATGAGCTGATGTATTGGTCTTCGCATATCTCAAGTATCTGAAATTGGAGCCACTATCTCTTAATTAATTAAGTTGCTGATCTATGTTCTTTTTTTAAACTAGGCACAAGGTTAACTGAGTCATTCATAGTTTATTTCCTGATTAGCAACCTATGTTCTAAGCATTAGGACGGTTGAGAACCAGTGCTATAAACCACAGGAAGTAGCCGAACCAGAAATACTCATGGTATCTTTAAATGAACAAAAAAAAAAAAAAAAAAAAAAAAAAAAGAAGCTTAAAATTTGGAGCATTATATATTATAACAACTATCATTACATTTATTCAGTAAACTTACATGCAAGAGCAGCAGCTATCCACTACAACAACTACTATAAGGGTCTACTGAACACCTTAGCATATATATATATATATGTGTGTGTGTGTGTGTGTGTGTGTGTGTGTGTGTGTGTGTGTGTGTGTGTGTGTATGAACCATCTACTGAGTCTGTGGTACCTTAAATAACGCCTCCGTATCCTATTCCCCGATGCCCAGGCATTCCTTTTCATGCTGAAGGGAAGTGAAGGTTCACAGCCAAAGGACCTTAAGATAAGAGACTGTCCAGAGTGGTCCATGCTCTATGTAATTATGAAGGATCTCAAAACTGGAAGAGGGAGGCAAAAGCAGGTCAGAGTGGTGAAACGTTAGAGAGACTCACCTTACTTTTACTACCACTAAAAACAGAAGGTGGAGGGCAACAAGGTGAAGAAGGTGAGTGAACTCTAGAAGTTGGAAAGAGTGAAGAAACAGCCTGCTCAGCCTTATGGCAAAGAATTCAGCTCGCTGTTGTCTTAATTTTAGCTGATGCATTTTCTTTGAGTTGATGCCTTAATTGTAACCCATTTACAGATGATAATAAAATAGGCAAAAGGCACCAGGCTTGACTCTAATCCTGCTTGCCCATCCCATTATAATAACTCCTTTTTCCTTGCAAGTTAGTTAGTCTTTATTGTCAACTCAGGTACATTTAGTTCCTGTCGCACAGAAGAAAACAATGGATACCGTTTTAGAGCATTGTGCTTATGATAATTTGTTATAACAGCAAGAAATAAACAAATACAGTGACTTCTATATTAGGAAATTTATTTTAATTGTTAAGGTTATAAGAAATGACATGCCCTCTTTTTTACAAAGGAGAAACTAATAAAAGTAAGTTCACAGTATACCTAAGCTAGTTGAATTTTTATCTGCTTAACACAAACTAGAGTCACTTGGGAAGAGGAAACCTCAATTGAGAATATGCCACCATCAGATTGGCCTGTGTGCATGTCTGCAGGAACATTTCTTGACTAATATTAATGTTGAAGAGCCCAGCCCACTGTGGGTGGCGCTAGCCTTATGCAGATGGCCCTAATTCCTGCAGAAGCAGGAAGTGAGCCAATGAACAGTGTTCAACTTGGTTTCTGCTTGAAGCTCCTGCCTTGAGTTCCTGCCTTGATTTTCCTCAATGATGGACTCTAACCTATAAGATGAAGTACAGGGAAGGCTTTTCTCCCCAAGTTGCTTTTGGTAAGTCCTCTATCACAGCAACAGAAACTGAGCTACATTAATACCCAATTGAAGGCTAGAAGTAGAGAAATAGAAAATATGAGGAACTGAGATAGCAAAATCTTTCCAGGAAAAAAAAAAAGATTGATATAAAATCCCCAGATGTAACAGCAAGCTTTAAAAGTATTTACAAACGTCCTAATTGATAGGAGGAGAGAATTTGAGACTAGGTGACACATGAGAGTTGAATAAGGATAGGATCATGTAGAGTCTGGCAAACTACTGCAAGCTTAGGCTTTTTGCAGCTAACAATAGAGCATCATTGGAGGGTAAAAAATGAAGAGACTGGGTTTAAATGTTCTATTGCTTTTCTTGTTGCTATGGCCAAATGCCTAATACAAGACTATGCGAAAAGTATTTATTTGGCTTGTGCTTTGACAGGGCAATATTCACATTCCTGATGGGATCAGGAATCAGAGTACAGGGAAGGCTGAGTTGGTATTCACAAGTCATGTATGTCAATCTACAGGATGGTGCCCCCCCCCCCATTGAGGGTTAGACTTCCTACATTCAGGGTGGGTTTCAACTTCTCAATTAAATCTCTCTGGAAACACCTTTGCACACATGTGTTTCCCAGATGGTTCCAAATCCAGTTGAGCTGACAATGAAGGCTATCAAAGATGATATATGTGCATGTGTGTGTGTGTGTGTGTGTGTGTACAGATAGACAGATAGACAGATAGATAGATTATAATAGAAGAGACAGAGTCAAGTATGGTGGGTTTTGCCTGTGATCCTATACTTGGAAGTCTGATGTAGGTGGATTACTATGAGCTCATGGCCAGCCAGAACTACAAAATGAAGCTCTATCTCTTTTTTTAAAAATTTTATTGGTTATTTTATTTATTAATATTTCAAATGTTGAGGCTCTCTCTCTGAAAGTTCATGGTAGACAGGCTGCATCCAGCAGCAGGAAAATCGATTATAAGGCTATTTGTCATATGACCTCGAATAGTAATCTAGTGACACACTGTGAAATGTACTGCAGAGGCAGCAGGACGCAGAGGTGATCAAGTCCAAAACCAGAGTCTGTTGACTGGATCAGAGGCTCTGGCAGACACTACTCTGGGTAGCAAGCGCCTATCCCTGGAAGCAGGAACAAGATATGGCATTGCTTTATATCAGCCTTATTATGGTCATCATCATCTTTATTTTAACACTGATGATGACACAGTTCTGACTGAAGACATCTCACAATGCATTTGTCTATCAATGGAATCGCTGTCAGCAAACATCACAAGGCGAAAGAGCTTCATCCTGTTCATCAGCTTGGGAAACCCTGTACCGAGTTCTATTACATAAAGCACTGCAGGTTCTCTTTTATGTATGACCTCTCAAAATTGCTTCATGGCTATTGAAGGTGGGAAGAGCTCATGACCCTCAGGAGGGGACAGAAGAACTTCTGACACCCCCCCCCAGCAGGAAGTAGAAGGCCATCCTTGTAGTTGTAAGATGAAAAGCTTCAAAGAGATGATTTGAAACAGATCCGGATAGAAGACGTCTTGAAAGCATGGCTGTGTGTCCAGTAGAACATAAAGGATACATTTAATTGATTTTAACATCTTTTCTCAAATGACTGACTAGCAGCACTATCCCATACGGAGGAATCAGGTTTTTTCATCAAGTGCTGGAGCCTATAACAAGATCTGGAGCTCGGTTCCTGCTGAAACAATGTTTGTCTCTCTGTAAGTGTCAGCCATTGTTTTAAGTTCAATTATCCTGATTTTCAGGATGAGAAAACAGGCTGAGAAATCCCGAGACTCAGACTCAGATATGCTTGACTACACAGCACATTATTTTAAGAGTTCTATCAAAGTGTACTTACAAGTTTGGTGGAACATTCACCTGATAATATCCAGGAAAAAAATGAAAATTACAGGGCTGAAGTTCAAGAGGGAAATTTTGCCTACAATGCCCACTTAACCATCACTGGCATTTAATTTGCCAACGACAGTGGTAGGGTGCAGTAATGTCACTTGGTGAGGCTCTTAGGTGTCTACTGCTGGGATAAAGTATCATGGCCAAAAGCAATGTGGGGGGGGGGGGGAAGTATCCTATACTTTCAGCTAACAGTCCATCATTGATGGAAGTCAGGGTAGGAACTGAAGTAGGGCAGGAACCTACTGGCAGGAGCTGATTGCAGAGGCTATGGAGGAATGCTGCTTACTGGCTTGCTCCCCATGGCTTGCTCAGCCTGCTTTCTTAATATCCCAAAACCTCCTGCCCAGAGGTGGCTTAACCCACAGTGAGCTAAGTCCTCCCACATCAATTACTAATTTAAAAAATGTCCCACAGGTTTGCTGACAGGCCACTCTGATGGAGGCATTTCCTCAACTGTGGTTCACTCTTCTCAAATAACTCAAAACACAGGACAGGCAGTGACTTTCAAATCGATGGAGAATAGATGTTTACAGCGACCCACTACATATATACTCTAGTGTCTCGTAATGAACATAACCTGTTAAGTATAACACATTCTATTATTTTCAGTTTTATCTTCTACTTAATTTTTTAAAATCCCATAAGACTGAGTACCTGATCCTACAAAAGACTCTCCTGTGGAGTTAAAAATCTCTTTGCTTTTAGTAGTCAGAAGCGAAGAATCTGCCAAATGGTGACCCACTAATCATTACTGGCATGGAGAAAGGCCCTCCTGCCAGCCTATTTTTGACATGTAGATTTGTGGCTTAAACAAAACTTTAGTTTCAAAAGTCTGAACTTTTGTATTGTTCTGAGAAATGGGAAATCTCTGCTAATACTCATAGTATCCATTGGCTGGAGCTGACTGAGCCAAGAAGCAGTTGCTCCTGCTTCTCCATGGGCTCAGCCATTCTTTACTTCCCAACACTGAATATCAGCAGCCATTTGAGACTGGACTTGTGTGTTTGTTAGTGAGAAGTATTTCGTTACTGAGCACATGATGGGAATCTAAAAATAAGAGAGCCTTGTGGTTATTCTCTCATAACACCTGTTTCGTGTATCCGCATCATCTCTCGGATCCTGAAAGCACTCAGTCTGTGACTCATGGAGTAAGGGTAGAGGGATGGGAAAAGTTCACAACAGAAGGGGAAAGGGGCCCTAGGAAGATACTAAATGTAGCAGATCCGTAGGACTCAAATATTAAAACCTCAGGGGTCGAGAGCATCCAGTTCAGGCTGAGTGGATTTTTAAAGACAAAGGAATACGTGAATCTAATTAGCAAAATCTGCCAAGAAAGATTCTAATCTCTTCTGATGATTCATCTGTGTCTGAGCCCTGCTGCTGACAAGAAGAAACACAAGTAAAGGATTGAAAGGCTTAAAGAGGGCATGGGAGGGGAGAGGAGAGAGGAGAAGAGAGGGGGAGGGAGGGGAGGGGGAAAGGGAGGGGAGAGAGGGAAGGAGAGGGGAAGAAGGGGTAGAGGGAGCAGGGAACAGGGGGTAGAAGGAGAGGGGAGAGGAAGGGGGAGGGGAGAGGGAGAATGACAAAGAAATAGAAAGAGAGCAAGCTGTTACTCTCATCTGGAACTGTTCATGGAACTGGGCAGCAGTGGCCGCTGTGTCTTAAGAGGCAGCTGGGACTGAGCAGTCTAGTATGAGTTTAGCCACCCACTGGAAGATCTTAAATTATTTCTCACTGGTGGGTCCAGCTGGCTTTGTTCCTAAGTTCAAATGCAACATGAATCAGGATACATGGTAACTCATGCTTTTAGTCCCAGAATTCAGGAAGCCAAAACTGGAGGATTTTTATCAAATCTAGGGCAGCTTAAACAGGCTACAGCCCCAACACTCACAGACAAGCAAACCCTAACAACCAAATAAATGTGGGATGTGGCAATATTTTTTTTTCCAAGACAAGGTTTCATTATGTAGCTTTGGCTGTCCCAGAACCCAATATATAGACCAGGCTGGCCTCAAACTCAGAGATCTACCTTCCCAAGTGCTAGGATTACTCAGCTATGACAATATTCTTAATCTTTGAGTCTTAAGAAGTCTCAGCTACTGTTACTCATGGTAAATCATTAGGGTAGATAAGTCTTAGTCTGTTGGGCCTGCTAGTGAAAAAATACCACAGGCTAGACAGCTTATAAAAAATAGAAGTTGACCTTTCTTAGTTCTAGGTACTGAAGTCTAAAATCAAAAGCTCGAGAAGATTTGGCAAGCAGTTGTTTGTTGATTCTTAGTTGGTGCCTTCTTTCTGGGTTCCAGTATGGCAGAAGTGGGAAGAGATCTTTTAATTGGGTCTTTTATTATTATTATTTACAAAACCTTCTCTTGTTTTTTTCTTTCTGGTGCTGGAATTCGAACCTAGTGTTTTGCACATGCTCACTGAGTAGTCTACCACTGTCTCTTGACCCAAGACTCAGATTTTATTTTATATTATTTTAAAATAAGGGCACCAGTCTCTTTCCTAGGAACCCCATTTTCATGCTCTATTCATACCCCAAGCCCCTGCCTCTTTATTCCATCACCCTGGGCACTAGGATGTCAGTGACTATATTTTAGGGCGTAACCACAGGCACTCAGTTCATAGCAACACAGAGCTGGCATCCTCTCCTTAACCATTGACAGGAGTCAGGTTAGACAGTAACATTCGGCATTACCTAGAGCTGCTTCCCCATGCTGGCAAGCATACCTCATTTGAGAAAATTGGAGATGCTAAGTTTTAACTGCAGCATGGAAAATAAAGTGAAAAGTTGCTCAAAAATTAACAACCGAATGTCAAATTAGGCGATTTGATGAAAAAGAGCCAAAATAAGCCTGCTGCAATTTCCACTAAAATGCCAAACTCTTGCCCTAGACTAAAAATAATTTTTTAAAAGGAACTCAACCTTCCCAGGAATCTTTTGGAGTTAATAATAAAGAAAGAAGAAGAAACAAAGAGAAAAGACAGATGATTCTTGCTTAAATGTCTTTCAGGAAACAGAAGAGTGTTGACGTCTCCTTTGTTCTGTCAGTTCCCTAGGGAGGCGACCAAAGCCGCTGCACCTCTGCTGATCATCTGCCAGGAAGCAGCACACAAAGGATGGCTTCTAGCCTGGCTCAGGCAGTCTCTCTTCTTTCTATTCCCTGATGAGCTGAGCCTTTAAAAACAATCTTCCCACTGTGATTCTCCTGTGTCCCGTGTTTATTCTTCATATGTCACTGTTTTTCATGTTTTATCATGTTAGCAAATCAGAGTGAGGGCTTATTTTAAACTCTTCGCAGACTAATGAGAAGGTCTCTAATTCTTAGACTATTGATGACAAGGTACTAAAATATTATAAGAATAACTTTGCCCAGAATAAATATACATAGAACATCCCGTGTGTTAAATACCTAGGATCAGTCAAATCTCTAAGACCTAAGATTTTACAATGACTGAAATAATACATATAGATAATAGTATAGATATATTAGGTGCAGGAAAACTTGATTTACCTGCAGAGATATTATAAAGTAATGAATAGGATATAACCAATATGATATTTAAGAGCAAAATGTAAACTAGCTTATTAAAGAGTGTCTCTTCTGCTCCCAGTTCAGCAATAGATTCCCCACTTCTCTGAAAGGAGGCCCATACTGGGTAGTTAAGCTGTAAATCTTTTCCATATAAAACGTGAAACCAAGAGAAAATGGGAGATCCTTGGGGGGACCCAGAAGATGCATGACTTTTACTTCTAAACCATGCAAGGTAACAGGATGAGCAGACGAGACCATGGCAGTCTAGAGCTGATTGCAAGAAGTACATGGAGCTCCTATGGGCAAGAATGTGTTCTTCCACAAATTCAGGATCTTAATAGACCAGAGGGTGGTGTTCAGACAGGGGCCATGAAGAGATGAGGCCTCTTCTTCTCTGAACGGAGCTAAAGGTTGTGAACATATGGCTCAGATTGTTGCTTGAAAAGGGAAAACAGAGAAGCAAGAACAGTACGTGTTCAGCCTAGGGATGTGTATGCTTCATTACCCAGCAGCGGCAGCGGCGGCGGCGGCGGCGGCGGCGGCGGCGGCGGCAGCAGCAGCGGCAGCAGCATGTCTGGTGGTCATAAAGGGTAGGGTCATTGCTCTGACCAGGCCATACCTTGGTGTCATTTTGGTGCTGATTCTGGCTATTTGTCTTGATTCCTACTCTTCTCTAAACATGTATCCAGCAATCCTGACTCTTTTGTGAGCTCTTGACCAGACAACCCCTCTCCCCGCCCCTCCCCTCTGTGTGTATGTGTGTGTGTATGTGTGCGTGCCTAAATGTGTGGAAATATTTATTATATGGAGTTGGCTTACATGATTATAAAAGCTAATAAGTCCCCTGCCTCTACAGACTGGAGACATAGATCAGGTGAAGACATTTTAGTCTGAAGCCAAAAATGTTTGAGATCCAAGAGGAACCAGTGTCCAGCTGGAGTCTCAAAGGAAAAAGCCAATATCCCAAGAGAGTCGGCTGGGAAGCCTTTTCTCTTTCTCAGCTAGGCCTGACATTTGGTGCTATTTACACCTTCATCCAATTGGATGAACCTGCCCATATTAGAAGGGAAAGCAATCTGTTTTGGTCATTCTACCAATTTACACATTCATCTCATGCAGAACCACTCACAGAAATATGAATAAATATCTGGACAGAGAACAGACTGGGCAAATTAAAGTATAAAAAATAGCCATCATTATCTTTCAACAGATTCCTGTTTCAAATGGCTAGACTTGATTTCTGTTGTTTGCAATATTATCTCTTTTTTAAAAGATTTATTTATTTATTATATGTATATGAATACACTGTTGCTCTCTTCAGACACACCAGAAGAGGGCATCAGATCCCATTACAGATGGTGGTGAGCCACCATGTGGTTGCTGGGAATTGAACTCAGGACCCCTGGAAGAGCAGTCAGTGCTCTTAACCACTGAGCCATCTCTCCAGCCCCTGCAATAATATCTTAATTGATCTGTTGCACAGATGAAACTTAATTCATGTAAAAAACTATTTTATGGATCTCATACTGTATGTCAACTCTTGATTGATCCGTTGCAAAGATGAACTTAATTCATGTAAAAAAACCTATTTTATTGATCTCATACTGTATGTCAGTCACTGTCCTAGATGTTATGGACATAGAAACGAACACGATTCTCAAGATATTTGTCCTTATAGAGTGATGTTTCAGTAAGAAGTGCAAGCACAGTAGAAGAAACATAAATTAATAAAACAATGTGAGTTGGCAAAAAACAGAACCAGCAATAAGCCAATGAGAAATAAGGAGGAACAGGGCTAGATGACTTTGCAGGTTAGGAGAGCTCTCTGAAAAGATGCTAGGTGAGACCTGTGGATGAGAAAGAAGGCAGCCATGGGAAGGTCCAGGGAAAAGACGATGCAGGCAGAGAGCAGCAGCCCAACAGTTGTCCTGTGGGAAGAGATTTGTGTTTCAGCAGTTAAAAGGACGCTATAGTCTGTCAAGGTGTGGGAAAGATCTGTAGTCGAAGATGGAGTCAGATTGGACATATGTAGTTTTTGCCAGCTATGGAAAAAAAAAAAAAGTAGAAAGAGTACCTTGGAGATTTGTGAAGATACATCCTGAACGAACAGAGTAGAAACCAGTAGCACCATTAGCTGTAAGTTGCAGGAGCCCAGGTGACCTGGAATGGACACTAGGGATCTCCTACAGTACTTTTTGTCTCAGCTATCCTGGATGAGAAAACACAGCACAGGCAGATTCTGAAAGCAGTTCATCTTGTCCTTCAGCAAAAAACAGTTTGTATTAATTCAAGGGCACCAGGCGCCAGAGCCACCGTGTCAATGCTTGAATAAACACTTCCGTTTCCAAGCAAATGGGAAGGTCAGTGCAGCATTCTTTGTTCAATTTTGTGTAATTTTCCATTCCATTCAGCTGAAATAAGCAAGCAGGCAAACATTACCACTCAATTTTTTTTTTAGCTTTGTGCTAGCAAGAGAATATAATGCCCTGAGAAACACAATTCATTTTCCTCACACTGAGCTGTTTTCCTGGCTAATTCCAGGTTTCATGACAAAGAATGTTTTCTTGAGATGATTAAAAAAAAAAGTGCCAATACAAAAACCACCATATAAACAGCTGCCCTAATCTGGAATCCGTATGCACAAGTGTGCAGTACAGTTTGTGTATATTTAAACAAGCTGATATTTTGGAAACACATGCTTGGTGTTCACTCACGTTCTTTATAATAAACCCAGGAACACCAACAGAAGTTATCAGCCACAAATGTTGATTATATATCACTATTTATTTCATCCTGTTAATACCCCTGTGAGATGACTTCTCATCTTTGCTGTTTACTGGGTTGAAGCTTTTGGTACATTTAAACATGACAGACCGCCATAAGTGTCTGCCAACATGCCTGATCCTGTGTTGCTTAGCCAGAAAGTGTCCCTGCGTGATACCTATTTATATATTCTTGCTATCTGATACCATGCCTCTGACATTTTTCTATCTTGCTATCCGTGACTATATCACTCCCAAAAAGCTATCCTTAAACTCTTTCTCCCTTTCCCCTTGACTCACAGAGTTACCAAGACTAAGTTATGCCTGTGTTCTTTTGATTACTCCCTCCCCGTGTGCCCAGGCCTCTGCTCTGGCATGCTAACCTAGATCCCTAGGCGGTGCTAGTAAGCATTGTTTGGGGAAGTAGGAGAAATGCTAGAACCACTCATTATGTCTATTTTGATCTCACCTTAAATTGTTTCTTTGTTTTTACTTTATAGGGTGCATACTATAATTATGATAATACAGGTATAACTTAGCAATAAATAAATGCTTGTATTTATTAAGTGACCCATTCATTGGGATGTGCCAGAGATCCGGTGATTCCTGTGCTGGAGGTTTATTGAGAATGTACTTCAAATCAACACCTGTGGGTAATAAAGGGGACAGGATTGTATCATGGTTCATAATATATTTAGCAACATCTCTAGACATACTGGCATCTGGTGGGTGGAGACCGAAGTCACTACTAAATACCCTATAATACACAGAGTAGCCATCATAATAAGAGATTAGCCAGCTCAATTGTTGATAGTGCTGAGTCTGTGAAACTCTGGGGTAAAAGGAGAAGCTGGGTGGGGAGTCAGAGGCAAAGCCTGTGAGCCCTGGAGGTGGGAAGGTTTTTACAGTGTCTTCCAAGGGTGGCCTGGGGCCACTGGGCCAGTCATTCGATACTGAATGCCCTTGAGAAGGAAGCATGGCCTCAGAAGGATGGCTCTCTTTGGTCTGCCACAACCCTGAGAGAGCTGAAGCTATGAGCAGTCAGCTGCCAGCAGGGATGGATACCACCCCAGAGGGGCTGCCACTCTGCAAAGGTTACGGAGGAAGATGCTGAATGGTGGCCCATAGTGGCCACTGTAGAGGAATCCTGGGTTAGCCTCATTGTTCTTGAAGCAGCATTTCTAAGTGTTGTTATCTTTATTTTTAAGTTTTTAAAATCTCTTGACACAGGGTCTCATATAGCCCAACTTACTATTAGCTGGCCTTCTACTTCTTATTTATTTATTTTATATATATGAGTACACTGTAGCTGTACAGATGGTTGTGAGCCATCATGTGGTTGCTGGGAATTGAACTCAGGACCTCTGCTCACTCTGTCCCTGCTCGCTCTGGCCCTGCTTGCTCCTGCCCAACGATTTATTTATTATTATATGTGGCTACACTGTAACTGTCTTCAGACACACCAGAAGAGGGCGTCAGATCTCATTACAGATGGTTGTGAGCCACCATGTGGTTGCTGGAATTCGAACTCAGGACCTTCGGAAGAGCGGTCAGTTCTCTTAACTGCTGAGCCATCTCTCCAGCCCTGGCCTTTTACGTCTGATCCTCCTGCCTCTACTTCCCACATGTTGAGGTCATAGCTATGCTCCCTCACAACCAGTTTTTTACTGCTTTTAAATATTTTAAAAGATTTATTGTATCTCTTTTATTTATGTGTACATGTGTGTTTGGGAGCAAGTACATGTGAGCACAGCTGCCCATGGACGTATCAGAGCATCCATCCGATCCCCTGGAACTGGAGTTGCAAGCAGTTGTGAGCCATCTGATGTGGGTGCTAGAAGTCACACTTGCTTCTCTGCAAGAACAGCATGAACTATTTACCCCCTGAGCCATCTCTCCAGTCTACGGCATTTATATTTTATGTGTGTGTGTTCACATATCCATGCGTGTTCCTGTAGGGTGGTGCATGTGCGTGCATGTGTGTGTGTGTGTGTGTGTGTGTGTGTGTGTGTGTGTGTGTAGACTAGAGGTCAACTTCAGGGGTTATTCTTCAGGAGTTGTTCACCATGATCTTTGAGACAGGCTCTCTCACTGGCTGGCTGGCCAGATAGTCCCAAGGACGTTCTGTTTCTACCTTCCCAGCGCTGGATGACAAGCATGCACCCCTGTGTCTGACTTTTTCCATGGGTTCTGGGATCAAATTCAGCTTCTTGTGCTCATGTGGCAATAACTTTACCAACCAAACTATCTCCCCAGACCATTTTATTGGATTCTTTTTAAAAATTTGTTTATTTTATGTATACGAGTGCTGTTTGTATGTACACATGCATGCCAGAAGAGGGCATCCAATCCCAGTATAGATGGTTGCAAGCTACCATGTGGTTGCTGGGAATTGAACTCAGGAGGTCTGTAAGAGCAGCCAGTGCTCTTAACCACTGAGCCATCTCTCCCGCCCCTTTATTGGATCCTTAATTGACAACTCTACGTTCATCCAATATATTATGTTTGAAATATGTTCATAAAATGATTCAAGTGAGCTGAGAAATTATCATCTCGTTGGTGATGAAAACATTTCAATCTATTGGCAGCAATTTGGCGTCTCCAGTGCACCGTGCTTCATTCCAGCCGTCACTCCACGAACTCGATTCCTGAAGCTTCCTTCTCCCATCTGTCCTTCGGGGTTTCTTACCTGTGTGATCCTCTCCCAGATGCCTCATTGTCAGTGGATTTCATTGCTTCTTACAGCAATTCCAGGTGGAAATGAAAGATTCTTCCTCCAACCCATCAGCCCTCTAATGCATGCATTTCAGAACGTTAATCTGCCATGCACTAGGACGCTGTTCCCCTCCGTCTCCCCTGTACTCAGTCTCCCCTGTATTCTACCTCTCCTATACTCCTGCCCAGGAAGCCTTTTGCGGACTTCGTGTTGGAGAAAGCACAGGAAGCTATGCATGGCACTGATGGAAGAGTTTGCCGGTCACAGTGTAGGGGCTATTAATCCAAACAAGGGCACCTTACCTCATCTTAATCTTCACTTTCCCCTTCAACTGCTTCATTTCTGTTCCTTGAAAATGCTGTCTCTATGTGACCAGGAATAGAATTTAAGTGTAGCGCCATTGTCTGGCTCCCACCTCACCTTCTGCTTTCCTCTCTTCCGGATCTGGTGGTGCTTCTGGCATCTTCTTCCCATTGTGCTCATCTTTAGCTCGTGACCCCTGGTTGCTTGACCTCTGATCCTCTTTACTTCCCTAACTTTGCATTTCCAGAGGCCGCCTATGACCCTCAAAGATTATCCTTCAAACTTTTTCCTCTTCCATTTGATCTTTTTGTAGCGCTTGTAAATGAACTGATAGACTCTCATGCCTCCTTCCCTTTAAAAAGATTTCCCCCTCTATTAAATAACCCAGAGAAGAAAGTGGTTGAGATTTATTTACTACAAAGAAATTATTTATTACAAAATAAACTGATGTAGCCATCACCTGGGGCATGATTAAGAATATTTCTCTAACGCCGGGCAGTGGTGGCACACGCCTTTAATCCCAGCACTTGGGAGGCAGAGGCAGGTGGATTTCTGAGTTCGAGGCCAGCCTGGCCTACAGAGTGAGTTCCAGGACAGCCAGGGCTACACAGAGAAACCCTGTCTTGAAAAACCAAAAAAAAAAAAAAAAAAAAAAAAGAATATTTCTCTATAGTCTACATGCCCTTCATTTTGCTAACTTATGGTAATTGTTCTTTTTTAAAAAAATGTTAATTTTAATTTTATTTTATGTTTATGAGTATTTTGTCTGTTTGTATGTATCTATGTATACTGTGTACAATTCTGAAAGAGGACATCTAATACCCTGGAACTGCAGTTACAGACAGTTGTGAGCCACTATGGAGTTGCTGGGAACTGAACCTGTGTCCACTATAAGAGCAGCCAGTGCTCTTAACCTCTGAGCCATCTCTCCAGACCTGATTATTCCTTTCGTTTTTCTTTGTTTTTTTCTTACACAGTTTTATATCTAACAATATATTCTTAAACATGATAGTTTCAGTATGCCTGGTATTAGAAGCTATTTTTGATCAACCTATTTATGACAATCTTTATTACTTTCGAATAAACTGAGGGTAATATATTTTAGTAATGTATACTATTTTGTTGTATATATATACATATGTGTGTGTGTGTGTGTGTGTGTGTGTGTGTGTGTGTATAACACATTTATTCATTTTGCTGTTTATACATACTGGAGATGCTCCTAGCTTTTGCTGATTACAAGTTACATTGGGGTATATAAACTCTGGGTGTACAACTTGGACAAATAGACATATGTATTGAGTACCTATCTAGGAGTAGAAGTGATGACTCATTGGTTCTGGGTTTTGTGTACTTTTAACCTAGTGTATAGTAGTCTTCCAAAGTGATTGTACCAACTGACATTCCTGCCAGCAATGTATCCGAGTCCTCACATCCTGTGCACTTGCAAACATCTGATAATCATTATCTCAGTGTCACCGTTTTCATGGATTTATAATGGTATCACAACTAAGAACTAATTTTGCAGTCTCCTGAGGAAGATGAGTATGTCTTGTTGAATTTGTGGGCATTTGGATATCTAATTTTGTGAAGTGTCTGTTTAAGTCTCTTGCTCATCTTTTTAGCATTTTTACTGTTTTGGTTTGGTTTGGTTTGGTTTTGCCTTACTTACATTTTTAAAAATCATTCTTTGGAGCTGGAGAGATGGCTCAGCGGTTAAGAGCCCTGAATGCTCTTCCAGAAGTCCTGAGTTCAATTCCCAGCAACCACATGGTGGCTCACAACCATCTGCAATGGGATCTGATGCCCTCCTCTGGTGTGTCTGAAGACAACTACAGTGTACTCATATCCATAAAATAAATAAATCTTTAAAAAAAAAAAACTTTAAAAAAATCATTCTTATTTTACATTCATGATTTTTTAGCCACATGCCTGTAAGCTCCACCATGTGCATGTAATGCCCGTGGGGCCCAGAAGATGCTCTTAGATTCCCTGGAACTGGAGTTACAGATAGTTGTGAATCACCATGTAGATGCTGAGAACCAAATCCAAGAGCAGGAGCAGTGACTACTTTTAACTGTTGAGTGCTCAGCCCAACCCCTTTGTCTTACCGGTTTGAAGAATTTCAAGATATGTATTTCAGATACTCTTTTAATTAGTTATACTTTCTGCAAATACCATCTCCAATGCCTGAATTCTGCAAATGTCTTGATTAAAAAGAAATTTTCAATATGAACATAACCTAAACGCATCATCTTTTCCTCCATGGTAAGGTCCTTCCATTTCTCATTTAAGAAATAACCTAGTTAACCAGGTTTGGTGACGTTCATTGTAATTGTGGGTTCGGGCAAACCTGGATAGTACTGAGACCTTCCCAATTAAATGGAGGAATGGAAAGAGATGAGAGAAGAGAAGAGAGAAGAGAAAGAAAAGAGGAGAGAGAGGAAAGGAGAGGAGAGGGGAGGAGAAAGGAGAGAGGGGGAGGGGAGAGGAGAGGAGAAGACAAAGAATAGAGAGAGAGGAGAGAAAGAAAAGAGAGGAGAAGATGGGAGGGGAGGGGAGGAGACGGGAGGAGAGAGGAGAGAGGGGAGAGGAGAGAAAGAAGAGGAGAGGAGAGAAAGGGGGTTGATGGGAGAGAAGAAGAGAGGAGAAAAGAGAGAGGGATGGGAGAGGACAGGAGAGGCTGAGTAAGTCAAGGAAAGGAGGGAAGGGAGGAGAGGGGACCGGGCGGGGGGGGGGGAGGAGAGGAGGGGAGGGGAGGGTTAGCTCCTGACATCAGTCTTCTATGTCTTGCTGTAGAAAGTTAAAGCTCCGTGTGTCACATTTCAGCCTGAACTCTACTGGGAATTCATTTTGTATGTGTTAGGAGACAGGCAAGTAAGATCCTGTTTGATTTCCAAATGGATGTTCCACTTAGCCAGAGTCATTAATCACTGAGTTTTCTCCAGGAGTCTTCAGCACTTACCTTACTGAATATCCACGTCCACACACAAGGTCCTTTTCCTTTTCTACTGTGTTCTATTGATATATTTGTCTACATCTATTTCCTTAATGACCATAAATTTCTAGTAAGTTTTGATATCAACTCAAGCAAATAATAGACCTTGTTTTTCCTTTTCATACCTGGGTCGATGATATTGTTTGAATATCATTTTCATTAATTTTTGGAACCAGCTTACAAAGCTGCACAAAGGTCTTCATTGCTATTCTGGTTAAAAACAAATATCTTTAGCATGTTGAAAATCGCATTCCCTCCATATGTGTCTCTCCCTTTTATTATTTTCAATTAATCTAAAAGTATTTCATAGATTCCTGCCAGGAAGTCTTGTACATCTCATTCTAAGAGAGTTGTTGCTTTCTGTATTTAGTTACTGCAAATGTTATTATTACAATGTTTTTTTTCCTAACGTTTATTGCTGGTTGTGTTAGTTACTATTGTCAGGACCAAAATGCATGACATGCAATGCATGTGATGCGGGATTACAGATGCATGTCACTGCACCCTGCTTTTTACACGGGTTCTGGGGATTCAAACTCAGATTCTCCAGCTTGCACAGTGAACACTCTCCTGGTTGGTAATAGGCATGTCATCCTTTCTGTTTGCTTACAGCATGCTTTTCTTCCTACCCAATGACAGATTACCTTCATATGTAAAATGCATCTTGCATTAAAATAAGATAAGTGGGTCTTGCTCTGTTCATAATTAACCCTAGTGGTCTTTACTTTTTATTGTGATGTTTCTTTGTCTGAACTTGTAATATAATCAGTGCGGATTGTTTGAGGGTGTTTCTTCTCCATTTTATAGTCCATTAATTTCTTTATTTCTTTTTCCTTTAGTTTACATCATAATTTAAAATTTTTTATTTTTATTTTCTCATTGACTTTGTCCTTTTTTGGAGGCAGGGTTTCACTATATAACCTAGTCTTTTTATAAAGCCCAAGCTGGCTTCGCTCTGTCTGTCTGCCTGCCTGCCTCAGCTAGGACAAGCTTGTGCCACCACTCCTGACACTCAGTGCGTCTCTCTGAAGTTTTACCCTGAAGCCCTGAGTAGCCTGGGACTCACTATGTAGGCCAGGCTGGCCTCAAATTCAGAGATCTTTCTACCTCTGCCTCTGAAGTGCTGGGATCAAAGGTGCACACCACTGCTCCTAAGTCAGCCTTTTAATTATACAATTCAGTGTTTATTTTGATGGTTTGCTACTGAAATGAAAGCATACATCTTTAATTTCTTACAGTGTACTTAAAGTAATATTATGCGATTCTACCTTAATTTGACAGCCTCGTAGCAATCTCGACTCTCTTCCTTATCGCTCTTTACCCATTCCTCTGTTCTGTAGCTTTCACATGTACTAGGTAACTGTACTGAACTCCAGAAGACAGTGGCTTAAGTTTGTTGCTTGTAATTATATACTCTTTTTTTGTTTATGAAAGTAAAACTAAAAACTAGCTTTAACGTTTAAGTAAATAGCCAATCAGTTGCTAAAATTTTTCATGTTCTTTTTCAAAGGTGTATCTTGTGGCGTTTGTTTTGTCTTTACTAATACTGTCTCTCTCTCTGTCTCTCTGTGTGTGTCTCTCTGTCTCTTTCTGTGTCTTTATCTCTCTGTGTGTCTCTTTCTCTCCTGATTTCACTATGCATCTTAGGAAATTCTCTCCTTTAGACTGCAGTGGCCCAGGCACTGTGACTGGCTAGGGGTGGGCTTCTAATTGGCAGCTGCCATCTTGGCTCTCATTACATTCCATGTGACCGTTGGTAGAGATGTCCTGCAATCCCATCACCCTGTTCACTGTATCACTCAGACTGCCATTACTGACTCAGTCACTGTAGATGCACCACAAGAATTTCCAGGTCCAGGCAGTGCAGAGTCCCCAAGCTTAGCAACCATCATCGTTCATGACTTGTCATAGGGAACTGCCAGAAAATAGAACCTATCTTCAAAGCTTTTACATTCTGTGCAGTGTCTTGTTTGGAGCCTTTCACGAAGGAGATGCTCGGTGGCTGTTCATTAGATGGTTAGCTGCACAAAGAGACTCTTCAAAAACCCATAGTGAGGGAGAACTTGGATTGTCCAGACCACGATATCACTCAGGAGACTGATGACAGGAGAGGCAGTTGATGCTATGCTATTGCTTATGAGCAATAAATAAATAAATAAGTAAATAAATACATAAATAAAAACAGAAGGCTGTTCCACTGTATCCAAAGTATTGGCTTCAGCCAGTTAAGGACCCAGCTGGAGAAGGGATGAAAAGTTTGAATCAAGGGGAATGTCAAGGTGGGAATATGGGAATGGGTGGGCGGGTAGGTGGGAGGAGGAATTCCCTCACAGAGGCGGGGAGGGGGAGGGGATACGGGGTTTCCAAAGAGGAGACCCAGAAAAGGGGAAACATCGGAAATGTAAATAAAGTATCAAAAATAAAAAAAATTAAAAAAAAAAGTTTGAATCATCTAAAAATCACATCTATCATATTATAATATATCATATGTCACATATCGCATATCACATATCATACCATCAGCTTAATCACAAGGCAGATGGACTTCAGAGTGAAGAAAGCTGAAATTAACCTCTATTTACAACACTAAAGTCATCTAATGATATTAACACCACGGCCACCAGCGCAGTGCCAGCTCATGGATGTCTTTAAATACCAGTTTTGCTTCCTGAAAAATAAAATAAAAAGGAAACTGAGATAGTAATTTTAAATTCCATTTTCTGATCCTTTCTGTGGTAAAGAAGCCATACTTTTATGAACATTTAGCTAAATAAACGGCTAACCTTCTAAAGCCTTGGGAAGGTTTCCTGAAGTGACAACAGGGGTGTGTGGGATGTCAGAGTCACTCAACAGCTGGATTCTACTAAGTGCAACCTGCCAAGAAAAATGAGTTATGGGACACTTAAGACCAAAGGAGCACAGTTTAATTAAAACTGGCTCAAGATGGAAAATCTTAATGAATTGAAGTCTCGGAGCAGAACTTGAGACCCAAAATTCCTCAGGGGAATCGTCAATAATAAAGATGCAATTGTCTGAACCAATCACCCACGAGACTCAACTTGCCTCCGATGATGCCACGTGTTGTTCCTGGGGCGGAAAGATTTGGTAGAGAGATAACCTGGCAGAGGGTGTGGGAAAGAGCAGCTCTCTGATGGCAGCGCCACCTTCTGTAAATCTGATAATGAGTTAATATCTCATCTGCAAGAATTAATCATGCATTCAGAGATCTCTCTATTAAATGTCACGCAAATGAAATTTCCATTCCGTGAATGCAGCTTAGTCACAAAGCCTGTGGGGGGTAGCTGGGTTTAAAAGCAAAACAAACAAAAAAAATCAGTCTTGGATAAGAGAATCCAGATTTGTCTACACTGCTTGTCTTGTTGGATCAGAAGGGGAAATTTTAATCTATGGGGAAGGGCACAGCCTCCTGATTCCCCTGATATCTCTGAAATAGATTTAGGAATGATTAGAGGTTGTGTGATTCCTTGGGGATCCTAGCAACAATGCAGCTGTGTTAATTTCTTATGTTCACTGTCAAAAATTACCATACACTTTGAGGGGTAACGATTTAAGTTTATTATTTTATAATTACGGGGGTCAGAGTCTACCACAGGTCCTGTTCTCGGCAGTGTTAGGGAAGAGTCCACTTCCATGTCTTAGCTGACACTGATTCCCAGTCTGCTCTTCTGTGTTTAGTGTTAGGAGTGGAATCTGTTCTTCCCTCTGAACTTTGCCTCCACAGCTCTGGTTTTGATCTTCCTATCTGTTTCTATGAAGATTCTTATGATCACATGTGATCTCTCTAAAAGAATCTTCCCATCACAATGTTTAGCTTAATCCACAATCAAGATCCTTTTAGGTAACTTTTTTTTTTTTTCAGATTCTCTCAGAGAGTCAGTATATTCCAAAGAAAATGGAGATTATATATGTATGTGTGAATATATGATTATGTAAGTATGTAAGTATATGCCGGAGAAACGTTTGCCCCACGTGGTTCAAGAGAATGAGCATTTCCAAGATGCACAGTAAATGAGCTGAGCATCCAGGAAAAGCAATGGTATGACTCCAGTTTGAGTCCAAAAGTCTGAGAACGGGAAAGTCCATAGAGTGAGTTCGATTGTAAAAGCTGGGGTAGACTGAGACACCAACCGCCATTTTTCATTTCCAGTCCCAGAAGAAAGTGCCAGTTCTTAGCTCTCAGTGCGGGCATGAGGGATATCCTCTTCTTTTGCCTTTTAGTCTGATTCTGGTTTGTGATCAGTTGGATGAGGAGTATCCTCACTAAGACAGGGAAGTTGATATAACCAGTCTGTGGACTCATCATCTCTCCCAGGAATGTCCTTGGAGATCCTACAATAGTGTTTAACCGTATCTGAGCAGCCCATGGGCCTGTCAAGTTGATACAAAATGTCAATCCTCACAAGGACCCAAAGATTTGCAGTAAAATTTGTCTGCCTCTAAGCACCTGGGGAGATAGTCCTGTGCTTGCCAGACCCTGTAGTTAAATTAGTTACATCTGATGGGTTGTGTCTGGGTGATTATTCCAGAAGAATATCACAGAGTGGCTCATATCAGCGAAGAGAATCATTTGTTGTGTGCAACAGGAATTCTCAGCTAAGCAGCTCTGGTCTTTTCATTTTTCCCTCTTTTCTGATATCATCCTTCCAGCTTTCCAACAGAAAGAAGTGCAGCAGAGGAAACATTAGTCAACTTTGCCCACTTATATTCCACACTTGACCATCAGGGCCCTCTGTGGCTTCAGAGGCCTGGGGAGGATGAGCTCTCACTTCCTAGTCTCTGTGGTGGAGGAATACAAACACAAAGGTGTGATGTTAGCATTCAAATGTTTTCTTCAATGACCAAGAAAAAGCTCAAGCCTTAACCTTCCATTCATCAACCAGTTCATCAAGACCAGCTTGTCTTGTGGTTTTCAAAACCTGCCCTCCTGCTCACCCACTTTCCCTCTCCAGACTCCCAAAAGGCAACTGAAACTAACCGCAGTGTGCTTCACATTGCCAAGACAGCAACTATGGTTTTAATAAGATTATTCAAGTAGACACAGATAACCGTTATGTTTGTAGTTCTTATAAGCAAATTGACTTTCTTTAAAGTCTAATTAACCCATGGCCAAACCAGGAGTAGGTTTCTCATTCTGTAGGCTACCATTTCAAGCACACATAGCTTACCATTCCACAAGTCAGAAGCTGTGGTCTCCATATTTCATGTTCAAGCAGAGAAAACTAATCTTAGGAGAAAAGAATGACAAACTATATGCACAGAAAAGGACACTGGCAAAGTGTGGATCATTCTGGGTTCCTTTTTGGAGCCCAGCTTCATTCTTGAGCTTGGTTTAGTCACTGACCTTTATTGTGAAGCCAGAGGGGTTAATTCAATGTAGGGTTAATTAATTATCACCACTTATAACTCTATAAAATGTAGGTCATTACCTATGCATATTAATTGTGTCTGTAAAAGAATGACTTCTATTAAAATAGAAGAGATGAGTCTCATTAATTCAAAGGAGTAATTATTACCTCTGGACTATAATTAATCAAATCATAGTCTTTGTCTTCACAAATTTACGATGTGTCTTACAGTATAGTAAAATATGATAAAGTGCTTGAAAGAGTGATATAGTAAAATTCAGGCACAAACATGGAACATGAAGGAGAACAATACTTAAGGAGGATATTGGAAATACTTTACAGAACTGAACTGTGCTAATTTCAGACATTATTTCAAACCTCTAGGATATACTACCCAAGACCTTGTTCTCCTCTAGAGAAGTTTAATTATTATAAAAAAGTTTGCTTTGTAATTTGCTAAATTGGAAGAAGGCATGGGAATTTCATTTTTATAGGAAGAAAGTCATCTCAATATTTGAAGTGAAGTTAGGTTTTTTCAGCTTGATGTTTGAACACAAATATGAAGAGTCCGAAGCTTGACAGTCCCGATACCATTAATTTCATTTAAAATATGGCTGCACTATCGTGCAGTAAATCCCAGTTCTGTGCTTATGAGAGATCGTACTGCACAGCATATTGTACTGCTAATTCACAGTTTTTCCAAAAAGCTGCAAGCTGTGCCATTCCAAACATCTTGCTAATGAGCCTTCTTTGCTTCCTCTGGGAACGTAGATGAGGATTGCCCTGAGTCCATCTGGAGGCAATAGGAAGTCAGACCAACTAGGCTATAAATCCAGATGAAACCTCCTAGGAAGAGATTCTCGTCTATGCCATTTGTTCAGGCCGAGCTGGCTATGAAATATAAGGTGTCACTGGCACAATCCCTGGAGGGCTGTCACCAAAGGATCCTCCTTTAAATTGCCTTCAATTTATCACTGGCTGCTTTAATTTGTCTCAGCTGTGCCCACCATCATGTCAGCTGCCTTCCAATTACCCTTGGTCCTCAAACACCTCACTGACCCGGCTGACCAGCTTGGCACAAAGCCCTCTTAGAAAGCAGAATCTTTCCTGCTTCCTCAGTTGCCTACTACTCCCTCCATGCTAGATGTAAGTATTTATGGGACACTTGTCCTTAGTTGCAAAAGGAAGAGTAAATCTCTATACCTTCTCCTTTGCAGGACACATGGAGCCCCTTGGTTTCCATTGATGTCTGTATCTAAGCACCACGGTTGTTTCTTGAGTTTTATTTTGGTTCTTCCATGAACCAATGAGACACTTCTACCTGAATTGATCCCCTCATGTTTATTAGGTCAGAATCCTAGCACATCTTTGGATTGCCTAATTTTCTTGTGTGATTAATAACACTGGTATATTGACTGGCACTGATATCTCCCACCTGGAAAATTGTGCCCTTACCAATTTATTATCTCTGCTCCTCCCACCTGCCCTAAACTTCAATGGCTAGTCCCACCTAGGCCTTGTTAAACATCCTTGGTCACCCACCTATAGTAGTGGCCACAGGCCCCAGCTCCCCCTGAGACCTCACATGGTGGTTGTGTTCTTCTCCCTCCCAAGCTTGGCAGAAAACTCCTCTCCTTCCTGGCATCTGCCTTTTCCTCCTGGGACCTGGAAGTCCCTCCTATATCTTCTGCACAGCAATTGGTCTCCAGCTTTTTTGACTGACAAATCTAGAACCAATTGGGGAACAGGACCTTAGCATCAGAACCACCCCCTTCCTTTACCACTTTTTTAAGGGTCCTAGGGAAAATGGCTTTTGGTTTGTTTTTGTTTTTCCTTCTCTTTCCTTCCACTTTGAAAATGGACAAGTTTTTGCCTACTCTTTCTTCAGAGCTCTCTCCATTTTATCCTGGCTGAACTGTGGTCCTTGTTGCCTTACATGTAGGCAATGGCTCCTGTTGATGGGTTGTTCTCCTGCCGTGTGGGCCTGTGCACCGTAGCCAGCATCCACTCTAAGCTGAGCCTTTACATTGGGCACAGTGGCTCAGCCACGGGAAGTGTACTCCAAAGCTCTGCACGGCCAGGGAATAAATTCCGGTAGACTTTGACCTTGACGAAGCCCTATCACAACATTTCAGAGGCCAGGTTTGACAGAGCAGCAGAAGCACAGCTGTGCCTGGCAATGAAGACCATTGACCTTTGGCCTTCTTGGAACTTGACGGTGGTCACAATAATTGTCAACTGTTGCATGGGGAATGTTTCTAATGAAAGAAAGAAATCAGCTGCTTGAGCCTTTAGATGTTCTAGTCTGTTTTACTTTCTCATCCTCTCTTCTTCTAGTTACACTTACAAAGCTACGCTGGGTGAATACTGGCTGAGGACCTACAACACAAGCAGCCCAGGGTCAACAAATTCTATTTATCCTTTGCTGCTATCCTCAGTAGTCTCTGTATAGATTAAGAGCGACTCATCCACTGATCTTGACCTACTAAATAAATCAAGCAGTGGCACATACTGTAGAAACAGTTGACGGGATGGGTGGAAGCTGTCAATCTGTGCTATGTATCCTAAGGTCCTGTCTGTGGCACTGGTGTTTCCAAAGGCAAATGAACCTAAATGATTTCTGGTATTCACTCTAGCTATGGATAATCCTGTAGCTCTTGCCCAGTAAACACACTTCTCTAACTCTAACCAACCCCGGGGTTTATCTAGACCAGTGGTTCTCAACCTAAAGGTCATGACCCCCACAGGGTCACATATCAGATATCCTGCATATCAAGTATTTACATTACAGTTTATAACAATATCAAAATTACAGTTAGGAAATAGCAATGACATAATTTATGGTTGGGGTCACCACAACATGAGGAACTGTATTAAAGGGTCACAGCATTAAGAACGACTGATCTAAGCAAAGAAGGTTTCACTTTGACTAGTTAGTTAGCTTATACCTCCTTTATTTAGGAACAAATGAGCAATTTGAAGGAAATGTTAATTATGTGTACAAGCATGTGTGGTGGGGGCTGAGGGTGTAGCTTAGTGGTAGAGCACTTGCCTCAAAGGAATGCAGGCTTGGGTTCAATCCTTAGCACTATAAAAATTAAAATTATAATAAAAGAATAGGACGATTTGTGATAAAAAAAAAAAAAGAGCAATTCTACTAATGCAGGAATTTTACTCTGTCTTCTACACAACAATAACATTTATTGTATTTTAAAATTCTATGTAAGACACAATTCTCCTTTTCAGATGAAACTGACTAATTCTCACAAAAGCATACCAATTAAAACGTGAGACTTAGACTTAAAATCTTAATTCTAAGATTAAGTTTTTTATTGTAAAATAACATTTTTTAAAAAATTTTCTACTTTAAATATTTGGATATATCTTTTCATCAATACCAAATGAGATTTGCCCACCATCGGGGAGAAGCCAGTTGTCAGTGACTAAATACCCAAATCCTCCAATCAACATCTTGATTAAAAAGGTAGCACTCATCACAACAGATTCTGGTGAACTTTTAACCCAATTCATACCTCAGTTGTGCATATCTTCTTGTAAAATTGATATTATGATGAAGATCTGAAATAAAAGTTGTTTTATAGCCCCAAAATTCTGTTGCCCTAAGGAATGTAGTGAGAGACCTTTGAAAGCCACACATCTGGGAAAGGTAGAAAATTCTAGACAGCAGAGGTTGTTACAGATGCTAGAAGTACTGTTAAAGGCAAGGAGCATGGCATCAAGCATCTATCCCCTGACAGGTCCCAGCTGGATGAGAAGACAAGCTATTCAGCTCCCTGGGGTACATGATTTAATTACCAGACGCAAAACTACACATTTAGCTAAATAGAAAGCCCAAATGAATCCCTGCTGTTATATTGAGGTGCTTGGGGGGTGGGAGGCTCGAGAGCATGACCAAGGCTGAGAGCTGCAGCGTGTCACTTTGGATGGCATACCTGACTGCTATGAACCACCGTGATTTAGAACAAATCTTATATCCAAAATGTGAAAGAAGCGTTAGGCGCTTCTTTCTGGACATGTGTTGCCGGGCCAATCGTGTGGTATTACTGAGATACCTTTCTGGAACTGATTATATTCTGAGGGTCTCCTGCTCATCCACACAGCCATCACCTGCAGGGTTGGGTCAGCAGTGTGCATTGTCCCATGCTTCTTTCTGTTTGTCTGCCTTTCTTTCTTTCTTTCTTTCTTTCTTTCTTTCTTTCTTTCTTTCTTTCTTTCTTTCTTTCTTTCTTTCTTTCTTTCTTTCCTTCCTTCCTTCCTTCCTTCCTTCCTTCCTTCTTTCTTTCTTTGTTTCTTTCTTTCTTTCTTTCTGGCTAATTTTGGCTTTAGAACAAAAAAGGAAAGCAAGAGGCGGAGTGTGTTGGCCCACACCTTTAACCCCAGTACTCAGGGAAGCAGAGGCAGTTATATCTCTGTGAGATCCAGGCCAGCCTGATTTACTTAGTGAGTTTCAGGATAGCTAAGACTACAAAGGAAGACTCTGTCTCAAAACAAACAAACAACTCAACCCTCCTCCCCAAGGAAACAAAAATGCAAACCCTCTTTCCTGTCCAAGACAAAGCCCAACTATCAACAAAGAAAACATGGCGGGATGAGCAAAGCCCTGATGCTTACACCTGAAGTAATTCTCCTCCAAAAGTCAACCATTTCTGAAGATCAAGATTCATCAAAGGAAATGTATCTGGTGATAAGACTATAAAGAAAGATGAGGAACTGGGGTTGCAGCTCAGTTATTAAAGTACTTGCCTAGCATGTAAGATGCTCTGGCAACCACCCTACCAATGCACGAACCAGGGGCAGAGGCATTTCACCTATGTTGGCAGAGACTCACGTAGCTCATTCAGGTTGTTCCCAAACTCACTATGTATCTGAGGGTGATCTTGAACTTCAATCTACCTGCCCACCTCTACCACCCAAATGCTAATAAATGAGGAGAGAGAACTGGCAATAAATAGAAGTGGATAAGCCTCCTTTTCTTCTGTTCCAAGGAACTTGAGGAGTATCTGTTTACCATGGAGACATAGCAAGGCCAAGTATACACACCCGGTCCTGAAAATGTCTCAGAAATGGGACCAAGAAACCCTTAGTCATAAAGATACACATCTCTCAAGGGGATTGATCTCAAGTTATGAGGAGCATGCATTTTACCAAGGAGCACAAGGACCTACAGAAGTCATGGACAAACAACACAGAGGTACTGTCTTAGTTCCTTTACTGCTGCCATGACAGAACATGATAACGAAGGCAACTCATAAAAGAAAGCATTTTCTTTGGGAGCTTATGGTTTCAGAGCCTAGTAGAGTCGGTCACCATCATGGCGGGGGGGGGGGGGGCATGGCGGCAGGCAAGCAGATGTAATGCTGGCACAGTAGCTGAGACTTTTATTGTTGAGACGCCAACCATATGGCAAAAGGAAAGAAATCTAACCCTGAATGGCATTTGCTTTTGAAACCTCAAAACCCAATCCTGGTGACACATCTACTCCAACAAGGCCACACCTCCTAATCCTTCCCAACAGTTGGGAACCAAGTATTCAGACATATGCATCTACAGGGGGCCATTCTTATTCAAACCATCACAAGCCAGGGCTAAGAAGCCCTTGGCAAAGCCTAAGCCCAAGATGCCAAAAGTTCCCAACTGCATACCCCTGCAGACTTGCTTTTATCACTTGTCCCCAAGCTTGGGAAGGAGATTCATGGCTACGTGGTCAAGAGTTACAGGTTCTGCTAAACAAAGGCCAAGACTGAGGTCATAGGGCCAACTGAGGCCTAGGCTTCAGCACCTGCTCAGCTCCAGTTCCAGTCAGGACCCCGAAGTTCCCAGGCCTCTGTGAAGTCACCGCAGAAAAGGACTCTGTCAATATGAAGACAATGAGACTGGTGTGACACTCTCAAACCCCACTGTTTACAGATGGCCGGTGCCCTGTGCCATTTTCACAGATACACTTGAGGCAGGAGGAGGACTAAATAAACACCAATTTGCTAATTCAAAAGAACACGTGCCCTAAAGGCTGAGTATAGGAATCAAATAATATAAATCACAAACCCTATATCATATTTCCTATCTTCATTCTGAAAATAGCCATGAACCCATTTTAGAGATAACAAAAGCAAGGTGCAAACAGATGGCTTAAAATGGGCCAGCTGAACTTGCTTCTGCTAAGGAATGTGGATGTAGAGGGAAGAACACGCTGACAAAGGAGTCTGTGAGATGAATCTTGGCAGCCATACTGGGATGAAGTAGGAACCCTTGCCGCCTGTGACAGAGTCACATGACAATACAATAGTGTACATTCTAGAACAGTGACATTCAAGCCAGAGCAAGGGCATAGCCATGATCACTGCTGGCTAGGCCTCCAGTTCTCCATCACCTTAGAAACCTGCTTTTCCAGGATTTTCATTTGTGAATAATATCCTCAAGTCCTTCCAACAATTATTTTGACCTTAGATAAGCCTCTTGGTGGTTTGAAATAAGAAGCCCCGAGTGGATCGGGATTAGGGAGAAAGGAGAGGCAAGCTCTTTATTTTCTATAAATGGGAAATGGGGAAAGGATTTGGAATAAGAAAGAAGGCTGTCCACCCCTGATAACTTTTGTGCTGTTTGCAGTTTGCCACAGACTAGCTAACATATGATGAAACTGGGTCACGGTTCTAGAGTCTGGGAAGCCACGGTATGAGGGGCTGCTTCAGTGAGGACCTTTATACCCCTCATGATATGGCAGAAGACAATGATGGGATAGAGAGAACCAGAGAGAGCCAAGCTCATCCTCTGTAAGAAGCCTGCTCTGACGATAAGGACACCCATTTTTGAGAACAGAGCTCTCACCATCTGATTACCTCTTAAAGAGCCAAGATCCATTGCACTGAGCACGAAGCTTGCCACACGCATGCATGGGAGTCACATTTAAACCATAGGAGCTTACCTCCCCATCCAGGACTTACTCCTCTGACCAGGAAATATTGTTTCATAAATAAACAGTGATTCTATGTGTGGAAGAAAGGAGGTGCAAGGGAGGGGGAAACTTCTGACATTCCATGAAAGCATTCAACAGATTTATATTTTCTAAAGTGAAATCTTTGAACATATTTTTGAATATCCCACTAGTCCCCAGTGCATTTATTTTCCCAGTGTCCATTGTCTCTGCCGATATGAACCTTCAGCACAGACACTTTCTCTGACTCCCCAAAACAAGCTGGTTTGGGTTTCTTACTACAAACTTTGCTTTCTTTTCTTTCAAAACTTTTATTTTAGTCTTTGGTAAATTCATGCCCGGATACAGTGTATTTGGAGCATATGGATTTCCCACTCCTGACCTCCAACTTCTCCTGGCTCCCCACACCCCATTTCCGACCTTCATGGTATCCTCTTCTTCCTGAACCCCTGAGTCCAGTCAGTACTGCCTGCATGACATGCATGTAAGATGCTAGTCACTGGCACATAGGCAACCTACCGTGGGCTACAGTACTGAAGAAAACCGACTTTTCCTCCCTTAGTAATCAACAACCGCCAATAGCTCTTTGGCTAGGGGTGGAGCTTCATGAGCCCCTCCCTTCTCCACGCTGAAGGATTTACTTGTTTTGTCTCACTCAGATCTTGGGCTGCCAGGCACCCACTGCTACTGCAAGTCTATGAATGTGATTGTGGTGTGCAAGTTGGGTTCCAGCTATGGTTCCCTGCCGTCTGGTTCCTCCCCCTCAGGGCTGGAAGGATGAAGCGGAGTCCGGACCAGGTGGGGTCTGCAGGATAGGTGGGAAGGAGGTGCTTCTCTGAGGATCTTAGTGTCATAGTTCTTTCAGAGGAAGGCCTTCTCCAAGGATCTTCAATGAAATAGCTCTCTCAGGTGCTCTTGACTTGTGTGCATACCTTTATTTGGGGTGGTACTCTATTCAGAGTCTAAAAAAGGTTATAAATGAACTCTGGAGAGTGGGAAAGAATTTTCAGGGCGAGTGAAATCATTGGCTGGAGTTTAAAGTACTGTGAGTGCCTCATTTGTATGGAGAGCCATCCCAGGAACACCAGGTACTTGCTTGGTGGCTTCTTACCTAGAAAAGAGGAAGCTGAACTTGTGAGTCTGCCTAAGGACTATATAACCTTTTCTAGGTAGATGATGTCGTCGGAGGTCCAGCTCCCCAGACAAGGTCAGAGAAGGGGAAGCCCTGAGGGTGAAGGGAATCTTACATTTTGCACTGAGCTCAGAGGAGCTATCCAGTCATGGTAGACCTCGACCTAAATGAGCAGAGTTTCCCTGAGTGTGATGGCCCTGTCATATCCAGAGGACATGATGCCATAAGTTCTATCCCCACATCTCTGCTCCTCCAGTCTTCCTAGCCTTTCTTCTGCGGTGAGCCTTGAACCTTGGCGATATAGATATAGAAAATATATAAGGGTGTGATATAGAAGTCCCTTTAGGACCAAGCATTCCACGGTCAGTTATTCTTTGCACTTTGACCAGCTGTGGATCTCTGTGTTAACCACTGTCTTCTGCACAAAGAAGCTTCACTCGTGAGTGGCAAGGGCTGCATTGGTCTATGAGTATAAGGGTAGACACCCTAATCTTATTCTCTATCGAATTTAAAAGATCTTCTTGATTATTACTGGTTTACATGTTTAACTCTCCATCCCTAGTCCCCTGTCTTGATTCCAACTGTCTTTCCAATTCCTGGACCAATCCCTGGCCTTACAAATGTATGTTGGATGATTAGACAGATAAATAAAATCCAACTGCTTTAAGTCAGTGGTTCTTAACCTTCCTAATGCTGTGACCCTTTAATATAGTTCTTCATGTTGTGGTGACCCCAACCATGAAATTATTTTTGTTGCTACATCATAACTATAATTTTGCTACTGTTATGAAAATAATGTAAATATCCAATATGCAATCTATCTGGTAAGGCGACCCCTGTGAAAGGGTTGTTTGAGCCCCAGAAGGGTCGAGATATACAGGTTGAGAATGACTGGTTTAAGCTTTCCTTACGTTTTCAAAACAACAGAAACACAATGTTTTCTATTCCTGCTGCGTAGACATTAATGGGAATGGGTTGGAGTTTATTTAATTTAGAGCAATTCTAAATGTTCTAAGAGGAGAGTTTTCACACCTAAAGAGATAAGCAGTCATGCCATCTACAATTCGGTTTTCTTCCATTAAAATCAAGGCCTTGGTGAAAGACGTTGAGTTGTACAGATAATGGGGCACAGATCCGTTTTCCTGAAGAAAACATTCTGATTTGATAGGACAAAATGTCTTCATGTAAACAACACCAAGATTGTTTACCGAACACATGCCAATTCGAATGCACGGTGCAATTACTGGGGAGTTAGCTGTCAGCAAGGGAAACACAACCTTACCCAGTAGTGAACCTGTAATTTTCTGGGGTATCCAACTAGGAACTGTACAGAACACATGTGGTAAGTGATAATGACAGACTGGAGGTCAGTCCCGAGTGCCACTGGAATACATGGGAGTGGCCCGTACCCAGGGCTGGAACGGAAGGTAGTCAAAGTTAATGCAACAGAGGACAAAGCTGGATGGGGTTCACAGATGAAATTCCAGGAGTCAGGAAGCTGAGGCAGGAGGCTCATACATGCAGGCCCACCGTGGGCTACATAGCATAAAGAAAAAACAAAACCAACCAAACAATACAGCAACCACAGAAACATTGCAACAGGATTCAGTCCCTGCAACCCTTAGTCTCTGAAGGGGGGAGAAATGACTCCTGAAAGGTGTCCTCTGACCTCCACATGACGGCCATGGCTCTCAAGCACAAACACACGTGTACTCGCTGAAAAAGAACGTGCTGCTGTCAGGACGAGGTCTGGTGGGGCTGACTGAGGACATCTGTGGGCTGAAGTCAGCTTGTAAGGAATGGGCCAGGGTATCGGATGCAGCCTGTGTCCTCCAGCTGGGTCCCTTCAGCCAGCACGCCCCAATTTGTCCAGCTCAATCCTTTTAACCCCCATATTCTCTGCACATTCTTTTCTTCTAAGAAATCATAACAACTTTCAGGCAAAAGAAATGGCTCTGTTATTTGAAGCCTTTAAAAAAATTAAAAGGGTTTTGACTAGCTTAGAACTAGCTGAACGTACAAGACTGGCAGTGATCCTACGGAGATCCACCTGACACTGCTTCCCAAGTTCGGGAAAGTAAGGTGCGCACCACATGCCCAGCATTTCATTTACGGTCTGGCCCAGCTGGCCGTGTGGACTGTACAAATTACCCAAGCACAAGTGGCCATGTCACTTAGGTACTTTTGAACAAACCATAACTTTGCCACTAGTCTCAAAGGACACACTGCTCCCATTGGCTTTTTCCGTGTTCTGTTTTGTGTCAAAACCATTTCTCTAGGTTAAGTATCCCAGGACTCTGTATCAATACAGGTTTAAATTTCTGTGATGCATTAATTTATTTATTATTATGTATTCAGTGTTCTGCCTGTGTGTATACCTACATGCTAGAAGAGGGCACCAGATCTTGTTACAGGTGGTTGTGAGCCATCATGTGGTTGCTGGGAATTGAACTCAGGACCCCTGGAAGAGCAGCTGGCACTCTTACCCTCTGAGCTACTTCTCCAGCTCCATATATAAGTTTAAAAGAATCGTTAAGATAGTGTGTGTGTCTGTGTGTCTATGTGTGTCTGTGTGTCTGTGTCTGTATGTGTTGATATGTGTCTACATGTGTCTGTGTGTGTATATATATGTGTGTGTCTGTATGTGTGTCTGTATGTGTATGTCTATGTGTGTCTGTGTGTCTGTGTCTGTATGTGTTGATATGTGTCTACATGTGTCTGTGTGTGTATATATATGTGTGTATCTGTATGTGTGTCTGTGTGTCTGTGTGTGTGCCTATGTGTGTATGTGTGTGTCTGTATGTGTCTGTGTGTGTCTGTGTGTCTATGTGTGTATGTGTGTGTGTCTATATGTGTCTGTGTGTGTCTATGCATATCTGTGTCTGTGTGTATATATGTGTGTGTTTGTGTGTGCCTGTGTCTCTGTGTGTATATATATATGTGTGTCTGTGTGTATGTGTGTGTCTGTGTATGTCTGTGTCTGTGTTGAGAAATGTGTGCAATCCCACCAGAGGTTTGTCTTCACAGCATTTGGATATGGTGCAAGTGGGAAACAGGCTCCTTCTTGCTGTAAAGCTCAGCTCCTTCTGCTGATATTTTTCAGTTTTTGAACTTTGCTGTGCTAGTTTGTATGCACTTCATGACAGCAAACAATGTAGGAAACTCAGCATCATGAAGGGACCACTGAGTTGAGGGAGCACCTGTGTTATCCTTTTACTTAGTTGCTCTGAGGCACATGCATCGGCAAGATTAAAACAGCATCAAAGACAGCTTCCATTGAGAGAGACGCTGTGTGGCAGGAGCTGTCCCTTCTTTATTTTGCTAACAGTGCAATGGCCATGTGAACTGTCCCTCAGTTAAGCAGGTCAGCCTGACTTAGACTCTTATTGCCTTCCTGATGGCTGCATTGAAAATCTCACATCTTCATCGGCTGTTGTTAACTTCTGAAGACTTTTGACAGAATTAGTGTGTGTGTGTGTGGGGGGGGGTGTGGTGTGATTCAAGGTAATTCGTTCCTGCTGAAATTGCTTTTAGTGACATGGACAGTTTAATTCCTGACCCCCATCTTCACTCTGCTGAATTTCAGGGCATTCGGCTTGTAAACCCAGTGTGTGCATTTATAGACTGCAGAGTTGTGGTTGCCCTGCCTGCCTGCTTGCTTCTCACATATTCTCTCAACCTCAAACCCCTCCGAATGCACTTTATTTGTTGATGGATTTGAGAGACTTCAAAACCCCTTTCTATGAGTGATACCTTCTTAGCTCTGGTAATTCCCACTCGTCATTCATCTCTGCGGCTGCCCCAGGAATGTGACTGTGATAACACAGACATGAACCGGAGCAGCAGCACGCTAATCCCAGGAGTGCCCTGTAGTTCATCAGGGAAACATGGCTGAGGAAATGAGTAGTGGAATGCTTGCTACCAAAGCTGGGAAGAGAAGAAGTGAGTCTGCTCCCGAACAGCCCCAGGAAAGACCCCAGTCATCCTGCTCCCGAACAGCCCCAGGAAAGACCCCAGTCATCCTGCTCCCGAACAGCCCCAGGAAAGACCCCAGACATCCTGCGAACCTGGGGAAAGATCACGAATATCATTGGGATTCTGGCAAGGATACTGTGTCACATTCTATCACATGCAATGGGTCCCATGGAAGCGAGAAACATAAAATGTTTTCACCTTTCCCCCAAACAGGTGATTGTTCCTTAAATGATCAGCTCTTCTTGCTTGTTGCCTCAGAACCCAGCCCACTGTATCCACAGAGAGATGGGCTGCTTAGAACTCAATAGGCACTTTCAGTTTTTAGCAGTTGCTAAATTAAACGTCACCTTTTTACTAAATTTGAAGAGATGTTGTCTACGGTGGACGGGGCGGGGCAAAGGAATAGCATGGAAGATAATTTATCATGCTGTGCTCTTAGCCAGAGCAAAGTGAACACCTTATTAAAGAAAAGACGTCTTTTAAAAGGACATTAACACCAAGCTTTCAGTGTGGATTTCATTCATTTACATGTGTATACATGTGTATATATATATATGCATATGTGTGTATGTGCATATACATGTATGTGTATGTATATGTATATTCATGCATATATATTCACATGCATATACATATACACACACATATATATACATCTGTGTGTATACATGTGTATACAAGTGTATATATACATATATGTGTGTATGTGTATATATACATGTGTGTATATGTATACGCATGCATATATATACATGCGTATACATACATATACACATATGTATGTGTGTATCTATATGAAAATATATGTGATATATGATATGGATGTCAGCACATGCTACCTAATATGTTTAGAAGAAGGTCACAAGGCCGCTTACAGGAGCCAATTCTCTCTTTCTACCATGAGAGTTCTAGAAATGACACTTAAGCCATGATGAGGCTTGGCAACAAGCACCCTTCCCCACTGAGTCCTGTCACAGACCCATGGGTGGCTTCTTGAGGTGTGCGTTTATACAGCAGCAAACATACTTTACCTGCACATGCTTCATGTGAGCCTATAGACAGTGATTAATAAATTTGCATTTAGAAGTCAGAGAACTGCCGTGTTTGTTTGGGGAGGTGTGTTGTTTTTCCAAGACAGGGTTTCTCTGTGTAGCCCTGGCTGACCTGGAACTCACTCTGTAGACCAAACTCACAGAGATCTGCCTGCCTCTGCCCTGCAGAGTGCTGGATTAAAGGCGAGCGCCACCATCGCCTGGCAAACTGTTGTGATTTTGTGATAACATACCAAGATTAGTACTTCCTTCAGTGTTTCCGGATTAGTTCAGATAGGAATCGCAAGTGAATTGTCAGCAGAGATTTGCTCAGGTGAACACTGAGTGTTCTCAGCGTTTCAGATGAAAATGTCTTGGGTCAGTGAATGGCTAGTCTTTTCATGATGCAGAAACAATTAGCTTAATGGGGACCCTCCCATCAATTCATTTTCTCAAAATATTCTGAAAGGAGATTATTTAACAAACTTCTTTTTAAGATATCTATGATGCGCCAAAGACTGTTCTAGGTTTTCTTTGGTTTCATGTTTGTGTGTGTGTGTGTGTGTGTGTGTGTGTGTGTGTGTGTGTGTGTGTCTGTGTCTGTGTCTGTGTCTGTATCTGTGTGTCTATGTGTGTTGAGTGTCTTTCTTCAATAGCTCTACACTCTTTTTGTTTATTGTTTTGAGACAGGGTCTCACCGAACCTAGAGCTCACCAATTTGGCTAGACTGAGTGCTCACAAGCACCAGGGATCTACTTGACTCTGCCTCCTCTCTGGGTTTACAAATAATCACTATCACCATACTTGGCTTTTGGACAGGTGCTCTGGATCAAACTTCCCTCCCATGCTTGCTGGGCAAGCAATTTTCTGAGACTTCTCCCTCCTCCTTTTGCTAGGTTTTGAAAGGAAATTGGCATGGCTAACATCACGTGAAAATGAGTTACTTAACTTTGCTTTGGTTTATTGTCATCTCTGATTGTGTCCTAAAGCTTCCTGAAGACTAGGAGCTAGGATAAGAGTTGTCACTCCCAAGAGCAATGGCAAGACATTCTTTAGTGAAGAAGGCGTGTATGGCACACTATATCCTTAGCAAGAGCCTGTCTAATGCAAACTCTGAGCTTTGCTATCACGGGCGTATTTCAAGGGCAAGACCAAGATATTGGGGTAGTTGAAGGTTGGATAATTATCCTACCTGGGATGGTTATGAGTATGAAATTTGCTTGGTGAAGTTCTCAGTCCTTGCAAGAACTATAGGTGTGGAGAGATCTGACCATTCTACAAGGTTGCCAGAAGTCTTTATGCAGACCCATGACCTACACAGGCTCATGTGCATACACACACACTTTGTCTATAATGTGCCAAGCACTGTTCTCTCTGGGTTTTTTGGTTTTTGTTTTTTAGACTGATCTTTGTGCGCATGTGTGTGTGAGTGTGTGAGTGTGTGAGTGTATGTGTGTGTGTGTGTGTGCCTGTGCATGTGTGTATGTCCAAGCGTGCACAAATATGCTATTATCTGTTGACCATAGACATTTAATGACCCCACCTTCTTCTCCACCATAACCATTACTTTTTACAAACATGTCATTTCTATTATCATGGCCAGTGATGTCAAGCTGTGGAATACTCTGTGGGCAATAGAAATACTCTGAACCAGGCTGCTGTGGTGCATTGTGGGACACTGCAGAACATCAGATGTGGGAACTCCTTCAGGTAAAGCCAACCTCCTGTGGCTCATCACCTTGCGTTTTAAAAGACTGGAGGCTTAGCCCAAAGCCCAACTGGGTCAAAAATAAGCAGGGAGAAATATTTACTTTCCTGGATTTCTGTGGCAGTGAAATCTTGCCATTGGGGGAGAGGCAGATATAGAGAAAGCATAATTTGCAGAGTGATGAGGAACAACAATTTCTTTGGAATTTCTTATAAAATAGTTGAGTAATTTCCTTTATTTTTCAACCCATCAATTTTTTGCTTTTATTTATTTTTTAAGTGATTAAGTTGATAGTTTTTGCAAACGAAGTTTTCACTGTGCTGTCTACGAAGGCCTGGAGCTCAAAATCCTCCTGCCTCAGCCTCCTGTGTTCTGGGATTACTACCTTTTTGGATGATAACAGACTTCTCAGAGCATAATCAAAGCTGGCAGAGGTCTGGGTCTCTGTGGGCAGATGAGAGAAAGGAGTATTCCAGACAGAGGCTATAAGTCAAGATGAAGAGGTGCCTGCTGTCACATCCCATGTTGCCCTGTAGAAGGTGATGCTCTTGTGGGTTCATTTCTCCCCAACTAGATGGAAAGCTGCATATGTCCAGTTGTCACCGGCCCCCATCCATTTGTCATGTTCACTGTTTCCCCTAGCCTTTATCTTCTGCTCACATAGGAGCCATCAGAGGGGAAAGTGGAGGCAGAGCGCTACACCTCACGGGACAGAACCAGGATGTGCAAAGACGGCAGACTGTAGCATAATTCTGACATCACTGCTGTTTTAGAATGTTCTTCTTTATGAAAGGATGCAAAATTTTAGAAAGTATTATTCATGTGGGTGTATGTGTACGTATGTGTAGTCACACAAGTGTGTGCCTGCATGTGGAGGTCGGAGGTTGATTTTGGGTATCTTCTTCAATCTCTCTCTACCTTACTTTTTGAGATAGAGTCTTTCATTTGCCTGGCACTGATTCAGTTAGATTGCCAGGCCAGGAAGCCTGAGGCATCCTCCAGATGAGGCCTCCCCATTGGTAGAATTACAGGCATAAACAACTATGCTTGTTTTCTTGCTGTTGCTGTTTATTTATATATTTTTGGTTTATTTGTTTTGTTTTTGTTTTAAAACCGGGTCTCACAGTATATAGCCTTGGCTGGCCTGGAATTCCCTGTAGACCAGACTGGTCTTGAACTCACAGAGATCCTCTTCGCATCACTCCTGCTTCTGTGCTTGGTTTTGACTTTTGGTTTTTGTTTGTGTGTTTTTCAATAAGGGTTCTAGGCATTGACTTTAGGCCTTCCTTCATTTTGTGGCAAGACCCTGTCCTCTCTCTACCCAAGATCCACACATTTTTCTTTGTTGGTTTGTTTTTCTAGAATGATTTCAAGGTTCCTTGTATAGAAAACTGATTACCTCATGAAACCAGCGATAAAACTCTAGTTAAATGAACATATCAGTGCACAGTGCTGAGATTTCATTGCCTGAGATCCCAGCCCCTCTCCAATTTGACCAACCTTGGTGTTCGTGGCGCTAAGTGAAAAGGACAAAGAAGGTAATGAACCCAATAGAATTTTTGATATTTCCGTTTCCTCCCCTTGTAAGGGATACAGGGACCTTATCAAGAGCGTCAAATTCCAAATGTAGAACTGGTCTCCTGTCTCATAGATAGGCTCAGAGGGGAACTTTTCAACACGCACACACACACACACACACACACACTATAGGAAGCAGAGACTGTACTGCCCCATGGACCGTGTCAGTCACTGTGTCCCTGCCTTTAGAAGTGATTAGGTGGTCAGCGTTAAGCGGATATGGTATGATCAGTACTTAGTTCCTGGTGCTTCTTGGCTTCCCCTGCTTCAAAGACCTACTAATGAAAGCAAGATACAGTGACCAGTCAGAATGGCTAAGATCAAAAACTCAGGTGACAGCAGATGCTGGCGAGGATGTGGAGAAAGAGGAACACTCCTCCATTGTCGGTGGGATTGCAAGCTGGTACAACCACTCTGGAAATCAGTATGGCGGACCCTCAGAAAAA